>CM031604.1:11606267-11609773 GCA_018398815.1 Conus ventricosus | reverse complement strand
GGGGAGGATTCGTATCATGCTTCCCAGGGATATTACGAGAGTTCGGCGACCATGTAACCCCAAAACTGAAACGCCGGCGGAGATTCGTACTCGCAACCCAGGATTACGAGTCCGGCGCTCTACCACTGAGTATTCGGTGTCGCGTGAAATCTGGGAACGTGATATCTGCGAAGGCTTCCCAGATATCACAGATTTTGGGGGGGAACGCGTTCCCAAAATGTACTGTGATATCTGGGAAGGCCCGTGATATCTGGGAACGTGGTCTTTCAGAGTTCAGAAGGGCAGAAAGAAGACGAAAAAAGAACGGATTTTCGAGATAAGGTAGGAAACAATTTATTTAGGTGCAACTGAGATCTTTGGCTTTCCTGTCACTTTTTTTTTTCGCACGCGTTACCAGATACACCGTGATTGGAAGTTCAGGAAATCTGGGAACGCGTTACCAGATACACCATGATTGGAAGTTCAGGAAATCTGGGAACGCATTACCAGATACACCGTGATTGGAAGTTCAGGAAATCTGGGAACGCGTTACAGATACACCGTGATTGGAAGTTCAGGAAATCTGGGAACGCGTTACCAGATACACCGTGATTGGAAGTTCAGGAAATCTGGGAACGCGTTACCAGATACACCGTGATTGGAAGTTCAGGAAATCTGGGAACGCGTTACCAGATACACGTGATTGGAAGTTCAGGAAATCTGGGAACGCGTTACCAGATACCACGGTTCCCAGATATTATACGACACCGGCTTTTAAAGCATCGTGACAACCAGCGAGATGTTCGTGTTCTTGGTCCACCTTCATGTCGCGTGAGAAGCGAAGTGTGGCTGAAAAGTAATACTGAGTCTGACTTGTAGCATCATGTACGAGCGCTACGCTTAATTTTGGAATGCTAAAATGTCCCAATGCTACACTTGGTGTTTGTGAGACCATGGCAGCCAGGCATGTGGCCAGGTCGTGACACCGATGTTACTGGCACAAGGAAACAATCAAAGGGTTTACATCCTGGGATTCACTGAGGGGGTGGGGGTGGGGAAGGGTGGGAGGTGGCGGGGGGATGAACCCCTTAGAAGTTGACCAAGGTCCGTCACTTCGTTGTGGTCAGCTCATGTCCCTCGATGGCCGGTCAGCTGGACACTGACCTTCACTGGACAGGAGAGGACCAAGGAGACGCACATACCAGGTGAAAACAAGACATTCTCTCTCCGCATGAGCCTGCATCAGAGAGAGAGAGAGAGAGAGAGAGAGAGAGAGAAGGAGAGAGAGAGAGAGAGGAGAGAGAGAGGGGGGAGAGAGAGAGAGAGAGATGAGAGAGAGAGAGAGAGGAGAGGGAGAGACAGACAGACAGACAGAGACATACAGAGAGAGAGAGAGAGAGAGAGAGAGAGAGAGGAGAAGAGAGAGAGAGGAGAGAGAGAGAGAGAGAGAGAGAGGACAGACAGACAGACAGACAGAGAGACATACAGAGAGAGAGAGAGAGAGAGAGAGGAGAGAGAGGAGAGAGAGAGAGAGAGAGAGAATGACAATTACAATTTTTTAGTGTCCTTTCAGCAATTAAGCCTTTTAGACAAGGGGGCATGTTTGAACATAACCTCAGTAAAATCAATCGCTCACCTCACCCCTCCCGTCTCCCTCCTGCCGTCCCTCGCCCACAACTCCACCCCCCCCCCCCCCACCTCACGTCTGCACCCGCCCCTCGCCCCGCCCCTTTCTCATTTACACACTTGTGCACATACAGGCACACGACAGCGGATCATCTTGACACATATCACAATGATGGATGTATCACTAATCGTTTTTATCAATCGCCTTTTTTCCTGTGTTCATTGCTTGTGATATGAACTCTGCTATATCTACTATCACGTTTTCATTGTTGCTCGACAAACATTTGCAATACGATTCTGGAAACCAATATTAAAAGGTTGAGTCAAGTACATTACATTGTTTTGGGATATCTTTGTAGGCTGTGCAGTAGAACAGGAAATGATCTTCATTTAGGGTTTCTTATTCACACGACAGACATTTACCATCAGCCTGTTTTTCATCAATAAACCATCTTTTACATTTATTAAGCCAGCTAACTCTTTGTAGAAATGTTATAAAGATATCTCTGCCATTTATTTGTAATTAAAGACAAGTATCTTTCTGGCTGGAAAATGTTCTTAAAAGAGTAACACCATTTATGTTTGTCATTGTTTTTTTTTAAATGCTGAATGCCGTTTTCCATGTTACACGAAATCAGTCTGTCTTTGTATTCAGCAAGAAAACTATATTCACTTCAAACTCCTTTTTAAACATCCATACTATGCCAAACCCATTTTTTATAAAGTGTTCTGCACATTGGTTACCCAATTGTTACGACAGATTCATGCTGAATAAGAAGCATTTCATATGCTTGTCTGCATGGGTTACTTAAGGAGCTCTAGCCAGTATCCAACACATTTAATAGTTGTTTCTATACTAAGAGGATATCTGCCGGTTTCGCCATACACCAGTTTGTATGAGGCGTGCAGAGGTACGTTTAGAAATTCTTTTAAGCCAAATGTATGTACAGTTTCTATGAGATGACAATCTTTCTCAAGACCCAAACATCGGCTGCGTAGGTCAGAATTGGTTCAATCTGTATCAAATAGTTTCAAAAATGACTAAATCTACTCTATTGAAAACCCTCTGAGTGACTTTAATATCTCAGTGACCCCCGTTTTTCGCTTTTCTGCAAGCCTCAGACAACGCAGCAGTGACACTCAATTTTTTTTGTAAAATATATTCCAAGATATTTATATGAATTTCTTCTTCTAACTTCATCACTTCCGTAGAATCATCTTTCTAGGGCAGATAATATACCCCCCTTTTCTAAATACCATAATCTTTGTGTTGTTTTTTTCAAGATTGACTGTCAAGCATAAACGGTCTGCTTCAATTTTTCAGCTATAGAGTTGATTGTGCAGACCAATGACTGAGTCAGACAACAGAATTACATCATCAGCAAACAGTGATAAAAACGTTTCTATAGCACCTGGAATAAGCTGAATGCCATGCTTATCTCTTCTTCAGAAATCAATAGCCAGCTCATTAAGAAACAAAAAATAAGAAAAGTAAGGGGCTCAACAAACAACCTTGTTTAACACCTCTAGGAGATTCACAATAATTTATATAACATATATTACGTACACAGGCCAATACAGAGTCTTAAACACCTCTAAGAGAACGATACAATTTCCTATTTACACCACTTTTCCTCAAGACTGCCCATAGTGTGTTTCTATTGACCGAATCAAAGGCTTTTCCACAACAGAGAGAGAGAGAGAGAGAAAAGGAGAGAGAGAGAGAGAGGAGAGAGAGAGAGAGGAGAGAGAGAGAGAGAGAGAGAATATTCGATTACATTCCACTATAAATGTGAAGGGAAAAAAAATCGTTCTTCAGTAAACGCCCACTGCAAAATCCTTGCAAGCATTGTAGGCGCAATTCTGCGAGTACAAATTCAATTACAACTCACCGAGGCACG
>CM031604.1:11583974-11592219 GCA_018398815.1 Conus ventricosus | reverse complement strand
TTAACTCCGAGGGAAAAATCCCCCTGTACCAAAACGGCCCGGCGGAGATTCGTACTCGCAACCCCAGGGTTACGAGTCCGGCGCTCTACCTCTGAGCTATTCCGGTGTCGCGTGAAATCTGGGAACGTGATATCTGCGAAGGCTTCCCAGATATCACAGATTTTTTTGGGAACGCGTTCCCAAAATGTACTGTGATATCTGGGAAGGCCCGTGATATCTGGGAACGTGGTCTTTCAGAGTTCAGAAGGGCAGAAAGAAGACGAAAAAAGAACGGATTTTCGAGATACGGTAGGACACAATTTATTTAGGTGCATTTGAGATCTTTGGCCTTCTTGTCACTTTTTTTTTCGCACGCGTTCCCAGATTTACCGTGATATCTGGGAACGCGTTCCCAGATTTCACGATTGGAAGTTCAGGAAATCTGGGAACGCGTTCCCAGATATCACGGTAACTCTGGGAACGCGTTCCCAGATATCACGGTTCCCAGATATTATACGACACCGGCTTTTAAAACATCGTGACAACCAGCGAGATGTTCGTGATCTTGGCCCACCTTCATGTCGCGTGAGAAGCGAAGTGCGGATGAACAGTCATACTGAGCCTGTCTTGTAGCATCATGTACGAGCGCTACGTTTAATTCTGGAATGCTGCGCTTAAAAATGTCCCAATGCTACACTTGGTGTTTGTGAGACCATGGCAGCCACGCATGAGACCAGGTTGTGACACCCGATGTTACTGGCACAAAGAACAGTCAAACGGTACATCCTGGGATTCACTGAGGGGGTGGGGGTGGGGGTGGGGGATGAACCCCCTTAGAAGTTGACCAAAGTCCGTCACTTCGTTGTGGTCAGCTCATGTCCCTCGATGGCCGGTCAGCTGGACACTGACCTTCTTTGGACAGGAGAGGACCAAGGAGCAAGGAGACGCACATACCAGGTGAAAACAAGACATTCTCTCTCCGCATGAACCTGCATCAGAGAGAGAGAGAGAGAGAGAGAGAGGAGAGAGAGAGAGAGAGAGAGGAGAGAGAGAGAGAGAGAGAGAGAGAGAGAGAGAGACAGAGAGAGAGAGACAGAGAAAGAGAGACAGAGAGAGAGAGACACACACACAGAGAGAAGAGAGAGAGAGAGAGAGAGAGAGAGAGAGAGAGAGAGAGAGAGAGAGAGAGAGAGAGAGAGAGAGAGGAGGGGAGAGAGAGAGAGAGAGAGAATGACAATAACATTTTTTTAGTGTCCTTTCAGCAATTAAGCCCTTTAGACAAGGGGACATGTTTGAACATAACCTCAGTAAAATGAATCGCTCACCTAACCCCCTCCCTTCTCCTCCTGCCACCCCTCGCCCACAACTCCACCCCCCCACCTCACGTCTGCACCCCCCCCCTCCCGCCCCGCCCCTTTCTCATTTACACACTTGTGCACATACAGGCACACGACAGCGGATCATCTTGACAAATATCACAATGACTGGATATATCACTAATTGTTTCCTTCAATTGTCTTTTTTTTTCTTATGTTCATTGCTTGTGATATGAACTCTGCTATATCTACTATCACGTTTTCATTGTTGCTCGACAAAACATCGGTAATACGATTCTGGAAACCAATATTAAAAGGCGAGTCAAGCACATTACATTGTTTTGGGATATCTTTGTAGGCTGTGCAATAGAACAGGAAATGAACTTCATTTAGGGTTTCTTTTCCCACGATAGACATTTACCATCAGCCTGTTCTGCATCAAGAAACCATCGTTTATATTTATTAAGCCCACTAACTCTGTCGAAATCCTATTAAAGACAAGTATCTTTCTGGCTGGAAAATGTTCTTAAAAGAATAACACCATTTATATTTGTCATTGTTTTCTAATGCTGAATGCCAGTTTTGCATGTTACACGAAATCACTCTGTCTTTGTATTCAGCAAGAAAACTATATTCACTTCAAACTCCTTTTTAAACATCCATAGTATGCCAAACCCATTTTCATAAAAAGCGTGCTCGGTACTTATCCTTGGAATTTATTAGTTTTTTGTAATTAGTCCCTTGTGGATTCATTCCAAGAACTGGCCCTCAGCACTTGTGTCTTAAGAGGTTATATTTTTATATTTTCTACTTTTCACAAGAAAATGTAGCTTGTTTTGCTCTTTCATGATTTTCTTTTGCTTCTTAGGTGGCACCTTTGGTTGGTTTTTTGAAAACTCAACAAACATACTACGGTATTGCACACCAGCCATTTTTCTGGGATAACATTCTTCTTAAAACCGAAAAGGCAGAGGAGTGAAATTACCACTTTCCACGGTCACTGAGGAGAAACAATCAGGTTTCGAAATATCGGATCTGACCAGGAGTTATATGTTAGTGAGTTTCCTCCCCGTTGGAGATTGTCTCCCCCTTGGAGACAATAAGCTTGCTGAAGGCTCATTCTGAGAAGCTTTTATTTTATTTTTCCCCATTCACCCACTCAAGCACATACTGTTAGTCAGGCAGAATTATCTATCACTGCAGATATGAATGCTTATCTCCCCCTATTTCTTCAATCTAAGACATAAGAGCAAGCTTTGTTTATAATTGAATATATATATATATATATAATATATATATATATAGAGAGAGAGAGAGAGAGAGAGAGAGAGAGAGAGAGAACACACATACACACACACATTTCTCTGTAAAAACATCAATTCGGTTGTGATTCAATAAACACCAGCTGTATCATTTATTTACAGCCTTGGCTGGTGCCACAGTGTGGCTGGAAATTCACTTAGCCAAGAAGAAAGGAGGGAAACAAGGAGTCATTGACTCAGTCTGCCACAGTTCTCAACACGAACGGTGCCAGTAAGTGCCGGCAATTCCATCAACAGGAGGAAAATGGGGGCTTTGGAATTGGAGGGCCACGCCATGGAACACTGAGAGAAATGTTGAGAAAGAGGGGCAGAAAGCTGGAAAGAAGATCTTGTGTCTTCGTTTGTTATTTGATGTTTGAAATTAATCATTCAAACACAGGCATGCAAACGCGAACACACACAATGCGCACATGCATTCAAACACACGCAGGCGAACTGTCATACACAAAGCATGCGTACGTGCGCATGCATACATGCATGGAAACTCACATACATGGCGAGAAAAATACGTAAGGGCGTGAGAGAGAGAGAGAGAGAGAGAGAGAGAGACAGAGACAGACAGAGACAGACAAAGAGAGTGAGAGAGGACAGAGAGAGAGAGAGAGAGAGAGAGACAGACAGACAGACAGACAGACAGACAGATGGACGGAGTAATTCTATTGCAATATCCAGTCTTATGAGTCACAACCACGGCCATTGGACAGGTAATGAAATTACGTCCCTTACACCCTGACCTGATGGAATGATGTTCTCTATGTGCGGGTCTTTACATTCTTTAAAGGCACAACACCCCACACACACACACACACGCACGCACGCACGCACGTACGCACGCACGCACGCACGCACGCACGCGCGCGCGCACACACACACACACACACACCACACACACACACACACACACACACACACACACACACGCATACACATACATGCGCGCGAGCGCGCGCGCGCACACACACACACACACACACACACACACACACACACACACACACACACACACACACACACACAAACAGAAAGAGAGAGAGAGCGAGAGAGAGGGAGAGGATAGACAGAGAGAGAGAGAGACAGACAGACAGACAGACAGACAGACAAGCAGACAAGCGGACAGACAAACAGACACAGATACACATACACACACAGATGCAGACACACACACACACAGACACAGACACACACACACACACACACACACACACACACACCACACACACACACACACACACACACACTTCTCTTTCTCTGTAAAAACATCAATTCGGTTGTGATTCAATAAACACCAGCTGTATCATTTATTTACAGCCTTGGCTGGTGCCACAGTGTGGCTGGAAATTCACTTAGCCAAGAAGAAAGGAGGGAAACAAGGAGTCATTGACTCAGTCTGCCACAGTTCGGAATACGAACGGTGCCAGTAAGTGCTGGCAATTCCATCAACAGGAGGAAAATGGGGGCTTTGGAATTGGAGGGCCACGCCATGGAACACTGAGTGAAATGTTGAGAAAGAGGGAAAGAAGCTCTTGTGTTTTCGTTTGTTTACTTGATGTTTGAAATTAATCATTGTAAACACAGGCATGCAAACGCGAACACACACAACAATGCGCACATGCCTGCGAACTGTCATACACAAAGCATGCATACGCGCGCATGCATACACGCATGGGAACGCACATGCATGGCGAGAAAATACGTAAGGGCATGAGAGGCTTCAGACACGTTTTTTTTTTTTGTATTGACAATGGCCTACACAGCCTTTATGTCAAGAGGGGTATACAGGAATGTTTGCAGCGCCGAAAAAAGAAAGTTTATGATGCAAAGAAGCATAAATTGCAACGGAGTACGTACATGTTAATGATGAGGATCGAAGCCATGCAGAAGAAAAAGAAAAAAAATGTCGTGAGAGAGAGAGAGAGAGAGAGAGAGAGAGAGAGAGAGGAGAGAGAGAGAGAGAGAGAGAGAGAGAGAGAGACGGACAGACAGACAGACAGACAGAGTAATTCTCTTGCAATATCCAGTGTCATGAGTCACAACCACGGCCATTGGACAGGTAATGAAATTACCTCCCCTTAAAACCCTGACCTGATGGAATAGATGTTCTCTGTGTGCGAGTCTTTACAATCTTTAAAGGCACAACACACACACACACACACGCACACACGCACGCACGCACACACGCGCGCACACGCACACACGCACACACACACACACACACACGCACACACGCCCACACGCTCGCATGCACGCACGGATGGACACACGCTTGAACGGTCACACGCACGAATGCACGCACTCACACACATACAGAGAGAGAGAGAGAGAGAGAGAGAGAGAGAGAGAGAGAGAGAGAGAGAGAGAGAGAGGAGAGAGAGAGAGAGAGAGAGAGAGATGATGATGATGATAATCTTTATTTCCAAGGGTAACAGATAAGCAAACACATGAGAGAGAGAGATAGAGTGCGAGAGAGAGAGAGTGCGAGAAAGAAAGACAGACAAGCAGACAAACGGACGGACAAACAGACAAAGAAAACAGACAGACACAGATACATATACACACAGACACACACACACACACTTCTCTTTCTCTGTAAAAACATCAATTCGGTTGTGATTCAATAAACACCAGCTGTATCATTTATTTACAGCCTTGGCTGGTGCCACAGTGTGGCTGGAAATTCACTTAGCCAAGAAGAAAGGAGGGAAACAAGGAGTCATTGACTCAGTCTGCCACAGTTCTCAACACGAACGGTGCCAGGAAGTGCCGGCAATTCAATCAACAGGAGAAAAATGCGGGCTTTGGAATTGAAGGGCCACGCCATGGACTATTGAGAGAAATGTTGAAGGGTGGTAGGAAGCGAGGAGTTAAGCAGTTCTGCTATTCTTTGTTTGTTTGTTTGTTGTTTGAGATAAATCAATTTTTAAAAAAAATGCATGCAAACGTACACATAATTATAGGCACACATAATTTGACACACGCGTGCATACGCATATGCATGGGTAGAGAAAGCATCTATGCACACATGCATGCCAACGCACAAACATGCCAATATTAGACATTCATGTCCATGGGCATGCCTTGCAGAGAGAGAGAAAAGAGGAGAGAGAGAGAGAGATGAGAGAAGAGAGAAGAGAGAGAGAGAGAGAGAGAGAGAGAGAGAGAGAGAGAGAGAGAGAGAGAGAGAGAGAGAGAGAAGGGGAAAGCTTAATACAGTTTGCGGGTCATATTGCAACGTCTGCAGCTTAAGAGAGAGAATCAGAGAGAACGAAATCTATTATGCTCAGAAGACAGATGAGGATAACATGTGTGATTTCTTTTAACACTTGCAGTCATGAAAAATAAACCCACCGTAAACTACAGTCCATCTTTTCGATGATGAAACTAGACCATATTTACTGAAGAAATTTACAATCTATCTTTTGACAATTGAACTAGACGATACTTAAAGAACACATCACTGTTCCACCTTCTGATGGTTGGACTAGAAATCGCATCAAGAAGAAAAGTGGCTCGTTATTTACTATTGTGTCTACATGATGATTTCTCTTTGGCTGATGGTGCTAAAACACGATCAGAATATCAACAAGGAAAAACATGTCACCTACTTTTCTCTTTTTCTTCAGCACTCACTACCAATTAAGTAATTCTGATTGACAAGATGAACTTTCAAAACAGACAAAAAGGTCTGCATGATGTACAGATTGCTGCGTTTAGAATGCACAATTCTTATCACTACCTTCTGCGAAGACAGAAAAAAAAATTCCAGCAAAGACTAAAAGTAAGGGGGAGAGAGATATATCAAATGTCTAGATTTCCATAAAGGTTACGAAAAAAGTGATATGTATACAGGGACAAAAAAAAAGCAAGCTCGGACTCGCGGTGGCAGGTGTAGCGGATTCCAAAGTAATAAGATATCTATCTGAACTTCCATGGTCAGTTTGAGTCACAGAAGAAAGACAGGTGCAAGAAAGGTAAACATAAACACCCATACTCGCGGAGAAGCCGCTTCTGTGTAACCTTGATTAAGAGTTAAGTACCGTGTTTGGGGACATTCAATACACATCCACAATACCATTGTATCAGGACAGACTTATGACGTACATAATGAGTGTAGGAAAGAGGCTGAAGGAGAAAACTTTGGGATGAGGAGATACTTAAAGAAGAAAAGTGTGTTCCACCAATTCCAAATCAGTAAGATACCTACTTCAACTCTCGTGTTCAGTTTGATTCATAAAAGAAATACAAGTGCAAAGAGAAGAAAATACAATCTTCCATGGTGGTCTGGAAGTCGCTTCTGTGCAACGCTGAATAAGACTTAAGTACTCTGTCTGAGGACGTTCAATATGTATCCCATATACCATGTTATCAGACCAATGTATATCCCATATACCATGTTATCAGACCAATGTATATCCCATATACCATGTTATCAGACCAATGTATATCCCATATACCATGTTATCAGACCAAATACCAACTTAGGTTCAACATACAGAGCACAGAAGAGGCTGAAGGACAGAAGGTCCATTCTTTAATACTGGGACGAGGAGATACTTCAGTAAGAAAAGTGTAGTCCACCCTTGGAAAGTGTGTGGGCGAGACGCTTATTGCAGAAGACTAAGCTCCGTTCTTTGATGCCGGAATGAAATGATGCCTTTCTTGTTTGACAGTGATGGGCTTAAGATCAAAGGTATGTAAGTCTAACTGCATGTGCTAATCCTTCATGTTCTTCTTTGAAAGAGAATGTCAACATTGCTGTTGAACTTTCGGCTTGGTTTGTCCATTGCCCATCTGTCACAGTGAGGGAGACTGTCAGTAACACGGTGTGTTTTCCAGAATGAGAAAATGGAAACAACATACCTGCACAGGCACTTACACACACACGCACGCACGCACGCACGCACGCATGCGCGGGCGCACGCGCGCGCTTGCGTACTGCTGAATACAAACTGACAAAACACCAGTTCAGAAACAGTGACATACAGACAGAGGTAGAGGCAAAAGAAAAAGAGGAATGATATGCAAAGAACCAGGTTTCTACCCACACGAAACTTTCCTTCTGTTAACCTGGCAAGAACGCTTTAAGCGTTCCTGTATTTTCTTTACCACTTGACATATTCAGACCCTATGCTCAACCATTCTTCGACTTCATGAAGACTCACCGGGGTACCAGACTGAATATCAGTTCACCAGGATTCTCTCGTTGTCACTAGTGTGCCAAGGCTTGCGTCTCTGCCAAAATGTTTTCTCTGTGCATTCTGCAATGTTGTATATTCATTTTGTGTCTTCGCTCCGCCCCCACCTTCCTCTGTCAAACGTTCCATGGAGGATTGTTTACACATCTTACCCACGTAGTAGTATTCTTGTTTTCACTAATATCAGGAGATCTTCCACAACATGGTCCACAACGTGTTGCTCCATAGTTTGACAGATCTGTCCATTTCATTGCTGGTGTGGCCAGTGTATCTGATAACATGCCAAATTCCCATGGAGTATGTCAAAGTCTACTGTGAATGTTTCAAGGAGAAGCTAATGTCCTTCCCAACAGGTTTTTGTCTGGGCAGTGCTGATGTCGCTGCTGCTGCTGCTGCTGCCCCTGAGAGGAATTTTGGTTTGGGGTCCTCGTTAGTG
>CM031604.1:11566474-11578974 GCA_018398815.1 Conus ventricosus | reverse complement strand
GCAACGGATTGGAGAGAGCTACATGATGAGATACTGGGGGAAAATGTTGAGAAAGGGTAAGGGAAAGGTGGTGGAAGGAGCGCCAGTGTTTGGGTTTCTCTGTTGTTTTCACTATGTCAGTCTACTATACGTTTGCAAACGCAAACACACACACACACACACACACACCACACCCACACACACCACACCCCACAACACACCCCACACACACAAAAGCTTGCTGCAGGGCACAGGGCGCACGGGGAAACATAACACACATTCACAGTATTTTTCAAAAAACATAAAAAACCCCATGTAGACACAAGAAGAAATGAAAAGGGGTTTCATTCCCCAAAGCCCCGTTTTGCTAAAAACACACACACACACGCACCACGAAAGCACCCCACGCACGCACGCACGACCCCCGCCCGCCACGCACCACGCACCCACACACACACACAAACACACACACACACACAGGGGGCCTTCTATCGCATTCCAAATTAAAAATGTGTGGGGAAAAAAAATTAATAAATAAAAAGATTCAATTAAACGCCCACAGCAAAATTTCCCATTTAAAGGGAAATTGATTTGGCAGCTTGGGAGCAGCAATTCAATTACGACTCACGAGGACGGGCGGCGGGAGAAAACGTGGGGGTTCCCCCCCCCTTAGGCAGAAAAACTTGGGGCGGGAGTTTTGCGCACCCCTGACCCCGGGAAATTCCATTCGAAAAAGTGACAAGAATCAAGTCAAAGAAGAAAACTTTCATATTATATTAAAAAGACCACTTTTTTTTTTTTTAGGAAAATTTCACTAGGATATCCCGAAATGAATATTTTCTTTCCCAAAAATCAAATTTAAACAGATAAATAAAAAATAAAAATAAAAATAATAAAAATAAAAAATAATAATAATAATAATAATGATCCCTTATATACGCCTTTTCCCCTCGGCTAGAGACCAAGCGTTTAAAGTGTTTTAAAACAATCCACACCTTTTTACACAAGGGGGCGGGCCCACGTCTCTCCGCGTCCTCTCAGTTTTCCCCCTCTCTCTCTTTTCTCTCTCCCCTTCTCCCCTCCCCCTTCTTCTCTCTCTCTTTAATTTGTTTGTGAACAATGAAATTTTAAAAATCTTCATACGGTTTAAAAGTACATTCCAAAAAAAGGGTTTTAAAGTTTCCCGATTTATTTCTTTTCATATTGAGGTACTTGTCCTCATGAAGGGGTTTTTCAGTAAACTTTTATCCCACACAGTATAATCCCCCTGAAAAAAATGCCCCAACAGAACACTTCAACAAAGAAGTAACACTTTAAAACACAAACACTCTACATCGATATTTTGGGATTTTCCCTTTTTATAAACCTTATCATGGGAGCAAACAGTAGATTAACCCAAAACGAGCACAAAACAAATTTTGGTTTTTTCAGGTGTGAAAAGTTTTATGTAATCATTTAGTGGCGGACAGTGGGAAAAACAACTGTCCATCGGGCCGCCACTTTTCCTTTTCCCACATAGTGAATGACTAAGTGATCACCACGTTTTTTCCGTGGCCCGCAGGCGGGCCATTTAAGTCCAAGACTTCGAGGGGGAAAACGTTGTAATCATTTTGGAATAAATTTAAAAACATCGAAAATTTTAACGTTTCCCGGATTTTCCAAAAGGGGTTTTTGAGGGGAGGGGAAAAGAGAGAGAAGAGGGGGAAGAGAAAAGAAAAGAGAGAGAGAGAGAAGAGAAGAGAAAAGGGCGTTTTTTAAAAAATCCCTAAGTTTCCCTTACTCCAGGGAAAATGTGCACAACATAAGTAAACAAAACAGAAAAACACGTGCCGAAAATTTTAATCAGCATGAATTTTCCCAAACCCTAAATCGATAGCATACACTAACATAAAGAAACATTCTAAAAGAGAAGTCATCGTCGTTAAAGAAAGGGGTTAATTGTTTTTAGATTTATTGATCCAAAATAAAGTAGGGGGGAAAAGATGGGACGCAAAGAGCATCAAAACAAAAAAAAAAAGAGATTTTCTGATGAAAACAAGCATAATTTTTTTAACACACACAAAGATTGTGCAAAAAAAAAAACCATTTCCCTTTTCTTTTTAAACACCCGCCCCCCCGTCCCTTCTACCCCATTTCCCCCTTTTCCCCCCCTTTCCCGAAACAGGGTTTTCCCTTGCCTTGCTTTCCCATATCCAAACACACACACACACACACACGCACACACGCACTGCGGGGCGCCACGCAAACCCCACACACAAAAACACACAAACACCAACACCACACACACACACACACCAGTAGAGGGGCCGACAGGGAAAAAAATTTTCGCGCGCGAAAAAAACACACACACACACTTTACTCACACCCACACACACACACACCACACACACACACACACAACACACACACACACCCCCCACACATATAAAAATATAATATTTATATAAAATATATAAAAAATATATATAAAAACCACACACAAACACACAGACAAACAGACAGACAGACCACACACACCACACCCCAAACCCCCACACACACACACACCACACAACACCACACACAAACACACAAAAACCCACACACAAAACCACACACACACACCCCACAAACGCGCGAATCCCTGCAGCACTTGAAAAGGGCCCGTTGATCACTTTCTCACGCACGGGGGGAAAGCCCCCAATGGAAGAAGATGACAAAAATGAAAATAATGCCTTTGGGGGGGCCTTTCCGGAAAGACTGGGGGAAATCAGAAACATGAAACAAAACAAAAACCCGTGACCTGCTGTCGTAAACGTCCCAAATTCACAAAAACCCAGAAAAAAGTGAAAGGGCCCCTCTCCCAGGGATACCCCAAACCCACCCCCCAGGGCCCTCAATCTTGGAAATGCGGGGGGGGGAAAGGAATGGGACACAGGAAGAGAGAGAGGAGGGGAAGGGGAAAAGGGGGGGGAAAAAAAGGGAAAAAGAGGGGAAGGAGAGAGAGAGGGGGGGAAGAGGAGAGAGGGGGAGAGAGGGGGAAAAAGGGTTTGGCGTGAATTATTTTGTTGAGTATGTCCTTCCCTTTTCTTCGGTTTTCTTTTTTTTCTTTGCCCTTCAAAATCTTTTTTAAAAAATTTGAACTAAATTGCCGGTTTTTTGTTGCTGAGGATTATTAAACATAAAAAAAAGAAAAAGAGAGAGAGAGAGAGAGAGAGGAGGGGAGAGAGAGAGAGAGAGGGGAGAGAAGAGAGAGAGGAGAGAAAAAGAAGGGAGAGGGAGAGAGAGAGGGGATGAGAGAAGAAAATAGAGAAAGGGAGAGGAGAGGAAAAAGGGGAGAGAGAGAGAGAGCCCACTTTGACACTTTTGCCCCACTGTGTATTATATTGTAAATTATAAAAAAACGTCTTTGAGAGGAGAAGAGAGAGAAAGGGGGGGGGGAGAGGGAGGAGAGGGGAGAGAGGGGAAGAGAGAGAGGGGAAGAGAGTTGGGAGAGAGAGGGGAGGAGGGGAGAGAGAGAGGGGGGAAGGGGAGAGGGGAGAGAGTTTAAACTTTTCCCACCCCAAAACCCCAGAAATCTATATTTTTACGAAGAGACCCCAAACAGAAACGTATCAAACCACTTAGGGGGGAAAAAATGGGGATAACGCGTTTTAATTCCTCACAAAACCCGCCTAAAGTCACATAAAAAAAAAACCCAAAACTACACTCTCCCTTTTTGGGATAGCAGAAAACAGACTATATTTTAAAAAAAGAAATTTTTTCCCCCTTTTTAATTTGGGGGAAAAAAAAAACGTACCCCCCCCCCCCCAAAAAAAAAAAAAAAAAAAAAAAAAAAAAAAGAAAAAAGAAAAAGTAAAGAAAAAAATTGTGGTTCTCATGTAATAGGGGTTCTAAATGATTTTTAAACCCCCTATTGCCGTGAAAAAGGAAAAAAGTGTCCTGACAAATTTTTGCAACATATAGAATCGCATTTTTCTTTTTTTCTTTGTCTTCGAAAAATTTACGGGCTAATTAAGTATTTTCCCTTTAAAAAGGGAAAAAAACCTTTTTAAAACGACACAAAAGGGCTTGAAAATGTCCCCTTTTTCTCCCTTTTAAACAGTAAAAATTCGAATCACTTCCCGCCCTGAAGGCGGGAAAAAGGGGGGGAAAAAAGAAAAAAATCTCTGAAACAAAAAAATAAAAGTAGAGAGAGAGAAGAGGGGGATACATGTCCAAGGCTAAAATTTCCAGAAAGTTTATTTTAAAAAAAGAAAAACTTGATAGGCCAAAAGGGGGGAAAAACCCCTTTTTTTTTCTGACTATTTTTTTCCTGGCGTAGGGGAAATTCCAAACGAATTAGTACCTACTTAAACCCTCTCGTGGCATTATTAAATTCATAGAAAAAAATACAGGTGCAAAAAAATAAATAAAAATTTTTCCAGGGTAGCTCAGATGTTGATTCTGGGCAACGCTAATGAGATTTAAGAAGCCTGTCGGGGAGATTTTCAATAGTTCCCAAATACCTTTTAAATAAACCCAAATGAAAATCCCCTTTAAACCATGTTATCAGCCCATCTAAACCCCAATCCCCATTTTAATCCCCCCAAATTTATACCCATATCCCCTGTTTCAGCCCAAAAATTACGAACTTAGGTTCGACATACAGACCCACAAAAAAAGGCTGGGGAAAGGAATCCGTTCTTTAATACGGGAAAGGGAAGCTTCAGAAAGAAAAGTGGGGCCCCCTCCCCCCCCCTTCAAATTGTGTGGGCCGAACCCCCTTCTCCCGAAAACTAAGCTCCGTTCTTTGATTTTGGGGCGAAATGAGCCTTTCTTGTTTGGACATTTAAGGGGGCTTTTTTAAAAGGGGTTTTTAAAGGGGGGGGTTGCCCACTCTGACCCCTTTGGTAAAATTGGTTTTGTCCCTTCGCGTTTTTTCTTTAAAAGCAAAATTTTAAAAACCCCCCTGTTTAATTTTTCCCGTTTGGGCCCCTGGTCTTTCCCCTTTAAAAACCCGCTTTGGCTTGGTCATCGCCCTTTAAACCCCCTTGGCCCCTGGTCAGGGGCCCTTTTAAAAACCCGTTTGGCCAAGCCCATCGCCCTTTCCCCCCCCTTTGGGCCCCGGGTTTCATTCCCCCTTTAAAACGTTTTTTCCCCTTTAAAGGGAAAAAGGCATTGACCATGGTCCTTCTCAAAATTTTGACAAAAAGCATCATTATTTTGCACAAGATTTAGAAAAACACAGAGACACAGACAAAAGACACACCAGCCCCCCCCCCCCCAAACCCCCCCAACCCCCAAACCCCCACCCCACACCACCCCACAAACAAAAACACGCAGGGCACGCACACCCCACACCACCCCGCACCCCAAAACACACACACACACACACACCCCACACAACAAAACACACACACCCACCACACACACACACACAAAACGTCAGGGCAAACAGGGGGGAGGGGAAGGGGAGAGAAGAAAAGAAAAGGAAGAGAGAGAGGGGAGAAGAGAGAAGAGAAAAGAGGGGAAAAGGAAGAAGAGAGAGAGAGAGAAGGGGAAAAGAGAGAGAGCTGGGTGAAAAAAATGCAAACTCAAAAAAGGCAAAACCCTGTGATATTTTACCTGCAGAGACGGGGCAGGGGCCCAAGGGGAAAAGAGAGAGAGGACTGCAATGGGAAAAAAAGAGGTCCAAACCAACGAAAAATGTTTTTTTCCCCCCAGCATTTTTCAAGCGCACTTTTTTTCCCTTTATCTTTTTTAAAACCACGACAGACTAAACCTTTCCCCCCATACCCCAAAAAACTTCTCCATCGGGCCTTCCCAAAAATTGAGGAACAACATTGAAAAAGCATTCCCCAATGTTTTTTTGGGTTGTGCGCCAAGTTTTGGGTTTCCGTCAGTTTAAATTTTCCCTTTCCCCATTCTCCCAAAATTTTGGGTCTTTCTATCCCCCCCCCCCCCCCCCCCACCCCCCCCGTCTGAATCTCCGTCTTTTTGTCAACATTTCCCAAAGAAAAAAATGATTTTAGCAACCCCCTTTGATCTTTTTCCCAAAGTCCTTATAAAACGAAATTTCCCCGTTCCCCAACTAAAACCCAAATACATCTTCACAGGGAAAAGGGGTGGGGCTGCCAATGGCATCCCCTTTTGTTCTTTTGGTGAAAAATCAAATAATTATCTGAAGTTTGGTATCTCCCCGAAAAACCCCCCCCCCCATTTCCATGTCTTAAATTTCTTCTGCCCCAGATCTGTTGTGAGGGTTTAAAGGGAATTTGTTGCTAAAAAACCTACCATACAGTTTTTCATTCTGGACCGTGCGGTTTGTCGCTGCTGCAACCCCGGGACAGGAGTTTTTTTGGTTTGGGTTTCCCTCTTTTGCAAGAGATGGACCCTTTTGGTTTGGGCCCGTTTAAAAGTGTTGAACTTTTTCCTGACTTCAGTCCCACTAAACAGTCAATATCCCCCCCCTTTAACTTTTTAACCCCGGGGTTTTTTTCCCTTGTCCATTCACATTTTCAATACCCCAACGTAACCGGTTCTGCCCTTTTCCCGTTCAATATCCCCTTAACAGTAACCTGTTTCTGTCCATTAAAAATGTTCAATATCCCCTTAACGAAAACCTTTTTCTGCCCCTTTGGGACATTTTTCAAATCCCCTTAAACCGTGACCTTCTTCTGTCCTTTGGGAAATTTTTAAATTTTCCCCTTAACAAAACCGTTTTCTGTCCATTGAAATGTTCAATTTTTCCCCCTTAACGAAACCTGTTCTGTACATTGACATGTTCAATATTCCCCTTAACTGTAACCTGCTTCTGTAAAATTGCCATTTTCAATACCCCCTTAATTTAACCTGCCTTCTTTTCCATTGACATGTTAAATACCCCCCTTACGGGTGCCCTTTTTTTGGCTTTTTTTTTTTTTGCCCATTAAACCTGTTCAATACCCCCTTTTAAAGGAACCTGCTTCGGGTCCTTTGGGGACATGTTCAAAAACCCCTTAAACTGAAAACCTGCTTCTGTCCATTGCATTTTTCAAAAACCCCTTAACAGAACCTGCTTCTGCCCATTGACTTTTTCAATTTTCCCCTTAACCTTTGACCTGCTTCTGAACTTTGAAAAAGGTTCAATTTTCCCCCTTAAACTTAACCTGCTTCGGGTAAAATTTGACATTTTTAAATTTCCCCCTTAATTGAAAACCTCCCTTCTGGTCCATTGACATGTTAAATACCCCCTTTAAACGGGTAAACCTTTTCTGCCATTAAACCATGTTAAAATACCCCCTTAACAAAAACCCTGCTTCTGCCCCTTGAAAATTTTCAATACCCCCTTTAAACTGTAACCTGCTTTTGTCCTTTTGACATTTCAATTTTTTCCCTTAAAAAGAAAACCTTTGCTTCTTTTCCATTGACTGTTCAATATTCCAAAACAAAAACCGCTTCGTATATTGAAAAGTTCAAACCCCCTTAACGGGTAACCCCCTTCTGTACTTTGGAAAAGAAAAATCCCCCCTTTAATTTCCCCCTGCTTTTTGCCTTTTGACATTTTCAATACCCCCTTAACTGAAACCTCTTCTGTCCATTGACGTTTAAAAACCCCCTTAACTGAAACCCGGGCTTTTTTACATTGACATGTTCAATACCCCCTTTAAACGGGTAACCTGTTCTGAAATTGACATTTTCAAAACCCCCTTAACCGGCCCCTGCTTTGGCCCCAATTGACATGTTCAATATTTCCCTTAACAGTAACCTGCTTTGCCTTTGGGGACATTTTCCCAATTTTCCCCAAAATAGTAACCTGCTTCGTCCATTGCATTTTCAATTTTCCCCTTTAAACAAAAAACCTGTTTTCTGTCCTTTGGAAAATTTCAATTTTCCTCAACTGTGACCTGCTTCTGCCCAAGGGCAGTTCAAAAATTCCCCAACTGTGACCTGTTTTCTGTACATTGACATGTTAAATTTTTTTCCCTCAACTGTAACCTCCCTTCTGCCCAAATTGGCATTTTCAATTTTCCCCTCAATTTGGACCTGTTTTCTGTACTTCCCTTTTTTTTAAAATCCCCTTAACCTTTACCTGAAAAGGCAATTTTCCCGACATTCAAAAGGGTTCTTTATCGCAACTGGAAAAAAACACCCCCTCTCCCTGTTTTAACATGACCTTAAATAACTAAAACCCTAAAATTTGTAAAAAACTCTTTCCTGTTAAAACCCACCCTTTTCCCGGGTTGCAAAAGTGTAAAAACCCCTTTCCTCCCCCGTCAACTTTAAAACCGCTACCATAAGCTGAAGCAAAAAACCTTTCCCCCTCTCATTCGGCAAAACCGTTACCCAGCCAAATTTACTCCCTGCTTGTTTCCCTACAAAAATTTTGGCTGAATTTAAATGCTCAAAAAAATTTTTAAAAAAAATCCAACAAAAAAAGAACAGCTATTTTTGTCGCCCAAATTTCGGATTTACTCAAAACTCAAAAAAATTTAAAAAAAACAAAACAAAGCAACAGCTTTTTTGTCGGAAATAAAGTTTCAGAAAACGGGAAGTTGGGAAATTGTTTTTCTTACAAAACATCTAGGATTTTTCGCCTTGGAGAGGAGAGAAAAAGGGAAGGGCCAAAATAGGGGGAATATGGGGGGGGGGGGAAAGGGGGAAAGGGTGGCTATAAAGGGTGGGGGGGGGTTTGAGCACAGAGGAGAGGGGGGGGGGGGGGGGGGAATGAGGTGAGTGATCTATGGGTTTTTCTGTTCGACTCCCGGGGAAAGCTGCTGCTTCAGAAGCAAGTCACTTTATTGATCGTCTCTTTTCGCTCCTTGTGCCGCACCAAGGGATTTAAACTTAATGCATATCAATAGCTTCGCCACTTTCTTGGCCGCGCCTTGTGTTTTTGTGTGTTGGGTTTTTGTGATGTGGGGTGTGGTGGTGTGGTGTGTGTGGGGGGTGTGTGTGTGTGTGGGTGCGTGTGTGCTTGCGGGGGCGGTGTACGTGCGGCGCCCCGGGACAAAGGAATAAAAAACCCCCGGGGTTTTTGGGGGGTTTTTCGGGGGTACGGCGTGCGCGTGGGGTGCGTTCAAAGCGTGTGTGCTTTCGTTTTGGTTTTGTACGTGCCCTTCGCGCGCAACATTTGTGTGTGTGTGTGTATTTTTTACGTTTTCTCTCTCTCTCTCTCTCTTTTCTCTCTCTCCCCTCTCTCTCTGCTGTGCATGCATACTTTCATGCAAAGCATGTTTGCTTTCGTACATGTTTACGTGCGTGTCGCACACGGTGTGTATGTGTGTGTGGGGGGTGTGTGTGTGGGTGTGTGTGTGGGTGTGTGGTGTGTGGGGTGGGTGTGTGGGATAAAGTTTTCTCTTCACCCCTCTCTTCTATCTTTCTCTCCTTTTCTCCCCTACTCTCCTCCCCTCTCTCTCTCCTCTCTCCCCACTGTGCGGGATTTTTTGCATGCATGGTGTGTGCTTGCCCAAAATGTGAAAGTTTCGTGCGCGCACAGCGTTGTGTGTGTGTGTGTGTGTGGGTGTGTTGTGTGTGTGGGGGTGTGTGTGTGTGTGGGTGGTGTGTGTGGGGGGCGCGTCGTGGGGCGGTGCGTTTTGTGTGGGTTTTTATTTTTTTTCCCGTTTTAAGTGGTTGAATATTTGGGAATTTTTGAACCCTGTTACTTCAATTTTAAAAAAGGGGCTTTAAAGGGGGTAGCATTTTTTTCGGGGGGGAGGGATCGAGCGCGAATGTGGGGGGGGGGGAGGAAAAGAGAGAGAGAGGGGAAGAAGGGGGAAAAGAGGGGGGAGGGGGAGAGAGGGGAGAGGGGAGAGAGAGAAAGAAGGGGAGAGAGAGAGAATCAATTTCTGATTCAATATGCGGTTTAGCGAAATCCACACCCACGGGGAATAAAGCGGCCAAAAGAAATTATCCCCAAAAAAACTGACTAGATGGAAAAGTTTCTCGCTATGAAATGGGCCTTTTTAAATTTCTTCAAAGGCCCCAAACACACCACACACATGCTGGAGGATAAAAACCCCCACCGAGTGTTTTTGGGGCGTAGCCATAAGGCGCATACCCTTTTCCCGAGATTTTGAAAGGTTTTTAAAAAATTTTTAAACATACTGAAATACCCGTACAAAGTAGGGATGGAATTTTATTCGTGGTTTTTCAAAAAGTGTTTGTTTAAAAGAGGGGAAGAGAAAGGGGGAGAAGAGAGGAGAAAAGAGAGGGGGGAGGGGGGGGGAGAGGGGTGGAGAGAGAGAGGGAGAAGAGAGAGAAAAGAGAGACAGAGAGGGGAAAAAGAGAGGAAAAAACAGGAGAGGGGGACAAGAGAGGAAAGACAGAGAAGAGAGGGGAGAGAGAAGAGAGAGAGGAAAAGAGAGAAAAGAGAGAAAGGGGAGAGAGAGTGAAAGGAGGGGGGGGAAGATAAGGGAGGGAGAGAGAGAGAGAGAGAGAGAGAAGAGAGAGAGGGGAGAGAGAGGGGAGAGAGGGGGGAAAAGAGAGAGGAAAAGAGGGGAGAAGAGGGGGAAGAGAAGAGAGAGAAAGGGGAGAGAGGGGAGAAGGGGAGAGAGGAGAGGGAGAAGAGAGAGAGAAAGAACGAGAGAGAAAGGGAGAAGAGAGAGAGGGGAGGGGAGAGGGAGGAGGGGAAAAGAGAGGACAGAGGGGAGAGGGGAGAGGGGATTGAGAGGGAGAGAGGGGGGGAGAGAGAGAGAGACAGAGAGAGAGAGAGACAGAGAGAGAGAGGGGAGAGAGGGAAAAGAGGGAGAGAAAAGGACAGAGAGAGGAGAGAGGAGAGAAGAGAGAGAGGAGAGGGGAAGGGGGAGAGAGAGAGAAAAGAGGGGAGAGACTAAGCGGTCCGAGACAGGAGGCAAAAGAAATGGAAGGGGGGTGCGGGGGGAAAAAGGGGGGGGTGGGGAAAGAATTTCCCGGAAAGGCCTTTTCAGCAGGGCCCCCAAAGAAAACAGTTGACCCCCGGGCACCCCCCCCTGACAAAAACCGGTGAGAAGGGAAAAAAAATTGTCACCACGCGCTGTCCCCTTTTCCCACCCCTTACACACCACACCCCCCAAACACACACACACACACCCACACACCCACACACACAACACACAAAGCACACAACACCACACAACCCACACAACCCACACACACACACGGCACGCACCCCACGCCCGTACGCACGCACCACACAAACACACCACGCACGCACGCCCCACAACACACTTACAAGGGGAAAGAAGGGGAGAGAGAGAGAGAGAGAATGAGAGAGAGAGGGGAAGAGGGGGAGAAAGGGGGAGAAAAGAGAGAGAGAGAGGGGAAAAAATTTTGCTCCTTACTGGGGGATATATACAAAAGAAAAAAACACAAAAAAAACACTTGGCCCAAAAATAAATCAACATGAATTTATTAATTAAATCAGATTTTACAAATTACACATATGTTAAAGGTTACATTTTGGGGCCAGAGAGGAGAAAAGAGAGAGAGAGAGAGGGGGGAGAGAGAGCGAGAAAAGAAACCCAGAAGAGAGAAGAGAGAGAGAAAGGAGAGGGGAGAGGAGAGAGAGAGAGAGAGAGAGAGAGAGGGAGAATGTCATCGTTTTCCATGAATTTCTGTTTTCAGGGTTTATTGATCCTTTAAAAAAAATGCGTAAGCAAAACTTGCGGGATGAAGACCACACACCACACACAAAACCCCACCACACCCACACACACACACCCCACACACCCAAAACACAAAAAGAAATTTGCCGCAATCAAGCAAACTTTTTTTTACAATCTCAAAAGTTGTCCCCGAAAATAAAATCCCTAAATTTTATTACGACATTTTTCCCCCCTCACTTTTTACCCTCCTCTTTTTTTTCCCTTTCCCCCCCCAAATACACATGCCCCTTTTCCCCCCTTGCCAAATTCAAAAACACACAAAACACACACACACACACCAAAACACACAAAACACACAAACACCCCACACATACACAAAAGAGAGAGAGAGGGGAGAGAGAGAGAGGGGAGGGGAGAGAGAAGAGAGAGAGAAAAAGAGAGGGGAAAGAGAGGGGGGGGGGGGGGAAAAGGGAAGAGAGAGAGAGGGGAGAGGGAAAAGAGAGAAACAAAAAACACACCCACACACACACACAAAACACACACACCACACACACACGCACACACACACACACACACACACACACACACCCCACACACACACACGCCCCCCCCCCCCCCCCCAAACACACACACACGCCCCCCACCCACACACGCCCAACACACACACACAAAAAACACACACACCACCACACCCCACACACACACACAACCCAAAACAAAAACACACGGAAAGATGATTTACGCTAACAACCCTGAACAAAGTTTTTCACGAGCCCAAAAAAACCCTAAAGGGAAAAAAAACGACAAATATCAAACCCGATGGGCATTTTGGGGGTGGGGGTTTAGGATAGAAGAGGACGCCCCCAAATGGATGAAAGGACAGAAAACGTGACGCGCTGTCGTCCCCTTCCTGGGCACAGCAGCCCCGGGGAAAAATGAAAAGGTTTTAGCAAAAAGCGTGAACCCCCCTCTCAAAAAAACGCTAAGGGGGAGATT
>CM031604.1:11548974-11551474 GCA_018398815.1 Conus ventricosus | reverse complement strand
ACAAAAACAATGGGATAACATCATACACAAGATTTATTTCCTCATCCAGGGAGATTGAAAGTTTAATCCATAGGCTTCGTTTAAACTCGTTTAAAAACAAAATATTGCAAAGATATTAAATGTATGTGTGGGGATTCTATAAGTGTCAATCATTTACTGATTCATTGTCCCAAAACAAAAGAGCTGTTTAATAAATCAGGTATTGAGGGTTTTGTTGATGGATCGACTCCTTTATCACTATCTAGTATATTAAACAATTTTGCTACTCTTGAATCTATTTCTAAATGTTTATTAGGCTGTTCACTTAATATTTATCTTTAGCATTTGTGATTGTTACAGTTAAAATTTTAGTTTAAGTTAAACGTTCTGATGAATAGAGTGGGGTGGAGGGTTATGATTACATGTCTTACGTACTACTTTAAAACTTACACTCCCTATAAAAATGCATCTCTTTCATTCTTTACATCAAGCTCACTCTACACTATAATACTGTCTGAATCACTTCTAGTGGAAGGACGTTAAACTGAAGAACAACACAACAACAACACAACAACACACACACACACACACACACACACACACACACACACACACACACACACACACGCACGCACGCACGCACGCACGCACGCACACACGCACGCACGCACGCACGCACGCACGCACGCACGCACGCACGCACGCACGCACGCACGCACGCACACACGCACACACACACACACACACACACACACACACACACACACACACACACACACACAAGCATCTGGACGTGTGATCATGTTCTCACGCGAGCAGGAAAACGCTATGGAAATAGACGATTAATAACCTAATGGCACTGTGGGGGCTTTCAGGACAGAAGGGAGGCAATCATTAATGGATGAACGGGAAGAATCGTAACGCTATTGTCGTCATGTTCCTGTCACTGCATCCAAAGTGAAATATTTTGTGTGACTATACTCCGTGACCCTTAACCCTTTGTGCTGGCGAGAGAGAGAGAGAGAGAGAGAGGAGAGAGAGAGAGAGAGAGAGAGAGAGAGAGAGAGAGAGAGAGAGGGAGGGAGAGACAGGGCAGGAGAGAGAGAGAGAGAGAGAGAGAGAGAGAGAGAGGGAGAGAGAAAGAGAGAGGGAGAGGAGAGAGAGAGAGAGAGAGAGAGAGAGAGAGAGAGAGAAGAGAGAGGAGAGAGAGGAGAGAGAGAAGAGGAGAGAGAGTGTATACCGCATTAGAGTTATTGTCCCCTGAAATATACAGCATTACCTTTACTGTCACTGAATTATAAAGCATTACCTTTACGGTCACCTGAATTATAAAGCATTACCTTTACTGTCACCTGAATTATAAAGCATTACCTTTACTGTCACCTGAATTATAAAGCATTACCTTTACTGTCACCTGAATTATAAAGCATTACCTTTACGGTCACCTGAATTATGTAGCATTACCTTTACGGTCATCTGAATGATATAGCATTACCTTTACGGTCACCTGAATGATATAGCATTACCTGTACTGTCACCTGAATGATATAGCATTACCTTTACGGTCATCTGAATGATATAGCATTACCTTTACGGTCATCTGAATGATATAGCATTACCTGAATGATATAGCATTACCTTTACGGTCACCTGAATGATATAGCATTACCTTTACGGTCATCTGAATGATATAGCATTACCTGTACTGTCACCTGAATGATATAGCATTACCTTTACTGTCACCTGAATGATATAGCATTGCCTTTACGGTCACCTGAATGATATAGCATTGCCTTTACGGTCACCTGAATGATATAGCATTACCTTTACGGTCACCTGAATGATATAGCATTACCTTTACGGTCACCTGAATGATATAGCATTGCCTTTACGGTCACCTGAATGATATAGCATTACCTTCACGGTCACCTGAATGATATAGCATTACCTTCACGGTCACCTGAATGATATAGCATTACCTTTACGGTCACCTGAAACACGCAGCATTTACTTTGATTGCTGACTGAACTATACAGCATCACCTCTACTGTCACCCCTAGAATACCTCATCAATATACAGCATTGCTTTCACTGCCACCTGCACTATAGAACATTACCTTTACTGTCCCTGTGAGCTGTAGGTTGTGTCTTTACTCATCCACCTCTCAGCAGAATGTTCAACCTCACTGAACGATGGCATGGTCTTCCCATCCAAAAATTCAAAAGAAAGGAAATCGCTCATATAGTCAGCACTCTCTCTCTCTCTCTCTCTCTCTCTCTCTCTCTCTCTCTCTCTTTCTCTCTCTCTCCGGTACGTGAGTCACAGGAAACCCTTGCGCAGGAGCTGCCTGCACAACTGACGTGTTTTTTTTTTTTCTGGAACCGCCAAGAGAAACGTGGACAAACGAGAGTCACAAGACAAAACACGACGCGTTTCGACCTCTTAGGTCTTCTTCAGGCAAGACACCAAACAAAGAGTACAAAGAAAATGAACGAACATTTGTCACTTAGCTTTCGTCAG
>CM031604.1:11541474-11543974 GCA_018398815.1 Conus ventricosus | reverse complement strand
GTTGTGTGAGAGAGAGCAACAGTCCAGTTGTGTGAGAGAGAGCAACAGTCCAGTTGTGTGAGAGAGAGCAACAGTCCAGTTGTGTGAGAGAGAGCAACAGTCCAGTTGTGTGAGAGAGGAGCAACAGTCCAGTTGTGTGAGACAGAGCAACAGTCCAGTTGTGTGAGAGAGAGAGCAACAGTCCAGTTGTGTGTGTGAGAGAGAGGCAACAGTCCAGTTGTGTGAGAGAGAGCAACAGTCCCGTTGTGTGGAGAGAGAGCAACAGTCCAGTTGTGTGAGAGAGCAACAGTCCAGTTGTGTGAGAGAGAGCAACAGTCCAGTTGTGAGAGAGAGAGAGAGCAACAGTCCAGTTGTGTGTGAGAGAGCAATAGTCCAGTTTTCCATTCAGTGTAGGTCAAAGAAAAGGAGAGCCGGATATGTGACCCCCCCCCCCCCCCCCCCTAAAAAAAAAGAGAGAAAAAAAACCTTTATTCATTCGATTCACATTTCGTAGCCTACAGTTCTAACTTTTCTCCCCGAAGTCCAGATGGATACGTTTGACTGCTTCAACTTCCTTCGTCAGTTTTATTGAATGACGAAAATGAATGTCGGGGATGGGGGGACGGGGGGGGGGGGGGGGGGGGGGGGGGGGGGGAAATTACAACAATCACTCAGGGATGTCATCCCAGAAGCTGCTTCTGTGTAATGTTTGGGTGAAAGTGAAATAGCCTGTGTTTAGGACTTTCACCCTGTGCCCTCATAGAACCTTGTCTGGCCAAAGATAGTTCGCCCTACGGAAAGATGGTTCACTCCGCGGAAAAGTGAAGCCAGATGGCTGGCACATTCCATGCTGCCACTCCCACCCTGACATGCTATCTTTCCACGCGTGTCCAACATGGCGAGTAAGGCAGGAGGCAACTGGTGCGCCGCGCCGAACTGTCGTAATTCTCGGAAGAAGGGGTTCCGGTGTTTTTCTTTTCCAAAAGACGAAGAAAGGTGAGATCATTTTCTGTGTTACATTTCCTGAATACGTTGTTTTAATTAAGAGAGAGAGAGAGAGAGAGAGAGAGAGAGAAGAGAGAGAGAGAGAGAGAGAGAGAGAGTCAGTTCAGCTGCGTGAGCGAGGAAATTGCTCCCGCGATGTTGTCATGCAGAAGCCGAGAGAGAGAGCGTACATGCACGCGCGCATGTGTGTGTGTGTGTGTGTGTGTGTGTGTGTGTGTGTGTGTGTGTGTGTGTGTGTGTGTGAGAGAGAGAGAGAGGAGAGAGAGGAGAGAGAGAGAGAGAGAGAGAGAGAGAGAATGCATAGGATACTACTAGCGCTCACATACACACACTTATAGGTGCTTGCACACACACGCACGCACGCACGCACGCACGCACGCACCACACACACACACACACACACACACACACACACACACACACACACACACACACACACACACACACACACTTGTATGAAGATGATACGCATGTGCATAAGCAAGTGACCATGTGCTCACACGGCGCACATATGCACACACTGAGAGAACGTCTACAGACTGGCGTTAAAAAACAGTTTCTATATTGAACCAAGTTTCACCATTCTTTTTGTGTTCTTTGCAGATGCAAGAAGTGGGTTCAGAACTGTAGGCGTGAAGATCTTGTGGGGAAACCAGCTGCGTACCTTCATGCAAACTGCTGTATTTGCTCTGAGCATTTTGAAGCCAATCAGTTCATGGACCACACCCGCAAGAACTGTCGACTGATTTGGAGTGCAGTACCAACGCTTTTCAGTGTACCAAATCCACCACCAAGACTGACCATAAAACGACCACTTCCCACATGATCGGAGCTGCCACCAGCAAAAAAAGCACGGAGGCAAAAGGCAACATCAACATGTGATGCAGGTAATCAACATTATCATTTTACTAACTAACATCATAGTGCACATAGTATTTGGAAAAAGTACAGTTGTGAATGCTGTCAAACACTGTCTGCATAACTCGGCATCCCGTTGACTAACAAAATCCTTTAGCAGTTACTTGTTTATGTGTATGTATGCTTGCGCCACCGTGATTTAATGCAGGCTTATTTGTGCGTGCCCACGTGTGTGTGTGTGTGTGTGTGTGTGTGTGTGTGTGTGTGTGTGTGTGTGTGTGTGTGTTGTGTGTGTGTGTGTGTGTGAGAGAGAGAGAGAGAGAGAGAGAGAGAGAGAGTGTGTGTGTGTGTGTGTGTGTGTGTGTGTGTGTGTGTGTGTGTGTGTGTGACACAGACAGACAGACAGAGATAGAGACAGAGACAGAGACAGACATTAAAATGCAAATCCACTTTCTGTCAACAGATGTAAGCACTGCAAAAGATGCATCTGTTGTGCAAACCGATTCTCTGTCAACTGGTCCTGGGGAGTCCACTCCATCTGTTCAACCCTCTGTCTCTGCTCCTGGACCCTCGTCTGCCCATGTTCCAGCACTGTCTTCCTCCTCAGCTTATGGGCCTTCTTCACACACACACACACACACACACACACACACAAAAC
>CM031604.1:11533974-11536474 GCA_018398815.1 Conus ventricosus | reverse complement strand
TGTGACTTGCTTCCTTGTCTGTTAGCGTGTGTGTGACTTGCTTCCTTGTCAGTTAGCGTTGGTGTGACTTGCTTCCTTGTCTGTTAGTGTTGGTGTGACTTGCTTCCTTGTCTGTTAGCGTGTGTGTGTGACTTGCTGCCTTGTCTGTTAGCGTGTGTGTGTGACTTGCTTCCTTCTGTTCGTGTGTACTGCCTCTGGTGTGTGTGACTTGCTTCCTTGTCTGTTAGCGTTGTGTGTGACTTGCTTCCTTGTCTGTTAGCGTGTGTGTGACTTGCTTCCTTGTCTGTTAGCGTGTGTGTGACTTGCTGCCTTGTCTGTTACGTGTGTGTGACTTGCTTCCTTGTCTGTTAGCGTTGGTGTGATTGCTTCCTTGTCTGTTAGCGTTGGTGTGACTTGCTTCTTGTCTGTTAGCGTTGGTGTGACTTGCTTCCTTGTCTGTTAGCGTGTGGTGTGACTTGCTTCCTTGTCTGTTAGCGTTGTGTGACTTGCTTCCTTGTCTGTTATCGTGTGTGTGACTTGCTTCCTTGTCTGTTAGCGTTGGTGTGATCTTGCTTCCTTGTCTGTTAGCGTTGGTGTGACTTGCTTCCTTGTCTGTTAGCGTTGGTGTGATTTGCTTCCTTGTCTGTTAGCGTTGGTGTGACTTGCTTCCTTGTCTGTTAGCGTGTGTGTGTGACTTGCTTCCTTGTCTGTTAGCGTGTGTGTGACTTGCTGCCTTGTCTGTTAGCGTGTGTGTGACTTGCTGCCTTGTCTGTTAGCGTTGGTGTGACTTGCTTCCTTGTCTGTTAGCTGTGTGTGACTTGCTTCCTTGTCTGTTAGCGTGTGTGTGACTTGCTCCTTGTCTGTTAGCGTTGTGTGTGACTTGCTTCCTTGTCTGTTAGCGTTGGTGTGATTGCTTCCTTGTCTGTTAGCGTTGGTGTGATTTGCTTCCTTGTCTGTTAGCGTTGGTGTGACTTGCTTCCTTGTCTGTTAGCGTTGTGTGTGACTTGCTTCCTTGTCTGTTAGCGTGTGTGTGTGACTGCTGCCTTGTCTGTTAGCGTGTGTGTGACTTGCTGCTTGTCTGTTAGCGTGTGTGTGACTTGCTCCTTTTGTTAGCGTGTGTGTGACTTGCTGCCTTGTCTGTTAGCGTGTGTGTGACTTGCTTCCTTGTCTGTTAGCGTTGTGTGTGACTTGCTTCTTTGTCTGTTAGCGTTGGTGTGATTTGCTTCCTTGTCTGTAGCGTTGGGTGTGACTTGCTTCCTTGTCTGTTAGCGTGTGGTGTGACTTGCTTCCTTGTCTGTTAGCGTTGGTGTGATTTGCTTCCTTGTCTGTTAGCGTTGGTGTGACTTGCTGTCCTTGTCTGTTAGCGTGTGTGTGACTTGCTTCTTGTCTGTTAGCGTTGGTGTGACTTGCTTCCTTGTCTGTTAGCGTTGGTGTGACTTGCTTCCTTGTCTGTTAGCGTTGGTGTGACTTGCTTCCTTGTCTGTTAGCCGTTGGTGTGATTTGCTTCCTTGTCTGTTAGCGTTGGTGTGATTTTGCTTCCTTGTCTGTTAGCGTGTGTGTGTGACTTGCTTCCTTGTCTGTTAGCGTGTGTGTGTGGACTTGCTTCCTTGTCTGTTGCGTTGGTGTGACTTGCTTCCTTGTCTGTTGCGTTGGTGTGACTTGCTGCCTTGTCTGTTAGCGTTGTGTGTGACTTGCTTCCTTGTCTGTTAGCGTTGGTGTGACTTGCTTCCTTGTCTGTTAGCGTTGGTGTGATTTGCTTCCTTGTCTGTTAGCGTTGGTGTGTACTTGCTTCCTTGTCTGTTGGCGTTGGTGTGATTGCTTCCTTGTCTGTTGGCGTTGGTGTGACTTGCTTCCTTGTCTGTTAGCGTTGGTGTGACTTGCTTCCTTGTCTGTTAGCGTTGTATGTGTGACTTGCTTCCTTGTCTGTTAGCGTTGGTGTGACTTGCTGTCCTTGTCTGTTGCGTTGTGTGACTTGCTCCTTGTCTGTAGCGTTGGTGTGACTTGCTTCCTTGTCTGTTAGCGTGTGTGTGACTTGCATCCTTGTCTGTTAGCGTTGGTGTGATTGCTTCCTGTCTGTTAGCGTGTGTTTGACTTGCTTCCTTGTCTGTTAGCACGTGTTGACTTTCTTGTCTGTTAGCACGTGTGTGACTTGCTCCTTGTCGTTAGCACGGTGTGACTTGCTTCATTGTCTGTTAGCGTGTGTGTTGACTTGCTTCCTTGTCTGTTAGCAGTGTGTGACTTGCTTCCTTGTCTGTTAGCGTGGTGTGACTTGCTCCTTGTCTGTTACGTGTGTGTGATTGCTTCCTTGTCTGTTAGCGTTGGTGTGACTTGCTTCCTTGTCTGTTAGCGTGTATGTGTGTGTGACATGCTGCCTTGTCTGTTAGCGTTGGTGTGACTTGCTGCCTTGTCTATTAGCGTGTGTGTGTGTGACTTGCTTCCTTGTCTGTTAGCGTTGGTGTGACTTGCTTCCTTGTCTGTTAGCGTGTATGTGACTTGCTTCCTTGTCTGTTAGCGTTGGTGT
>CM031604.1:11516474-11518974 GCA_018398815.1 Conus ventricosus | reverse complement strand
AAAAGAGATTCTTAACGCCCATTTAAGTGCTAATAAGAAGTTCAAATGGATGAAAATAATATAACTTATAACCCATCAACAGCAAAAAAAGAAGCCTTAATGTTCTATCTGGTTCAGTTGGTACTGACTAAAGAAAAAACACACTGAAGAAAGATGTAGTTTCACTAAACAACAACAACAATAACAGCAGCAGCAGCCGCAGCAGCAGCAACAGCAGCAGCAGCAGCAACAACAACAACAACACGAACAATAGCAATAATAACAATAACAAAACTCGCCGTCAGTGTTATATCTGACGTATATGCTGGACAAAACTGTACGAATCATTACAATTTCCTTGTATAATGTACAAAAAAAACCAAAAACAATTGTTACACTTTTCGTGGTGATTGCGGCGTTGTTACAGTTTCCGTTGGATTCTTGCATGGTTAAGTTTTTGTGAAGATCGCTACAGTGTTATAGATTTCGTGGTGATTACTGCATTCTTACAGATTTTGTGGAGATTGTTACTAATATCGTGGAAATTGCTGTATTGTTACAGATTTCGTAGGAAATCGCTTCATTTTTACAGCTTTCGTAGAAACTGCTACGTTGTTACAGATATCGTGGAAATTGCTGTATTGTTACAGATTTCGTGAAATCACTTCATTATTACAGATTTCCTGAAAACTGCTACATTGTTACAGATTTTGTGGGAATAACTGCATTATTACGTATTTTGTAGAGATTGCTGCATTGTTACAGTTTGTGTGAGGATTGCTGCATGTTACAATTTGTGTGAAGATTAGTGCCTTGTTACAGTTTGAGTGAAGATTGCTGCACTGTTACAATTTGTGTGAAGATTAATGCCTTGTTACAGTTTGAGTGCAGATTGCTGCACTGTTACAATTTGTGTGAAGATTAATGCCTTGTTACAGTTTGAGTGCAGATTGCTGCATTGTTAAATTTTGTGTGAAGATTGCTGCATTGTTACAATTTGTGTGGAGATTGCTACTTTGTTTCACTTTGTGTGAAGATTGCTGCATTGTTACAGTTTGTATGAAGATTGCTGCATTGTTACAGTTTGTATGAAGATTGCTGCATTGTTACATTTTGTGTGAAGATTGCTGCATTGTTACATTTTGTGTGAAGATTAATGCTTTGCTACAGTTTGTGTGAAGATTGCTGCATTGTTACAGATTGTGTGAAGATTGCTGCACTGTTACAGTTTATGTGAAGATTAATGCCTTGTTACAGTTTGAGTGTAGATTGCTGCATTCTTACAGTTTATGTGAAGATTAATGCCTTGTTACAGTTTGAGTGCAGATTGCTGCATTGTTACAGTTTATGTGAAGATTAATGCCTTGTTACAGTTTGAGTGCAAATTGCTGCATTGTTACAGTTTATGTGAAGATTAATGCCTTGTTACAGTTTGAGTGCAGATTGCTGCATTGTTACAGTTTATGTGAAGATTAATGCCTTGTTACAGTTTGAGTGCAGATTGCTGCATTGTTACAGTTTGTGTGGAGATTAATACCTTGTTACAGTTTGTGTGGAGATTTCTGCATTGTTACAGTTTGTGTGGAGATTGCTGCATTGTTACAGTTTGTGTAGAGATTGTTCATTGTTACAGTTTGTGTGGAGATTGTTCATTGTTACAGTTTGTGTGGAGATTGCTGCATTGTTACAGTTTGTGTGGATATTGCTGCATTGTTACAGTTTGTGTGGAGATTGCTGCATTGTTACAGTTTGTGTGGAGATTGCTGCATTGTTACAGTTTGTGTGAAGATTAATGCCTTGTTACAGTTTGTGTGGAGATTGTTCATTGTTACAGTTTGTGTGAAGATTGCTGTATTGTTACAGTTTTTGTGCAGATTAATGCCTTGTTACAGTTTGTGTGCAGAATAATGCCTTGTTACAGTTTGTGCGGAGATTGCATGTTGCATTGTTACAGTTTGTGTGAACGTTGCTCATTGTTACAGTTTGTGTGAAGATTGCTGCATTGTTACAGTTTGTGTAAAGATTGGTGCATTACAACACTTTGTTGAAGATTTTTGCATTGTTACAATTTGTGTGAAGATTTTTGCATTATTACAGTTTGTGTGAAGATTGCTGCATTGTTACAGTTTGTGTGAAGATTGCTGCATTGTTACAGTTTGTGTGAAGATTGCTGCATTGTTACAGTTTGTGTGAAGATAGGTACATTGTTACAGTTTGTGTGAAGATTGCTGCATTGTTTCAGTTGTGTGAAGATTGCTGCATTGTTACAGTTTGTGTGAAGATTGCTGCATTGTTACAGTTTATGTGAAGATTGTGCATTGTAACAGTTTGTGTAAAGATAGGTACATAGTTACAGTTTGTATGAAGATTGCTGCATTGTTACAGTTTATGTGAAGATTGTGCATTGTTACAGTTTGTGTAAAGATAGGTACATAGTTACAGTTTGTATGAAGATTGCTGCATTGTTACAGTATTCATGGAGATTGGTGCTTTTTTGTTTTACAGATTCCACAGATATTGT
>CM031604.1:11488974-11496474 GCA_018398815.1 Conus ventricosus | reverse complement strand
ATTGTTAATGTTATCACTTAGTACCATCTTTTATATTGTTCAGACAAGAGTTCGGTTTCTAAATCCACTAACATGCTCTATGCCACTTATTTGTAATAGTAACAATATTTTTCTGTCTGGAAAATACTTTTAAATGAATGAAACCAAGAATATCTTTCATTTTCCTCATTTTGGAGTGCCAATTTGTGTTAAACTGATATAATACGATCTTTGAATTCTGATATAAATTCCCTTTCGTTACCCCTCTTGACAAAGCCAACAAGACCAAACCCGTTCACAGTAAAGAACATGTTTTACTTGACTGACCCATTGCTTTCCTGCTCAGGGACTGTGAGGTAACATATCATAAGCTTGTCTGCATAGCCGGGTGAAGAAAGTCGTATCAACTTTATCCAGTATTTATGCATTTTATATAAGTCACAATAAAAGAGAGCATATCTCCCAGTTTCCCCATAAGCTAAGGTATTGGATGAATGAATTGGAACACTCAGAAATCTTTTAATAGCAAAAGTATGAACTCTTTCCATATAAATATTTTCTGAAAGCCCCCAAATTTCTGCAGCATAAGTTATCATGGGTTGTATTTGAGTGTCAAAAACAATTCCAAAAATGGAGAAATCAATTGATCTCAACTTCCTCATGGGATTTCAGAATTCTACAACTCCTTTTTTCCCTTTCTACACATTTCTTGCATCAGATTTAAACTTAATTTGGTTGTAATACCATCCCTAAGTACTTGTATGCATTGTAACTTTAACTACAAGTTGCCATCCGCCATATTTCCTGTTGTGAAAGGTGACCTCCTTACGAAACACCATTATATTAGTTTTTTCAAGATTGATAGTCAGTTGTAATTTATCTGCTCTTGTTTCAATGCGTTTAGTTGATTCTGCAACCCAATAACAGTGTCTGAAAGTAAAATCATATCATCTGCAATAACAGCAAAAATATTTCAGGAGCTCCAGCACAAGTTGGATTCCATGTCTTCCCTTTTTCGACATTTCAATGGCTAGTTCATTAATAAAAAACGCAAACATCTGTGGACTCAAAAGACATCCTTGTTTTTACACCACGAGGACAACCAAAATATTCAGAATAATTACATTTATCACGTACACAAGCAAGGACAGAATCATAAACACCCCTCAGAGCAAAGTACATTTTCCCTTTTATACCAGACTTCCTAAGTACATGCCATAATATGTTTCTGTTACACAGAGTCGAAGGCCTTCTTAAAATCAACAAGGCCACGTACAACTTGGAATTTTTCATAAGATATTTCTGGGACCAGTGCATACAGAGTAAATATATGATCCACTGTACTATAACCTGCTAAATCCTGTTGTTCCTCAATCATTTTTCCTTCTCTCTCAGCCCAATTGGTTAACCTTCTGTTTAAAATGTGAGTGTATACCTTACTAACCACACTAGTTAAAGCAATTCCCTATAGTGTCTGGATTATTATATCCCTTTTTGTGGATAGGCACAATGATAGATTTGCACCAATCTATTGGAAATGTTCCACTATCAAATAATTTATTGAACAATAAAACTTAATAGCAGTTACTAGTGTATTCCTTGTTTGAGCATCTCACCCAAAATTTTGTCAGGCCACAACTTTACTAAGTTTCAATTTCTTCACACCAGCTTCAACTTCTTCTTTTGTTATTTGATCATGGAAAAGGGGTTCATTACCATCATCTTCTCCATCACTGTCTTCAAAGTATACAATAGAATGCTCTGGGGCAGAATCAATATTAAATACACTGTGGAAGTGCTCATACCACTGTTGAATACTGATATTGTTATATACAATATTCTTTCTATTAACTGATCTTATAGTTGCCCAAAATAGCTTTGGTCGTTTATGCATTCTTTTAGTCCTTGTAATCTTTTCTCATCATGTTTCTTTTTTTCTCTTTTCGCAGATTCACATAAATCTTTCTTTTCTCAACATAAAGTTGTTTCTTTTCTTCCTTTACTAGTTTTGTTTTAGTTCTTTGAAATTTCTGTAAAAGCCTTTTCACCAATCTCTTTTTTTGTCTACACTCAACATCAAACCATTCATCAAATTGTTTTGTTTTTTTGCCAACTAATCTGATCATACAAGCTGCAGCCCCATATAGTGCATTTACAAAGAGCTCAACAGAACTGTTTACATCTACATTCAAAGCGGCTATGCTTCTCTCTATGCAATGCTTAAAGTCTGAAGAATTTAGTTCATCTTTATATATTCCTGCATACCTATCTGACCAGACACCTTTTCCTCACCCACCTGTGGCACAGGAGTGACATCATTTTCTACACAGCCATTTTTCCAGTACATCTCCACAGGTAGGTGCCAAGAAAAAAGTTGATCAGCAATTTTTACACCACAAAATGGTTTCATCTCTATTGACCACAAGAAAATAATCCACAACACTACTGCCATTTGGGGATACAAAAGTAAGTTCTCCATCTGGATCCATTGCACAAGCACCATTCAAAATCAACAAGTCAAACAGAAAACAGAAGTCTAACAATGACCTGCCAAAATTATTAATTGTTTGTGTCTTTTGATGAACGCTCTAAAACATAACCTTCATCATCATCATCATCATGATCATAATTAAGCATGTTTTCCTCATTTGCTTGTTCACTAGCCGTTCTGGCATTCATATCACCACACACAGCAATGAACATCATCTTTGTCAATATTTTGTAATACATTTTCTTCTAGAATGAGTATCCCATCTTTAAGTTCTGTTAAATTGTATGCAGGTCCACCTTCAGGTACAATATAACATGCAATCAGTATAACATCTTTGTTCAGTCCAAACACACATTTATCAATTTTAACAACAATCACATTATCACATTCGACCTTAATTTGTTGAAATAAAACTTGCAAACTTATTTCGTACTAGCAACAATGTGCCACCCAGAGTTTCTGCCGTGAACAGATAACTTTCTTGCAGGAGCATAGAATTTTGCATAATCAATAAAAACAGAACTGAAATCGAATGAGTCATCAATAAATGTTTCTGTCAGACAAACGAAGTCAAAAGAAGAAACATAATCAATAAAGGAGGCATCTGCAAGTTTGTTGTACAAATTTTCTATGTTATACGACAGAAAGGATAACTCTTTGATACAATGATCCGCCCTGTCCTAGATAGGTGAATTACGAGAGGCGCCAGAACGGGAGACCTGCCGTGTGTCACATTTCTGTCACTCGCCTGAGCTGCTTCGTTCGATTGAACAGACCGCCCGCGCAAATTATTGTGCAGAACCGTCTGGTCCCCGCTCGCGCTAACTGTATCGCCCGCTTTTTTTGCACGCGCACCTGTTCCCTGTCTACTTAGTATGTTAACACTGTCGCTGTGCTGTCCCCGGCTACTTGGTGCTCGCTTTGCACGAGACTGAATGTCAGTATCAGGGTCAGTCACAACGCAAGGTATATTTTCACTGGCCGAAAGTTGGTCACGTGGGTCAGGGGATCCTGATGTGACGTCACCTGGCTGGCTGGTCGCGGTTTGTCCGAGGGAGGGAAGAGGGCTGGCCCACATTCTGTCCATCAGCTGTGCGTAGCTGGAAATCCCTGGCTGGGGAATCCTGGCTGGGAAACCCCTGGCGTAACACTTTGTTGCGGTTCATACAGTCCTGATGGCACACTGACTTTGTCCTTCACTCGTAGCTGCCCCCTCTGTAGTAGCCTACTTTTCCTTGGGCCCGTAATGTTCTCAGGGTTTCAGTCTGGCGTCTTGTTCTATCTTGTATCAGTCTGATCCCTTCTCTTTTCAACCTTTGCCTCCCCTCCGTGTCTTTCATGATTTTCATCACATCTGACCATCTTAACAGTTTCACAATCACAGGTCTTGGGTGCGGATTCAGCGGGTTCCTTCTCCCCAACCTATGTGCCCTGTCCACCACATCCTCCTTCCATGCAGGGTCTGACATGAAGTGGTTCAACATATCCTTTACCAGTTCCTCACAGTTTTCACTCGTATTCCCAGCTTGTGTTTCTTGCAGCCCAGGATCTTGATGTTGTTTCTTCTTGAGAAACCTTCTAGCTTATCTATTTCTTCTTCCAGCCCAACTATTTTTTGTGCCATGCACTCTCGCTCCTCTTGTAGTTGTCTAATTGCTGCTGTGTTTCTTTGTGTGTTTCTTTTTATATCAGCCACCTCTTTGTGCAGTTGTTCTAATGTGTTAGCCATGTGTATCTGCTTCATCTCTACTCTATTTATGGTGTCTATCTGGGATTTGAATTTATTTACTAATGCTGTCTGTGAGTCTGTAAGTCCCTGAAGCCCTACGAGTATCTGTGACAACTTGATTTCTAATGTCGAGAGTTTCTCGTCAACGTTTTGTTGCGAATTGTGTGCCCCTCTCTAGCGTTTCTGACGTTAATGGTGCTACTGGTACTGATGTTGCTGCTTTGACTCGGTCCGGTTGATCTCGACGTCTCCACTCAGCCGAAGCCTGCTCGCCAGGTACATTAGCGTTCACCAAGGTCCGATCATGCCCATCGTTCTCGTAATCATCATTATGCAGTCTGACTAGAATATCCGAGCGTTCCTCCTCCGCACTCCTGCCACTTAACGCCGTATCGACCGCAAGCCCGCCATGGCTGCCGTCCGCTGTTTCACTTTCGATACGGCCCGCCCCTCTTTTAGCCGTCTCATTCCAGAGCCCCGTTGGCGAAGACACTGAGAGTCCAGTCTCTACACTCATCGAGCGGGGACCGAAGGCCACATCGATCATCTGCAGCGCGTACCATGTCAGCAGGCTTGCACAAACCAGTTCGAACACAAAACGTAGCACTTCACTCACTCCCAACACTTTTTCCCTGACGCCATCTTGTCTGTTTACTTTCAACTCCCCGTCCCCCAAACAAACCAATTCTTGCTCTCCACAGTTCTAATTCCACCATTTTCTTCTTCTAAATCACACACAGCGTTCACTGACACTCTTGCATCCACTTTCGTGCTAATTTCACCACTGACACTGTCGACGTTCCGACCTAGCACGCTTATCTTGCTGAAGCTCACACACAGCCCTGCTGCTTCGTCGCCATCTTGGATGTGAACCCGAGAGAGAGAGAGAGAGAGAGAGGAGAGAAGAAGAGAGAGAGAGAGAGAGAGACAGACAGACAGACAGACAGACAGACAGAGAGAGAAACAGGTGGGGGTGGGAGGGGAGGGGTCATCATATATAGTTCATGAAAAAATGGTTATTGGAAGATAGATAAATATATATAAAAGAAACATTATCACAACAATAAAATTATAACACATTCTGGAGAAAAAAATCATTGAACAGGCACCCCATCCTGTAGCAAAGACAAAAATTTACACATGACAAGCAGCACCTTTGGAACACTAGATGAGAGAGACCAGTACAGAAGAGAGAGAGAGAGAGAGGAGAGAGGAGAGAGAGAGAGAGAAGAGAGAGAGAGAAGGAGAGAGGAGAGAGAGAGAGAGAGAGAGAGAGAGAGAGAGACAGACAGACAGAGAGACAGAGAGAGAGGGAGAAGAGAGAGAAGAGAGAGAGAGAGAGAGAGGGAGAGAGAGAGAGAGAGAGAGGAGAGAGAGGAAGAGAGAGGAGAGAGAGAGAGAGAGAGAGGGGGGGGTTAAGGAGCATGAATTGGAAAATTCAGTATAGTTGGGTGAAGTGCCTTTTAAGTGATATGCGGCATGAACATCAAGAGAGGGTGAAATGCAGATCACAAAACACGCCGGGAGAGTGTTAAAGCTGGTTTGTAAACATATCATTTGGAGGGGTATTACATTATGAAAATGGCGATTTTCTTAAATCTAAATTTTCTGTAATTCAAAGTGGGAGCACGACCCGAAAATCTAAACATGAAAAAAGCTTATGAATTTAAGCTTCCTTAATGAAAATTATTAATTTAGCCAGAATCTGTATAGTCGAGTTATGATAACGTAACCGATTTTAACAAAACTAATTTCAGGGAACGTCTATAAAGACTAAACAAAGGTTTAAGTATTATGATTACTAGCTGAATCCCAAATTGTTGATGCATAATTTATATGGGATTCAATATAAGCGTGAAAAAATATTTTACGTGAATGGCAGTCTAGGAATGCTTTATCTTGGACAGCTGGTATATCTTTTTCGAACTGTCTTGCATAAAGACCGTACATGTTCAGACCATGACAGATTGTTGTCTATAAACTACTCCTAAGACTTTATGATAGACTGTTTCTTCGATAGTTATACCATTGATAGAAAGGGGTGCGCTCGTATAAGAAAGGTTTTGACGTTTTTGTTCTTGTGGTTAGGATCATTTGTTTGGTTTTGACAGGGTGTTTAGACACATATGGTTTAATTCAGACCATTCGGTTAGCTGGTTAATACTCTGCTGTAATAACATAGATACTTTTTCTCCTTTGCGATCACACGCATGAACAGTAGTGTCATCGGCGAACATATCACAAAGCGCTGGGGAGAAACAGGGGGAGATCATTAATTATATTGAGAAAAGTATGGGTCATAGGACGGAGCCTTGAGAGAACACCATGTTTGAGAGGCAAAATAGAAGATTGGCGTTCATGAATTGAGACAATTTGTTTTCTGTCGCTTAAAACGAAGAGATGAGTTCTAGAGCATTACTAGATAAACGGTACAATTTTAACTTTTTTAGAAGCAGTGTGTGGTCAATTACATAAAAAGCTTTTGCAAAGTCAATAAAAAGAGCACCAGTCACCTTGTTTTCATTGATTATTTGTGAGCCATTTGTCTACTAGGTTGGTCAGTGCTGTGTGACAGGAGTGATGTTTCCTGAAACCAGACTGATTAGGGTGAAATAAGTTATATTTGTCAAAATGGTTAAGAATGCATCTTCTAAATGATCTTCTTAAGGTTTTGATACCACAGACAGATAGAAATTGGTCTGTAATTACAAGGATCCGAGGTGTCACCTGATTTATAGATGGGTCTTACCTAGCAATTTTGAAAGATTTAGGAAATTGGTTTTTAGATATACATAAATTGAAGATGTAGGTCAGTGTATCAGAAATAACTGGAGCTGCAAGTTTAGGATTTTGCCATCGACACCGTCTAAGCCACGAGCACATGTATCTTTTAGACGGATCAGGGCATTTATATACATCATGGACTGACATTAAGGGGATGTCTAAGTCGGGGGATATGGCTTTTGAATAACAGAATCGTTTAATAATGTAAGAGTGTTTTGGGCAGATCTATCTGATTTTATTGTTGTCTTAGCAATATACAAAAATGGTCATTAAGTTTCTCGGGACACAGGTCTTCATGTGATGTGTTTTTACTGATGTTTTTGTTTGTCAGCTGATTGATAGCATTCCAAATTGCTCTGCTATTGGTATTAGAAGAAACAAGTTCTTGAAAGTACTTTTTCTTAACTGCTCGTTTTACATAATTAACATTATTTCTTTGGTTTACAAATTCTTTCTTCGTTCCCGTAGACAAAAGGTGATCTCTTTGGTTTCAGAGTAGAGAGAGAGAGGAAGAGAG
>CM031604.1:11473974-11481474 GCA_018398815.1 Conus ventricosus | reverse complement strand
CTCTCTCTCTCTCTCTCTCTCTCTCTCTCTCTCTCTCGCATTTTGATGGAACAAAGCTTTTTCTTTTTTTTAAGAAAAGTAAAAACGAAAGAAGCTTACCGTCATTTTCTACTTAATCGTAACTTCTTTTGGTGTATATTCACCACTTGGCAATACTTGAGTTTAGGGGCTTCCCCACTGAAAACCCTTTTGATGATTTCTTTTGAAGGGCAAGTTCCTGACATTGAATACTAGGGCCAAGAGAGTTGAAGAGTGCCAAGTTGTGTATGTATTTGAAATTCGTACAAAAGAGTGGGCACCTGGACATAAATCACCGTTCTTCTTTGGTGGATAGAAAACGCAATGGAGCGAAAACTTGTGGTTGAAGACGAGTGTGTGTGGAAAGAAGGGGCTCCCCAAACTCAATTTTTTTTGCCTGTTATTCCAATACTCAACGGGTTGTGTAACACAGCAGCTCAAATACTCAGATACACTTTGTTTTAATATGCCATGCAGGCTTTTCAAAACCAAAATCATCCATTTTCGTTTCATGCACACCCACCTCCTCTTTGTGTTTATAGAAAAAAAGCGTTGCAGTGATCAGTTAAAATGTTCATCTTTTTCGTTAAGAGTTCTTAAGTCCAATACATTGGCAGCAGAACTCACGGAACCCTCACAGGCCCTACACCCACCAAAGATCCAGCCATCCAAGTCATTTTGAATCTGTCAAATCTCGGGCGTCCAGCACTGGAGGTCTGTTTCGGTTCACAGAGTGTTAATCAGGCAGGAGAAGTCATTAAGGGCCTGAGGCATTTTCTCGCCAGCCATGATGTCTACTCTCGCGCCAGCGAGTGAAACAAGCGTGTTCGCTGGCCCCCAACAGCCACGCACTTGTAGGGCATTGTCTGGGAGTTCCGTTACTCTCGGTACGATGAATGTGGAGCGGGAAGAGATGGAGAAGATGAAGCTATGTAAGTGGGTGGTCGTGGCCGAGAATGGCAGTGGAGAGGGTAAGGGGGGTGAGAATGAGGGCGAGAGGGGCGCGTGAGTAAAGTAAAAACCAGGAGAACTGGGCTGCCCTGTCCAGGTGCTGCATTCTGTAACAAAATGTAGCTCTCTGTCTGGGGGATGGCACATTTGCTGTGAACAGTTGGAACATTCTGCAACAGCATTCAGCTCTCTATCTGGGAGATGGCACATTTGCTGTGAACAGTTGGAACATTCTGCAACAGCATTCAGCTCTCTGTCTGGGAGATGGCACATTTCCTGTGAACAGTTGGAACATTCTGTAACAAAATGTAGCTCTCTATCTGGGAGATGGCACCTTTGCTGTGAACAGTTGGAACATTCTGTAACAACATGTAGCTCTCTTTCTGGGAGATGGCACCTTTGCTGTGAACAGTTGGAACATTCTGTAACAACATTCAGCTCTCTATCTGGGAGATGACACATTTGCTGTGAACAGTTGAAACATTCTGTCACAACCCTCTGAGGTCATTTGCAGTTGCGAACAAGATGGCGGCGCTTGTTGTCGGATTCCGTTTTTCACGTTCGTGTGACATTTTGGGTTGTTCCTTTATTTTATTTCATATTTTTTGCTTTTTCTTTTTTTAAATTCAGTTGCAATAGCAACACTCTGTAACAGATTATTCTCAGATCCTTTCCGTTCATGCCATCGTCTGGAGTCGTTCAGACAGGTAGCAGAAGGATACTTATCGACAGCCAGTGAGTTCTCTCCCGTTTGAAAGCACTTCGCTGCCAGAAACGGCGGTGCCTAAGCAAGCAGAACATTCTTGCTGAACTTTAGACGAGCATTTTGTCTGGGCAAACCGCACGAGGGAAAACTGTAGGAACTGCTTTTATCTTTCAAGCCAAATTCTCCCTAAAAGCATTAACCTTCAGCACCCTCTTGACATTTGCTGTTTTTTTGTTGTTTTTCTTTTTTGTTTTTTTTAATCTCTTATCACTTTACGTCAATGCCCTACACTAGATGAAATGAATTAGCGTGCTTGCACACACACACACGCACACACACACACACACACACACACACACACACACACACACACACACACACACACACGAAGGCGGACAGGAAGGACAAGACAGACAGAGAGACAGACAGAGACTGAAAGAGAGACAGAGACAGAGAGACAGAGAGAGAGAGAGACAGAGAGAGAGAGAGACAGAGAGAGACAGAGACAGAGACAGAGAGAGAGAGAACATATATATATATATATATATATATATATATATATATATATATATATATATATATATATATATATATGTGTGTGTGTGTGTGTATGTGTGTGTGTGTGTGTGTGTGTGTGTGTGTGTGTGTGTGTGTGTGTGTGTGTGTGTGTGTGTGTGTGTGTGCGGGGGTCCTTTCTTGCTTCCTGTTTGGATTCTGAAGCATAGGCTCAAAGATATTCGTTTACTGATTAGATTATTTTTTAATATCTTTTTGTAGCTTATTTCCTTGTGGTGCCAGCTTTCCATTACTTTATTTTTTCCCCCGCGAACACACGCACGCACGCACGCACGCACGCACGCACGCACGCACACACACACACACACACACACACACACACACACACACACATACACACACACATACACACACACACACACACACATACACACACACACACACACACACACACACACACACACACACACACACACACAGAGGCAAAGGAGAGAAAAAAGGAGGAGGGTGCAGACAAACAGAAGAACAGAACACAGTAGTCAGAAACTCTAGAGAGTTAAACGCCTCGCCCACACCAACAGTCAGAAACTCTAGAGAGTTAAACGCCTCGCCCACACCAACAGTCAGAAAGGAACAACCAGGCGGACACACGGACAGCAAGCTAGATAGCCAGACAGACTGACAGACAGACAGGCAGACAATCAGATACCACTGTTATTTGGGGCTGACCAACAAAACATCCAAAACACTGATAGGTCAGTAAGGAAGGCGAGTCAGCAAAATGGCATCAGTGAGGAAGATAAGCAATGACGACGGTTCAGGAAAATGTCATCAGTGAGGAAGATGAGCCAAGAAGACCTGTGTCAGCAAATTTTCATCAGTGAGGAAGATAAGCAATGACGACGGTTCAGGAAAATGTCATCAGTGAGGAAGATGAGCCAAGAAGACCTGCGTCAGCAAAATTTCATCAGTGAGGAAGATAAGCAATGACGACGTTTCAGGAAAATTTCATCAGTGAGGAAGATGAGCCAAGAAGACCTGTGTCAGCAAAATTTCATCAGTGAGGAAGATAAGCAATGACGACGTTTCAGGAAAATTTCATCAGTGAGGAAGATGAGCCAAGAAGACCTGTGTCAGCAAAATTTCATCAGAGAGGAAGATGAGCCAAGAAGACGTTTCAGGAAAATGTCATCAGTGAGGAAGCTGAGCCAAGTAGACGTGTCCGCAAAATTTCATCAGCAGGAGGATAACCTAAGAAGATGTTTTCGGAAAATTTCACCAGTGAGAAAGATGAGCCAAGAGAGAGTATCATGGAGATTTCATTCGAGAGGATAATAGGCCAGGAAAACGGGTCAGCAAGATTTCATTAGGGAGGAGAAAAAAAAAGCTAGGAAGACATGTCAACGATATTTCATCAGGGAGGCAGGTAAGCCAGGAAGAATTGTCAGCGAGATGCATCAGAGAGGCAGGTAAGCCAGGAAGAATTGTCAGCGAGATTCATCAGGTCGAAAGATAAGCAAGAACGCCATGTCAGAGAAGTCCCACCAGGGAAGCAGATCAGCCAGGACAACCATATCAACGAGCTTTCATCAGGGAGAAAAATAAGACAGGAACACATGTCTATGACATTTCCTCAGAAACGAAGATCAGCCAAAAAGACGTGTCAGCGAGATTTTCATCTGAAGGAAGATAAGGCAGGAAGACGTGACAGCGAGATGTCATCAGGAAGGAAGATAAGGCAGGAAGACGTGTCAGCGAGATTTCATCAGGGAGGAAGATAAGGCAGGAAGACGTGACAGCGAGATGTCATCAGGAAGGAAGATAAGGCAGGAAGACGTGTCAGCGAGATTTCATCAGGAAGGAAGATAAGTCAGGAAGACGTGTCAGCGAGATTTCATCAGGAAGGAAGATAAGGCAGGAAGACGTGTCAGCAAGATGTCATCAGGAAGGAAGATAAGGCAGGAAGACGCGACAGCGAGATTTCATTTGAGAAGAGATTAACCAGAAAGATAATGTCAACGAGATTTCATCTGGAGGAACATAAGGCAAGATGCTGGGTGAAGCGAGCATTCATCAGGGAAGAAGATTAAACCGCTGACGCAAATAGCCACTCCACGTACATCCATCAACTGTTTAAGGAATAAAGTACACCACAAAGGAAAACCAAAATCGAAGAATTCGAAGGCAGAGCAGCCTGAGGTCTTGTTGACAGAAAGCAGAGTTAAACTAGCTGGGACAGGCTTTGGGTTCGAATCCAAGTTAAAGAGTTTCTAATCCGCTACTCCCCATCCCTTCCCTCTCCTCCTCTCTCACTTACCCACTGTCACTTTGCTATGAGGGCAAGATAACGAACACTCATCCGGCTGTGTTCCTTGAATTTGAATTAAAATGGTTATCTGGGTCAAAAGGTGCTTCCTTCACCGCCATCTGCCCTCCCCCCCCCCCCACCCCCCCCACCCCCCACCCCCCAAATGGAACGGCTCTCATTCCCCAGGGGGATGTTTCCCTCGGAGTTAACATTGGTTCTGACTCCATTCCCCATACAGTCCTTCGAATCAGACTATAAACCGAGGTTCCGTGTGTGAACGCACGCACAAGATCTTGCACACACGTAAAATCCCATCACCAACTTTCGGAGGAGAAGGCCAGTTTGGCCGTTGGTATGGATGACACGTTACACATAGCATGCACCTTCCCTGAAGATGGAGTAAGGCTGCCTTAATGGCGGGATAAAAAAAACGGTCATACACACAAAACGCCACTGCCTGTCTTGTACAGGCAGTGTACGCAGGAGTATCAGCCTGCGTACGCAGAAAGAAAGAAAGAAAACAAAATTCCCCTCTGTTTCAAGTTTTAGCAAAATAATTGAGAGTTGCGCGTCTGTCATAATGAGAATTTTTTTTAAAAAGGTCCTTTGGTTATATTGAAATGCTTGTTGCACACAAAATATAATAGCTGAAAACAGCAAGCCGGACGTCAAAAAAAATTGTTGGTGTTACGACCTTTCTGACAATGGTCACTCTACTCAAGGGGTGTTACCTTACGCCGAGCTGTCTTGAGCGAGTGCAGATCGGCTGGTGTTTTATGCAGGTCGATATAAATGTCTATCTGGTCTAGCAGATGTTTGCATGTAAGCCTATGTAAGTATCTGGATAGTCTAGCAGGATGTTTGTATGTAGATGTATGTGGGTATCTAGCTGGTCAAACAGATATTTGTGTTTGTGTCTATGTAAGTGTCTAGACAGTTCAGCCAGATGCTTTTCTATAGGTCCCCGTGGTTGTCTATAAGGTCTAGTAAGATGCTTGATAAAGGTCTATGATGTTGTCTGGATGGTCTAGTCAGATGTTTATATCTAGGGCTATGTGGTTGTCTAGGGCGTCTAGCAAGATGTTTTAGAGAGGTCTATGTGGTTGTCTTGCCACCAGTCTAGGTAGATCTTTATATATAGATTGACGTGGTCGCTTAGCTGGTCAAGGCAGGAGTTTATATATAGGTCTGTGTAGGCGTGTAACTGGTCTAGCTAGATGTTTCATACAGGTCTATGTTGTTGTTTTATTGGTGTGGGCAGACGTTATTCTATATAGGTCTACGTGCTTGTCTAGCTAGTCTAGTAAGACATTTTGCACAGGTTATGTGATTGTCTTTCTGGTCTAGGCAGATGGCAGATGTTTATACATAGGTTTATGCGGTCGTCTTGTTGGTCTAGGCAGACTTCTATACATAGGTCTGAATGGTTGTCTAGCTGGTCTGGCTGGCAAGATGTCTTACATAAGTCAATATGGTTGCACAGGTAGTAGAGCATGGTGGACTATACAGGTCTATGCGGTGATCCAGCTGGTCGAGGCAGATGTTTCACGCGTGGGGACATTTTTGAACATCACCAAAGTGAGTGAGCAGCAATGCCAGATCTTCTCTGGCGAGAGGCCTGACAGGATTCTGACATTGACTGCCCTCTGCTGGCACTGATGCTGCCAAAGGATGGGCTGCATGGTTGTGTATGGTGTAACAATGAGAAGTTATAGAGAGTAACGCCATTCACATGGTACTCCAAAACTATACTCTCCTCTTCAATAACACTCCACATCGTTTGTGAAGGACATGACCAGAACCTCTGAGCAAGTCCAATGTAAGCATGGAGACAACAGATCACCCTGGCGGAAGCCTCTTTCGGAGCTGAAACAACCTCAGTACAGATCTCTGACAATGACCACAAAAACAAAAAAAAAAAGAAATGACAAAGGAGGGACCGAGTCCCCGACGTGGACAGACTGAGTTGAAATGATAAGACCATAATCACACACACAGAGGCTGACTGCCCCCTGACGGGATTGCTAATGCTTGGATTAAAAGGTTTACTTGTATACAGCAAGCAGACGACCATGAGAAAGAGAGACAGAGAGAGAGAGAGAGAAGAGAGAGAGAGAGAGAGAGAGAGAGAGAGAGGAGAGAGAGAGAGAGAGAGAGAGAGACAGACAGACAGACACAGACAGAGGCAGACCGGCGGGACAGAGACAGCAACAGAGACAGAGAGAGAGAGAGAGAGAGAGAGAGAGAGAGAGAGAGAGAGAGAGAGAGAGAGAGCGACAGACAGACAGACAGACAGACAGACAGATTCTAGAAACGACCATAATTACCTATAGGCCCATTAACCCATGTGGGCGAAAGTTTTGCTTGTTTTAATCCTATTCAGTAACGTAGACAGACACTGACAAGCACAGACAGATAAGAACGGATTGATTATTAAAAAAGGATATTTACCAAGCAGTTAGACCAACACCAATCAGAGACAGCTTTGGGTTTAAGAGTGGACGTTCAAACATTCACTAACGTAGGTGGACGCACATTCCAGGAAACCTGGAAAGGACGGACCTCTCTAGTCATGGTGACTGCAGTAGAGAGGACTCAATAGTTACAGAGACATCACAAGGAAGTTTGTTTCTATCAACGAAACTGGAAATCACAAAACTCCACTCCCTTTGTTGGGCAGATGGGATCAATCCTTGCCTGCCTATACAGGGAGTGTCCGCAAGAGTATCAGCCTGCGTACGCGAAAACACACTGACTGACTGAAACCAATTTATTGTCAGATTAACTCAAGGTTGTACTGACTAAAACACACACACACACACACACACACACACACACACACACACACACACACACACACACACACACAAACAAAACACGAAAAAACCTGAAACCTTGAAAATGGACTCTAAATACAGACACAAGTACAAAAAAATACAGGCACAAGTACAAATCGAACAGGCAGAAATGAAAGACAAAACAGCCCCAAGTACATTTGTAC
>CM031604.1:11456474-11468974 GCA_018398815.1 Conus ventricosus | reverse complement strand
TACAAAAAGGACAACAACCGAATTTGCTGACACACAGCTACACCGCAAAGTTTGGAAAATACTTTACAACCAACGTTTATAAGTTATAAAATATACAATTAGTGAATACCACTCCAATGAGTTATCATTGACGTGCGCTCTTGCGTTTTTTCAACTCATTCTATAACGACCTCTGTGCGCACTTATGCAATTCCCCTCCCTGCGGATTTGCCATCTCTCCTTTTCACAATTCTTATGAAAAGCACAATATAATATATCGCGATCCATGACACTTCACTGAGGAATCTCCATCCTCGCTTATTGCAAATAATGCATCACTACACAAGCGACTGTATGCTCCAAGTATAACTACATCCACATGAACAAGTCTCACAAAGAAAATATGACAAGTCTCACACAAAAAAAAATATGAACCATAGCCAACTGGGAATGAACCCATATCCAATCAACATAACTGGAATCAACACATATTATCAACAAAGCACCCTGGATATGACTGACTTCCTCTGAGTTGCAGCTTGCTAGGCTACACGACTTAAATAGTCACTCCGACATTCTGTCGACCGGAATGTACTGCACTCGGTACCTGTAGGGCTGCAGTGCCATTGCCCAACGCAGCACTCTGCTGTTTTTCAGCTGTGCCTCCTGCAGGAATTTGAGTGGTTGGTGATCTGTCTCTATCACGAACTCTTTCCCATACAAGTATTTGTGGAACTTCTGCACGGCCCACACGACAGCTAAACACTCCTTCTCTACAGTTTTCGTACCCTTCTTCACACTTTGTCAACTTCCTGCTAGCATACCTCACAGGAAACTCGACCTCTTCATGCTCCTGCAACAATACTGCACCTATCCCACCGCCTGATCATCTGTCCGCAAAAAAATGGTTTGGACATATCTGGTAGCTTCAAGATGGGACGGGAACCTAGTCTTTCCAACACCGTCTGCAGTGCTTGCTCTGCAGCGTCTGACCATTCGACCACTGCCGGTTTCCCTGCCTTGACCAAATCACTGAGAGGACTCGTGATTGCTGCGAAATTTGGAACAAACTCCCTATAGAACCCAATAAAACCTAGCAGACTCCTGACTTCTGTTTGGTTCTTTGGTCTCTCTCTGAATTCATCATCTTCTCCACCTTTCCCCTTTCTGGCTGCTTTGGGGTCACCTCCGACAACAAAACCTAGGAACTCCTACTGTCTAAGCCCCTTCATACAGTGACACATCCCTGTATACTCTTCTGGAAACTTAGGTAACAAAATCTCCCCTTCTTCTGCTGAGTCTCTTTCACCTCATCAATGATTGCTGCTGCGCCTATGAAAATCATCAAAGACTCGGTCAGCCGTTTTACCGTGCCGAGATGACTCGCCATGAGCGACTCGTGACCCACTGACATGACAGTGTCACGATAACATGCTGGTACCTCTAACTGAGTGGTCACCTTACCCGTCTTCCCCTTGGTGAACACTCGGTACAAACAACCCGCCCTTTCACAAGAAATTCTGTCTCACCTCCTCTAACCTCCTGTTTCTCTCCACCTCTTGCCAACTCCCAAGACTTCACGAGCGAAGGGTCTTGTTCCTGCGCTGCCCTAAACTCATCAGGCGACACATCTATGCCCGACTTCCTTCCTGGGAACAACTAACGGTTTAACAACCTTTTCCTCCTTCTGCTCCGTGTCTGAACTGCTGCCCCTGTAGCAGTCAACAACTCAGGATCCCCTGGATCCCTTGCCCCTGGAATATTTCCAATGATCAAAAACATGAAGGGGTTTGTCCATCACCAACGCAGACAACTCGCCTGAGAAGTAAGGGGTACGTACTTCTATCTTAGCAACTGGAAACTCCCTCACAGTGCCATCGATTAGAGTACAGGGCTGGATTTGCCCTGTCAAATCCCCTTTATCGACCAGCGTTGTTCGTACTACCCCGCATGAACAACCAGTGTCTCGTAACACTTTCACCCTCTGCTGGCCAATCCACCCTTCTTCCACTGGTAACGAACCACTCAGCCTAGTGCCCTCCATCCCTGACACTGACTGCTGTCCAGTGCTAGCTATAAGCTGCACTCCACCCTCTTCAGACTGAATCCCTTTTGGTTCCACTGCAGGTCGTTTCCCTTGACGACCCTTATCCACCTCTTGCAAGGCTGCTGCCTTCTGGAACCTCATGCGACAATCCCTCGCCACATGTCCCTTCTTGTGACAAATGAAACACCTAATGTCCTTTTGCCCTTCCTTCTGCCCCACCACTGGGTTTTGCAGACTTTGCAGAAAACCCCCCCTGGTCTCCTTGCACTCTTCTCACCTGTGCCTAGCACCTGTTTCTCCTGCACCTTCGTGCCCAAACGTGCCTCTCTATACACCTCTGCGAACTTCAACAACTCCCCTGCTGTGCTCTGGCTGTCTCTCTTTCAAATGTATGGTTAACTCAGGGCCGCAACCTGACAAAATCTGTTCTTTCATAACTAACTCTTTCAATTCAGCGACCTCCTTCTTCGTACCACTCAACTCTAATTGTTGTTCAATAGGGGTGTTCTTTTTTCGCCATTATATCTCTTTTTTTTTTTTTTTAACAAGATTTTATTACTACGACAGCCCAACTGGTGGTTTCCGACACGAGTGACGTAATAGCACAATCCTATGAATGATAATATTAGCTTGGGGCAACGTAATTAGTTTTTATAAGACGCCCAGCGCCTGACCCAACTATGAGAGCGAATTATAGGAAATCTGTGCGAAATGAGTACTCTGGGGCTGAAATGCCAAGCCTAGTATTACTATCTTGGAAGCAATGCCAAGCCTAGTATTTAACTATCTTGGGAACATACAGTAAGACAACCCCTTGTCTTAGGATTACAACACTTGAATCCCACCCAGCTTCCTCTCTGAGAAGTTGAACAATTATAATAAATGGGCCAGAATATCCTGGCAAGCTCGCCAATAAATTGTCAACCTCGGTGTAAATGTCAGTGGAGGAAGGACTAGCGCACAGCCCAAACACACTCACAGCTTGCTTACAATCTCATTCATATATCATGCATTCGTCACATCAAACCCCTAGTAAAGTCTATAACTTTACTATACATGATCATAGAAAGAACATCAATGCATATAGAATCAAACAAAATAAAACATTCTCTCTTTTCCTTGAATTTCACAAAATCATTTTTCTAAAACATCATTAACTAACCCGGTATAAATAGATTTCTACTTTACCTGGCCAGGTGATCTTAACTATTCACGAATTTACTGTCTTTTCTTTTCTTTTCTTTTTTTTTCACTGTCACTTTCACAACACACACAACTGCCGGCACTGGTGTTGGTCTGATGGCGCCTGGTCAGGTGAGACTGTTGGGGTTGGTCTGTGGTTCTGCTTGGCGAAGTGACGCTGCCAGTATGAGGTCGAACCCCCGGTTAGGGTAGAACAGTGACTATCAAACTCGATCTGTTCTCCTTTCTTTCTTCCTGCATTAACGCATTGCACTCCTCACTCTCTCTCTCTTCTAGTCTGCTCTTATCAAATGGACATGGTTGCTTTTCTTTTCTTTTTTTCTTTTCTTTCTTTTCTTCTTCATAAATTAGCAACTCTTTCTCTCTCTCCACATCTCTCCTCAGTCCTTCCTCTGCAGACTATCTCATGCTAATCTCTCAACCCTTTGGGTTCTCTTCTCTCCTCCCCTCATCTCTCTGCTTTTCTCTCAAACAGACCTAGAACCTCTCCCTCTCTCTGTCTCTCTGTTCGTTCTTCCCTCGTTCCCTCTCTTCATCTCTCTGCCTTTTCCCTCGTGCAGAGACCCACACCTAAAACCTCCTCATCTCTCTGTCTCTGTTCGTTCTCATCTCCCTGCCTTCCTGTAGGCGAGAGCCTACTCTCCCCGAACTCCCCTCTCTCTCTCTCTCTCTGTTCGTTTTCCCTCCTTCTCTCTCTCTCACTCACACATTCCTTTATGCTCTAACCCCGTGTCCAAGGCCAGTAACCATTGGTCCCGTATTTTTACCCTTGATCCCCGAAGTTGTCTCCCTCTAATTCCATTGGACGTTCAAATCATGACAGTCCCGTCTACACGCCTTACTCTCTGTGGTGGTCAATTGGTCATTTAATTGATTAGCTAGATTTCACCCCCACCACACACTACCTTCCCCCCTTCCCTACTTCACTGGCGCGGTGTGGCTTAAGTGGTGGACACTGGTCAATCTAAATTGGCCAGCTGAGTCTGGGTAGGCACCACGACGTCCGACTAACAATGACGTTGGTTTTCACAAATTGGCCGGATAAGGCTGGCCCAGGTACTGAGGTCCGTCTGGGCAGACATCGAGCGTCGGTCAAAGCCGCTTAGTCAGACTGGGTGGGTCGGACCGTCTCGGCGAAACCTCTCCACTAAGCTTAATTGGCCGGACCCGACCTATGGGCCCGTCTTTCTGACGCCTAGAATGTTTGAGTTTGGACTTAGGTCCGAACAAATTGCTGGCGACACCCCAAGTTAGGCTGTTTCCCCCAAGTTAGGTTGTTTCCCCCAAGTTAGGTTGTTTCATTTTTTTGTCCGTGACAGTGTGTGTGTGTGTGTGTGTGTGTGTGTGTGTGTGTGTGTGTGTGTGCGTGCGTGCGCGCGTGTGTGCATGTTGTGCGTGTGTGTGCGCGTGCGTGCGTGCGTGTGCGTGTGTGTGTGTGTGTGTGTGTGTGTGTGTGTGTGTGTGTGTGCGCGCGCGCGCGCGCACGTGTGTGTGTGTTTGCGCGCGCGCAACAATAAAATAAAGATTATATTGAAGAATCACGTTTGTGGTTAAGAAAAATACGATGCCTCGAACGTCCTGTATGGACTTTGTCGTGTTGTCGCCACAGAGATGTCAGATATTTTGTGACAGCACTGAAATATTTCACGTCATGTGAAGAGAAACAGAATGGCTGTTCCAGCCCGATATATTGTTGTTGTTGTTGTTGTTGTTGTTGCTGTTGTTGTTTCTGCTGCTGCTGCTGCTGCTGCTGCTGCTGCTGCTGCTGCTGCACTGTGTAGCTTGGCACACTCTGACTTTAAACTAGTGGTGACGTGTACAAAGCAACCGTTATCATGTCATCGCTTCTCATTTATTCGTTTTCTTTGAAGCTTTGAAAATGTTATTGCTATGAAGCCCCATCGTAAAAGGCTATGGCCCAAACGAGTAAAGCATTCATTCATCATTCATTCATTCATTCATTCATTCATTCATTCATTCATTCATTCAGTCATGCATTCAGTCATGCATTCAGTCATGCATTCTGTCAATCAATCAACCACAATTCATTCATTCATTCATCCATTCTGTTTGTCTGCCTGTCTGTCTGTCTCTGTTTGTCTGTACGCCCACTCTCATCTCCTTGTACGATTCCGATATCTCACTATCTCTCTAAATTTTCCCATGGCCTCCTTCGCCCCCCAAAAGGCAGGTGAAGACAGTGCTTCTCTGGGTCCTCCCCAGCACCCTCGGGTGTTTCTTTTTCTTCTTTGCCTTAACTAGGCTGACCCTGGAGAAAGGTCCAGTGACGGTGAGGAAAGACCCACTGACCACAGGGAAAGTCCTGTTGACAGTGGGAAAGACGACAACTTTGGATTCCCTCTGGACGGCACGTAAGACCGTATGGCGAAAGCTTGGCTGTGTCTGGAGTGGCACCGTCTTCATCTGTCCGTGGGCAGGGTGGTTGGGTCTGTGGGGTGTGCTCGGCAGTTGGAGGGTGGTGTCTTTTGCCGGTTGGCTCTGCAGTCATGAAATACGGTCTGGTACACCCATGGGGATGCTATTTTAAGGCTGTTATGAGTTGCATCCTGTAGTCTGATTTACCTCTGTTCAGGAGCAGTTATGTCCCTTGATATCTTAATGGAGTGTCCTGCGAGTGCCTGTACCCATCGTCAACACAGCGCAGGCCTCCAAGGGTGGTACAGACTGCTCTAAAGGCAGGTGAAGACAGTGCTTCTCTGGTCCTCCCCAGCACCCTCGGGTGTTTCTTTTTCTCCACTATCTCTCTAAAGTTTTCCAGGGCCCCCTCCCCACCCGCCCAAACCCGGCCTCTTCTTATCTACTCTTCCAGGCCCCTATCTCTCTCTATCTCCCTCTCTCACTCTCTTTCTCTCTCTTCATCTGTCTTGCTCCTCTCTCTCTCTCTCTCTCTCTCTCTCTCTCTCTCTCTCTCTCTCTCTCTCTCTCTCTCTCTCTCTCTCTCGAACTTGACGACGACAATAGTACTGTATTCTAATTTTATTTGTTCTGTATTAGTATGTTCTTTTGTAATAGGTGGATGGCCATGTAGTCTCAGTGTGTGTGTGTGTGTGTGTGTGTGTGTGTGTGTGTGTGTGTGTGTGTGTTGCGTGTGTGCGTGTGTGCATGTGTGTGGTGTGTGCGCGCGCGCGTGCGTGCGTGCGTGCGCGCATGCACTTGTGCGTTAGTGTTTATGGGACAACGTCAAGGAGAGCGGGGAAGGGAGGGGGGAGGGAGAAGGCGGTCGGGCGGTCGGGGAACTGTCAGATTAGATGGTGAGGTTGAGAGAAACGGGGAATGGAAGAATGTGAGCTTGCGTTTACTAGTCTTGTTTAGCGTGTAAGGCGAGAGAAGGGAATGGGAACATTATTTTTGAACTAGGCGGGTGGGAATGGTAGCGTAGGAAAGGATGATATATACGGAAGTCTTCCCGACTGTTTTCCCACGTGTGGGTTAGTCATTGTTATAAATACATGTACCTTTCTAACAATGTGAGCGATTTGATAAACCCATTACTTCCTGATACTTGTTAACTTAATCATTATTTATCTTCCTTATACTTTATTTTCATCATACTTCAATGAATCAATGTGTCAGGTCGTACGTGTACCCCCCTTGCCTTAATGGCTTGTTAAGCCGAAGGCAATAAATCGTCAAAGCGTCAAAGCGTCTCTATCTCTCTCTCTCTCTCTCTCTCTCTCTCTCTCTCTCTGCATCCCTGGCTTTTCTCCGTCCCGTGTTCAGGGCGGTTCAGGGCGATCGTTGCCACTGACTGGCTGGCAACACATTGCCTGCCCTCACCCTGTCAGCACATTGCCTGCCCTCACACAGTCAGCACATTGCCTGCCCTCACACTGTCAACACATTGTCTGCCCTTACACTGTCAGCACATTGCCTGCCCTCACACTGTCAGCACATTGCCTGCCCTCACACTGTCAACACATTCCCTGCCCTCACCCTGTCAACACATTGCCTGCCCTCACCCTGTCAACACATTCCCTGCCCTCACCCTGTCAACACATTGCCTGCCCTCACACTGTCAACACATTCCCTGCCCTCACCCTGTCAACACATTGCCTGCCCTCACCCTGTCAACACATTCCCTGCCCTCACCCTGTCAACACATTGCCTGCCCTCACCCTATCAGCAAATTGCCTGCCCTCACGCTCACACTGTCCACACATTGCCTGCCCTCACCCTCACCCTGTCAACACATTGCCTGCCCTCACCCTCACACTGTCAACACATTGCCTGCCCTCACCCTCACACCGTCAACACATTACCCGCCTCACCCTCACACTGTCAACACATTGCCTGCCCTCACCCTCACACTGTCAACACATTGCCTGCCCTCACCCTCACACTGTCAACACATTGCCTGCCCTCACCCTCACACTGTCAACACATTGCCTGCCCTCACACTGTCAACACATTGCCTGCCCTCACTCTGTCAACACATTGCCTGCCCTCACACTGTCAACACATTGCCTGCCCTCACACTGTCAACGCATTGCCTGCCCTCACCCTCACACTGTCAACACATTGCCTGTCCTCACCCTCACACTGTCAACACATTGCCTGCCCTCACCCTGTCAACGCATTGCCTGCCCTCACCCTCACACTGTCAGCACATTGCCTGCCCTCACCCTGGCCTTACACTGTCAACACATTGCCTGCCCTCACTCTGTCAACACATTGCCTTACTCACACTGTCAACACATTGCCTGCCCTCACACTGTCAACACATTGCCTGCCCTCACACTGTTAACACATTGCCTGCCCTCACACTGTCAACACATTGCCTGCCCTCACCCTGTCAACACATTGCCTGCCCTCACACTGTCAACACATTGCCTGCCCTCACTCTCACACTGTCAACACATTGCCTGCCCTCACTCTGTCAACACATTGCCTTACACTGTCAACACATTGCCTGCCCTCACACTGTCAACACATTGCCTGCCCTCACACTGTTAACACATTGCCTGCCCTCACACTGTCAACACATTGCCTGCCCTCACCCTGTCAACACAATGCCTGCCCTCACCCTCACCCTGTCAACACATTGCCTGCCCTCACACTGTCAACACATTGCCTGCCCTCACCCTGTCAACACATTGCCTGCCCTCACCCTCACACTGTCAACACATTGCCTGCCCTCACCCTCACACTGTCAACACATTGCCTGCCCTCACCCTCACACTGTCAACACATTGCCTGCCCTCACACTGTCAACACATTGCCTGCCCTCACACTGTCAACACATCGCCTACCCTCACCCTGTCAACACATTGCCTGCCCTCACCCTCACACTGTCAACACATTGCCTGCCCTCACCCTGTCAGCACATTGCCTGCCCTCACCCTGTCAACACATTACCTGCCCTCACACTGTCAACACATTGCCTGCCCTCACACTGTCAACACATTGCCTACCCTCACCCGGTCAACACATTGCCTGCCCTCACACTGTCAACACATTGCCTGCTTTCACCCTGTCAACACATTGCCTGCCCTCACACTGTCAACACATTGCCTGCCCTCACATTATCAACACATTGCCTGCCCTCACATCAACACATTGCCTGCCCTCACCCTGTCAACACATTGCCTGCCCTCACATCAACACATTGCCTGCCCTCACCCTGTCAACACATTGCCTTCCCTCACACTGTCAACACATTGCCTGCCCTCACACTGTCAACACATTGCCTGCCCTCACACTGTCAACACACTGCCTGTCCTCACCCTGTCAACACATTGCCTGCCCTCACATCAACACATTGCCTGCCCTCACACTGTCAACACATTGCCTGCCCTCACCCTGTCAACACATTGCCTGCCCTCACCCTGTCAACACATTGCCTGCCCTCACACTGTCAACACATTGCCTGCCCTCACCCTGTCAACACATTGCCTGCCCTTACACTGTCAACACATTGCCTGCCCTTTCACTGACATGGGCTCTGAGTTGTCGACTGACAGTTATGTTGCGTCACGTCAGGTGCAGGACAATTTTTTCTATAGTTATGCTGTGTTATGTCAGCTGTCAGAAAACTGACAGTCATGCTGTCTTATGGCTGGTATCGGAGAAACTGAGAGCCAGGTGGTGTCATGTCACGTCCATGAGAGTTGGCAGTCATGCAGTGTGACGTCAGCTCTAGGGCAATGGACCGTCATGCAGTGTCATGTCAGCTACAGGACATTAGTCAGTCATGTTGTATGATGTCAGCTCTAATGTCCTTGACAGTCATGCCGTGTCATGTCAGCTACAGGACAATAGTCAGTCATGTTGTATGATGTCAGCTCTAATGTCCTTGACATTCATGCAGCGTCATGTCAGCTACAGGACATTAGTCAGTCATGTTGCATGATGTCACCAGCCGCCGTGGCGAAGTGGTTAGCGTCGCGGACTCCCGGCTCGGAGGTCGTGGGTTCGAATCCCATTAGACTCATGTGGGTTTTTCTGCCCCGACCGGCTCCTACCCAGAGTTGAGTTTGCTGCGGACTCAGTTGGGAAGACTGGGACCACACAGTCGAGTTTCATCCACTTAATGGATGCGTTTCTGAGAGTGTTGCTCAAATTTCCTGACCAACACTGCAGGTGCCTGTATCTCTCGGGCCTGGTTGACGCCGGGATATATTATGAAAGGAAGCGTAGAGTACAGCCCTGTCATGTAGTCTCAGACCGAAATGGAAATCCGTAGCATCATCTTAATCATCCTCATTCTCATCAATGAGCATAAAAAAAATGTCTCAAATTCTGTGGCCCTTCATGCCCTGTTCTCATGGTGACCTCAGTTTCGATGTCCTCTCCACGTCTGTGGCCTAGGTTTGGTTCCGTCAGGGTCACCAGTATCGGCGAGTCCATGGGGGCTGTCGTTGGACGGACGTGGTGGCGCCCTCCGGAGGGAGAGCTCACTCACGCCGGCTCCGCGACTAAGCAATAATTATTGTCGTCAGTAGGGGGCTTAGTAGGTGGTGTCCTGCGTATGTTAGATCAGAACAGGCGCCACTAAACACCACCGAAGTGACTCGGCAGCAGTGCAGTGTCTCCTCCGGTGGGTTGTCTCTTGACGACTTGACATTGACTGCTCCCTGTGGATTGCCGGTGCCGGGGCTGCGGTGGGGCCGACCGGTCTGTGGCTGTGGATGGGGTGTCGGAATGAGCGGCATGGGTGCACTGCCTCTGCGGTGGCGCAGAGGTTGGGACAGCAAAAAAAAATGTTGCATGATGTCAGCTAGTGTCCTTGACAGTCATGGTGCATGATGTCAGCGCTATATTCATTGACAGTCATGCATTGCCATGTCAGCTAACAGGACAATAGTCAATCATGTTGTATGATGTCAGCGCTAGTTTCATTGACAGTCATGTGGTGTCATGTTGACTCTAGTTTTATTGACAGTATATGTGTTATGTGGTGTCATGTTAACTCTAGTTTCATTGACAGTTATGTGGTGTCATGTTAGCTCTAGTTTCAATGACAGTGATGTTGTGTCATGTTAGCTCTTGTTTCATTGACAATCATGGGGTGTAATGTTAGCTGTAGTTTCTTTGGGACTCTTGGGGTGTCATGTCAGCTGTTGTTTCATTGACAGTCATGTGGTATCACGTCAGCTCTGTTGATTAATAATGAATGGCCCCAGTTTGAGCAAAGTCCAACAGGGGACGGAGGGGGGATTTTTTTAAAAAAATAGGATAGCGTTTTTTTTCAGGTGTGCTTGTATATCCAGTGAACATTTTCTTCACACCTCTGTCCACTGATGACAGATACCCCGTCAGCTCTCTCTGTCAGTCAGTCTGTCTGTCTGTCTGTCTGTCTGACTGACTGTCTATATGTCAGTCTGTGTCTGTCTGTCGGTCTGCCCCCCCCCCCCTCTCTCTCTCTCTCTCTCTCTCTCTCTGTCTGTCTGTCTGTCTGTCTGTCTCAGTCAGACAGACAGACAGACAAACAAACAGACAGATTGAGAAACAGACAGACAGATAGATGAAGAAAATCCAGAAGTAATGGAAACGACTGTACTAAGCATACACGTGTTGTGAAATGCGGCAAGAAAAATGTGTTACTGAACTCTTTTTATGACGTAAACTCCCATTGCGTCACTGAATGACGTGTATTAGTCATAAGTTTTGACTTTGGTGACATATCATTCCAGTATTATCGAGAAGATTAGATTTTGATGAGTCTAATCGAGGAATTTTTTTATATCTTTTAGTAGTTTTTTTAAACTTTAGTGAAACAAAACAGGGGGGGGGGGGGGGGGGTGTCATTCTAATCCCCCCTTCTTCTCCCACTACGCCCCCCCCCCCCCCCCCCCCCCATCCATCTCCGCGCCGGAATAAGAAAAAAGAATCGTCACGATGCTGCCATGTTCAAGCTGGAATTGAAACGATTCTGAAATCATCAGCGTTTAAAGTGTTTTTTTTTTTTTTTTAGAAATACAAATTGAATTGCTTGCTTGTGTCATCTAAGGAGATGTTTTATGTCTTTGCACTTGTATAAACCTGCAGAATGGAAATGTCGCTGGAGTGAATAAATATAGGCTTTAAAGCTTTGATTTCTGACATTTAGATGACAAAACGCTGTTTCTATTTTGCAACAGAGAGAGAGAAGAAGAAAGAGAGAGAGAGAGAAGAAGAAGAAGAAGAAGAAGAAGAAGGGGAGCCGGTATAGCCCAGTGGTAGAGCGCCTGACTCGTAATCTTGGTGATCCTGGGGTTGCGGGTTCGAACCTCCGCCGGGGCGTTTCGGTACAGGGGGATTTTTCCCTCGAAGTTAACATTGGTTCTGACTCCATTTCCCATACAGTCCTTCGAATGAGACTATAAACCGAGGTTCCGTGTGTGAACGCACGCATAACATCTTGCACACACGTAAAATCCCATCACCAACTTTCGAAAGAGAAGGCCAGTTTGGCCGTTGGTATGGATGACACGTTACACATAGCATGCACCCTGCGTGAGAAATGGAAAGAATGAAGGAAGTAAAGGAAAATGAGTGATCGATATTGAACGATACTGACTGGATGACGCGGGAAACGACTGAGTGAAGCGCCAGCTGGCAGCTCTTCGGTCGGCACTACCCAGGTAGGCAGCCCGTTGTGTAAACGAGTGTTGATTGAGCGCAATGAGTTGATCCCAAGAATTGCGCTATATAAAAACTATACATTATTATTATTATTATTATTATTATTATTAAGAAGAGAGAGAGAGAGAGAGAGAGAGAGAGAGAGAGAGAGAGAGAGAGAGAGAGAGAGACCGACCGACCGACACAC
>CM031604.1:11416474-11426474 GCA_018398815.1 Conus ventricosus | reverse complement strand
AGCAAGCTTTGTTTATAATTCAATATTTCTTGCAGTCATTGCAACACCAAGCTGCTCTGTAAGTTGCTGGAACGGTGCTCGGTACTTATCCTTGGAATTTATTAGTTTGTTGTATTTTAGTCCCTTGCCGATTCATTCCAAGAACTGGCCCTCAGCACTTGTGTCTTGGAGGATATCTTTTTATATTTTTTACTTTTCACAAGAAAATGTAGCTTGTTTTGCTCTTTCATGATTTTCTTTTGCTTCTTAGATGGCACCTTTGGTTGGTTTTTTGAAAACTGAACAAACATACTACGGTATTGCACACCAGCCTTTTCTGGGATTGCATTCTTCTTAAAACTGAAAAGGCAGAGGAGTCAAATTACCACTTTCCGCGGTCACTGAGGAAAAACAACCAAGTTTCGAAATATCGGTATATGACCAGGAGTTATATGTTTGTGAGTTTCCCTCCCTTTTGGAGTGTGTCTGCCTCTTGGAGACTATAAGCTTGCTGAAGGCTCATTTTGAGAAGCATTTATTTTATTTTTCCCCATTCACCCACTCAAGCACATACTGTTAGTTAGACAGAATCATCTACCACTGCAGATATGAATGCGTATCTCCCCCCTATTTCTTCAATCTAAGACATAAGAGCAAGCTTTGTTTATAATTCAATATTTCTTGCAGTCATTGCAACACCAAGCTGCTCTGTAAGTTGCTGGAACGGTGCTCGGTACTTATCCTTCGAATTTATTAGTTTGTTGTGTGTGTGTGTGTATATATATATATATATATATATATATATATATATATATAAACACAGTCAAAGTAGATAAAAATCCAAACAAACAAGATAAAAATATCCCAAATTTTCGGCTTTATTTGCCTTCGTCAGGGGTACAGACTGTGACAGTAAATAGCTCGCATTCTCCACCCTCAGATCCTGAACACAAATGTATACAGTAGGGAAAAGGCACATGAATTAAAATGTTTTAACTTAAAATAAAACGTTGAGAAAAAAACATTTCATCAATAGGAAACATAAAATTAGGATAGGGGTGAGGGGGGCCAAAAGGTGCGGATTGACAATAGGTTGACCATAATTTTGATTGCCACCACAGACCACGATCTTGACATATGCAGCGTGAGAGAGAGAGAGAGAGAGCGTGCAGAGGGGGGGGGGGGGGGGGGGGGGGGGGAAAGGGGAATTCCACGTTCGGAAAAGCAGCAATAGAAAAAAAAAATATATATGTATATATGTGTGTTTCCATCCTTAAAGTCCCTTGAGGAAAACCAAAGAGGTCGAAATATCAGGAAAAATTAAACGTAATTGTTGTTAAGTTCTTTGTTTGGATATATATATATATATATATATATATATATATGTGTGTGTGTGTAAAAAGCTCTGTTTGTTTCCAGTCACCAGACTGGCTCTACACTTTGCTTTCAGTGCTAAGCTTACAAACAAACTGCCAAACAAACAGAAGAGACCATGCACACAAAAGTAGCACCTAAAAAGTTGTGGACAACGCTCAAGACAGCAAGTGACAGAAGTACTCAAGCATACAGCATTCTTTTCATTCTTTTTCCTTTGGACCAAACTGGCGATGAAAAGTTTAGGCAGCAAGCAACATGCATTTGCATAACTGTCTTAGCCAGTTTTCTTGATATTATTTGCCATATTACAAAAAAAACAACTTTTGCCTCACTGTTAAACAGTGTCTCTTTTTTTTTGCTGATACCCGTGTGCTGTGAAAGCTACTGAAAATTACTTGTTAACAAAGTTACACAACAGCAGGATTGTATGGTAGTGATTTTATGATTTAGGTGGCTACATTTGATATTAAATGGTGTTTAGAGGAATTATTAGTATTATTACCGTTATGATTACCATTTTTATTATTACTGTTATTGTTGTTGTTGCTGCATTTATTTTCATTATTTTTAATATCATTATCATCATCAACATCATCAACTTCATCTTCATCATTATCATCATCATAAAATACACGTAACCACAGGAACATACAGGACATCCTGCAAACAGGCCAAGAGCTGGACATGTTGCAATCCTAAAGAAATGGACAGGCTGCGACAAAAGCAAAAGGCAGATGCTCCAATGGAAACAGACAGGACATGACGCGGTAGGAACACACAGGATAGCAACACACACACACACACACACACACACACACACACACACACAACACACACACACACACACAAGGGACACACAGGACACGCTCTGCAGCAAGGACGAGGTGGAATGGTTGAAAGTGGTACAAACAGGACAGGTAACAGAGAGGACAGGGGGGAGCGTGGAGGATAGCAGACATCAGCCGCTGAACCCATTTCTCCCAGCGCTGACACGGGCTGGGATCGATGGGAGGGGGAGGGGGTGGAACGGGAATTGGGGGAGAGCGATGTTGTCAGGTTGACGGCACAGCCAATGCCCTTCCTTCGGTCCTCCTCCTCCTTCCTCAGAGTCTGATTGCAGGACAGCAATTCTCTGGCTGTTTGTCTCTCTGCCTGTCTGTGTCTGAATGTCTGCTTCCCCTGTCCGCTGGTCTGTCTGTCTGTCTGTCTGTCTAACTGTCTGTCGGTCTGTCTGTCTGTCAGTCTGTCTGTCAGTCTGTCTGTCTGTCTGTCTGTCTATCTCTCCCACTCCTCTCGCTCTCTCGCTCTCGCTCTCTCTCTCTCTCTCTCTCTCTCTCTCTCTCTCTCTCTCTCTCTCTCTCTCTCTTCTAGATGAACTTTTGATGAAGTCAACAGAAAGAAAAAAACAACAACTACAGAGTGACAGGTAGTCAAGGTAAACACACAGAATGACTTAGTTTCATTATTAGTTTAACAATTAAGTAGTGGGGGAAAACAAGTTCAGGCTAACAATTCTTCAGTCATTATAGTAATGACTTGGCAAAGATTTGAACTTAAAAAAAGGAAGATGAGAGAAAATGGCGGGGGGGGGGGAATATATTGAAAATATGAGTTATTATTAGTTTGTTTTTGTCTTGCCGGTAAAATACCCAAAAGGTGAGCTCGTTACTTCAGTGATTGCAGCATCAATTTGGCAGAGTAGGATTCCAACATTTATTGTCATCTTTTAAATTTCGCCTGCACTCATTACACTTTGAGTCTTTATGAGGTCATAAGAACCAGTCCACCGTTACCCTTTCCCAGCATCAAGAAACTGTTTCAGATAACACTACACTTGGTACCACACCCTAAAGACGGGAAGACAAGAAGTAGCACACCCAAGCACTAGAAAGGTAGACCTTTCAACCCGAACAGCCATTGAGGAATAACAAAACATAACACTACCAAACGGTTTTCTGTTATATATTAAACAGAAGAATCATTTTCTTGAAGACAGTAAGCTATGAATGAAACCAAACTGGACTCAGGAAAGCCTCGGTAACAGTTGACCACCTCTTATTTTTAAACAGTAAGTGCTGGTAATATATACCAACTGACAGAAAGAGTAGACTCCACAGTTGTTTTGTTGGCTCGCAGAAAGCCTTTGATGATAGTTGACACGAAGGATCATTAATTGAACTGTATAGAACAGGGATCGGAGGTGACTGAAAGTAATAAGATCAATGTGCAATAACACCCAAGACTATGCAAAGACATAGGACGGGCTGTCCCTTTACATAGGATTACTACATAGTGTTTGTCACCGCATTTGCATACACTCAATCACAAACACAACATGTTTACTCAACACACGCGCATCTACTCCAATCATCGAAAGGAGAGACTGGAGAAACAAAAACGCACTTCTTTGTGCTTCATTTACCAAATAAAACAAAGAATTTCGTAATACAGACATAAGAGCTTTTTTGTTCAAATTTCATGTTCGGCTATCATAGACACATTCTAATCATTTTTCCATCTACTTCGTTACTAGCTGCATGACACCACAGAGGCAGCTCATTTTCTTTCTTTTTAAAAAGCAACATACAAATACTACACTTCTCGTTCTTCTTTTTCAATACTAAATAGTTGCATCGAAAAACGTTTTTTTTTTTTTGTTTGTTAAAAATGTTCCCAGCGGGAATCAAGTTTCCAGGAGGTTGGTAGTAGGATCCAATGGTTGTATGCTAAGGTCTTCTGGAAAGAAACCCCAAGTCCTAACGTTAGCTTTGAGAACATGCAAGTTTGAGGGTTTTTTTTTCTCCAGATGTTGTACAACAAGACTTGCATACTAAGGTCTCCTGGAAAGAAACCCAAGTCCTAACGTTAGCTTTGAGAACATGCAAGTTTGAGTTTGTTTTCAGACGTTATGCAACAAGACACAATAATGCATCATACGCACGTATTCGTAGCATTCTGTTTCCAGAACATTCCTACCTATAGTTGGGGATGCTAAGTAAAATCTTTGCAAAAATAATAATTTTTAAAAATGATTTGCATTATTATTTTCTTTTTAAAACTTATTACGTGTTTTCACAAATGCTTCCACTACACGATGTCGTTTTATTATCATTTTTTTAATTAATCAAATCAATTGTTTATATTTACTTATTAATATTTTTTTCTTTTTTCTTTATGTATTCATTATTTCCCAGCTGGCAACCTACCCATAGGGAATCAATATTGACCCAACAGAATCCCAGCAGGCTTCTGTCTGCGCTACATCGACATCGACAACTCTCTGGCCGTACGGAAAACTAGGTTTTCCTTTTTCAGCCCGAAGTAGAGAATCAACTACTAATTTGGCCCAAGCCAAACACCCAATCCTCCTGTCTGGCAACCCCTGATCTGTCGTACATATGGGGAACAAACCCCTCCTACAAAACAGTGAGCTATTCTCACAAATCACGTGCCTCAGCGTCCAATCAACGACAAGAAAAGGTTAGGGATTCAACCACTTTTGACGTAATTTTATGGTCTAACATTTCCGTTGAAAGTCTAAATCTCACTTTTTAAAATCGGTTTTAGATTTCACGCCCAGACTCTACCGTCAGGACAGTGTTATTCAAGGGAGCACAGTAGGTCCAACGTTAAGTGATGTATTCATTACTGACCTTTCACCCGTATGCAGAAAGATTCTCTTAATTCAAACAACACTACACTTCCAATCCTCTCATATGCAGATGACCTGGTAATCATCTCCATCAAGCTGAGGTTCAAAGCAGGCTAAATACACTCCATGAATACTGCAAAGAATGCTCTTAAAACCAGTAAAGAAAAACGTAATTAAACACAAAGCGATCCTTGTACTCCTGGTATTCAAACAGGGGTACAGGACTACACTGATCACAGACTGGTGCAAATATTTCGAGGTCATTTTCCGTTTATAAGAAGTTGGCAAATCCACATGTGCACAGGAACATGTTGCAGAGCAAGCAAATATAGCATTGCACATCAATGGATGGCCAACTAAAAGCCAAAGCGAATCCAAGATGTAACGAGTGGATTATCTATGTAATGTGCTGACGACATTAATATGGACTTTCAGGGAGGAAGAGTGATATCCTTTACGAATCACTACATAAACAGTTTTTTCTCAAGAGAGCTTACACCAAGCATACCCACATGAAAAAAATACCAACAAATTCTGAAAGAATCCTCTGGGCCTATATGAATATGCAATGACTCTCCTACCTCAGGAAAAGTGAAATAACAGTGTGCTTCAAAATACAGAAACATTGTTATGTCTGCATGTCTGTTTCGTTTAAGAAAGCAATACAATAGAATTCCAGATCTCTCTCTCTCTCTCTCTCTCTCTCTCCTCTCTCTCTCTCTCTCTCTCTCTCTCTCTCTCTCTCTCTCTCTCTCTCTCTCTCTCTCTCTCTCTCTCATGACTCTGACATTTCCAGACAGGAAGGAGAAGCGAGTCAAATAACTTTCAAGAGTGAAGAGCATTTCAAATAACCAGTCTAAATTGGGAACCTAACAAAGTACGTAAAAGATATCCCATCAGAAACAGTCATATGATTCCGCCTCCGGCCCCACTCTCAACACTTTGAAACAATCGTCTTCCTTTATAGGACGTTTTAACGCCTGAAACTTGAAGATGACTCTCGAGTGATGTATGCTGGGGTTTGTTTTATTTGTTTGAACTTTTATAACGTCTCATCTCTGAAATATCAGTGAAGGGGCGTACAGGAAAAAAAAGTTGAGAAAAATGAGGAAGGTTGACGGTGGAGGAGAGGAGGGATGAAGGATGAGGGTGTATGGAAGGAGGGATGAAGGATGAGGGTGTATGGAAGGAGGGATGAAGGATGAGGGTGTATGGAAGGAGGGATGAAGGATGAGGGTGTATGGAAGGAGGGATGAAGGATGAGGGTGTATGGAAGGAGGGATGAAGGATGAGGGTGTATGGAAGGAGGGATGAAGGATGAGGGTGTATGGAAGGAGGGATGAAGGATGAGGGTGTATGGAAGGAGGGATGAAGGATGAGGGTGTATGGAAGGAGGGATGAAGGATGAGGGTGTATGGAAGGAGGGATGAAGGATGAGGGTGTATGGAAGGAGGGATGAAGGATGAGGGTGTATGGAAGGAGGGATGAAGGATGAGGGTGTATGGAAGGAGGGATGAAGGATGAGGGTGTATGGAAGGAGGGATGAAGGATGAGGGTGCATGGAAGGAGGGATGAAGGATGAGGGTGTATGGAAGGAGGAAATACAAAGGGAAAGACAGAATCGTCTAACAGACAAGCAAAGAAAAAAAAAACCTGAAAAAAACCCAACAACATTACATTCATTGCTTGACATCGACAGACACAAAAATTCCTTCATACTGTAATTGAAAGTTAAAACCTGCTGTAGATTCTCCGCCGCCACCGCTCCCCACCTCCACCCTTTTCACCTTCCCCTTATCCCCTCATCTCCCTCTTTTTCCCCCAATTCAGCCTCTTTTCATTTCTTAATCGAGAAAGGCGATAAAGTGCACTTTCCTGTGTCTGTTTTTTGGTTGTTGTTTTTTCAATTAAATATGACCTTTATCCTTTTCATTCCCATTTAGTTTTATATCTTAAAAACAGTCTACCCTTTCTTTCTATTTTTCTTTTCTTTCTTTCTTTCTTTCTTTTCTTTTCTTTTCTTTCTTTTCAATCTTCAGCTTTATCTCTTGAAAAACGATCAGCCATTTTTTTTTCTTTGTCTTTTTTCTCTCTTCTTGGGGCTTTTGAAACACTCTTCGCTGCATTGTGCTGCAATGTTTTCCAGTGAGGCTGGCAAAGTAAGCACATCTCTGGCTTTCTGGCTGGTTGATTATTTCTTCCTTTATCCACTGTTTATTCATGCTGATGCTTTTAGACCTTTAATACATTTTGAAGATGATTCTGCAAGCGTCAGATGATATCATCAGCAAGACAAAACCACAAAAAAGAAGGAAACAACAAAACAATGAAACAAAATGAGCATGTGCATGTGCGTGTTTACATGCATGTGGATGTACATGCATCTGATAATGAATGATATTTATAAAGCGCAACATATTTCATTAGCAGCTTCATGCAAGGCCCACTGAGCATGCACATGTGTGTGTGTGTGTGTGTGTGTGTGTGTGTGTGTGTGTGTGTGTGTGTGTGTGTGTGTGTGTGTGTGTGTGTGTGTGTGTGTGTGTGTGTGTGTGTGTGTGCGTGCTTGTGTTCACACATTTTACCGAAATCATAACCACTCGGAGACGAATAAGCATCCACGCTCGCGGTTATTGACTGCCCTCTTTTGCTTGCATGTCCGTCCATGTGCATAGCCAGTATTTGCGAAAAATCAGGTATTTATAGAAGTGTTTTTTCCCGAAACAAGGCAAAAAAAAGAACAGCTACCTAAAAGCATTCCTCCACTCAATTTGAAAAGCTATTATTTTGTCACAGTGGAAATAGGAGGAATTAATGTAGCCATGGGATTCCATGACGTTGGGGAAAAAAGACTCGTGGTTTTGTAGGCTTTTGTGCAGTCTAGTTTGTCTACTGGCTTTTGTGCAGTCTAGTTTGTCTACTGGCTTTTGTGAAGTCCAGTTTGTCTACTGCTTTTTGAATGATTATTTAGAAGCTGTGGGTTAGGGACAATCCGGCAGGGCAAAGTGGAGGTCCATTCTTGTACTCCCAGTTCTTATAGAACAGGGAGTACTTTACAATGGGAACGAAGAAATGTTGTGTGTCTGTCTGTCTGTCTGTCCGTCCGTCTGTCTGTCTGTCTGTCCGTCCGTCCGTCCGTGGTCAAAATGTGTTCCACTCGCTCCAGACAAAACTATGGGGCCGATCTTTCTGAAAATGTGTAGGTATGTTCACTATGGGTCACGGATGATGCCCGATGTTTTATAAAATTTTTACTGTTATATGCGTCACTTACGGCTATAAAGGCCCATAACGGTTTTTCTTCTTTATGGAATATCCCAGAAAGTACTTAACCGATCTTTCTGAAAATTTTCAGCTGTGTTCTCTATGGGTCACGGATGGTGGCCGATGTTTACCAGAATGGCCGTTACTAACGGCTGTAACGGCCCAAAACGGTTTGTTTTCTCTTTATGGAATATTTCACGCGTATTCAAGATATACTGGGAGTACGTTTATATGCTTTGCGTCTTGTTTTTTCTACTTTTCAATGGGTATGCCCTCCACATCCTTCCTTGCTCTTGTATGTCAACTCCTCTGTTCGATGAAATAATAGGGGGAAAGGATAGGACTTTCTGTCTCAGTCTCTCTCACTCTCTGTCTCTGTCTCTCGTGTCTCTCTCTGTCTCTATCTCTCCGTCTGTCTGTCTGTCTGTCTGTCTATCTGTCTGTCTCTCTCTCTCTTTCTCTCTTTCTCTCTCTCTCTCTCTCTCTCTCTCTCTCTTTCTCTCTCTCTCTCTCTCTCTCTCTCTCTCTGATAATAAGGAGAAAAGACAACAACAAAACCAAGACGAAAGAAAGAGAGGTAAATCACGATGATGATGATGATGATGGTCTCTCTGCCTCGTCGTCTCTCTGCATCTGTCACTGTCTCTGTCTTTGTCCGTCCCCGTCTCGGTCTCTCTGTGATAATAAGGAAAAAAGACACACCAACAACAACAACAACAGCAATAACAACAAAACCAAGATAAAAGATAAAGATGAAAATGATGATAATGATGATGAGACGCACAATAACAACAATAGCAACAAAACCAAGATGAAAGAAATAAAAGTGGAAAATGAAGATGATGATGATGATGATGATAGTTGTTATCCCATTTAGATCTTTGACAGTGACCAAGTGTCTCCTATTTTGGCCACCTTGAGCGTACCCTTTCCACCTTATATGGCCATTATGACCGCCTGGCCAAAAATGGACTAGACAGTGTGTGAGGGCTTCATCATCGCAGGGCGAAACTGTGAAATGAATGTACTTAATCTGAAAATGGAAGAGGGCAGACAGGTCTGTCCGCGTTCACTAATTTCATTACTTGCTGCAACCTTGAATATCAGAGGCTCGAGAATGGACGTGGTTTTGCAGGGAATTTGGACTAAACGAAAGCAACAGCAGAAACAGAATGACTCGGCCGCTAAATGAAGGAACAAGCAAATTACGAAACAAACACAAGCTTTTCGACTAATTTTTTTTTTTCAAACAGAACACATAACATTCTAAACAATGAAAACAAAGAGCAAACAGACGGCAGCTTATCTTTTTAATCTGGGTGCCTTACGTGAACAACTAGGACAGCAGAAATCGCTGTGTCAGTTCATTTTTTCTGGTCTTTCTGGTCAACAGTACGTGTGTTATTTTTGTTAGTAACAATGTACTATGGCAACTAATAAGAATTATTTGTTGTTTTCAAATGTGGTAAAAAAATTTTTTAAAGCAAGATGAAATGATGATGATTTTGTAATTAATTTTATTTGTCGACATCTAACATTAACATTTTTATGGTGGATACAGTAATAATAAGGATTGTCGGCAATGGGAAGTAATTTTGCCTAATGAAGGACTGAATATGATGAATAGTCTACCTTCTCTTAAATGTCTGGTTTTGACTTTCAAGAAACAGGGTCTCTCGTTGGTCCTACTACTGGCTAAAAGCCTGCGTTTTCTTGTTATCTAAGTCC
>CM031604.1:11388974-11411474 GCA_018398815.1 Conus ventricosus | reverse complement strand
CTGTCTGTCTGTCTGTCTGTCTGTCTCTCTCTCTCTCTCTCTCTCTCTCTCTCTCTGCACGCAAGTGCATGTTCGAGTGCGCGCATGCGTGCGTGCGCGCGCGTGCGCGCGCGCGCGCGTGTGTGTGTGTGTGTGTGTGTGTGTGTTGGAGAGGGGAGATGAAAAGAAGGGGGAGAGACCAGACCAGGGAGAAATGGTTGGCAAGAGTGGGGAAAGTGGGGGAAGAGGACTATAAGAAGAAAAAAACAACAACAACAACAACAACCGAACAATGCAAAATGTGATTGTCCGTTTTAGAACAAAACAAACAAACAAACAAACAAAAACCGCACACATTTTGCAAAATTAACATGTTTCCAAAACAGGCGACAATCTTTCACAAGCAATCTGATTAGCACCCGTTGCCTATACGTCATTCGAATCTTGTGTGGCTGGGAAAATCAGGTTTAATAACAAACATCCCATTAAACATAGCCTGCTGTATAAATCTTATCGGCATAGTTTATAAACCAAAATATGGGAAAATAACAACTTGTAAAAACTAGTCAGCTTGCTTGTTGTATGTGTACTGCCCTTGTTCTTTCAAGATGATGAGGAGGACGATAACGATGACGAGAGGGCCAATAATGATAAGTATATCCATTGTTTGCTTTAGTTTCCATCTTCCCCTATCCCTCTCTGAAGCACATTTTTGGTCGTTGCTTCCTTCTCCGATATTATATGAAGATGACGGTAACAATGATGAACATACATGCATGTATGGGCATCGTCAATACTTGCTTGCTTTTTTCCTAACTTCTCCAACAGGAGCATCCTCAGAACAGGCAGATTTTAAGGAAGACAAACACGAATCTGCTCTGATCAGCAATGATGGATGGAAGAGGATGCCTTCGGCTGCCAGACAAACGGGTTCTTGCATGCTGCTGTGAACACCGAGCTGCTTGTTTCAGAGTAGGAGAAGGCTTTGGGGGCCACATTTCTTCCTCATTTCGATGGATCGCCACCGTCATTCTACTGTCCACGCCACACTCTCATTGCTTCCCTACCCACCACAAACCCTCCCTTCTCCCTCCTGCCCCTCACTTTCCTTCATCTCCGAATTGTCCCCCCCCCCCCCCCCCCCCCCGGTTTTCCCTGCTGCTGCTATTCTCCCTCGTTTTTATGGGAGTCGTTTGTGGAGGTGAAAATAATGAATGGCGGAATTTCAGATTTCCGTGTCGACGTTTGCGAATCATCTTCCGTCTTCACACTCTGCTTCCTTCCTGTGGATCTGTTCCAGTCAGACCCACGCACGCACAAATACACTCAGTGTGTGTGTGTGTGTGTGTGTGTGTGTGTGTGTGTGTGTGTGTGTGTGTGTGTGTGTGTGAAAGTGATAGAGAGAGAGAGAAAGTGTGTGTGTGTGTGTGTGTGTGTGTGTGTGTGTGTGTGTGTGTGTGTGCTTGCGCGCGCGCAAGCGCTCACACATTTTACTGGAATCATAACAATTGAGAAAACTGCAAGCATCTATGCTCGAGTTCATTGGTGCTTATTTATCTGCCCCCCTCTCTCTCACACACACATATCTATCTATCCATCCATCCATCCATCCATCCATCCATCCATCCATCCATCCATCCATCCATATCTCTCTCTCTCTCTCTCTCTCTCTCTCTCTCTCTCTCTCTCTCTCTCTATATATATATATATATATATATATATATAATATATAAATATATATATATATAACCAAAGAGCCTAAAATGATTTTAAAAGTGCATCGACCCTTGGGGAGCAAACATTTGTCAATGATGTTAAAAAGGAAGGTTAAAACTCAAGGTTAAAACTCGACAAATTGTTTCTAGCGGCGTTGCGCTGTCATCAGGATGGTCTCTGTTTGCCCACCGCCGATGTTATATAGCGTGTGGGCTCACGTTTGCGGTTGTTTGCACGTGCGGGTTGGCTGCACGTGTTTTTTGGGGCTTTCAGGTTTTTGTTTTGGATGTGTTCACTAACAACGATTTCCATTTATGCCTGCAGTTGTTTACTATTCTGTTTTGGTGTTTAAAGTTGCTAAGTGTGGTTTGCATAGTATTAACCATTTTTCAGTTAAACATAGGTTGCACCTTTTTGAAACATTGCTGTATGGTGATGCTCTTTTTATGATTTTCCAGGATATATTGTAGCTTGTTTTGCCGTCTTTAAGTTTCCAGATATATTTGCTCAGTTCTGTTTGGTTTTTATATTTTTTCTTTATTGAATGACTGTTTGTGGTTTGCATATCTGGTTTTGAAGTGGTTTTCAGTGATCCCTATGTATGTTTCTTTTTCATTTTCTGATGTTACAGTGGCCTGTATACAATGTTGTTGTGAGACATTTATTGTTTAGTGGGCACTGCTCCTTTCTCGTGCAATTGCAAGATTTCCTTTCTTCACCCTTCTTTGCTGTGTTGATTTTCATTTTGTTGGATGCGTCAATCAGGTTTTTGAGGTTGGGCATACATGAGTACGATAGTTTTGACAGTGTTTTTGTTAAATATTTTGGACAGTTTGTGCTCTTTTGGAAATGAAGTTGCTAGGATTTTGAAGAATTCTTTCCTATGTTTGTTTTTGAGTTTCCCGTCGTATGGGGGTTATACCATATGATTTTTCTTTTCCTATTTTTCTTGCTTTATTTGTGTTGTTGTCCGGGTTGTATTGTAGTTTGTAATTGTATCCACTTGTTTGTAGTGCCTCCTGGTATTCCACTGCTGCATTGTTGAACACTCTCTCATTGCATGACAGGTTTGATAGTCTCTTGTTTATGCCATGGGGTATGGTCTTTAATACAGATGGTGGATGGTTACTTTTTGTGTGTACATAAAGAGGTGTATCGTTGGGTTTCTTGTATGGTTATATATAGGTTGTTGAGATCCAGTGTTATGTCTAAGTAGTTCACTACCTTTTTGTTTGCTTCAATGTGATCTTTAGTTGTGGTTTTGGAAGATTTTGCATAGTTCTTTCTTCTTGTTTTCGATGGTTCTTGGGTTGTTTGTTAGTGCAGCAAGGCCATCGTCTCTGTACAGTCCGACTTGTTTTCCGAGTTTTTTCTTGATGTTGGACAGCATGAATAGTCCGACCAGATTCACATGTTTCTGCACCATCATATGAACCCATGGTTACGTCGAATGTTGAGTTTCTGTTGGTTTTCCTGATCCAGGTTTTCATTTCTGCTGTGTAGTAATGTTTTCTTGGTGTGGAGAATGATTTCCATTTCTGACCCTGTTATGTCTGTGTGGTTACTGGCAAACTTCAGGGCTTTGGAGAGTAGTTCCTCATCTATGGATGGGTAAAAGTCTACTATGTCAAATGTGATAAATACTGTATTACTTTGTTTATTGAGTTTTTTGAACCATTGGATAACTTCGTATGTGTTCTTCCAGAGGTTGTAATCAGAGTTTGATTTTATGTCCTTTGTTATTTTTTCCAGAATTTTCTTGCTTATTTGCCTAATTCAGATTTCGATGGGTTTATTAGTCTGCATGTTGGATTGTTATGAAAGTTGGGTTTGTGGTCTTTGAGTGTTATGAAAGCTTCTTTGTTGCTGTCGCTTCTATCCTGTCACTTAGGTCTATGCGCTCTGCAAGTTCTTATCTTTAGTGCGGATACTGTCATGTTATATTTTTGTCAGCTTTTTTGTAGTTTTCTTGGATGTTTTTGTCCAAACAACATTAAAAAAACAAATAAAACAAGTACAAAATGACAAAAAATATTTGTGAAGGCTGACAAAACTAGCAATTACTACAAAATGGAACCAAAGGAATATTCTCAACTCCTTGACAAAAACATCCAGAAAACTACAAAAAGCTGACAAAAATATACATGACAGTATCCGCACTAAAGATAAAGACTTGCAGAGCGCATAGACCTAAGTGACAGGATTAGAAGCGACAGCAACAAAAGAAGCTTTCATAACACTCAAAGACCACAAACCCAACTTTCATAAACACAACAGAAACTCAACATTCGACGTAACCATGGGTTCATATGATGGTGCAGAAACATGTGAACTGGTCGGACTATCATGCTGTCCAACATCAAGAAAAAACTCGGAAAACAAGTCGGACTGCACAGAGACGATGGCCTTGCTGCACTAACAAACAACCCAAGAACCATCGAAAACAAGAAGAAAGAACTATGCAAAATCTTCCAAAACCACAACTTAAAGATCACCATTGAAGCAAACAAAAAGGTAGTGAACTACTTAGACATAACACTGGATCTCAACAACCATATATATAAACCATACAAGAAACCCAACGATACACCTCTTTATGTACACACCAAAAGTAACCATCCACCATCTGTATTAAAGACCATACCCCATGGCATAAACAAGAGACTATCAAACCTGTCATGCAATGAGAGAGTGTTCAACAATGCAGCAGTGGAATACCAGGAGGCACTACAAACAAGTGGATACAATTACAAACTACAATACAACCCGGACAACAACACAAATAAAAGCAAGAAAAATAGGAAAAGAAAAATCATATGGTATAACCCCCCATACGACGGGAAACTCAAAACAAACATAGGGAAAGAATTCTTCAAAATCCTAGCAACTTCATTTCCAAAAGAGCACAAACTGTCCAAAATATACTCAGAGGCATAAAAAACGCGAAAACAAACTGTATAGAAATTTTGATGTAATTTGGCTACCGATTCCTTTGAACTGGTAATAGAAAGTGAGAAAAAGCAATCGAACACCGCAAAAGTGTCCTTTCAAAGTTCATTCTGGTAGAAAATAAGGTCACATGAACTTGACCTTGACCCTGTGTTAACAGCAGAATGTCAGTATCTGGTGTGACCACCTCGAGCATTGATCACAGCTGTGCACCTGCGGTACATCGAGCGCACCAGAGTGTTGGTTTGCCTCTGGGAGACTTGCCACCACACCTGGCCCACAGCGACAGCAAGCTGAGCTGCTGTCTGGGGTCTGGGTTGAGCTGGTTCAACTGCCTCTGAAGGGCATCCCAGAAATGCTCTATTGGGTTAAGGTCGGGAGAACGGGCTGGGTGAGGCAGCAGATTGATGTTGTTCTGCCTCAGAAGTTCTGCGTAGCACGGGCAGTGTGCGGCCTTGCGTTGTCCTGCTGAAACAGGTTTTGTGGATGCCGCTGGAAATGCGGCAGGATGTGGGGCCTCAGAACTTGGTCGATGTAATGAACAGCAGTGACCCCGTTACCACGTCCTGGACCCACATTCTGGAAGATCACTGGCCCAATACGGCGATTTATGCCGATAGCCCCCCAGATCATGATGCTTTCACCACCCCATGGGTCCCTTTCGGTGATGTTGGCATCCGTGAAGCGTTCCCCCGCTCTTCTCCAGATCCGGATGCGGCCATCGCCTGGGTCGACGCAGAACCGGCTTTCATCACTGAAGAGGACTCGGCCCCAGTCCCGATGGCGCCAATGCACGTGGATCTGTGCCCACTGCAGACGGTTCTGGCGATGCTGGAGTGTCAGGATAGGTCGCCGGGCTGGACGCCTGCATTGGAGACCAACTGTGTTCAGTCGGCGACGCACGGTCCTGTTGCTGATTGGCCTGCCATGGTTGCCGACGGTGTTCCTGGCTGTGTTGGCAGCGGTTTGGTAAGGCTCCCGTCGATGCTGACGAAGAAGATGGCGGTCTTGGGCTGCTGTGGTGACCCTCGGTCTGCCGCTCCTCGGTCTGTCATCAGTGGTGTTTCTTGCTTGAAAGCGGTCCAGAAGGCGATAGACGGTGGAAATGTGGACTCCGAATGCGATAGCGACCTGCCTCATTGGAACCCCGGCCTGCAGTTGCCCCATTGCTATGCAACGATCTTGACGAGAAAGTCTCGGCATTATGTTGGCGCCTCTGGAAGGGATGATTTGAACTTTTTGGGGTTTGGAAATTTATAGCCCCACAATGGGGGCCACATTGAGTTGCAATTCACATTGATGCACGTGGCGTAGGTAGTCCACATGGCAAATGCACTCCTCGTGCCAAAAACGCTGACCCGGCAACATTCACCCACTGTTACGAGGTTACAACCGGCCAAGACACCACGTACTGCTAATGTTGCACGTGCCAACGACATTGCTTACGTCCTGTTCACAATGTGAACAATCGTGCACTGTCTCTATTTTTTCGCGTTTTTTATGCCTCTGAGTATATTTAACAAAAACACTGTCAAACTATCGTACTCATGTATGCCCAACCTCAAAAACCTGATTGACGCATCCAACAAAATGAAAATCAACACAGCAAAGAAGGGTGAAGAAAGGAAATCTTGCAATTGCACGAGAAAGGAGCAGTGCCCACTAAACAATAAATGTCTCCACAACAACATTGTATACCAGGCCACTGTAACATCAGAAAATGAAAAAGAAACATACATAGGGATCACTGAAAACCACTTCAAAACCAGATATGCAAACCACAAACAGTCATTCAATAAAGAAAAATATAAAAACCAAACAGAACTGAGCAAATATATCTGGAAACTTAAAGACGCAAAAACAAGCTACAATATATCCTGGAAAATCATAAAAAGAGCATCACCATACAGCAATGTTTCAAAAAGGTGCAACCTATGTTTAACTGAAAAATGGTTAATACTATGCAAACCACACTTAGCAACTTTAAACACCAAAACAGAAATAGTAAACAACTGCAGGCATAAATGGAAATCGTTGTTAGTGAACACATCCAAAACAAAAACCTGAAAGCCCCAAAAAACACGTGCAGCCAACCCGCACGTGCAAACAACCGCAAACGTGAGCCCACACGCTATATAACATCGGCGGTGGGCAAACAGAGACCATCCTGATGACAGCGCAACGCCGCTAGAAACAAATTTGTCGAGTTTTAACCTTGAGTTTTAACCTTCCTTTTTAACATCATTGACAGATATATATATATTATATATATATATATATATATATATATATATAATATATATATATGTATAGAGAGAGAGAGAGAGGTATATATATATATACATGCATGTATAATTATATATATATATATATACAATATATATATATATATATATATATATATATATAGAGAGAGAGAGAGAGAGAGAGAGAGAGAGAGAGATCAGTATATTTAAAATGCCTAAAACAATTTTTTAAGTGCTCAACCCCTTGGGGAGCAACATTAGTTAGAACAAGTTAAAAGGGGAATCTTAAAACTATCTACAAATTTGTTTCAAGCGTGTTGCGCTGTCATCAGGATCCTGATCATAGGATCATAGAAAGCAACAACAAGAAAAAACTCCACCAGGAAAAAAGGAACAGCACAAATTAAGAAAGCAACTGCAACTGCCGGAAAAGAGATGAATGTCCACTTCAAAATAACTGCCAAAGCCAGAACATTGTATACCAAGCAACTGTCACGGAGAAAAACACGCAGAAAACAGACACCTACATTGGAATGCCAGAAACAACATTCAAAACCAGATACGCAAACCATAAACAATCATTCAAACAAGAAAGGTACAGAAACCAGACAGAATTAAGTAAACACATATGGACACTAAAAGAAAAAACTATTGACTACGACATTTCCTGGAAGATAGTCCGAAGAGCCAGGTCGTACTCCTCCTCCAGCAAAAGATGCAACTTGTGCACAACAGAGAAGTACTACATACTCTGCAAACCAGACATGGCAACTTTGAACTCAAGAGTGGAGATGATCAGCGCGTGCCGACATAGACGAAAGTTCCTTCTAGAAAACGTAACATAAATGACACACAGAAAGACCCTATCAGAACGTCACACATATAAAACGTAGCCAATATATCACGTCATCTGATAAAATATGTAATCTGATAAATTACGCCATATAATAACTTCTAGAACCTGATGAGAGCGAAAGCTTGAAACAATATTGTAGTTCCGAGACTCAAGAAATCTTGTAATATGCTCCTATCTAGAATAGGTGAGCACTCTTCAATTCTACGAAAATGAATCGATGTTCATGTTAATGTTCATGTTCATGTTTATGATAAGCTCCTTCAACAGTTGAGCACTTTGATAGAATTAAGAATGGAACGAGTCAACCTCAAATTCTCAACAAAGAACATCCCTTTCTCCAGCCCAGAAACCTACATGAAGAGACTGATTGAGATGACGGAAAAATTCATAAGAAGAATGCGTTGGAAAGCCTTCCATTTCCTCAACCCATCATTGGAAACGGAAGTACAGGAAAATTACGGATTCAACTCTACAAAAACACCACCAACCATTGCAGAAATGAAACCATTTGAAGAGAAAATTGAAAATTTGATAAAAAATATCGAATTCAGAAAAAGAGAAAACAACTTCCAGAACACGCTGAAAAAGAAAATACAACAAATAGCCAAAGATGACAAAATCCTCGTGAAAGCTGACAAGACATCAAATTATTACAAAATGACACCAAAAGAATACAACCAGCTGCTAGATAAAAACATCCAGGCAGCCTACAGGAAAACATCAACCAGAGATTGTGATGGCATCAATAGAGAAGCAAAAAACATAGCATCAATGCTGAAAATTGATGACAGAGTCGACAAAACGGCAGAGAAAGAAGCATTTGTGACCTTGAAAGACCACAAACCAAACGTTGCAAATAAGCCAACTTGTAGACTGATCAACCCAGCAATATCTGAACTAGGCAGAGCCAGCAAAAGAATATTACAGAGAGTCGTAAAGGATATCGGAAACAACAAACATCTCAACCTCTGGAGAAACACCCAAGATGTGATTGAGTGGTTCAAAAACATAGAAAAAAACAAAACAACAATTCATCTGCTTCGACATTGTGGACTTCTACCCATCAATCACTCAAGAACTCCTTGAAAAAGCCCTCAAATTCGCCTCAAAAACAACAACAATAACTGAACAAGAGATGGAACTAATAAGACACACCAAAAACTCCCTCCTATTCACTAAAGATGAAACGTGGATGAAAACATCACAAAAACCACAAAAGAACTTTGACGTAACCATGGGTTCCTACGATGGGGCAGAAACATGTGAACTAGTGGGACTCTTCCTCCTGTCTGAGCTCCAAACAGAGCATGGAAACAACATTGGATTGTACCGAGATGATGGGCTAGCAGCCCTGAACAAATCACCCAGAGAAGTAGAGACAATCAAAAAGAATATGTGCAAAACATTCAAAAAGCACAACATGCAAATCACCATAGAAGCAAACAAGAAAGTCGTCAACTACCTCGACATCACCCTCGATCTAAAGGAAAACATATTCAAACCATTCAAAAAACCAAACGACGTACCACTCTACGTCAACGTAAAGAGCAACCACCCACCATCAGTAAAGCGAAATATACCCAAAGGAATCAACAAACGACTCTCTACACTGTCCGCTACAAAGACAGAATTCAATGAAAAAGCAAACGAATACCAACAAGCCCTAAAAAATAGCGGACACAACCACAAACTATCCTATGAAGAACAAAAAACACAACAGGAAACAAGAAAACCCCCAAAAAACAAAACCAGAGGAAGGAAAAGAGACATCATATGGTACAACCCACCATTCGAAGGAACCGTCAAAACCAATGTTGGTAAAGAATTCTTCAAGATAGTAGAAGAATCATTCCTCCAAAACCACAAACTACACAAAATCTTCAACCGCAACACCGTGAAGTTGTCCTATTCATGCATGCCAAACATCAAGCAGATCATAGAAAGCAACAACAAGAAAAAACTCCACCAGGAAAAAAGGAACAGCACAAATCAAGAAAGCAACTGCAACTGCCGGAAAAGAGGTGAATGTCCACTTCAAAATAACTGCCAAAGCCAGAACATTGTATACCAAGCAACTGTCACGGAGAAAAGCACGCAGAAAACAGACACCTACATTGGAATGACAGAAACAACATTCAAAACCAGATACGCAAACCATAAACAATCATTCAAACAAGAAAGGTACAGAAACCAGACAGAATTAAGTAAACACATATGGACACTAAAAGAAAAAACTATTGACTACGACATTTCCTGGAAGATAGTCCGAAGAGCCAGGTCGTACTCCTCCTCCAGCAAAAGATGCAACTTGTGCACAACAGAGAAGTACTACATACTCTGCAAACCAGACATGGCAACTTTGAACTCAAGAGTGGAGATGATCAGCGCGTGCCGACATAGACGAAAGTTCCTCCTAGAAAACGTAACATAAATGACACACAGAAAGACCCTATCAGAACGTCACACATATAAAACGTAGCCAATATATCACGTCATCTGATAAAATATGTAATCTGATAAATTACGCCATATAATAACTTCTAGAACCTGATGAGAGCGAAAGCTTGAAACAATATTGTAGTTCCGAGACTCAAGAAATCTTGTAATATGCTCCTATCCAGAATAGGTGAGCACTCTTCAATTCTACGAAAATGAATCGATGTTCATGTTAATGTTCATGTTCATGTTTATGTTTATATATATATATATATATATATATATATATATATATATATATATATATATATATATATATATATATATATATATACATACATATATATATATATATATATATATATATATATATATATATATATATATATATAATATATACAACTATTCGCGAACAATCTGGCATTCATATCAAATGTGTGTGTGTGTGTGTGTGTGTGTGTGTGTGTGTGTGTGTGTGTGTGTGTGTGTGTGTGTGTATGTGTGTGTGTGTGTGTGTGTGTGTGTGTGTGTGTGTGTGTACGCGCGCGCGCTTTTTTCAGAAAACGCCAGAAAACAATAGCGACGTAAAAGCATTGCAGCAGTCACTTTGCATGGCTGTCTATTATTTTGTCACGGCGGAGATAGGAGGAATTAACCTGGCCATGGGATTCCATTACGCTTGGAGGGAAAAAAAAGCCCCTTGGTTGTGCAGGCTTTTATGAAGTGCAATTCCTCTGTTGCGTTTAGAAGGATTAGTTTGGTGCTCAAGGTTTCAGGAGCGTGCGTTAGGGCAGAGAAGAGGCCCATTCGTTCCATTTTAAAATGGATCCGTTTTCCGTACCCTTCCTTGTTCTTGTCATGCTAACTCCTCTGTTCGGTGAAATAATGGGGGAGGGGACAAGAGCTCTCTCTCTCTCTCTCTCTCTCTCCTCTCTCTCTCTCTCTCTCTCTCTCTCTCTCTCTCCTGTCTCTCTGTCTCTCTGTCTCTCTCTCTCTCTCTCTGTGTCTCTCTGTCTCTCTGTCTCTGTCTCTCTCTCTCTCTCTCTCTCTCTCCTCTCTCTCTCTCTCTCTCTCTCTCTCTGATAACAAGAAAAAAGGACACACATCACAGCAACAAGAACAATAACAAATTTCAAAACGAAAGGAGAAGGAGGTGATGATGATGATGATGATGATGATGATGATGGTCGTTACTCCAGTAAGTTCTCAGACTGTGAGTGATTCTCTCCCCTTCTCTTCCGCCCAGAGCGAATCTTTTCCATAGTGTATGGCCCCCGTGATAGCCCAGTGAGTTCAAGATTGATTTGGCTTTGTGTGAGGGCTGGATCACCGGGCTTTGTGTGAGGGCCAGATCACCGGGCTTTGTGTGAGGGCTGGATCACCGGGCGTTGTGTGAGGGCTGGATCACCGGGCTTTGTGTGAGGGCCGGATCACCGGGCTTTGTGTGAGGGCCGGATCACCGGGCTTTGTGTGAGGGCTGGATCACCGGGCGTTGTGTGAGGGCTGGATCACCGGGCTTTGTGTGAGGGCTGGATCACCGGGCTTTGTGTGAGGGCTGGATCACCGGGCTTTGTGTGAGGGCTGGATCACTGGGCTTTGTGTGAGGGCTGGATCACCGAGCTTTGTGTGAGGGCTGGATCACTGGGCTTTGTGTGAGGGCTGGATCACCGGGCTTTGTGTGAGGGCTGGATCACTGGGCTTTGTGTGAGGGCTGGATCACCGAGCTTTGTGTGAGGGCTGGATCAAATGGCTTTGTGTGAGGGCTGGATCACCGCAGGCAGACACTGTGAAACGAACGTATCTGTTCTAAAAAAAATGTAACAGGAAAGACAGATCCCTCCGTGTTCACTATTTTTCATCAGCTGCTTCAACCTCGAGCACAAGACTGCGGGGAATGGACAAGGTCCATGGTTTGCTGGGAAACGGGAGTGAAGGAAACCAAGACCAGAAACAGAATTACTTGGCCGCCAAACGAAGGGGCAAACGAGTGACCGAACACACGCGATGCTCTTCGAATCATTCAGTCCTCTTCAGGCATGAAAAAAACCCATTGAACACAATGACCGAACACACGCGATGCTCTTCGAATCATTCAGTCCTCTTCAGGCATGAAAAAAACCCATTGAACACAATGACCGAACACACGCGATGCTCTTCGAATCATTCAGTCCTCTTCAGGCATGAAAAAAACCCATTGAACACAATGACCGAACACACGCGATGCTCTTCGAATCACTCAATCCTCTTCAGGCATGAAAAAAACCCATTGAACACAATGACCTAACACACGCGATGCTCTTCGAATCATTCAGTCCTCTTCAGGCATGAAAAAAACCCATTGAACACAATGACCGAACACACGCGATGCTCTTCGAATCATTCAGTCCTCTTCAGGCATGAAAAAAACCCATTGAACACAGACGAACACACCGTGCTTCGAATCTCAGTCCTCTCAGCATAACAAACCTTGAACAATGACGAAGAACACAGTGCAGTCACTTATCTCTTTAATCTGGGAGCAACATTTAGTCTGGGATGAATGAGTAAGGAAAGCTATAGTCCGCTGCCTTCTCTTTGAGAAGAAGGTGCCAGTTTAGGTAGGCAGACGTGGGAGTCTGAGGCCTGGGACAGTTCCAGACTGGTAAATAACAGTAAGTCGGCTAGAACTTGGACTGTTTTGTTTTTATTCCCCGAGGAAGAGGAAGAGGGATGGCAAGGTGGGGGGAGGCATCAGAACAGATCGACTAGACTAGTTGTTCAAACAGTCTGCACACTTTGAGGTTGACAAGGGTTCAGTGTTCTTACGCTGGAGGCAGGGAGATTTCGTAACTGATTTATTCCAGTTGTCTGTTAGGCTGGGAGGGGATCTTGTACCTGAACCTGTTCAAATCGTGTCAGTGTGCGATAGTGGGTCTGTTGTGGACCAGAATATTGCCACTGGTGTGGAAGTTTTGTACAATGTGCTCTATACTGTGACAACGCCTGTTAAGAACCACCTTGATGGGGTTAACTTCTTTTTATAGGAAAGCCTGGGAAGTGGTACTACTTTCCGATTATTTGTATGGGAAGATAGTGACTGGTTAGATGAGAGAATTGAAGAAGACGGTCTCGTGGCTACGGCTTTGCAGATGTCTGACCTACGTATTAGCCCAACGCGTTGGTCAGACCTTGAGTTCCTACCTAAAATTGGTCATCTTTTCTTTTATTTTTTGTTGGTATGTGTGTGTAGTGAATGTAACCAGTGTTGTGCGTGTCCTCCTCATTATCCCTTTTGTCTACAAGTCTCCGACTTGCAATATGGTTGAATCAAAGATAATCTGAGTTACGGACAAACTACACTAACAACACATGGCAAATTGCATGTAGGGCAGGTAGGTGTATGGACATACTACATTACAGGACAGGTCACAAAAGGAAAACCTTGCACGTGGGAAATTTAAAATGTGATAAAGTTTGCGAAAAGGACATATAGTTGACAAGGACATATAAAGCAGGTTGAAGGGACAAATAAGGACAAACAGGAACTGTTATGACAGGAGCAGATAGGACAAGTAGGACATGTTGCAAATGAGAGAAGGTGGACATGTTGCGATAGAGACAAGAGGGAGATGTTCCAATAGAAACGAACAGGATATAATGTAAAATGAGCAGATACGATATGACGCAATAGGAACAAATAAGTTCGGCTGCAATAGGAACAGTTAAGATATTTCATTATTATACGTTAATATTATTACTATCTTTATTAAGAGTCCTTCCATAGACCCGGCCCTCAGTTTAAGACAAGCTCTAAGCGCTTCACAATCCACACTCTCCTGTACACAACTGGCTGCCTACTTGGTTAGAGCCGACTGAAGAGCTGCCTACTGGTGTTATATTCATTAGTTTCCCACGTTATTCAGTCAATTGGCCAATTCAGTCAGTTGGCCAATCACTTTTCTTTTTCAATTCATATTTTCATTCTTTCGGTAAATGCTATGTGTATACGTGTCATCCATACCAACGACCAAACTGGACTCTTCCAAGAAAAAAAAGTCGGTGATGGGATTTTATGTGTGTGTGCAAGATGTACGTGCCTTCACCCATAGAACTTAGCTTTATGGTCTCATTCGACGGACTTTTTGGGGGAAAGTGGAGTCAGAACCAATGTTAACTCCGAGGGGAAAATCCCCCAGTTATGAAAGGCCTCAGCAGAGATTCGAACTCGCAACACCAAGATTATGAGTCCGGCGTTCTACCAACTGAGATATTTCCTACCATGCTGCCAAACGGACGAGTAGGATTTTTTTTTTTTTTTTTTTTTTTTGGGGGGGGGGGGGGGGGGGCTGTCCAAACCTCTGCGCCACCTCAGAGGCAGTGAACCCACGCCGCTCATTCCGACACCCCGTCCACAGCCACGGCCCGGTCGACCCTGCCGCAGCCCCACCACCGGCAACCCACAGGGAGCAGTCACTGTCAAGTCGTCAAGAGGCAACCCACCGGAGGAGACACTGCACTGCTGCTGAGTCACTTCGGTGGTGTTCAGTGGCGCCTGTTCTGATCTAACATACGGACGAGTAGGATTTGTAGAAAATGGGGCAAGAAGGACAGGTTGCACCAGAGACAAATAGGACATGCAGCAGATGGGTTGCACCAGAGACAAATAGGACATGCAGCAGATGGGTTGCACCAGAGACAAATAGGACATGCAGCAGATGGGTTGCACCAGAGACAAATAGGACATGCAGCAGATGGGTTGCACCAGAGACAAATAGGACATGCAGCAGATGGGTTGCACCAGAGACAAATAGGACATGCAGCAGATGGGTTGCACCAGAGACAAATAGGACATGCAGCAGATGGGTTGCACCAGAGACAAATAGGACATGCAGCAGATGGGTTGCACCAGAGACAAATAGGACATGCAGCAGATGGGTTGCACCAGAGACAAATAGGACATGCAGCGATAGGCAGGTGGAGGGCGGAGACATGACACTGAACTCATGGCTGCCAGGCCTACACTGGCGGGGGTCGATGGGAGGGGGGAGCGATCTGCGGTTGGAAGGCGATGCTGACACATTGACGGCATAGCCATGCTCTACTCAGTCGTTCTCTGCCAGAGTCTGACCACAGGACTGCAGTTCTCTGTCTGTTTGTGCGTCTGTCTGTCTGTCTGTCTGTGCGTCTGTCTGTCGTCTGTCTGTCTGTCCGTGTCTGTCTGTCTTCTCTCTCTCTCTCTCTCTCTCTCTCTCACTCTCTCTTCTCTTTTCTTCTCTGTCTCTCTCTGTCTCTCGCTCCTTTGTTCTCTCTCTCTCTCTATCTCTCTCTCTATCTCTCCTTCGTTTCTTCTCTCTTCTTTTCTCTTCCCTTCCTCTCTTTCTCCCTCTTCCTCTTCTCTTATCCCCTCTCTCTCTCTCTCTCTCTCTCTTCTCTCTCTCTCTCTCTCTCTCCCAGCATCTGACCACCCAACTGCCTCCATCTCTCTCTCTCTCTCTCTCTCCTCCTCTTCTCTCTCTCTCCCTCCTCTCTCTCCCCCTCTTCTCTCTCTCTCTCTCTCTCTCTCTCTCTCCTCCCTCTTCCCCTCCGTCCTTCCTCTCTCTCTCTCTCAGTCACTTTCTCTTCTCTCTCTCTCTCTCTCTCTCTCTCTCTCTCTCTCTCTCTCTCTCTCTCTCTCCCTTACTTCAATTGAAAGAAGAGAAGGAAGAAATGGACAGAGAGAAAGGCGGTCAGAGAAACACACAGTGCACGGAGGAGCCTGGTTTTGCGTGTCGTGGACATGTTACCACTCTTCTCTGCAGGTTCAAATTTGGACAGTGCTGATCTAGTCTTTGACGCCCTTGAGAGAATCTCTGGTGTGGACCCCTCATTGCTGATGATGGATCTCAGCTGAGTGAACAGTTTCTAGCCTCTGTCATGGACACTACTTTCACCATTCAGAAACAAAGGACCTCCACCTTCATAAGACACAGGGATCTATCTATTGGAAACCTAGACAATCACACCAGATTGGAGAACCGTGTGTGTGTGTGTGTGTGTGTGTGTGTGTGTGTGTGTGTGTGTGTGTGTGTGTGTGTGTGTGTGTGTGTGTGTATGCGTGTGTGTGTTTGCGTGTGTGTGTGTGTGTGTGTGTGTGTGTGTGTGTGTGTGTGTGTGTGTGTGTGTGTGTGTGTGTGTGTGTGTGTCTTTCAACGTTTGGAAGCTTTTAGAGTCTGAAATAGACATGAAGGAAAACGAAAGGAAAATAAGGAGCAAAATGGAAACGGTAGACGGAAAGCGGGAGGAGGGAAGAGCGGCAGGGGTGCACGGAAGAAGAGAGAAATACAAAAAGAAACGAAGAGACATCAGTCAAGGTTTGTAGCAAACTACTGCAGGAAAAACAAGACGTTCATTACTTGGAACTGACAGACTCACAAAAACATTTTTGTGCTATAATTGAAAGCAAAAACGTGCTGAAGGCTTTCCACCACAATCACCCTCACCAGCATCTTTGCGCCTTCACTCCCTTCACCCGTCCCCTATGCCCACCCCCATCCCCGTCTCCCTTCTTTGCCCCCTGTCCCTCCCCTTTTAATCGTTAAAAGGGGAAGTGCACTTTTCTGTCTCTCTCTCTCTCTCTCTCTCTCTCTCTCTCTCTCTCTCTCTCAAGCGTTTTGTTTTATTCTAATATGACCCCAGTCCCCTTCATCTCTATTTAGTTTCAACTCTTAAAAGCATTCTGCCATGTCTTTCTTTCTTTCTTTCTTTCTTTCCTCCTCTCTTCTTTTATCTAGTGAGCTATTTATTTTGCGTTTGGCTTCAATCTCTTTCACTGTAAACACGAGGCAGGCAAAGTAAGCCCACCATTAGCTGCTCTAGTTGACTGATTTCATTTATGTATCGTCTGTTCATCTACCCCGATAAGTTGAAACTCTAAATACATTTGAAGACGAATGTACACGCATCGTATCACTGCAAGAAAAAGAAAATAATCAAAGGAACAAGTGTGAGCCTGCGTGCTTTTTCAAAGATTGTGCTGATTGAAATCGTGAAAGCACTGGCAACCGTTGTCCGACATCACTGGCATCTTGTGCTCTTGGAGAAACAGGAATTCCTCATTAATATCACAATGGACATACGCTGCTGTCTAAACGTTTTGGCACAGGTCAACATGCAATAAAGGAGGACAAAAACAGCCCCTCCAAACAGGTTAACTCGTTTATGATGTCCTTGGTCCTTCAAAATCATGATGACAACGATAATAACGAGATGCCGGTGATGATAAGAAGCAAAATTGTTGTTCTTCTGGGGATTTCGTTTGCTTGCCTGTTTGGTTGTTTGCTTTGTTTATTTTCCCTGCCTTTTATGTTTTCCTACTCCCCTTGTGTGTGAGTGAACGTGTGTATATGAGAGAGAGAGAGAGAGAGAGAGAGAGAGAGAGAGAGAGAGAGAGACAGAGAGAGAGAGCGTGTGTGTGTGTGTGTGCGTGTGCGTATGCGCGCGTGCATGCATGTGTGTGTGTGTGTGTGTGTGTTAGAGAGAGAGAGAGAGAGAGAGAGAGAGAGAGAGAGAGAGAGAGAGAGAGAGAGTATGTGTGTGTGCATGTGCGTTTGATTGTGTGCGAGTCCGTACGCACGCGCATGCGTGTGCGAGTTTGTGTGCGTGTGTGTGTGTGTGTGTGTGTGTGTGTGTGTGTGTGTGTGTGTTGTGTGTGTGTGTGTGTGTGAAAGCGAGAGAGAGAGAGAGAGAGAGAGGGTGATAGAGAGACAGAGACAGAGAGACAGAGGCAGAGACAGAGAAGCAGGTCTTGGCAAATCTGGTGAAGGAAACATCAACTACCCCAAAGCGTTCTTTAGTGCACTGCGGTAACAGGGTGAATTAGCCGTGACAACGGGATTCCATTACGCCTGGAAAAACAAGCCTCTTGTTTTTGCACATTTTTATGAACTCCCAATTTCTCTTTCGCTTTTTGGATGAGTGTTTAGTAGCTGTGGTGGAAAGCCTGGGGTGAGGGGAAGAGGGGAGTTCCATTTGTTCCGCTTTCGAATCGATTCCTCTACCATTCCTTCCCGCCCCCCCCCCCCCCCCCCCACCCCACAACCTCTCGTCTCCCACCTCCTCCCCTCACATCCCCATTCCCCCACCCCCACCACCTCCACCCTGATGTCAGCTTCCTTGTCCAGCGAAACAATGCTGAGGAGTGGCAGGATGTGATGACACGTCTGTCTACCTCGAAGCCAATCAGATCATCTGTTGGCCTCTCAACCAATCAAATCACGTAAGGGCCTGTTTCTCTCTCTCTCTCTCTCTCTCTCTCTCTTCTCTCTCTTCTCTCTCTCTCTCTCTCTCTCTCTCTCTCTGAACCAATGAGATCATGTGATAATGCTCTCTCTCTCTCTCTCTCTCTCTCTCTCTCTCTCTCTCTCTCTCTCTGTATGTGTGTGTGTGTTGGCCTTTATGTCTTCCTTTCAATCAGTCAAATCACATGAAGGTCTGCCTGTCTGTCTCTGACTCAATGAGATCATGTGATAACTCTCTCTCTCTCTCTCTCTCTCTCTCTCTCTCTCTCTCTCTCTCTCTCTCCTCTGTGTGTGTGTGTGTGTGTGTGTGTGTGTGTGTGTGTGTGTGTGTGTGTGTGTGTGTGTGTCTGTCTCTCTGTTTTTCTCTCTGTCTCTCTCAGTCTCTCAGTCTCTCTCCTCTCTCTCTCTCTCTCTCTCTCTCTCTCTCTCTCTCTCTCTCTCTCTCTCTCTCTCTCTCTCTCTCTCTCTCGCTTTCCCCAAGATAACCGGAGAGGGCGAAGAAAAGAGAACAATAAGATCACGAAGGGAAAAAGAAGTAACTCATGGAGGTGGTGGTGATGATGATTGTTGTCAAATTTAAGCCTGTGACTGTGACAAATTTGCTTCTCTTTTTTTTCCAGACTTCAATTTATCCTTTCTATTTCATATGTAATATGTGACTAAGCTGGGGTGTTAAACGTTTGTCTTGGTTTGGTGTGAAGGCTGTGCCACCGTGAAGCGAAATGGTCAAATGGACGTTCCTGTTCTGAAATTTGCCTTAGGAACGCAGCTCTACTTGCATTCAATATCTTTATCGGTTGACTTAATCTCGAGCTGAGGACATTCAACGATGTACAAAAGTCATTTTGTCAGGAAAGTCGACTGAAGAAAGCAGTCATCTGCTGCCGTTAGTTTGAAAAGGTTGTCAGATGCAGAGTTTGAGGCCTACAATTCCGGACTTTGGAAGTCAGTCAGAACTTGGACTGGGTCGCTCCAGAGGGAAGGAGGGGCGATGGGAGTAAGAAGAGTGGGGGTGGGGAATGGGAACAAATCGACTGGTTGTTCAAGCAGTTACAAGTGGGTTTCTGTACTTTGAAACAGGGCCAGTGTTCGTACGCTGCAGGCGAGGAAAACTTCGTAACTAACTTCATCTGTCCGTGCGTGGGCAGGGGTGGTTGGGTCTGTGGGGTGTGCTCGGCAGCTGGAGGGTGGTGTTTTTTCGGCGGTGGGCTCTGCAGTCATGAAATACGGGCTGGTACACCCATGGGGATGCTACTTTAAGGCTGTTATGAGCTGCATCCTGTAGTCTAATTTACCTCTGTTCAGGAGCAGTTATGTCCCTTGATATCTTAATGGAGTGTCCTGCGCGTGCCTGTACCCATCGTCAACACAGCGCAGGCCTCCAAGGGTGGTACAGGACTGCTCTCAAGGCAGGTGAAGACGGTGCTTCTCTGGGTCCTCCCCAGCACCTTCGGGTGTTTCTTTTTCTTCTGGGTTTCTGTACTTTGAAACAGGGCCAGTGTTCGTACGCTGCAGGCGAGGAAAACTTCGTAACTAACTTAATCTGGTCGTCTGCAGGGTAGTGAGGGGGGTGGAGGAGTATTGAAGCTGAAACTTTACCAGTTAGTTGTGTCGTTGTTTGGCAATGGGTCCATTGTGGATCATAACTTTGCCCCTGGTGTGAAACTTTAGTGCAGTGTACTCTGTTTAGTGCAAAGCCTGGCGTCATCAGTTGCAAAAACCACCGTGCAGGTTAAGCTCATTTCATAGAAGTGCCTGGAAAAGAGACTGAGCTTTTCCCGGTTATTTTCTTGAGGAAATGATGATAGGCGTATTCACAATTATCTATGGTTGTTTGAACTGACATTACATTCAAACAGTATTTGCAGCAATGTTATCAGCATCTTTGTGCCATGGGAATTACTGAGACGTTTTGCTGTAAAAGATGTTTTACAACAAATCTATACGGGTAAACGTCTTGTAATTCACATTGGTACAATGGAAAATATATCATGGTTGAAGGTCAGACAGTGCAGTTGGACATAGCAGAGTTTGTTCCAAAGTCAGATGACTGCGGGTGGGAAATAAAACGAGTAAATACAGAACTACAGGGTTGCCAAACAAAAGGACTAACAAACCGCAAACAATCACTACGCGTTTCGACATAATGGTCTAACCAAAACATTCCTGCATGGAAAAAAACCTTACTCTTCTGCAAGAAACTTCTGGGCCTATATGAATACTAAATAAAACTCCCCAAACTAGCGGCACTTCGCCGTTTTTCTTTATGCTACAAACAGTCAGCCAGATATTTAGCTTCTGCTCACACCTAACAAAGCAGTTCCATCAGAGATGCCTCTGGTCCATCATGGGCATCAAGTGGAAGGACTGCATAACGAACATAGAAGTCCTAGAAAGAGCTCAACTGCAAAGCATCGAGTCAATGCACATGCTAAAACAACTTCGCTGGGCAGGGCACATCACCCGGATGTCTGACACTCGCATGCCAAAAGCAGTATTCTATGGGGAGTTGGTCCAAGGCAAACGCAATACAGGCGCACCACAGAAAAGATTCAAGGACCAACTGAAGAAGCAACTATCCCAATCGGACATCAACCCAAGACTTGGGAGCAGTCAGCATCAGATAGAGGTAGCTGGAGAGCTTCAACGCTCAGGGGAACCCAACACTTCGAGGAAACCAGACGTCAGAACTTCCAGGAGAAGAGAAGGAGAAGGAAAGACCCAGGTCCGCAGCCCAACAACGCAGGCCAGATCTACACCTGCCCACAATGCCACAGATCCTGTAGATCACGAATTGGACTCAATAGTCATCAAAGGGCGTACCGCCCATCCCTGGCGGGAACTTCCCACTAATCTTCGCAAACGAAGAACTAGCCATCATCACACCCAACAAACATAGACAAGTCCCACCTGAAACAAGATATGTTATAGCGCGCTTCAGAATAACGAAACATCTAACAGCCCGTTACAATAATTTATTGGAAATGTTATGCATAAAATGGGGCGTAAATCTAGAACAATCAATCATTTGTTTGTATTGCGAGAACAAATATATGCTATGAGAAAAGCAAGTAGAGTTCAAATCCAAATATTTCTCAACACAACAAAAGAACAGCACGTCGTTACAATTATTTTATAACAAAACCCTTGAAACTGGAGACTGGAACTATACATGATAAACGTACAAGCCTTTGAACGAAAGTGTCAACACGGCAGAGATTTGATGTCAGAGCTCACGACCTACAAACAGAATAAGGTAGATACAAGAACATGGCTACAGAAGACACAACACACTCAGCGTATTATGTGCTCGAAGAGGAAACTGCTTTTCTGTTCAACTGTCCCAGATGTAGGCCGTTGAGACTAAAATTATCAGAACAGCTATCATATGATATACCAGACAAAGCATATGTAAACAAGCCTATTTCTTCTTCTTCTTCTCCATCTTCTTGTCTTCTTCTTCTTCTTCTTCTTCTTCTTCTTCTTCTTCTTCTTCTTCTTCTTTTTCTTCTCCTTCTCCTTCTTCTTCTTCTCCACCTTCTTCTTCTTCTTTTTCTTCTCCTTCTTCTTCTCCTCCTCCTCTGCTGCTCTGCTGCTGCTCCTCCCCCTTTTTTCCTGCTCCTTTCACTCTGTGATGTGTGGAGTCACCGGGACATCACACAAGAACAATTTACCAGATTTCTCCACTTCTGTCGACTGTGTACGAAAGTTCGGGTTTCTACACGTTTTCCCTGTTCAGTCTGCCATGTTGTCAGTCGATCCTGTTTTTTGTTTTCTTTTCTTTTCTGTTTTTGTCTTTCCCCTTGTCTCTTTCCTTCAACACTTCCCTGGAGGAATGATTGAGCGATGTTTTTGGATCTCGTTACATACCATACTAACCATAGTTTTATCAATTGATAGCCCTTCATGTGGTCCATAGTACTTCTCGATGGTCGGACGCTCTTGCTTATCAATAAGAAAAATGACACAGATTACAGTGTTATGGAAAACAAGACGAAATATAAATGAACATAAAAACATGGCGTGGAGTAACTCAGATTTTATAAATACAAAATGAAACGCT
>CM031604.1:11361474-11383974 GCA_018398815.1 Conus ventricosus | reverse complement strand
GGAAATCATGACAAGAGGGGGGGGGGGGAGTTTGCAATTCATGCATGTATTCATGGATGCCTGTGTGATTGCGCACTTATACTTCCTGGTCTGTACTGTGCTATTTGTTTGCAGCGAATCTTGTGTTCGAAGGAAATATATGTAGTTTTCCACATAAAACCTTAGGACACATCGGTCACCTCAAAGCACTCTTGGCGCGTGGTGTAAACTGGATGAACTAACCATGGCAACGGGATTTCATTACACCTGAAAAACAAGCCTCTTCCCTTTGTGTGCTTTGGTGACCTCCTATTTCATTGTTGCTTTGTGGACCAGTGTTTAGGAGCTGGGGTAGAAGAGTGGAGTAGGAAAGAGGGGAGGTCTATTCATTTCACTTTTGAAATCGATTCCTCCGCCCTTCCAACCCCCCCCTTTTTTTTCCTACTCTCCCACCCCACCTCTACCCTGATGTTAACTTCCTTTTGGTGAAAGAATGCAGAGGAGTGGCAGGGTGTGAGGACATGTCTGTCCACCTCTAAGCCTGTCAGATAATCAGTTTGCGTGCATGTTTTGCTTTCAGCCAATCAAATCGCATAAAAGCCTGCCTGTCTCTCGCAGAACCAATCAGATCATGTGATTATCCTCTCTCTCTCTCTCTCTCTCTCTCTCTCTCTCTCTCGCTGTGTCTGTCTGCCTCTCTCTCATGATTGTTCTGCCTTGAAGTCCTTTTTCGGCCAAACTCAAAACCTCTTTAGTATTTTATCCTCTGAAAATGTGGACATCGTAAACTCATTTGCTAAGTTTGTGGCGGGAAGTTTTTCTGATTTATAGAGAAAAAAACTGAATATGTAGGCTGTGTTTGTAAATCATGATTATCCAATAAGTGGTTTATTTGACGAGAATATTGCTATTTGTTTGATGAATGGTCTTTTTCTTCCTTTTCTAGTTATTAGCATTGTTCAACTGTTTTCTGCGTGTACGCTTCTTTTTGACTCGCATTTATATTCTTGGCAGAGTTTGACAACACTAAGTGGAAATTGCACATGCATCCCTTGGCATAAGGGCTGTTTAACTGTTGTAAATAAAGCGTTGTCATTTTCATTCTCTCTCTCTCTCTCTCTCTCTCTCTCTCTCTCTCTCTCTCTCTCTCTCTCTCTCTCTCTCTCTCTCCTGACTGACTGACTGACTGACAGGATAACCAGAATAGAGGTATAGAAAAAAGACACAACAATACGAAAACCAGAAATTAAAACAAAGAAATAGATGATGATGATAACGATGATGATGATGATGGTTGTCATCACATTCAAACCTGTGACTGTGACCGGCGCTCACTTTGTATTCTTTGTTTCCAGAAATTCGAAAGTCCTTTCTAGTTTTACGTACTCTGTGACTGGCTGGGGTGATTACACTGGTCTCGGCATGGTGTGAAGGGAGGTCAACATGGGGCGAAATTGTCACATGGACGTTTGTTTCTTTTCTGAAATTTGCTAAGGGAACACAGGTCTGATCGCGTACACTATGACATACAGTTGCTTTGAATTCGAGCAGTAGACATTTAAGAATGGACAAAAAGTCATTTTGCGGGTGATTGACTGAGTCATCTACTGCCTTCTGTTTATGACTGAGTCATCTACTGCCTTCTGTTTATGACTGAGTCATGTACTGCCTTCTGTTTAAGAAGGTCTTGTGAATTCAGGCAGATGTGGAGTCTGAGACTCATGATTCCAGACTATTACAAGTCAGCCAGAACTTGGACTGGATCGTTTCAGAGTGAGGGAGGAAGGATGAGGGTTGCGAAGGGTGGGGGTGATGGAACAAATCGATTGGTTGGTCAAGCAGTTATAAAGTGGATCTCTGCACTTTGAAACGGGGCCAGTGTTGTTATACTGCAGGCGAGGGAGACTTCGTACCTGACGTAATCTGGTTGTCGGCAGGGTAGTGTGGAGGGCAGGTGGTAGGGTGGGTACTGACCTTAAACTTTGCTAGCTGGTCGTTTCCGTGTGCTGAACAGGGTCCATTGTGGACCATAACTTTGCCCTGGCAAACACTTCAGTGCGATGCACCTTATCTTGTGACAAGGCCTGCAAGAACCACCATGCAAATTGAATTCATTTTACAGGATACCTGGTGAGGAAATCCAATATTTTCCAAATATTTTCATGAGAAAATGGTGAAAGGGTGAACTCAGGAATTTCATTTTGACATTACTGTTCAACAATATTTTCAATCAGTATCTTTGTTCCATGGAAACTGCTATGAGGTGTTGGTTGGGGTGGGGAGGGAGGAAGAGGGGGTAGGGGAGGAGTACTGAACCTGAAACTTTACCTGTTGATTGTGTCAGTTGGTGGCATGGGAATGTTGTAGACCACAACTTTGCCCCTGGTATAAAACTTCAGTGCAATGTGCCCTGTCTTGTGACGAGGCCTGCCTTCATCAGTTATGAGAACCATCGTGCAGGTTGAGTTCATTTCACAGGATACCTAGTGAGGAGATCGAATATTTTCCGAAGGAAGTGGTGATGGGTGAATTCACCATTGCCTGTGGTTGTGTAAATTTATATTACTGTTGAAAAGTATTTGCTGTAATTCTATTAGTATCTTTGTTCGATGGAGCTACTAAGAAGTGTTGGTTTTTCTTTTTCTTTTTGATTAAAGTTCTGCACCAGGGCTTTACAGTGAGCATTTTGTATTTTATTGGGTACAATGAATAATTAATTGTAGGTCAACCAATGTCGTTGGGCAAAGGGGTGTAATTTTGCATTATGAAGGGCCGCTTGTAATAGGTACAAATGTAAAAACAGAATTACTGGCCCGCCAAAGGAAGTCCCAAGCAAATGACAAAACAGACTGTCTGTTTCGACCTGTTGGGTCTCTTCAGGCAGGACAAACACCGTTCAAAACAATGGAAACAAAGGACGAACAAACAGTCACGTAACGCTTTGATCTGAGTGCAAGCTGTCTGCACAGAGAAGTGACTGTTCGTCCGCTCTTTGTTTCCATTGTTTTGAATGTTATTTGTCCTAAACAAAGAATTTAAATGACTCCGCCGAACAACGCGAACAAGCGAAGAAAGCAGTCGGTCGAAATGCTTTATGTCTGTCTTGTACTTTCTTTATCCTTTTATTTGGAAGCTTAGTAATTCCATTGTTGCGTTATGCAGTCACCCCACTTTGAAAGCAGTCATGTAAGAAAAGTCTACCGACAATGTAATCAGTGTTTTGATTTTCGGAGGATGTTGACTATCATGAATCGTTTCACTAGCTGATAGCCCACGTTTAGCTTTTACTTGAGGCCAGGCAGTTATGAGTGGGTAATATATGAGGGTAAAGCTGAGGAAATGTCTACAGGAGTGTGAGCTTATGAAGGAATCTTAACGTTTCACTGATTTATTGAATAATGTATTTATTTCTTATATACTGGATGTTTGAGATTCAGTTTCATCAAGGTGTTACTGTCTGAGAACTGGTTCATGTATGTTACGCCACACTTGCTAAACCAGGAGCCCACACTGTGCAGGGTATACAGCATGATGATGAAAAAAATTGATAACTAAAAAGAAAAGGCTTGAGTGGTAGGAGAAGAAAATGGTGGAAGAGTGCACTCACCAGGGTTTGAGTATGGTGATCGCGGGAACAAGAAGGAAGGCAAGCTTTCTGCTCATAGAGCTGTCATCAGGCTTGAGTGGTAGGTCTCAGGGTGGGGGTGGGGGTGGGGGGACCCAACAGATGTCTGATCTGCACGTTCATCCAACACCGGCTAACGTTGTCTGCGCCCTTCAAGTGTGTGTGTGTGTGTGTGTTTGTGTGTGTGTGTGTGTGTGCGTGCGTGCGTGCGTGCGTGCGTGCGTGCGTGCGTGCGTGCGTGCGTGTGTGTGTGAGCGTGCGTGCGTGCGTGTGCGTGTGTGTATGTGTGAGCTGGAGAGAGGTAGAGACAGAATGGGGAGGGGGAGGGGGGGGGGGCAGACAGGCAGACAGAGAGGGAGTGGAGTATAGCAGAGAGAGACCTATTTTCCTTTCTCTTTTGCACGCTGGCTGCAGGTGTGGTTTTTTTTATAACCAAAACACCCTATCATTAGTGCTGATGTTTTGGTCAGAACTGTTTGGGTTATTGAGAAAAACTCTGTGTTTCAAGATTTCGTCAGTGCACTGTTTGTTTGCGTTTGATTCTTCCAGCTAAGCCGAAAATTCCGAGGCAGATAAGTTTTCTCCAGTAGTTTGACGTTCTTCTCATCCGCTGCGTACCTCCCTACTCCTTTTTCTCTGAAGAAGTTCTATACTTCAAACATGCTCAAGTAATCAACTAACAAGACAATAATGGCGATTCTTATCATTACTAATGTTAGTAGTTGTATTAGAAGTAGTGGTCGTAGTAGTAGTAGTAGTTGTTGTTGTTGTTGTTTTTCTTCTTGTTGTTACTGTTATTGTTGTTGTTATTGTTGCTTCTAACAGTAGAAGCAGCAGTTTTAGTAATAGTATTAAGTAGCAGTAGCAGTTGAAGTAAAGTATAAATAGTACAGTAGTTAGTACAATGACTACGGTCATTGCTGTCATTATTCTTTATCTTATCTCTGCGTTTGAGAGCAGAGTAATCACGTCACCAGCGCGTTCTTTCAAGATAATCTGACCAACATCAGCAAAACACACACACACACACACACACACACACACACACACACACACACACACACACACACACACACACACACACACAATAACTGGAATACTTTCTTTTCGCTCCATATAATTCTTGTCCTGAACGTAAATTTCCAACCCCATTAGAACTAACGATTTTGTTTCACCATCACTCCAGCCAGAACTAAACCTTAGTTGTTTTCTTCTCTCACCCTCCTCATCCCCATCCCTCCCCCTCTCCCCTCCACTCCCCCCCCCTTTCCTTTGCTGATTGTGACTGCTGTCCCTAAATGACAGAAGCACTGACCTCAGAGAAAGCAAGAGGTGCAGATTCCAGAGATGTCTGGAATGCTGGCACGAGGTCAGCGTCGCTCAGCCTTGCTAGCATACGGGGCCAAGAGCGACCATTTTTTTCAGCGCGGATCCGTGTAGTGTAAACGCATTGAGCTTGCACTGAGTATGGATTCAGCCTGCAAAAAAAAAGAAAAAGAAAATGCTAGTGTAAATGGCCTCTTTAATAATAATCGTGGTAAATGTACAAATTATGCGCGAATTCATGCGAGCCGGTGTGATGGCGCCCTTATACTTGCAAGCCTACACTCTGCCATGGTTTGCTACACATCTTGTGTTTGTTTTCAATGTCCCTGTTTTCACATAGAAAAAAAAAAGAAGAAGAAGAAAGCATTGGCCACCTCAGAGAGTTCTTTGGGGCACGGTGGTAACAGGATGAATTAACCGTGGCACCGGGATTCCATTATGCCGGGAAAACAAGCCTCCTGTTTTTGCACACTTTTGTGAACTCCAGGTTCCCTTTTTTCTGTTTTTGGACGAGTGTGTTGAAGCCATAGATGGAAGAATGGAATCGGGTGAGGGGGAAGTTCCAATAGTTCCACTCTGAATCGATTTCTCTGCCCTCCCCCTTCACACTCCCCCACCTCTTACCTCTTCATGTCAACTTCCTTGTTCAGTCAAACAATACGGGGGAGAGGCAGGATGTGATGACATGTCTGTTTCACTTTGGGCCAGTCAGATACTGTTCGCCTGCATGTCATCCTCTAAGCCAATCAAATCACATGATGGCCTGCTCATCTCTCTCTGAACCAATCAGATCATAAGATAACGCTCTCTCTCTCCTCTCTCTCTTCTCTCTCTCTCTCTCTCTCTCTCTCTCTCTCTCTCTCTCTCAGGATAACCATGGGAGGTGAAGAAAAGAGAAAGAGCAGTAAGAAAACCAGGAACGAAAAAAAGTGAGAAATAGATAATGATAATAATGATAATGATAAAGATGATGGCAAAGGTGCTTGTTGTCAACATTCAAAGTCAGTGACTTTGACTGATTCTCTCCTCGCTTTCTTTTTCCAGGCACTCCTTCCTATTTTATGCGTATTCTGTGATCTGTTAGGGTGTTGACATTTGCTTTTTGTTATGGTGTGAAGGATGGGTCACTATGGAGCAATATTGTCAAATGGACTTTCCTATTTTGAAATTTGCATAGGGAACACAGGTCTGTATATGTGCAATATTTTTATCAGTTGCTTTGATCTCGAGTGTAGGGCCTTCAAGAATGGACTGGAAGTCATTTTGTGGGAACGTTTGTTGTGGGAGGGAGACCAGTCATCCTAGACTGCCTTCTGTTGGAGAAGGATGTGTCAAATCAGCTAGAGGAGTCTACCTTCTGTTGGAGAAGGTTGTGTCAAATCAGCTAGAGGAGTCTACCTTCTGTTGGAGAAGGCTGTGTCAAATCAGCTGGAGGAGTCTACCTTCTGTTGGAGAAGGTTGTGTCAAATCAGCTAGAGGAGTCTACCTTCTGTTGGAGAAGGATGTGTCAAATCAGCTAGAGGAGTCTACCTTCTATTGGAGAAGGATGTGTCAAATCAGCTAGAGGAGTCTACCTTCTGTTGGTGAAGATTGTGTCAAATCAGCTAGAGGAGTCTACCTTCTGTTGGAGAAGATTGTGCCAAATCAGCTAGAGGAGTCTACATTCTGTTGGAGAAGATTGTGTCAAATCAGCTAGAGGAGTCTACCTTCTGTTGGAGAAGGTTGCGTCAAATCAGCTAGAGGAGTCTACCTTCTGTTGGAGAAGGTTGTCTCAGATCAGCTAGAGGAGTCTACCTTCTGTTGGAGAAGATTGTGCCAAATCAGTGAGAGGAGTCTGCGATTCCAGACCATAAAAGTCAGCCAGAACTCGGTCTGGGTCGTTACTAGAGGGAGGGAGGGAGGGAGGGAGGATAGATGGGAGTAAGAAGGGGGCAGAGGAAGGGGAGGGTGGAACAAATCGACTGGTTAGTCAAGCAGTTGCAAAGTGGGTCTCTGCACTTTGAAACCGAGCTAGTACTCTTCCGCTGCAGGCGAGGGAGACTTCGTAACAAACTTAATCTTGTGATCTGAGGGTAGAGGGAGGAAGGGGGGGGGGGGTTACTGAATCTGAAACTTTGCCAGCTAACTGTGTCAGTGTGTAGCACTGGGTCCGTTGTGGACCATAATTTTGCTGGTGTGGAACTTTCCTCCAATGTACTGTATTCAGTGACAAGGCCTGGCTTCATCAGTTTTAAGGACCACAGTGCAGGTTAAGCTCTTTTCACAAGAAAGTTATTCGAAAAGTTTTTTTTATGGCGAACAGTTTGTAGTTCTTTCGGGTACAATGTAGTTCATTCGGGTACAATGTAGTTCATTCGGGTACAATGAATAAGAAATTGTGGGTACAGTTCAGCCGATACCGTCGGGCAGAAGGAGGTAATGTTGATGTATGAAGAGCTGCTTGTCAAAAGCATAAAAGTAAAAAAAAAAGAATTACTAAGCTGCCAGACGAAAGAGTAAACAAAGGACAAAACAGACAGCACGTGTTTCTGTGAGGTCTCCTTCAGACAGCACAAACAGCATTCAAAACAATGAAACAAAGGACGAACAGAGAGTCACTTGTCGCTTTGATAACTGTATAAACAGAAGATAAGTTGACTGTTTGTTCGTCCCCTTTTTTTCCCATTGTTTTGAATATTGTTAGTCCTGCTTGAAGACGACCCACCAGGTCAAAACGCGTTGTGTCTGGTTTGTACTTTTGTTCCTTTGTTTGGCGACTCATTAATTCCATTTTTGCTGTAACATTTCAGTGTCCACCTGCATGCAACCGCCCCTCTTTGACACCAACCTTGTCATAGAAAGTTTACCTACTATTTGATCAGTGTTTAGATGTTCAGAGGACGATTAGTGTTGTTGGGACGTTGGCTATCATCAGTCCAACTACTAGCTCACGGCTCACTTTTGGTTGTACCTGAGGCCATTCAGTAATGAGTGGGAAATATATGAGGTTGATTTTGCGAGAATGCCTATAGAAGTCTGTATGATCTTGCGAAAGAACACTATTTCTTTACCGATTCATTAAATAATAAAATCTTATAATAAAATAAATAAATAATTATTTATTTGATGTGTCCGAAGTCGATTATTTATTTTATGTGTCCGAAATCGAAGGACATGTTAAAAACTAACTATTGGGACATACTCCAAAAACGACAGACAGGACGCCACAACACAAACAAATAGGACATGTGGTAATAAAGGACAAATAGAGCATGCTAGTATAGGGAGAAATAAGACAGGCTTGAAACCGCAACAAGGAGAAGTGGGACATGGTTCAGTGGTTAAAAAAAAAACCAGGACTGGTTGTACCGGGGACACATAGGACAAATAGGACAGGTTGCAAAAAGGAGAAAACAACACAGGTTGTAGATAGGACAGGTTGCAAAAAGGAGAAAACAACACAGGTTGCAGATAGGACAAATAGGACAGGTTGCAAAAAGGAGAAACAACACAGGTTGCAGATAGGACAAATAGGACAGGTTGCAAAAAGGAGAAACAACACAGGTTGTAGATAGGACAAATAGGACAGGTTGCAAAAAGGAGAAACAACACAGGTTGCAGATAGGACAAATAGGACAGATTGCAAAAAGGAGAAAACAACACAGGTTGCAGATAGGACAAATAGGACAGGTTGCAAAAAGGAGAAACAACACAGGTTGCAGATAGGACAAATAGGACAGGTTGCAAAAAGGAGAAACAACACAGGTTGTAGATAGGACAAATAGGACAGGTTGCAAAAAGGAGAAAACAACACAGGTTGTAGGCAGGACAAATAGGACAGGCTGCAAAAGGAGAAACAACACAGGTTGCAGATAGGACAAATAGGACAGGTTGCAAAAAGGAGAAACAACACAGGTTACAGATAGGACAAATAGGACAGGTTGCAAAAAGGAGAAAACAACACAGGTTGTAGGCAGGACAAATAGGACAGGTTGCAAAAAGAAACAAGACAGGTTGCAGATAGGACAATATGGACAGGTTGCAAAAAGGAGAAAACAACACAGGTTGCAGATAGGACAAATAGGACAGGTTGCAAAAAGGAGAAACAACACAGGTTACAGATAGGACAAATAGGACAGGTTGCAAAAAGGAGAAAACAACACAGGTTGCAGATAGGACAAATAGGACAGGTTGCAAAAGGAGAAAACAACACAGGTTGTAGGCAGGACAAATAGGACAGGTTGCAAAAAGGAGAAACAACACAGGTTGCAGATAGGACAAATAGGACAGGTTGCAAAAAGGAGAAACAACACAGGTTACAGATAGGACAAATAGGACAGGTTGCAAAAAGGAGAAAACAACACAGGTTGTAGGCAGGACAAATAGGACAGGTTGCAAAAAGAAACAAGACAGGTTGCAGATAGGACAAATAAGACAGGTTGCAAAAAGGAGAAAACAACACAGGTTGCAGATAGGACAAATAGGACAGGTTGCAAAAAGGAGAAACAACACAGGTTGCAGATAGGACAAATAGGACAGGTTGCAAAAAGGAGAAACAACACAGGTTACAGATAGGACAAATAGGACAGGTTGCAAAAAGGAGAAAACAACACAGGTGTCAGATAGGACAAACAGGACAGGTTGCAAAAAGGAGAAGCAACACAGGTTGTAGATAGGACAAATAGGACAGGTTGCAAAAAGGAGAAGCAACACAGGTTGTAGATAGGACAAATAGGACAGGTTGCAAAAGGGAAAAACAACACAGGTTGTAGATAGGACAAATAGGACAGGTTGCAAAAAGGAAAAACAACACAGGTTGCAGATAGGACAGGTTGCAAAAAGGAAAAACAACACGGGTTGCAGATAGGACAGGTTGCAAAAAGGAGAAAACAACACGGGTTGCAAATAGGACAGGTTGCAAAAAGGAAAAACAACACGGGTTGCAGATAGGACAGGTTGCAAAAAGGAGAAACAACACAGGTTACAGATAGGACAAATAGGACAGGTTGCAAAAAGGAGAAACAACACAGGTAGCAGATAGGACAAATAGGACAGGTTGCAAAAAGGAGAAACAACACAGGTAGCAGATAGGACAAATAGGACAGGTTGCAAAAAGGAGAAACAACACAGGTAGCAGATAGGACAAATAGGACAGGTTGCAAAAAGGAGAAACAACACAGGTTACAGATAGGACAAATAGGACAGGTTGCAAAAAGGAGAAACAACACAGGTAGCAGATAGGACAAATAGGACAGGTTGCAAAAAGGAGAAAACAACACAGGTAGCAGATAGGACAGGTTGCAAAAAGGAGAAAGCAACACGGGTTGCAGATAGGACAGGTTGCAAAAAGGAGAAAGCAACACGGGTTGCAGATAGGACAGGTTGCAAAAAGGAGAAAGCAACACGGGTTGCAGATAGGACAGGTTGCAAAAAGGAGAAAGCAACACGGGTTGCGTAAGGGACAGAAGAACGGAGCGACCGATCGCATGTCTGCCAACGACTGCTTTGGGATCGATGGAAGTCGTGGGGGTGGAGAGGGGTGGGGGGTCGTGGATGGGGGTAGCGATGTTATCACATTGACGGCACAGCCAACGCTGTTACAGCAGCCCTTTCCCCGGTCTGAATTCAGGACCGCAAAACGCCCAGTGTGTGTTTGTCTGTCTGTCTGTCTGTCTGTCTGTCTGTCTGTTTGTCTGCCTGTCTGCCTGCCTCTCTGTGTCTGTATCTGTCTGCCTGTCTGTCTGTCTGTTTGTTGTCTGTCTGTCTGTCTGCGTATCTGTCCGTCCGTCCGTCCGTCTGTCTGCCTGTCTGTCTGTATGTCTGTCTATCCTCACCACCCCCCTCTCTGTTTTCCCCCTCCCTGTCTCTCTCTCTCTCTCTCTCTCACTCTTCCTTTCTCCCATTCTCTGTAAGTCTATGTCTGACTGTCTTTGTGTTTATCTGTGTGTCTATCTATGTGTCTGTGTACGTGTGTGTAAGCGTGTGCGTGTTTGTCTGTGTGTCTGTGTGTCTGCCTGTCTGTGTGTCTGTCTGTCTGTCTGTCTGTCTGTCTCTCTCTCTCTCTCTCTCTCTCTCTCTCTCTCTCTCTCTCTCTCTCTCTCACTCTCTCTCTCTTCTCCCAAATAAACTTCGTTTTAAACGCGGAGACAGACCCACGGAAAAACACACGTGCAAACCTAGACAGAAACAGAGAACTTAAGGTAAAAGAACTAGTTTTAAGTATTGTTTACAACAGATCATCACCTTACAGAGGCAAAACCTCTGTCCAAGCTCACAGCTACGTCACCTCCCCCCCCCCCTTTATCCTTTGGTCCCAACCTTCACACACACACACACACACACACACACGAGAACACACACACACACACACACACACACACACACACACACACACACACACACACGAGAACACACACACACACACACGAGAACACACACACACACACACACACAATACACACACACACTCTCTCTCTCTCTCTCTCTCTCTCTCTCTCTCTCTCTTGTCTTTCTCTCTCTCTCTCTCTGTCTCTCTCTCTCTCTCAGAGAAGAGAGAGAGAAACATACTCTCTCTCTCTCTCTTGCTTGCTCACTTGCTCGCTCTCTATCTCTCTCTCGCACACACACACACACACACACACACACACACACACACACACACACACACACACACACAACACAACACACACACACACACACACACACACACACACACACACACACACACATATATATATATATATATATATATATATATATATACAGAGAGAGAGAGAGAGAGAGAGAGAGAGAGAGAGAGAGAGAATGCTGAACAATATATATATTATATATATATATATATATATATATATATATATATATATATATATATATATATATGCACACACACACACACACACACACACACACACACACACTCACCACACACACACACACACACACCACACACACAAACACAAACACAAACACACACACACACACACACACATATATATATATATATATATATATATATATATATATATATATATATATATATATATATATATATATATATAACCAAAGAGCCTAAAATGATTTTAAAAGTGCTCGACCCCTTGGGGAGCAACATTTGTCAATGATGTTAAAAAGGAAGGTTAAAACTCGAGGTTAAAACTCTACAAATTTGTTTCGAGCTTGCTGCGCTGTCATCAGGATGTTTTTGGTTTGCCCACCGCCGATGTTATATAGCGTGTGGGTTCCCGTTTGCGGTTGTTTGCACGTGCGGGTTGGCTGCACGTGTTTTTGGGGGCTTTTAGGTTTTTGTTTTGGGTGTGTTCACTAACAACGATTTCCATTTATGCCTGCAGTTGTTTACTATTTCTGTTTTGGTGTTTAAAGTTGCTAAGTGTGGTTTGCATAGTATTAACCATTTTTCAGTTAAACATAGGTTGCACCTTTTTGAAACATTGCTGTATGGTGATGCTCTTTTTATGATTTTCCAGGATATATTGTAGCTTGTTTTTGCATCTTTAAGTTTCCAGATATATTTGCTCAGTTCTGTTTGGTTTTTATATTTTTCTTTATTGAATGACTGTTTGTGGTTTGCATATCTGGTTTTGAAGTGGTTTTCAGTGATCCCTATGTATGTTTCTTTTTCATTTTCTGATGTTACAGTAGCCTGGTATACAATGTTTTTGTGGAGACATTTATTGTTTAGTGAGCACTGCTCCTTTCTCGTGCAATTGCAAGATTTCCTTTCTTCACCCTTCTTTGCTGTGTTGATTTTCATTGTTGGATGCGTCAATCAGGTTTTTGAGGTTGGGCATACATGAGTACGATAGTTTGACAGTGTTTTTGTTAAATATTTTGGACAGTTTGTGCTCTTTTGGAAATGAAGTTGCTAGGATTTTGAAGAATTCTTTCCCTATGTTTGTTTTGAGTTTCCCGTCGTATGGGGGGTTATACCATGTGATTTTTCTTTTCCTATTTTTCTTGCTTTTATTTGTGTGTTTGTCCGGGTTGTATTGTAGTTTGTAATTGTATCCACTTGTTTGTAGTGCCTCCTGGTATTCCATTGCTGCATTGTTGAACACTCTCTCATTGCATGACAGGTTTGATAGTCTCTTGTTTATGCCATGGGGTATGGTCTTTAATACAGATGGTGGATGGTTACTTTTGGTGTGTACATAAAGAGGTGTATCGTTGGGTTTCTTGTATGGTTTATATATATGGTTGTTGAGATCCAGTGTTATGTCTAAGTAGTTCACTACCTTTTTGTTTGCTTCAATGGTGATCTTTAAGTTGTGGTTTTGGAAGATTTTGCATAGTTCTTTCTTCTTGTTTTCGATGGTTCTTGGGTTGTTTGTTAGTGCAGCAAGGCCATCGTCTCTGTACAGTCCGACTTGTTTTCCGAGTTTTTTCTTGATGTTGGACAGCATGAATAGTCCGACCAGTTCACATGTTTCTGCACCATCATATGAACCCATGGTTACGTCAAATGTTGAGTTTCTGTTGGTTTTCTTGATCCAGGTTTCATTTCTGCTGTGTAGTAATGTTTTCTTGGTGTGGAGAATGATTTCCATTTCTGACCCTGTTATGTCTGTGTGGTTACTGGCAAACTTCAGGGCTTTGGAGAGTAGTTCCTCGTCTATGGATGGGTAAAAGTCTACTATGTCAAATGTGATAAATACTGTATTACTTTGTTTATTGAGTTTTTTGAACCATTGGATAACTTCGTATGTGTTCTTCCAGAGGTTGTAATCAGAGTTTGATTTTATGTCCTTTGTTATTTTTTCCAGAATTTTCTTGCTTATTTGCCTAATTCAGATTTGGATGGGTTTATTAGTCTGTGGCTCAGTGGTTAAAGCGCGAGTCATTAAGTAGAAAATGAGCATGTCCAGAAGGTCATGGGTTCGAATCCCAGCCATGGCTCGTCCCAAGATGGGGAAAAAAAAAGGGGCAGCAGAGGGACATCCGGAGTCATGAACCCGGGTGTGGCCCAACCCCCCTAGGAGTGTCAGGAGATAAGGGCCGAAAACACTTGCTTGAAGGGGGCTTCTCTTCTGAGGACTCTCTGCTGCCACGCTCTCCACGAGTTTCTTTCTACTGATGCATGGGTAAACCATTGACTTCCGGGAATAGGCCGGAGGACGTCCGGGGAAAGACCGGAGGACACTGGGAAAGACCAGAACCAAGGGCTCTGTGGGCTGGCTCCCCACTTTGCCTTAAAATGTGGCTACTAAAAATAAAAGGAAAAGATGCTCCCAGGATTCACCGAAAGGGGGAGAGAATGGTGAATCCATCGGTGCTAACCATGACGACTGCAAATCCCAAACGGACTATGAACATGGACCAAATGGAATATCCATGTGTCTGTGGAAAGCGTTTCGCTACCACCCGTGGCATGAAGATCCACAGAAACAAAGATGGGATGTGTGAAGACTCATCTGAATGAGCAGCAGCGCACTGCATCAGCAGATAAGACGTCGGAAGACCAAGGCCAGGATTTAAACCACAGTGCCAAGGACATCCACGCTGTTGGTTCGGATGAGGAATTTGCACAGGCCCTCGATGCCAGGCGCCTGAAACTCAACCTGCCACGAGCAAACGAAACTGAAGATTGGGAGAAACTGGATGCAAAAAATCGTCCAAAGACTCGATGCACTGATAGGGAAAAGCACCCTGGAACACAAACTAGCCACATATGGGGACATTGTGTATGCCACATGTAGAGACGCCTATGGAGTAAAACTACCCAAAGAGAAAACACCTCCAAAGAAATCCAGACGCCAAGAAAAGATGGACAAGATCAGAGTCCAAAAGAACAACCTCAAGAAGCAAATGAAGACCGCACTCCCAGCTGAAAAACAAGGCTTGGAAAAACTGTGGGAAGACCTGAAAGAAAAACACAGCGCCCTCAGCAAAGCGGAATCTGCGAGGAAGAGGAAGAGCAAAAAGAAGAAGACACAAGAGCGCTTCTTCAGAGACCCCTTCCAGTTTGCCAGAACACTGTTTGAGCAGCCAAAATCTGGGACCCTAAGTGTGGACAAAGGAGTTCTTGAGCAGCATCTGAGGAAAACATACTCTGACTCACAGAGCAAAGCACCACTCGACATTCAAGATCTGGTGTGGCCAACCAACCCTGAGGAACAGTTCAATGGCAAGCCTCCAACGTTGGCGGAAATCAAGAAGGTGGTCGACAAAGCCAGAGCCAAATCATCACCAGGGCCAAACGGAATACCTTACCAGCTTTACAAGAAATGTCCCAAGGTGCTGGAGTGGCTCCACAGGCTGCTGCGATCGGCTTGGAGAAACCAGAAGATCAGCGGCCAGTGGATGACGGCAGATGGTGTGTACATCCCCAAAGAGCAAAACTCAAGTGACATCAGCCAGTTCAGGCCAATATCACTACTGAACGTCGAAGGGAAAATCTTCTTCTCTGTCATGGCAGCAAGGCTGACCAAGTACCTGATGGAAAACAAGTACTTGGATGTGTCAGTCCAGAAAGGTGGCATCCCAGGCGTGGCTGGCTGTGTAGAACACGCCACAATGATCTGGGACGCAATCCAAAAAGCAAAAACAGAAAAGAGAGACCTGGACGTAGTGTGGCTTGATCTGGCAAACGCATATGGATCTGTGCCCCATGAGATGATACAGTTGGCTCTTGAGATGTACCATGTGCCAAAGAACATCCGCGACAAGCTCAAGAAGTACTTCAATGGCTTCTCAATGCGGTTCTCTACCAAGGAGTACACAACTGATTGGATCAACTTGGAAGTGGGCATTGCAATGGGCTGTGCAATTTCCCGATACTGTTCGTGCTGGCAATGGAACTCATCTTGAAAGCAGCAACAAACAACGCGAGACAAACAGACCTTGGCGATGGATACAAGATGCCTCCTCTCAAGGCCTTCATGGATGACACTACAGTGATTTCATCCAGAGAGACGGGACACGTCATGTGCTGGAGAGGCTGGACGACATAGTTGCCTCATCCAGAATGAAGTTCAAGCCAAAGAAATCACGGAGTCTCTCACTGAGGAAAGGAAAAGTGGCCGAATCTGTGGTCTTCAGTGTTGCCAACCAGGCCATTCCAACAGTCACAGAAGAACCAGTCAAGAGCCTTGGAAGATGGTATGATGATACGCTGAAAGACACACAAAGAGCAAAAGAAACCAAGCAGATGGCGGAAGAAGGCTTGGAGACCATTGACCACTGTGGGCTCCCTGGCAAATACAAGGTCTGGTGTCTGCAGTTCATGCTGATACCAAAGCTCCTATGGCCTCTGATGATATACGACATCTGCACCAGCACAGTGGAGGCAATCGAAGCCAAAATCAACAAGTTCACAAGGAAAATGGCTTGGCGTCCCACCCTGTCTGACTGACATCGCGCTGTACTGTCGCCAAGCAAAGCTCAAACTACCACTGAAATCCATCCTGGAGGAATACAAAGCAGGGAAGATCAGACTTCAAAGCATGCTGGAGGACTCAGGAGACAAGGTGATAGAAGCAATCAAGCCCCAGCTGAAGACAGGTAGAAAATGGAAAGTTCAAGAGGCGATGGATTCTGCAAAAGAAAGTCTCAAGATCAGAGAAATAACAGGACACACACAGACCAACAGACAAGGACTGGGGGTGACCAAAACTGAATGGTGGTCAAAGGCCAAAGGAAAAGCCAAAAGAGACATGATGATTCAGGAGATGAGAAAAGAAGAAGACCAAAAAAGACTCCAAAAAGCAGTCCAGCAGAGCCAGCAAGGGCAATGGACAACGTGGGAGAATGCACTCCAAAGAAGTCTAACTTGGAATGACATTTGGCACATGGCCCCTCTCAGGATCAGCTTCATTCTCAGATCTGCATATGACCTTCTGCCCTCAAATGCAAACCTGGTGAAGTGGGGGAAAACAGACGATCCTGCATGCCCCCTCTGCCATAAAAAACAAACAGTGGAGCATGTTCTAAGCTCATGTAAAGTAGCCCTGGCTCAAGGAAGGTACACATGGAGGCACAACCAAGTGCTCAAAGAAATTGTACAAGTAGTCTGGGCTAGCACCAACACCACAAAAAGGAGAATCAGGACTCCAAAAGCACCCGCAACATTCTTCACGGCAGGAGGCAGCAAATCATGGCCAAGAACAACAGTGCCACTCGAAACATGCAGGCAGAGTCTGCTGGATGGGGCAGATGACTGGGAGTGCACTGCAGACCTCCCAGAATGGAAGAGTCACCCAGAGATCATCAGCAAGAGTGGCATCAGACCAGACATAGTAGTCCACTCTAAGTCAACCAAGCAGCTGATCATGATCGAGCTCACGGTGCCATATGAGAACAGAATGGAGGCAGCTCAAATCTACAAGACTGAAAAGTATGCTGATCTGGCAAACAGCCTGAGGAGAGAAGGCTATCAGGTCAAAGTCCTCACTGCAGAAATTGAGCTAGGGATTTGTAGGAACGTCTGCATACAGCCTCATGAAACAGCTCTCAGTTGCAGGGAAGGAAAAAACCAGAGCCCTGAAAGCAATGGCAGAAGCGGCAGAGAGGTGTTCAAGCTGGATCTGGTCAAGGAGGAACAAAAGTGAACTTCATAAGGCTTAATTTCCCTACAATATCAGGTGTCCCTGTGGCTCAGTGGTTAAAGCGCGAGTCATTAAGTAGAAAATGAGCATGTCCAGAAGGTCATGGGTTCGAATCCCAGCCATGGCTCGTCCCAAGATGGGGAAAAAAAAAAAGGGGCAGCAGAGGGACATCCGGAGTCATGAACCGGGTGTGGCCCAACCCCCTAGAGTGTCAGGAGATAAGGGCCGAAACACTTGCTTGAAGGGGGCTTCTCTTCTGAGGACTCTCTGCTGCCACGCTCTCCACGAGTTTCTTTCTACTGCATGTTGGATTGTTATGAAAGTTGGGTTTGTGGTCTTTGAGTGTTATGAAAGCTTCTTTTGTTGCTGTCGCTTCTATCCTGTCACTTAGGTCTATGCGCTCTGCAAGTTCTTTTTCTTTAGTGCGGATACTGTCATGTATATTTTTGTCAGCTTTTTTGTAGTTTTTCTGGATGTTTTGTCAAGGAGTTGAGAATATTCCTTTGGTTCCATTTTGTAGTAATTGCTAGTTTTGTCAGCCTTCACAAATATTTTTTTGTCATTTTGTACTTGTTTTATTTGGGTTTTAATGTTGTTTGGAAATCGTTGTTAGATTTTTTGAATTCAATATTGGTTATCATTCTTTTCATTTGATCTTCAAAGGGTTTCATATCGTCTATGACTGGTGGTGATCGCATGATTTGAAATCGTAGGTGTTTTTGTCCTCTTTTTTTGCATTCGGGTTCAGGAAAAAGAATGCTTTCCATCTCATATTGCGTACGAACTTTTCGGTTTGTTCTATTAATCTTTTTCTAAGTAGAATTGTGGGTTAGAGAACGGTAGTTTTTGGTGACTCTAAAGTTGAATTTCCTCCATTTAAAATCTTTCGGGCCACAGTGCGCAACGGAGGAGCAAACAGAATGAATTATAACCAAAGAGCCTAAAAGATTTTAAAAAGTGCTCGACCCCTGGGGGACAACAATTGTCAATGATGTTAAAAAGGAAAGGTTTAAAAACTCGAGGTTAAAACTCTAACAAATTTGTTTCGAGCTTGCTGCGCTGTCAGCAGGGAGTTATTTGGTTTGCCCACCGCCGATTTATATAGCCGTGTGGGTTCCCGTTTGCGGTTGTTTGCACGGCGGTGGGCTGCACGTGTTTTTGGGAAGCTTTTAGGTTTTTGTTTTGTGGGTGTGTTCACTAACAACGATTTTCCATTGATGCCTGCAGTTTGTTTTACTATTTCGGTTTTGGTGTTTAAAGTTGGCTAAGTTGTTGCATAGTATTAACCATTTTCAGTATAACAAAGGTTGCACCTTTTTGAAACATTGCTGTAGTGATGCTCTTTTTATGAATTTCCAGATATATTTAGCTTTTTTTTGCAGCCTTTAAGTTTCCAGATATATTTATGCTCAGTTTCTGTGTGGTTTTTATATTTTTTCTTTATTGTAATGACTGTTGGTGGTTTGCATATCTTTTTGAAGTGGTTTTCCCAGTGAACCATATGTATGATGCTTTTTCATTGTCTCGATGTTACATAGCCTGGTATACAATTTTTTTGTGGGAGACATTTATTTTTAGTGGGGCACTGCTCCTTTCGCGTGCAATTGCACGAGTTCCTTTCTTCACCCTGCGTTGCTTGGGTTGATTTCATTTTTGGTTGATGCGTCAATCAGGTTTTTGAGGTTGGCATACATGAGTACGATAGTTAGACAGGGTTTTTGTTAAATATTTGGACACGTTTGTGCTCTTTTGGAATGAAGTTGCTAGGATTTTGAAGAATTCTTTCCTATGATGTGTGTTTTTTTGAGTTTCCCGGTCGTATGGGGGTTTATACCAAGTGATTTTTCTTTCCTATTTTCTTGCTGTTATTTGTTGTGTTGTCCGTGGTTGTATTGTAGTTTGTAATTGTATCCACTTGAGGAGAATCATATTTTTCCAATCCTGACTCACTTGCTCAACCACACGTGTTGTTGTGGCGAAAGTTCCTTAAAGCCGCTTTTCCTGTGGCGGAAGAGAGAAAGAATCACTGGCAACAGACAGAGAAGAGAGAGAACAGAGAGAGAGACAGACAGACAGACAGAGAGTGCGACAGACACACACACACTCACACACACGACACAACACACACACACCAACGGCATATTCGGTTCTCTGACAAGTAAGACGTCCAATACCCAAAAAATAACGATTATCGACAAACCAACAACGTGCAGGTTATCCGTTTTCAATACTAATTTACGAAACTTTTCAGATTTCATTTTATGTTTACTCCTATGTTTTTCCTGATCTTTTTTCAATAACAGCATTTTCGGCGCCCCAAAAACATTCTTCAAATGATTCTCTGTCTTTCATGTGAAATAAAACTCTGTCTTTAACTGTTCTCTAAAGTCTTTAAACGTGAGTTCTAATATTTTTTGACATAAAATCCACACACTTATTCCATCATGTCCCTTCCGCTGAAAAGCCAGTTTAGACAAAGTGTTTCCTCTTTTTAACTAGGTCTCTTTCTGCCGAGCAGTCATCTATAATAAATAGTGTCTGCGTTACCCTCAAACCGTCTATAAAACTGTTCTAAACACTCACTCAGTTATTGCTGGGATCCACTAAAATATGTCCATCATCGTCCCGTATTAACCTTCTATCATGATATGCGTTGATCCTTTAAGTGTTGGACAGAAAATCACAATTGTAATCAAAATTTAACGATAAACTGTTTTGTAATAGTGTTGAGGACAAAATATTGTTTTATTTCCCACAACCAGTCTGCTGCCCAATTAATGAGCACAATGAGGAGTTTTTGTCCATAAAGTTTTGAACTGCTCCCTCGTTTTTATAACAGAACCTTAATCTAATCCTGTTATTGTTTATATCATAACCCTCTGTTAAAACTTGTTCAGTATAAGAAAAAACCCTAAAGAGCTAAAGGCGTAAGATAAATTCCAATTCATGCTGTAAAGAGTGTTTCTTTAACTAATATTATTTGTTGCTTGTTGTTATGACCTTATATTCCGAACCCAGTGTGAAGAATACAACCGTAACTTTAAGACTGTCAACGTCCAAGTTTTGCCACGAATTTAGAAATTCCTTTAACAAGGACGTCCACAACGCCCACAACCCCATCCCCCTCCTTATCTTTTAAGACAGAAATTTCAAATTTTAATGGAACGAGGTCCCCTATTCATTTGCGGCATAGGAACTGTACATTTTGTAGAAAGCATCTTTTAAAATAAAACCGCTCTCTTCTGTGGAGGATGTACTGGTTTTTTTTTTTTCCCATACGGGCTTTATTTCAATCTCGTTCCGACTATTGTCATCGTGGCATAAACTTACATGTAAGGGGCCTGAGTTAAATGCTTTTCTGAAACTTTTTGTTGACGGCCAAAAAATGTAAAGGGGCCTTAAATATCAAATTTTATTCCCATTCTAATATGGTCTAAGTGCCATTTGAGGTCAGGCTTTCGAACTATTTTTATATGTCATACTGGCCAACATTATTTGCCTCTAGATTTGCGCAGGCTTTTGTTCAGTTTAGAAACTTTTTTTGTCCCCAACCTCTTTGCGGGTTATAATACACCATCTTTAGTGTACTCAAAACCATACAAAGCGCCTATCTCAACCGTTCTGTTCAAAGTCCGCAACATTGCAAGTCGTTTAACATTCTAAAGTTATCCACCTCACAGGGCGCTAAGTAACTCCTGGGTTCTTCTGGCCCCGCGACATTTTTTAGTATCAGTTTTATTAGTTGTATTTCCAAAACAATTTAGGGTAGTGCATTTCACAACTTTCCCCTGCTTTGTCTGCAATTTTTATATTAAATAAATGATCCAACCCTCCACAAACTAATCTTTTAAATCTGTAAATTAAGGGAATAGTATAATTTCATAATCGCAATATGCATCTTTCCCCGCCGGTAAAGCTCTTAAAACATTTGAGGGCCTTCCATCATATAAGTTTTCATCAGTGCTCAGCTCATCCAAATGAACATAAAGTAATGAATGTAATGCAAGATCGAGCGGATTTTCCCCCTTAAAAGTAGTTTTGTTTGGCGCAACAACAAATCTTTTAGTGATCGGAGTGTCAACTTTAAAGCCTAACATTTAGCTAGCTCTTTATCAAATAAGTAATCTGCATTTTCAGGTTCGAATGTTAATATTGTTTTTAGATTTGCATTGTTAAGTTTGAGAGTAAGCCGAATTTACTCATTGCTTCTTTTAGTGAGCAAAACCCGTAATAACCATCAGGTATTGTTAACTGGTTAGCTTTGAGCCCCGCAACTTTTATAATCTTATTATTCCCCTTGGTTTCGCTTATATTAAACCCTTCGACTTTGTAAAATATTTCATGGAGCGCGACCGTTTTGGCCCCGCAATTGTTATCAATAGCATGTTCTAAAAACGAAGGACTGTCTTGAGTTGTTATTGTTACAAACATTTTTAAAACAAATTAAAAATGAGTGCATTCAAATATACTAGCGCAAAATATTCTGTTGGGCCGCACTACAATCTTAAAAATATAGCAACTGACACCCTCGACATTGCTGTGACCCAGACTGCCTCTTTTCATAAAAAGGTGAGTACTCCATTGAAGAGCTATCTTAACCCCCCTATTGAAAACGAGCACATCCAGAAAGCGTGGTTTAGTCATCCGATGCAGTTTTATCAGAACCAGTTAAACTTTGCTGTGTTTTGTGCATCAACTGGGTGTGGAGTGTCGTATGCTGATCATTTAAATCACCACGATCCTTTGGTGAGGTCAGTGTACAGATTTCATTTTTATTACACCTTCAGACGTATTTTGTCTGAACTGCAAGCGCCATTACCAAATGACAAACCATTTAATCCACTCAGCAACAGAATAGACATGAAGGCTTTTGAAAGGATCTGTAACGAATTCAATATTAACATCAAGACAGGCTTTAGACAAAAGTTGGATCATAATCATTGGCATAGGCGCGTCATTTATTTTCAGGGCAACGGGACAGAAAGTATAACTTTGACCGGGCGTTCCTCTTTCAATTGTTCTAGGGCGCCA
>CM031604.1:11353674-11361374 GCA_018398815.1 Conus ventricosus | reverse complement strand
TTTTTTTCGCATGGCAAACAAGAATTCTGTAAAATGTTTAACAAGAATTCCATCTGTTCAAGCCGCGAGCGAACATAAGAAACACTGTATCGGCCCAGTTGACTGTAATACAGAACTAATTACACCCCCACCCGGATCTAAAGTTAGTTTTAAGAACTGGAAACGGATGCAAAATTCTCCATATGTTGTTTTACGCAGACTTCGAATCACTCATTGTTCCTTATGAAGGGCCAGCGCCACAAAAACTTCGAAAAACAGTCTTAATGAGTAATCATCAGATTTGTTCATTTGCCTTCATTGTTGTCAGGTCGGATGGCGTTCATTCAAAGCCAAAATTGTATAGAGGCCCAGATGCTGCAGAATACTTCTTAGAACGCATGCAGAAAGTGCGTAATGACTGTTCTAATAATCTAAACTTATCTGAAATCATAATGACGCCTGAAGACCAACAACAGTATGACTCAGCCACACATTGTTGGATTTGCGGTTTAGAACTCAGATGAAGAAGCAACAAATCCAAAAGTAAGAGACCATGATCACATTAGCGGAAGTTTAGAGGAGCAGCGCACAGTAAATGCAATCTTCAACTAAAGTTTGATCCTAAACATGGAAGCTGCCCATCTTCTTTCATAACTTGCGAGGTTACGACTCTCATCTTATAATGAAAGCAGTGGACGATGCCTTCAGGGTGTCATGCATTGCACAGTCATCAGAAAAGTACATGTGCTTTAATCTAAATAACATGTCTTTTTATGACTCTATGCAACACATGATGGTTCATTAGAGTCACTGGCTATGTCCTTAAAGTCCTGCCCAATAACGGAAGAACATTTTGACTCAACTCTTGTTAGAAAGGGCGTTTTACCCTTATGAGTACATGAACAGTTGGGAAAGGTTTGATGAAGATACACTTCCACCTAAAGGCGCGTTCTTTTCTAGTCTTAGAGGAAAGGACATCAGTGATTCTGATTACCAGCATGCTCAAGATGCGTGGCAGAAGTTAGATTGTAAAACGATGGGAGACTATCATATTCCTACTTGATGCTGATGTATGTTTGTTGGCGGATATTTTTGAAAATTATAGAAAGACCTGCATGAAACATTACAGCCTGGATCCAGCGCATTATATTTCTGCGCCCGGGATGAGTTGGGATGCTTTCTTAAAGTTTACTGGAGTACAGATTGATTTATTGTCTGATTTACCAATGATTCAGATGATTGAAAACGGATTGCGTGAGGAATTAGTATGGCGTCGCATCATTACTGTAAAGCAAACAACAAATACTTGGACGACTATGATCCGAGTAAAAAGTCTAACTATACTTATGTATTTAGATCAAACAATCTGTATGGTTGGGCAATGGATGGCGCAATCACTTCCAGTTACTAACTTTAAAATGTACACGTCGCGCGATCCGAATAATATTCAAAAGGCTTAAAGTGGTTGGGGCAGTTAACGCCGTGATCGACAATCCAGTGCTCTATTCTAGAAGATACTTAGAATATCCACAGGAACTCCATGACCTGCATAATGACTATCATTAGCAGCAGAAAGCCTAAAGATGCAAAAACAGAACCGCCAAAACTTGTTGCTAATCTTCGAGACAAAAAAAAATTAATGGCTGTCATTTCAGACTTCTACAAATTTATTTAAGACATGGGTTGGAAGTGACAGCATTTTCATCGCATAATTGCTTTTGATCAGAACAGTTCATGAAACCATACATCATGAAGAACACTGATCTCAGAACCAAATCCAACAGATGCTTTAGAACAAGACTTTTTTCAAGTTGATGAACAACAGCTGTTTCGGAAAACTATGGAGAATCGCCCACAAGCGCAAAGATGTAGATTGGTCCACCAGAGAGAACGAAGCATTTAAGCTGACTTCTAAACCTAATTATCAGGACTTCAAAGATTTCATGATCAGCTTTTTGGTATAATGAAGAAAAAAAGAAAGACAAATAGACAAACCTGTATTTATTGGGTTTACTGTTTAAGAATGATCAAACTTTTGATGTTAGATGTTTCTTTATGACTACTTTAAGCCCCTCGTATCCCTGAGTCCAGAGTCTTTAACACAGATACAGATAGTTTTGTATAGATATCCCTACTGAAATATTTATAAAGACATGTAATTAGAAGTAGCTAAAGGAGCGAGCGGATGGTATGACAAGTCCGATTATCCTCTAAAGATTCGCCCTTTACATTCAATTACTTACAAGAAGGTTTTAGGAAAGATGAAGGATTGAATTATCTGGAAAGGTGATCAAGGAGGTTTTGTTGGTTTTAAGGTTAAAAAATGTACAGTAAGCCGAGCCAGGAGAAAATCGATAAAGAAGCAAAAGGGAATATCTCGCAGCGTTTGTGCAGGTCCCAAACATATCACATGACAACTATAAAGAAGCATTATTGTTTTGGCAATAAGACTTTTCCATCATGACAACGTAAAAACTGCGATCTAATCTACATAGATCAACACAACATTGTAACAAAGAAGTCGTTAGATAGAACCAACACAAAACTGAAAGTTTGTTAAATCCGTAGTTTTCATTTGCAATCGGGCATTGAGGACCGCATAAAACAGGAGGTTTATATTTTTTCATCAACTTTTATTATAAAGATCAATCATACTTCATCCAATTCATTTAAATCTTTTCTCATGTTTTGCTGATGCGTTCGATTTTTTTAATATTTCAAGATATTTTCTTTCTTTCCCAATTTTTGGGTTTTTGGATTGTAGGTGGATCGATGATTTACATGCATTGATTAATCCCCGAAAAATGTTTCCTTAATAGCATACACGCATGAAAGGATTCCCCGTATCATTGTTCAAGGTCCTCTTCCTTTACCATTCTTGTTTCGTTCTGCGCTTCCTTTTGGCCTGCCATTTTAAAACCAAAATATATTTTACGTAAATTAATTAAAGCGGAACGGTGTCTGGCGGGATTATCTGCAGTTCTTCCTTCACAAAAGATCTTTGAGGAGCTGGTTGTTTTGTTGAGTTCAGTTTCCTCGTAATAATATACACGGTCGGATCATTTTATTACAATTCTTTTTAGTTTCCTACGGGTCAACACTGGCCAAACTGGATCTGTTGCCCGGATGCGAGTGTCCCTTACTCTGCTTCTCCCGGTAAATAAAGGTACCTTACTTTCAAACCAAACGGTAATAGTTTTGGCCGGATGAAGACTCCTCCTTCAACAACATTTATTGTTTTTCTTTTTGATTTGGCTTTGTACCTGGTTTTAGTCCTTTAAATTTCTTCATTATTCATTGCGCGCAAAACGAGGGCAGTCTTCTAACCCCTTCTGTGTTGCGAGAATTGTCACTAAGCTCTCTGTGAACTGGAAGGAAAAAAGTCCTTTCGGATAACTGTTTTGTAAAGGTTTTCAACTAAAGCCTGTGATCTGTGAACTCCTGGAATGCCTGCTTTTAATGGTAACTCTATGTTTTAAAACAATAATTGATTCAACTGGCATTTAAATTCTTTTCCATCATCGACTTGATCATGCGAGGATAATAGGCGGGCCTCGTTGATAATAATAGTTGTATAGCAACAGCAACAGCAGAAGCATCTCTTTTTTGTGTTAATGGTTTCCGCATCTTTGTAATCTTGAACTACGTCAATGACTGAAATGCGTACTTAATCTTTTTTCGTCTAATCGTATCAGAGGGTAAATAATAGAAGATTCCATTGATGAGGTGTCGTTATGGAGTTTGTATTGAACAAAGTGGGATCTCTGTATTCGTCCTACAGGCCCGGTAAATAAATTTGCCAACTCGCTTGTTTAGATAACCATTCGTTGGCTGTTTGTTCACTGACGCCAGCTGCTTGGCTTAGCTTTTTAATTGCTGTTATTCCTTCCAATACCTTTTTTGGCAATATAGATTTTGTTCCATTTTTACTCAGCAAATAATGCGCCAACAAAATACAAAACGGTCATACCAACGACAATAAACCCGATTTCTTGACATCTTTTGTTTTTTTCTGATGGGTGATTAAAAGTCACTGAATTTTGGTGGGGGCAATGTCCGCGATTGGTTTGCCTGTTACAAGATAATATTGTTTTAATGCTTGATCAACAATCTTTAAATGTGTAAGCTGCATGCCCCTGTTTTTTCAGTGTGTTATAATAAAATCTAACTGCTCAATTCTCTGCTTTTCATAAGCGACTTTGCAGTGGCAGTTTTGCTCACAGCTTTGTTATGTCTTTTTCTCTCGCCTTCATCTCGCATTTAAACTAAAGGGGCGGATTACTACCACTAAACGCGAGCGCATTAACCACTAGCGCCGCCTATCATCATTACAAGTGAAGCCATTTTTTATAAATGTATTTTATTTACATATTTATACTGTCCGGAATTTATTTCCTTGCTTAACTAGAAAATCTTTGTAGCAAACGAAGCTGCAATGATAGCAATTAGCTTTGCTGAATCCTCAAAGTCTATAGTTTGTGCCAAGATCTGCTGGTTTAATTCCTTAAACAAGCTTTATACTCAAGCATTGAGTACCAAACACTAGGCCTCCAATAACACGCAGAATGGTATACAAGGTTAGCAACCAGTTTTTTCGGTGCTCATTTAGAAAATAAAATAATTATAATTAATAAAAAAAAACAAGAACCGCGATGATCTACTACAGCTACAAGGCAGCCTAAACTTGTCCTGAACTTATGAAGACCAGTAGATGGACCAAGCTATTATTGCCCAAAAAGGAGAGGCTGTATTCTTTGGCGAGCATGTGGAAAAACAAAACAGTTCCTTCGGAACTGAATTCAGCATTGAACAGATTCACAGATGGGTCGCCGCAAGACATTTTAAAGTATCATAACAGTATGAAGCGCAGCTGGGGTCTAGAATGGTGAAAAGTGTGGGGCAAACGGTTTTCTTAGTTGTACACTTAAACTAGTCCGTTAAGTGGCTCCCATTGATTCTGAAACAAGATCTTACGTATGTTAAACGCAGATCCAGTGTTTATAACAAAGTCATTAGAGTCTCTAGGTGTGATCTGTATTACAGATTTGAACCATTGTTATCGCCATTAATCATGGATTAATACTTTTAATCATATAGATTTTATTTCCCTTCAAAATAACGAGCCAGAAATCATCAGAATCAGAATCAGGAAACACTGAATCAGGTGGAGAAAGTAACCAAGCCAGAAAATCAGCAAATCAGAAAACACGAATCTGGTGGAGACCAGTGAAAAAGCATCCTCATCCTGGGCGGTTAAAGCGGAAAAAATTAGCAGAGTGGAACAGAACAAAAAAAAATTAATGTTACAAAATATAGCCTCATAATGAAAACATGAACGCCCGCCAAACGCCAGAACAAGATGATTCAATGCCAGCTTAAAAACTCCATGTGATTCCATGACCTACAGCGCCAAAGTCTTCATGGAATATTGAACTTAAAAACTGTTGCCATTTTGGCGCCCTTTGCTGCTGCTGGGGGCGGTTATTACTGTTATAAAATATATAAACAATGGCAGCCAAAACAAAAGCAATCACAAAAATCTGACCGCTAAATACAAAAACAACAGCACGCAGCACCGCCAATAACAAAAGATCATTTTGAGCCATTTCAGATGGAATAAAATTTTAAGAACTTAAATTTAAATTTTATTAAATAAAAACTAGAACATTGGCGTATTAAAAAATGATGGTGTCAATAAATAAAGACATGGAGTCTATCTAAAAGACTTTCCCATAGACCAGAATTGTAATCAATGCGTTGCTTCGATGAAGAACTTCATTTAAGATCTATTGCAGAGAACGCTGAGCAAGGACATCCACAACGATGACACGTTTTTTGAGGCGTGTGTGTACTATATAAACATTCTACTATTTAAGGATAAAAACATAGATTGTATGTTTTTTATATTATAAGATAACATGAATAAGAACTGTGGTTGTACTTAAAGATACTTAGTTATGATCTTGAGGTGACTCTAATCAAAACTTAGAAGTTACTTGATCAAGAACTTATGAAGCACTTTGAAGTAACTTAATTACAAACTTAATAAGAACTTGGGGTGCTTAATAAAAACTTAATTAAGAACTTGGGGCGACTTGGTGGTAGGAGTGTGTGTGGGTACACAGGGAGGACTGCGTGCGTGGGGTGGGGTGGGGGTGGGGGGACGTGCGTGCGTAGTGTAGGACCAAGACACACACGACACACAAACAAACAACAAACACACCACCAAACAACAAACAAACACACAATAGACAGGACAGTGCTTGTGAGAAAATGAAGGGGGCTATTTGTAGGTCACACTTGAACGTCGTAAATTTCAAGACAGAGCCACACGAAACACCTATCAAAAACCTGAATCCAAATATCACAGGATCTGTGTCAGTTCTATCGGCGGCCGCCCGCAGGCAGCCTGAAAAGGAGGTGTGCAGGGCGTTGAAGCAGGATTTCAGTAGAAATGTTTGCCAGGCGGTTACGCGTAACCGTTACTATTTTTAGAACCCGTCATACAATCGTCATAGTCCAAACCCCACCACGCAGGCCTGCACCCTGTTAGGTTTGTCCCTGTGGCCTCAACAGCCTACCCTTTCGCTGCTAGCCAGGCGGTTGACGCTAACCGTTACTATTGTTAGAAGCAGCTCGCCCACTGCTGCCCACGAGACCTGTTGTCACAGATTATGCAGACCTATTCTGCAAGTGTACCTTGTCCTTAAAGGGGCCAGTCAGTAGGACGGAACTACTTAGTAATTAGCAAACAGCGCTATTCCAATACTAGTTGACCTATTTGAGCGCTACAGGGCATTGCTTGTAACACTGAAGTAGGTCGCGCACCTGACCCTACACACCCACACAACACACACCACACACACACACACACCACACCACACACATCACACACACACGCACACACACCCACTCACTCACTCACTCACCCTAACACACCACACACACACACACACACACACGCAGCACACACACACACACTACACACAACCACACACACACACAACACACGCTCGTAACGCACGCCACACACACACACAACCACACACACAGACACACACACACAGACACTCACACACACCACACACCACACACACACACACACACACCACACAGACACACACAACATACACGCACACACCACATAGACACACACACACTCTCTCTCTTCTCTGTCTGTCTGTCTGTCTGTCTGTTCTGTCCTGTCTTCTGTCTGTCTGTCTCTCGCCTCTAAAAAACTGCGACGTCAAACTTCCACCTGCCGTACACGAGCCACAGTATTTCAGAAAACTTGACAGACCGGTGGTTATATCTAGCTGTTTCCTGTTGTAAAACCGCGTCATTCCAATCGTCAGTAGTTCCCAAAACTTGCCAGCATTAACCGTGCTTTACGAGCTGCTTCAATCATTGTTCAAAGTATCTTATATTTTCATGTACAGCATTCATTCTTCCTCTGTCCACAATTCCGTTGGTGTTGGCGGCGTAATGGAGATTTTGAGCTTGTTGGAAAGTTGTAGCTGATTCCATGTCTTCCACACCCAAATAATTCAATCTATAAAGCTGTTGAAAAGGTATTTGTGATCACAGAACTTTTTCTAACTTAGAATCCCCACTGTCTTCTGAAACTGCAGCTATATTTGTGCCATAAATGCAAACAACTTTCCCTCCGCAGAAAAAGCCGGTCTTCCCACCACCACGCACTAGGAAAATGAACAACAGTG
>CM031604.1:11331174-11341174 GCA_018398815.1 Conus ventricosus | reverse complement strand
TCTTTCTGAAAGTAGTAAGATCCTAACCCGTTCACAAATGCTGCTTACGTCACCAAAGTAGCAACTCTATCTCTCTTCTGAAAGTAGTAGATCCTAACCCGTTTACAAATGCTGCTTACGTCACCAAAGTAGCAACTCTATCTCTCTTTCTGAAAGAAGTAGATCCTAACCCGTTTACAAATGCTGCTTACGTCACCAAAGTAGCAACTCTAATCTCTCTTTCCTGAAAGTAGTAGATCCTAACCCGTTTACAAATGCTGCTTACGTCACCAAGTAGCAACTCTATCTCTCTTTCTGAAAAGTAGTAGATCCTAACCCTTTACAAATGCTGCTTACGTCACCAAAGTAGCAACCCTATCTCTCTTTCTGAAAGTAGTAGATCCTAACCCGTTCACAGATGCTGCTTACGTCACCAAAGTAGCAACCCTATCTCTCTTTCTGAAAGTAGTAGATCCTAACCCGTTTACAAATGCTGCTTACGACACCAAAGTAATAAATCTAACTCTCTTTCTGAAAGTAGTAGATCATAACCCATTTACAGATGCTGCTTAGGTCACCAAAGTAGTAAATCTATCTCTATTTCCCAAAGCAGTAGATCCTATCCCTGTTTCCCTCTTTCCTCAAGTAGCCGATCCTATTCCTTTCTTCTAAAAGAGTCTATTCTTCTGTTCCTCAATAGATCCCAACTCAGTTTTCCCCATGGCAGAGCCTACCCCCTTTCCCCTTGCTCTCTTCTTCACCACCTTCTCTTAGTCCCTCCACACACACACACACACACACACACACACACACACACACACACACACACACACACACACACACACACACACACACACACACAAACACACACACACACACACACACACACACACACACAGACACGCACGCACGCACGCACGCACGCACGCACGCACGCACGCACACATACACTCTCTCTCTCTCTCTCTCTCTCTCTCTCTCTCTCTCTCTCTCTCTCACCTTACACCTCTTCTTCCTGCCCCCACCCCCTTTTTTTATCCAGCCCTTAGACCCCAAAAGTGACAACAATCGTCGATTCCGGACTCGACTAAGAAGAGAAAATTTCATCAGATGTGACAGCTTCATAATTGTCTCCTGAGCTGTCCGTTCAAATCAGTTTTACCCAGTTTGCTTTGGGAGGAACTAAAGAGGTTCGGTCCTGAGAGAGAGAGAGAGAGAGAGAGAGAGAGAGAGAGAGAGAGAGAGAGAGAGAGAAGAGAGAGAGAGAGAGAGAGAGAGAGAGAAAGAAAGTGAATTCCAATTTAATTTTTTTTTAAATAAAAAAGCAGTTCGATCCCATGGCCCAGCTGAAATCACTGGCGAACTGGGAAATGATGTCAGTCAATTCAATGCAGTTCCAAGGGCCATATCAGGGCTGTCACTCTGTAGGCAATCAGGTCTGTACATTCGGTCAGTCAATGTGTCAGGCAGATGTAGTGAAATGACAACCCCCACCCCCCACCCCCCACCCCCCAAAGTTCCGGGAGCGTGCCGGTGTTCCCCGGGTTCTATGTTCCCCAGTAGCGCTGTTCCCCGTGTCTCTGTTCCCCGACCGAAAAAAAAAGCGTGCCGCTGTTCCCGTACCGCTGTTCCCCAGGTTCTCTGTTCCCCAGTAGCGCTGTTCCCCAAACAGATTTCTGTCCAGTCGGCATGAAACCCCTCTTCTACGGCCCTCCCGCTCCATCCCCAATACCCCGACCCTCCCCCCCCCCCCTCCTTCCCCCCTCCCACCCCGCCCTCCCACTGCCTCGCCTATAGCAATGAAAACAACAGTAACAACGTTTAAGTCAGCAAAACCCACCAACACCACCAACGGCAAAAACTTGGGGAACAGCGGGCCTGGCAACACCGGGACTGGGGAACACCGGGACCGGGGATTTGCGGGAATGGGGAACAGCGGGATCGCCACAGGTGGGGAACAACGAAACTGGGAACTTAGGGACTGGATTTCGATTTTTTTCTTGAGGGGAACACCGGGACTGGGGAAAATAGAGACTGGGAACAAAGAACCTGGGAACAGCGGCAGGACCCCAAAGTTCCTTTGACTTCACTGCCTCTGCTTCACTGCCTGTCCAGTCCAAAGTGACCATTGATATCTATTGAAAATAGATTTGGATCTTATGATATCTGTTGAAAATAGATTTGGATCTTATGATATCTGTTGAAAATAGATTTGGATCTTATCATATCTGTTGAAAATAGATTTGGATCTTATGATATCTGTTGAAAACGGATTTGGATCTTATGATATCTCTTGAAAATAGATTTGGATCTTATGATATCTCTTGAAAATAGATTTGGATCTCATGATATCTATTGAAAATAGATTTGGATCGTATGATATTTAATAAAATAGATTTGGATCTTATGATATCTATTGAAAATAGATTTGGATCTTATGATATCTATTGAAAATAGATTTGGATCGTATGTCTATTGAAAATAGATTTGGATCTTATGATATCTATTGAAAATAGATTTCGATCTTATGATATCTATTGAAAATAGATTGGATCTTATCCTTGAAAAACTGTTTTGCTCACAAGTGACAGAGTTATTGAGAGTGAGAGAGAGAGAGAGAGAAGAGAGAGACAGACAGACAGACAGACAGACAGACTGACAGAAACAGAGGCAGACACAGACACAGAGACAGCAACACAGATATAGACAGAGAGACAGAGACAGAAAGAGAGAGAGGGAAGATGAACGGAGCGAGGGAGGGAGAGAAAAATATCAACAAACAATACTCAAGACAGACAGACAGACAGTTAGAGACAGAAAGAGAGACAACGCACACACAGTTAAGAGAGAGAGAGAGAGAGAGAGAGAGAGAGAGAGAGAGAGAGAGAGAGAGAGAGAGAGAGAGAGGAGAGAGAGAGAGAGAGAGGATCAAAAGTTATTCAAACATCACGGAACTGATGAAAACAAAAGAGATCTCACCTTTCTAAACTCTGTGACTCAAAAAAACAAAAACAAACAAAAAAAAAAAAAAAACAGAACGAAACAGACTTCACACCATCAACGATCATGTCTGTATCGCCTCTTTGAAACAGACGGGCCAGTCTCTCTCCTGTTCACCCCTCCCCTCTTCCCCCTCCCCCCTTCCATCGCCTTTCCCCACTGCTGATGGACATTAGAATCTCTAGTAATGGTACTCCTTCAGAAGCGTGCTTCTGCTCTTCCCCCGCACACTGAGCGAACTATCACAAGATAGGACTTTGCCTCTAAAAAAACAAATTCAAAGATCACATCAGGTGGAACATCTCTGAACAAGGTTTTCATGGAATCTACTGTAAAATGGTTATGTCTCACATCATGCAAGTCCCATAAAATTTCATCTGATCTGAGATTTTTACAGTGGAAATTTTTTTTTAACAAACAATTCGGGTGTGTTTTTAGAAGATGTATTTGAAGGCTTGTGTGAATTAATGACTGTGAGTTGATTTCAACACGGTGAACAGCCCTGATATGGCCCTTTGCGGTCGGCTGGGCTTTAAGCAACATTACCTTACCTTACCTTAGATGACTTTGCCTGGCAGATTTTCTGCCGTCTATCATTCAACATTTACATGACTTAGGGATGAATTGGAGCATCACCAACACGACGTGAGAGAAGTTTTTCCGTCCCGCAGTCTCAGACAGGGGGCAGGTTCCAGAAATACAGTCTGGAAAGAGCCGTTGTATGCAGTTTGAGTGATGCCGTCCTCAGATTGCTTTTATTTACAACCCCCGTCAGAGAAGCCAAATCATCGAATTTTGTTTCTTTTTCTTTTTTTTCTGTTTTTTTTGCGACCTCCCAGTGAGCTTCTAGTGTTTTATGTTGCTAATGTATTGGATCGCAGTGTGTGTGTGTGTGTGTGTGTGTGTGTGTGTGTGTGTGTGTGTGTGTGTGTGTGTGTGTGTGGTGTGTGTGTGTGTGCGTGAGTGCGTGCGTGCGTGCGTGCGTGCGTTCGTGCGTGTGTGTGTGTGTGACGTCCGATTATATATGAGCTCATCATGAGACAGTGTATGTTATTACTGTCGTCTCGGCGAATTCCTTTTTTTTTTTTTAAATTACTTTAGCGTCACTCTCCCCAGCCCCATCCCCCCCCCCCCCCCCCTCTCTCTCTCTCTCTCTCTCTCTCTCTCTCTCTCTCCTCTCTCTCTCTCTCTCTCTCTCTCTCTCTCTCTCTCCCCCCTGTGTGTGTGTGTGCGTGTGTGTGTGTGTGTGTGTGTGTGTGTGTGTGTGTGTGTGTGTGTGTGTGTGTGTGTGTGTGTGTGTGTGTGTGTGTGTGTGTGCGTGTGTGTGTACCAATAGGTCTATCTGCTTCTTTGTCTCTGTTTCTGTCTGTACGCCTCCCCCGCACCCCTCCCCCCCTCACTCTCTCTCTCTCCCTCCATCTTCCCGCTCTCTCTCACCTCTCCTTCCCTCACTCCTTCTCTCTCCCTCCCTCCATCTTCTCTCTCTCTCTCTCTCTCTCTCTCTCTCTCTCTCTCTCTCTCTCTCTCTCTCTCTTCTCTCTCTCTCTCTCTCTCTCTCTCTCTGCCACCGCTCCTTCCTCTGTACAATTTTAAATTCAAATCAGTTGTCATCAGATTACGGGTTAAACATATAAGATCAAAACTAGCAGCAACAACAAGCAGTTCGCTTAGTTAAACTCGAAAATTGAAGAAAGAAAACAAAACAGTCCCTTGGATGTCAACAAGGACACTGAAGACTTCGCTGAACACGTGGACGTGAAGGACGCTCGTCTTCTCCCTACACTTCACAGACCCCGCAACAACTGATAGCCACTTCACTGTCCATCCTCCTCTCAGCTCTCTGATCGGCCCTGGAAATGACGACCCCAGTGGTCGGCCAGCCTGCAAACAATACACCACATGAACCGCATCCTACTCCAGTGCGTGACGCCAGATTGGCTTTCCCTTGTGAAAAGTGCCTTTCGCTGTAATGCTTTGTCCCAGGGGGAAACAAACCCTGGCCCAACCGGCGTAAAGAAGAGACTTGTTGTTGAGTTATGATACAGGACCGTTCGAGAAGAATGAACCATTTGCTGACCGCAGCGGCGCTTCAGACAGAAAGGGAAGGGTGGTGAAAAGAGAGGGGATGGGAGAAGAAGTAGAGAAGGAAGAATGGAGGAAGAGATGGTGAAAGGGGACAGTCGACACTGCCGAAATGTCCAGCCTGAGGTGGGCAGAGAAAGATGAGAACGAGAACAGTTGAAGTTTTGGGGGAATAATTGTTCCATACGAAGCAAAAACAAAAACGAAAAAGCTCATTCAGCACATCATAAAGAGCTAGTGGTCGTATTAATCGACGAATTAAGTTCAGCAAGTACACAATTCAAGGTAGAATGTTCTGCAAATCAACCGACAAATCAAGTTCAGCAAGTACACAATTCAAGATAGAATGTTCTGCAAATCAACCGACAAAATCAAGTTCAGCAAGTACACAATTCAAGGTAGAATGTTCTGCAAATCAACCGACAAATCAAGTTCAGCAAGTACACAATTCAAGGTAAAATGTTCTGCAAAGCAACCGACAAATCAAGTTCAGCAAGTACACAATTCAAGATAGAATGTTCTGCAAGGGCCACTCCACAACTCCGTACAGAAAGGGACTGACTCCCCAAAGCTACAGGGATAGGGTTGGTCACCAAAGCAATGGTCAAATAGGTTCACTCACCAAAGTCTCCACAGAGAAGAGCTGTCTGACCATATCAACAGAGAAATAGGCTCAGTAAATAAAACTGAGAGAGAGAAACCTGTGTCACGAAATCAATAGAGAAATAGGTTCACTCACCAAAGTCTCCACAGAGAAGAGCTGTCTGACCAAATCAACAGAGAGATAGGCTCAGTGAATAAAACTGACAGAGCGAAGCCTGTGTCACAAAACCAATAGAGATATAGGTTCCAAATCAACAGAGTTAACGTCTGTCTCACCAAATCAACAAGAGAAATAGGTTCACTAACCAGAATCAGCAAAGAGAAGGGTGGACTCACCAAGTAAACACAGAGAAGGGGTGACTCATGAAATGAACACAGAGAAAGGCTGACTCATGAAATGAACAAAGAGAAGGGTGACTCACCAAGTGAACACAGAGAAGGGGTGACTCATGAAATGAACAAAGAGAAGGGGTGACTCACCAAGTGAACACAGAGAAGGGCTGACTCATGAAATGAACAAAGAGAAGGGGTGACTCACCAAGTGAACACAGAGAAGGGCTGACTCATGAAATGAACAAAGAGAAGGGTGACTCACCAAGTGAACACAGAGAAGGGCTGACTCATGAAATGAACAAAGAGAAGGGGTGACTCACCAAGTGAACACAGAGAAAGGCTGACTCATGAAATGAACACAGAGAAGGGTGACTCACCAAGTGAACACAGAGAAGGACTGACTCATGAAATGAACAAAGAGAAGGGGTGACTGACCAAATGAACACAGAGAAAGGCTGACTCACCACGTGAACACAGAGAAAGGCTGAACCAACTCACTAAGTGAACACAGAGAAAGCTGACTCACCAAGTGAACACAGACAAAGGCTGAATCAACTCACCAAGTGAACACAGAGAACGGCTGACTCACCAAGTGAACACAGAGAAAGGCTGACTCACCAGGTGAACACAGAGAAAGGCTGACTCACCAAGTGAACACAGAGAAAGGCTGACTGACCAAGTGAGCACAGAGAAAGGCTGACTGACCAAGTGAAAACAGAGAAAGGCTGACTAACCAAGTGAACACAGGGAAAGGCTGACTGACCAAGTGAACACAGAGAAAGGCTGACACACCAAGTGAACACAGAAAAAGGTTGACTGACCAAGTAAACACAGGAAAGGCTGACTGACCAAGTGAACACAGAGAAAGGATGACTGACCAAGTGAACACAGAGAAAGGCTGACTGACCAAGTGAACACAGAGAAAGGATGACTGACCAAGTGAACACAGAGAAAAGCTGACTGACCAAGTGAACACAGAGAAAGGCTGACACACCAAGCGAACACAGAGAAAGGATGACTGACCAAGTGAACACAGAGAAAGACTGACACATCAAGTGAACACAGAGAAAGACTGACTGACCAAGTGAACACAGAGAAAGGCTGACTGACCAAGTGAACACAGAGAAAGGCTGACACACCAAGTGAACACAGAGAAAGGATGACTGACCAAGTGAACACAGAGAAAGACTGATTCATCAAGTGAACACAGAGAAAGACTGACACACCAAGTGAACACAGAGAAGGTTGACTGACCAATGAACACAGGGAAAGGCTGACTGACCAAGTGAACACAGAGAAAGGCTGATTGACCAAGTGAACACAGAGAAAGGCTGACTGACCAAGTGAACACAGAGAAAGGCTGACTGACCAAGTGAACACAGAGAAAGGCTGACTGACCAAGTGAACACAGAGAAAGGCTGACTCATCAAGTGAACACAGAGAAAGACTGACTGACCAAGTGAACACAGTGAAAGGCTGACACACCAAGTGAACACAGAGAAAGGATGACTGACCAAGTGAACACAGAGAAAGACTGACTCATCAAGTGAACACAGAGAAAGACTGACTGACCAAGTGAACACAGTGAAAGGCTGACACACCAAGTGAACACAGAGAAAGACTGACTGACCAAGTGAACACAGAGAAAGAGAGAGAAGGACTGACTGACCAATGAACAGAGAGAAGGGCTGACTGACCAATGAACACAGAGAAGGACTGACTGACCCATGAACACAGAGAAGGGCTGACTGACCAATGAACACAGAGAAGGGCTGACACCAATGAACACAGAGAAGGACTGACTGACCAATGAACACAGAGAAGGGCTGACTGACCAATGAACAAGAGAAGGGCTGACTGACCAATGAACAGAGAGAAGGGCTGACTGACAATGAACACAGAGAAGGGCTGACTGACCAATGAACAGAGAGAAGGGCTGACTGACCAATGAACACAGAGAAGGCTGACTGACCAATGAACAAGAGAAGGCTGACCAATGAACACAGAGAAGGCTGACTGACCAATGAACAGAGAGAAGGGCTGACCAATGAACACAGAGAAGGGCTGACTGACCAATGAACACAGAGAAGGGCTGACTGACCAATGAACAAGAGAAGGCTGACTGACCAATGAACAGAGAGAAGGTGACATGACCTGACCAATGAACAGAGAGAAGGGACTGACCAATGAACACAGAGAAGGCTGACTGACCAATGAACACAGAGAAGGACTGACTGACCAATGACACAGAGAAAGCTGACCAATGAACAGTGAGAATGGCTGACTGACCAATGAACAGAGAGAAGGCTGACTGACCAATGAACAGAGAGAAGGCTGACTGACCAATGAACAGAGAGAAGGACTGACTGACCAATGAACAGAGAGAAGGCTGACCACCCAAAGAACAGAGAAGGGCTGACTGACCAATGAACAGAGAGAAGGACTGACTGACCAATGAACAAGAGAAGGGTGACTGACCAATGAACAGAGAGAAGGCTGACAATGAACACAGAGAAGGCTGACTGACCAATGAACAGAGAGAAGGGCTGACTGACCAATGAACAGAGAGAAGGACTGACTGACCAATGAACAGAGAGAAGGACTGACCAATGAACAGAGAGAAGGACTGACCAAATGAACAGAGAGAAGGGCTGACTGACCAAGTGAACACAGAGAAGGGTTGACTGACCAAGTGAACACAGAGGACTGATTCACCAAATGAGCAGAGAGACAGAAGACATGATACGCCAAATAAACGAAGAAAGAAGGGCTTACACACCAAATCGGCAAAGCATTAACTTGCCACTGAAGAAAAAGGATAAGGAACAGAACAGAAAGTCTTGCGAGAATCTGACTGTCAAAACGACTGATGGTGCATCGTCAATTATGTGTTTTAAAAGAAATGACGCGACCAAATTGATCTAGAAGAGAACTGAGGAGAATGTAGACCTCCGTCAAAGTCCAACGAACCATGGCTCCGTCCTTTGGTAATAGTTCTGTGCTGATCACACGTGAAAGTCATTGGTTCGATCCTTGTGTGAGCTGCTTTTTCTTTTTTGCCCCGACAAGGCTTATCAGCGCGTGGGGTCAGTGTGCAGGTCAGACATGTTGTCCATGAGATGCCCTTCTCTGAGTTTTTTTTTCCTTATTTGTAAGTCCTTCATTCCACCAACTCCCTGTAGGCCCTATAGACTGTGGTCTAGGGACTTAGCAGATGTGGTGGCGCAGCGTATACGGACTAGTCCGCACCCAGGGACACCTCTTGGATGAACCTAAAACTAGATCCCTGCCAAAGTGTACAGGTTTTGTCCCAGGGTTACGTGTCATCTTTTCGCAAGGTTTGCTTCAAATCGATTAAGACAGTCTTTGCATCATCAAACCAACAGATGCAAAAGGAGACTTAGCGTCTTTGGCGGGTAAACAATTAACAGTGACGGTTGGTGGGGGAAGGTCGTTTGGAAAATGTAAGACAGTCTGATCAACATAATCACACAACTCTATATATATAGTTTCCTCTCTCTGTCAGTCTCTCTGTCTCTGTCAGTCTCTCTGTCTCTATTTCTGTCTCTGTCTGTCTGTCTGTCTGTCTGTCTGTCTGTCTGTCTCTCTCATTACATGTTGTGCCTTACTCTCTCTCCTCTCTCTCTCTCTCTCTCTCTCTCTCTCTCTCTCTCTCTCTCTCTCTCTCTCTCTCTCTCTCTCTCTCTCTCTCTCTCTCTCTCTCTCTGCGTGCGTGCGTGTACGTGTGTGTTCCAAATGATGTACGTACTTTGTCATATTCATTTTACTGTCTGTTTTTATACATGCTAATATTTGTTCGTTGTAGTACATTTTGCATATGTTCCCCCCAGCCTACCCCACCTCCCACCCACACTCTCCCCTTCCCCTTCATTATTGTTATTTTTATTTTATTTTTATTTTTTGTTTGTTTATTATTATTATTTGTTTTTTTTGTTTGATTTTTTTTCCATTTCTCTTCTATTTTCATTTGATGTTCCATTAT
>CM031604.1:11316174-11323674 GCA_018398815.1 Conus ventricosus | reverse complement strand
TTAGGTCTTCGTCGGGTGATATATAAACGAATAAAACAACGACAATTCACTTAGCTTTGATCGCTTCAGATCGCTTGGGGTTCAGCGCAAGGAAGAAGGCGTTGAATGAGAACGAGGCTGTTGGAAGGGAAATAGTGAGTGAGTCAAAGTCGTAATGATGATAATAATATTACTGATAGGAATACTAATAATGGTCAAAATATTGGGAGGGGGGGAGGGGAAAGGACAGGATCAATCTTGGTGTAAAAAAGTATGGGTATGGGAGAAAGGAGAGTGGGTTAGAGGATTCTTAAGCAGCAGGGTTGCCGTGGCAACAGTCCCAGACGCGAAGGCGATGGTGATGTCAATGCTAGTGGTAGTATCAATACTAGCAATAGTATTACTGAATGCTACTGCTAACAACGATAGTGAAGGTTAAGGTAACAAAAGCATGATACAGAAATATATTTAGATAATACATTTTTATAATAATCAAATAAATAAATAAAAGAAACATTAAAAAAAATTTTAATAATTAGAAAAATAAAAATAAAATAAACTAAAATAAAAAATAAAAATAAACATGATAATAAATTGCATAATAAGATCGCTATAAGTTATGTGTGGGTGTGAATAGTGGGAGATAAGGTAGTAAGTGTGTGTGTTGTGGAGGATATTGTTGTCTGAGATTGAAGGTGGTGGGTTGGTAATCAAGTTACTTAGGGTGTTGATGCTATGAGGGTGGAGGGAAGAAGGGATGGGTTTACGTACTAACTGTGGGAGGGGGAGGGGGAGGGGCAACCATATTCACACCTATACACAAAATCTCTCACTCTCTCTCTCTCGTCCCTCTCTCTCTCTCTCTTCTCTCTCCTCTCTCACTCTCTCTCTCTCATCTCTCTTTCCCCACTCCGGGGTCTTTTTGAGCCCCCCCCCCCCCGCCCGTCGATCTTTGCCCCCCTCCCCCCCCCCTCCCCCCCCTGTTGGGCCCCCCGGCCCCCTTTGGCCCCCCCCCCTTGTCTTTCTTGCCCCCCCCCCCCCCCCCCCTCTTTCACGACAAAACGATAAAGGAGGGCTAGCATTCTATCATTATGTGGTGGTGTGTATGTGTGAGTGTGTGTGTGTATGTGTGTAAGTGTTGTGTGTGTGTGTGGTGTGAGTGTATGTGTGAGTGTGTGTGTGTGTGTGTGTGTGTGTGTGTGGTGTGTGTGTGTAGTGTTCCATTTGTATATCACCTTAATCATTGGTTAGCTACCCCCACTTCCATCCCAACACCGCCATACCCACCAACATCCCTACACACATCATTACTTAGGGCAGGGGGGGGGGGGGGAAAGGCAAGTCGATTGATGTAAAAATGGAGAGAAACCCTCCCCAGAGAGTTAGGAAAAGGGAAGAGGAAGCTAGCTGGCAACCTATGTACTGAGGTAAACAGAGGAAGGTGTGCGTAGTGGAGGATATTTCTAGGCTGGAGGCTGCAGAGATGGAAGGGCACATACTACTTTTGGACGTTTGATGGCCATGAGGGTGGACGGTGCCCAAGTTTAACAATGAGATGAATTCCTGCATAAGGCGTTCCAAGTTGTCACTCTTAGATTGGCCAAAGAAGTGCCAAGACATATGACATGGATGATGTTGTGTTGGCATGGTTGAAGTGTAGAGCACTGGTTGGGCCTATGGGGCGATGTCGGCCAGGTGTTGCGAGATGGCCGTCTCAAGTGTGCGATATTTCACACCGCATAATCGTAACCGCACCCAGCTGAACAGTGGATGGCATACACAATGTTGTGCGTCTGGCATGAGAAAGTGGCGTTTAATAATATGTTAGGAAAGATAGGGCCTGTGGGGCCATGTAGGATGGTGTCTGGTTTGGTGAGGAGGTCAGATTCTGGCAGTTGGGTTTTTTGAGGCAGGGAAATACCTGGTGCTTAGAGGTGTGAAATATTTTTCAGCTTAGAGGCGCACCAGTAGGTCGTTGAGGTTTTTGTCAGCGTTTGAAAGTGAGGCAATGGTTTTCGTCTCAAAGGCAGGTTAATGATTTTCTACCATGTTTGCCAGTTTAACTTCAGGATCCTGCAGATGGGGCAGATTTTGATGATGGAAGATAAGGCAGGCATGGGTCTGTCCTGTCCTCAATGGGAGGTTTAGTTTACCCGAGATAATGTTCTGGAAAAAGCTGGGCAGTGCGGCTAGAAGCATCATTGATGACGGCACTAGGGTATAACCACGGGACTGGCGAAAAAATGCAGACATTTAGGCTGTCTTGTATAGTGGGGCAATCTTCTTCGCTAGAGCAGAGTCGCGTAGGCGAAGGAATTCAGAATAAAATGCTATTTTAGTGGACAGGAGGTGGGAAGATGTGTAGTCGCAGGTATGATTTGGCAATCAGTAGGTTTGTATAAGACTGAGGTTTGAAGCCGTTCCATCTTTGAGTAGATAAATAGATGTCGCAGGAAATTAAAGCAGACTGTGAACTGGTTAGGTCAGGGGGGGCTGTATGGATGATGCGAAGTTCTGATGAGGTCAAAGTTGAGGAAATTCTGGAGGTCATGTACTGGCATGGATGTGGCTCCCAATACCATCATCTATTATCTTTTTTAGAGCTCTGGTGTAGGGCCTGATATAAGAGGTTAGAAAAGCGGTGTGTCTAGGTGTCCTCATGTAGAGGCAGGCATAGATGGTCCCATCTTGGTTCCCATAGGCAACACCATGATTGTGGAATGTGTTGATTTTTAAATTCAAATTATGAGGTGAGGACTACTACAGGCAAGTTCTGACGCAGTTGTAGCTGTGGGAGGGGTGTTGTTGGTTAAGGGGTCGTTTTGTTGAAGAAAGAATGGCGAGGAGCCTTCAATCGCATCAGCATTGAGAGGGATGGAAGTGTAGAGAGAGACGACTCAAGTGTAAATAGAGGCTGGGTTGGAAAGTGGAGATCTGAGTTGTATGAATTAATCATGTTGAGTGTGTGTTTATGTCCCGTGAGGTATGGTGGGGAGGGTCCATGCCTAAGGTTTGGAGGATAGAGTCTAAGTACTGTTAAATGTGTTCTGTAGTGGCAGCTGCGTGGCAAAAACAATGGGCATGCCGGGTGAATGGTTTTGTGTATGTATATGGGAGCAGGTAAAGGTGGGTTGTTTGTGTGTCTGTCATTAGAGGAGTTTGGCTGTGGCTTTCGGAAGTTATGTATGATTTCTTGTTTCAACTGTGTATGAAAGAGTTACTGGTGGTTGGGAGGGTTCATGCAGTGAGTGGAGTAAAAAATTTGTGTCTGATCATTGATCTGTGTGGCTTCTTTTATGTAGCATGCTGTTTTAGTCCCCTACCACCACTGGCAAGCCCACCTTTAGTCTGGTGCTGATTGATGACAATGTCTTGTTCTTTTGTCTCAGTGATTGCAAAGGGCTTTTGTTCAACCTCGTGAAGTGTTGGAAATTGCGGATGAGGTTTGGGATTTCACTTGAGAGATTTCTTTTCTAGCAGCTTATTGATGTAGAAGATTCAACCTTCAGGTGGATTTGTCAAGAGGTGGCTGGCGAGCGGCTGGAAGATCGAAAAAGGTGGGTAAAAATGTCTGAGCTCCTCTGGTAGAGAGGGGGCATAGGCACAGCACCGTACCCAGTGGCAGCCATCCACTTAATTATCTAAAGAATCTTACAACATCAACGTGGGTATTGATATATAATAGGGGGCCGGCTGAAAGGGAAAAGAATTTTCAGACGCATTTATGGACGCAGGACTGGATCATTCATTCATTGGTGAGGTCAATTATTCAGAAGCAGCGAAGCAAGGTGGGCGGTGTTCAGGGGGACTATGGGTGATGAGGTTTCAGTGTTGAGAGAAAGGAGTGGGGATTCAACAGGACTGGGTTTGCCTTGTGTTTGTTTTGTAATTTGGATAAGCTTGTCTTGCTTATCTGGTAGCAGTGATTGGGAAAAGACTGGTTGTGTGAAATGGATAGCTGTCTGAGTCTTGAAGCAGTGGCTATGGGCCATATGATTGTGGATTGGGTTGTTTGAAATGTTTGAAGAAGACGGGAGAAGAATTCCAGGGATAATTGCGTGTTTTGAAATGTATGCCGAAACATGAGTTCTGCGGCTGGCTTGAATAGAATTCTTTTTAGTGGTAGTGGTAAGAGCAGTAGTTCTAAGAAGATCGAGGTGGGTGGAGAAAGTGAGAGCCGCGAGGGGTGATTCCAGTCGAATGCATTGTTTAGGAAAGTTGAGATGGGATTGCAGCTTTCGTTTCTGAAACAGTGTTTTAGCATAGTCCTAGTGCAAATGGCGTGGGATGATAGGTGCAGAAACTGAAAGGACTGGGGAAAACTGGCAAATGTCCTGAGAGAGAGGAATATGGGGGCCGTGATCCGGTTTATTTATATAATACTGACGGCCGTGGAATTGTATCGCAGCGACAGCATTTTTCCACTTGAAATTACAGTGAAGCAGCGACAATATTTGCTGGAAAAAAATTGTCGTGGCGCGACAAACCTTTATCAACGAAAGCAAGTCCTATAGAATATTGTAGTCTGTCCCATTAAAATGCATATTTTCCGGGAAATACTGTCGCATGCGACCGATTTTTCGAGAGGCGACAGTATTATATACGACACCGCATAAGTTCTAATTACGTTCATTACTGTAGAGTTGTTGAGAGAAGAAGTAGAGTTCAAGAGGTCAGGAGTGCCTATTGCGATCGCAACGCACACGACTTGCGAATGTATGTAAACAAATATACGGATCAATGAATAATAGTCTACATGTTCGAAGACACGATAACAATCTCGCACACACTGATGACGAACACATAAATACAAAACAACGAAGGGTAGCAGTTTAGTATGAAACAAAATAGAATCAAGTTGCAAAGCGAGACGACTGCAGCTGAAAACAAAACAAATCTTAAATAAATGTAGCGAACCGCCCAGAGAAACGTGGACAAACAATCACAAGACAAAACACAACACTATTCGACCACTAAGGTTCATCGTCGGGTGATATATAAACTAATAAAACAAACGACAATTCACTTAGCATTTAGATCGCTATCTGATCGCATGGGGTTCCGCGCACGGAAGAAGCGTTGAATGAGAACGAGGCTGTTGAAGGGAATAGGAGTGATCAAAGTCGTAATGATGATAAGATTATTACTGATAGGAAAACTAATAATGGTCCAAAATGATAGGGGGGAAAAAACAAAACAAAACATGAACAAATGCAGGTGTCAATAAGTATGGTAAGGGAGAAAGAGAGTGGGTAGAGGATTCATAAGCAGCAGGTTGCCCGTGGCAACATTCCCCGACGCGAAGTCGATGGAGATGTCAAGCTAGTTGAAGAAACAATACTAGCCATAGTATTCCTGAATGCGACTGCTACCAACGATAGTGAAAGTGTTTAAGGAAACGAAAATCATGAAACAGAAAAATATTTTAGAAAATACAATTTTTATAATAATCAAAATTAATAACTAAAAGAAACAAATACAAAAAATATAAAAAATAAAAAAAAATAAAATCAAAACTACAAAATAATAATGAAAAAAAAACAATTAAATAAGAAGCGAAAAAGTATAAGAAGTGGATGAAAATTGGGAGATACGGACGAAAGAGTGTGTGTAGTGGGAAGAATATTGGGGGCTGAGATTGCAGTGGTGGGTTGGTACATGTTACTTTAAAGGTGTTGATGGCTATGAGGGGGTGGAGGACAGAAGGGGATTGGATTACGTAACAACCTGGGGGAGGGGGAGCTAGGGATGAGGGCAACCGGTAGACACACCAAAACACATTCAGTTAATATTCCAGGACATCATTATCTCCCCTCAAAGCTGGACTGCTTCACACTCCAGTCTTCTACAACCTACTGATGCAACACTCATACCAGGACTACACAATCTTCCCGACCACCAGACCACTAAAAATAGCATTCCTTATTCTGAATTCCTTCCCTACGCAACTCTGCTCAAGCGAAGAAGAAATCACTATACAAGCAGCCAAATGACTGATTATTTTTTTCACCAACGTGGATACCCAAGTGCCGTCACAATGAATGCTCCAGCCTCACGGCAGCTAAATCCAGAACCTCTACTCTGGTAAACAAACCTTCCAAATAGAACAGACAACCCACTGCCTGCCTTTCTCTTCCATCCTCAAAAGTCTGGCCCATCTGGCAGGATCCTGAATCAAGACAGTCGCATAGTAGAAAATCATAAACCTGCCGTTTGAGACGAAACCAATGATCACATTCAAAACGTGACAAAAACCCTCAACGACCTACTGTGCGCTCAAATCAGAACAAAATCTTCACAACCTAAGCCACCAGTACTATCTCCCTGCTTCAAACCCAACTGCAAAATCTCTCTCTCACCAAACCAACGACACCAACCTACATTGCCCCACAGCTCGTTTCACTATTAAACGCACATTCTCCTGCCAGAGCCCAACATTGTTGTATGCATCCACTGTCCATCTGCAGTGCGGTAAGATATATGTAGGAGAGACTCTCGACACTTGAGACGCGCATCTCTGAACACGCTGGCCGACATCCGCACCATCGCCCAAACCCGTCGCTCTACACTTCAACCAATGGCCCAACACAACATCAACCATATCAAAGTCTTGGCACTTTGGCAATCAAAGAGTGACAACATTGAACGCCTTATCCGGAATCTCCATCTCATTGCCAAACGGGCACCCGTCCACCCTCAAGGCAAACAACGTCCCAAAAGTAGTCTGTGCCATTCCATCTCTGCAGCTCCAGCCAGAACTATCCTCCCCCTACGCACACCCACCTCTGTTTACCTCAGACATAGGTTGCAGTCTATCAACCTCTCCCTTTCCTACACTCTCTGAAGTCTCTTCCATATTCTACATCACTCGACTTAGCCCCGCCCTCCCCCCAGGCCCTAGTAACGATGTGTGTAGGATGTTGGTGGGTAAGGCGGTTGTTGGGGATGATTTGGTGTAACCCAATGAATAGGCTAGATATTACAAATGAACACTTCATCCAACCATGCCCAACACCGCAGCATCAACCATGATCAAAGACTTGCACTTTGGCAATCCTAAGAGTGACAATGGAACGCCATAAGCAGGAATCTTCATCTCATTGTCAAACAGGCACCGTCCACCCTCATGCATCAACGTCCAAAATGTAGTCTGAGCCAGTTCCCATCTCCTCTTGCAGCTCCAGCCTGAAAAATCCTCCACCTCGCACACCCTACCTCTGTTTACTCAGACATAGGATGCTGCGCTATCATCATCCTCTTCCTTTTCCTACACGCTCTGAGTCTCTCCATTGCTACATCAAATCGACTTTGCCCCCCCCCTCCCCCCCACACCCGTGCCCTAGTAATGATGGTTGTAGGGATGTTGGAGGGTATGAGCGGGTTGTTTTTTGGGGGTGAGGTGGGGTAACCATGAATAAGGCTGAAATTACAATTGGAAACACACCAACACACACCCACACACATACACACATCAACACACACACACACACACACACTCACACTCACACACACACACACACC
>CM031604.1:11306174-11308674 GCA_018398815.1 Conus ventricosus | reverse complement strand
CCTGCATGTTCCCACGTTCCCAGGGCAAACAGACAGTGGAACATGTCCTGAATCAGACCACCCTGCATGTTCCCACGTTCCCAGGGCAACCAGACAGTGGAACATGTCCTGAATCAGACCACCCTGCATGTTCCCACGTTCCCAGGGCAACCAGACAGTGGGACATGTCCTGAATCAGACCACCCTGCATGTTCCCACGTTCCCAGGGCAACCAGACAGTGGGACATGTCCTGAATCAGACCACCCTGCATGTTCCCACGTTCCCAGGGCAACCAGACAGTGGACATGTCCTGAATCAGACCACCCTGCATGTTCCCACGTTCCCAGGGCAACCAGACAGTGGGACATGTCCTGAATCAGACCACCCTGCATGTCCCCACGTTCCCAGGGCAAACTGACAGTGGAACATGTCCTGAATTCATGCAATAAGAGCGCTAAGCCCAGAGAAAATACACGTGGAGATACAACCAAGTGCTTGAGGAGATCGTACATACGGTTTAGCATTACCAGAGGAGGCATGTCACCACCAAAAGCTTCAACAACGACTTTCTACACGATGGAAGGCCACAAATTATGGTCCGAAACAGATGTGGCATAAAGATGATGGCAGCAGGGTTTCCTGAATGGATTGGATGAATAGGTGTGCACTGCAGACCTTCCTAAATGGGCACACCATTCAGAAAAGATTAGGAAGAATGGCATGATAGTGGATGTAATTCAGCTTCATCACAACAAATGTTCTGACTAACTCGCTGTGCCAGATGAAAGCTGGAGAGAGCAAACCCACATCTTCAGACTGAGAAGGGTGCCAGTCTAGCCAGCAGCCAGAGAGAACCTGTCTTCCAAAGCAAAGTCCTCTCTCCACTTAGGTTAGAGCAAGGGAGGTTTGCAGGCTCATCAGCCAATTGATCTCGTAAAACGTTGTCGGTTTTCAGGAAGAAGAGAAGCAGAACCCTAAAGAAATGGTAGAACCATATAAAGAACGATCAGCTCGATCTTGTCGAGAAAGAACAAAATGAACTTCATGCATCTTAAATTCTTCACATTGGAGCGTGTGTCCGATAGCTACGTGAGTAAAATATCGGTCAGAAAGACAGCGCTTTGAGAACACCCAGCCATCCAGGAAACGCAGGTTCGAATCTTCGGATGCGCCAAAACTCTTTCTGACAGCAGAGGGGCATCTGGGAGTCATGACCTGGATGTGGCCCAGCCCAGGAGTTCAGCGTCGAAACACTTGTCTTAGATATATATATATATATATATATATAATATATATATATATATATATATGTTGTGGTGTGTGTGGTGTGTTGCGGGGTTGTCTCTGTGTGTGGTTGCAAGTGTGCGTGTGAGAAAGGGAAAATGAAGTTTATTTTTCTATCATTATAATTCAACCAACCACATAGAGCCTTTTTCAGGGCAGTCAAAATCACACTGGAGGAAAAGGTCACATCTTGAAAACGTCAGATCCTGATAGATAAATACACAAGTGAAAGAATTGACGACCAGCACACTAGCTAAACTACTGGAATCTTTAAACACCATGAAACAGAGCCGGGTTGGGAGTGACAGACATTCCTCTTGAATGTACAATCCAAAACAAAAGAAAAAAAATGAAAAGAAAAACACAACAAACACAAAAAGGTTGCGAGGCCAAACAGACATTGCAGAATAGATAGCGAGCGTATACTCGACTCTTGACAATGTGTACGATTTTCCAACCAAGTCGCTAGATTAAACGCTGGCAAGTCATACATTTTGATCAGTTAAAAAAAATCAAAGAGTTTCCAGAGCGGAGAAAAGTCCAAACAGGCAGAAAATGAGCAGACGACAGTAAATTCAAAAAGAATGACAGAAAAATGTAAGATTCCAGCACAGAGCTATTACACGGCCGGGGAGCTATTTCTTTTGACTGAGCTCTCTGTATCCCTATTGGGGAAGAAGAAGAAGAGAAGAAGAAGAAGAAGAAGAAGAAGAAGAAGAAGAAGAACAAGAACAAGAAGAACAAGAAGAACGAGAACAAGAAGAAGAACAAGAAGAAGAACAAAAGGACACAAACAAGAACACGAACACGAACACGAAGTACAGAAAAAAGAAGACGAAGACCCACACACAATCCTAGGGAAGAAAAATGAGAACCATACCGAGCCTTGCCACGATGACAGTGAGGACAGATGACGACGTGTGGAAGTCCCTACTCCACCAAACTGGCAGGAACAGCAAAAATCCACGTCCTCTGCAGAAAGCCGGAGCTCTCTTTATGACGCCCTCTGACGGCCAAGAGAAAGAAAGGGCAGATTACCATGGGAGAGAGGACAGCTATGAAGACAACAGAGCAACAGAACAAAATGACGTTCGGCGTGTTCAACATGTCAAACATGTTTTTGACCGCACAGCAAATCTGGAGCTACTTCCTATTCTATTGTTCCAACATCACTTCCTTGTCTGTGGTTCTCTCCCCTTCCCCTCCCCAAAGCTTCATCTCAGCATCTCCTCTTCA
>CM031604.1:11298674-11301174 GCA_018398815.1 Conus ventricosus | reverse complement strand
TCCTTAAATGTAAAGAAGAGAGAGAGGGAGAAGAAAAATAAGAGAAAGATGATGAGAAGAACTACGCGGAGGAGGAAGAAAAAAAAAACATGAGAAAAACGAGAAGAAAAATATGAACAAGGAGGTGAATACCAATGCGAAGAGAACAGACCATGAACAATGTGAACCAGAAGAGGAACAACAAGATGAACCACAAAAACCAGAAGAAGAAAAAAAGGAGAAGGAAAAAAAGGAGAAGGAAAAAAAAAGTAGAAAAAAAAGAAGGCAGGAAAACAAGATGAAAGACAGACTGACAAAAAAGAAAGAAAGAAAAAAAAGAAAGGAAGGAAGAGAGAAAGGAAAAGGAAAAGAAAGAAAAAGGAAAAGAAAGAAAGAAAGAATGAAAGAGAGAAAGAAAAAGGGAAAGAAAGAAAGGAAGAAAGAAAGAAAGAAAGAATGAATGAAAACTAGGAACAAGAACAAAAGGGGAAAAAACACTAGAACAAAAAAAAAGAAAAAGAAAGAAACGCAGAAGCGACTTTCCGGAGCTGGAACTCCGTCCCTACCTGATCAAGCCCGACGGGTGCCAGCACACACACAAAAATCAACGACCACTCTAAAATGCCGTGGATTTCTATGTTGAAACAGAGGATTCTGTCTCCCAGTCTTCCTGGATTGATCGTATAGCTGAAATCTGAACAAGCCTTGTTAACTCAGCCAATCATACGCCGAGGTGGAGACGGGACAGGGCAGCTGTTACGGAAGCATGAAAGAAAGTGAGGGGAAATATGACAGATTTCTACATAACAAACATATTTAAGACATCACTGCTGAGGTTAAGAGCATCACCTCTCTCTCTCTCTCTCTCTCTCTCTCTCTCTCTCTCTCTCTCTCTCTCTCTCTCTCTCTCCTCTCCTCTCTCTCTCTGTATTTAACATAGGTAATAATTCTAGAGACTTTGTATCTTTTCCATGTACACCCTTCTCTTAAGGGGCTATGGCCTTTATGAATAAAAACGCTCTCTCTCTCTCTCTCTCTCTCCTCTCTCTCTCTCTCTCTCTCTCTCTCTCTCTCTCTCTCTCTCTCTCTCTCTCTGTCTCGCATCACTTCTCCTTCCCGTCCCTCAGTCAGCCATTGTCTCCTCTTCCTTAACTCCTCCCCAACACACACACACACACACACACACACACACACACACACACACACACACACACACACACACACACACACACACACACACACACACACACACACACACACACACACACACCAGCGCGCTCTCTCCCTCCATCTTCCCTCCATCCATCCCCCCCCCCTCTCTCTCTCTCTTTCTCTTTCTTTTTGTCGTTTTATGACAATACACTGACATCCATGATGAAAAGAAAACATCTTTGGTATGGCCTTTCGAGGGTTGACTGCCAGAACCCAGTATCTCACATACATATACATAAGGGAGATGCTGGGTTCTGGCAGATTATAATAAGACCCAATGGTCATGCTGAGAGAGTCCCCAATGGAACGAGTGGGGAGGGAAATGGGTAGGAAGTCAGATGAATAACATGGCCCGACACAACATTGCAAGAAAGGACAGGGAAACCATTTTTGCAGAGATCCAAGCTTTAGCACACAACCACCACAACTGTTGGACTGCTCCTCTGTGCGGTGCAGCAGCTGATTGTGAGGTCTTCAAAATTAATATCATGACGCTTAACGTCTTATTCTACAATCTTCTCTCTCTCCCTCCCTCCCCCCCTCTCTCTCTCTCTCTCTCTCTCTCTCTCTCTCTCTCTCTCTCTCTCTCTCTCTCTCTCTCTCTCTCTCCTCTGTATGTATGTGTGTGTGTGTGTGTGTGTGTGTGTGTGTGTGTGTGTGTGTGTGTGTGTGTGTGTGTGTGTGTGTGTGTGTGTGTGTGTGTGTGTGTGTGTGTGTGTGTGTGTGTGTAATTGCGTGCGTGCGTGCGTGCGTGTGTGTGTGCGCGCGCCAGCCACCTTCTCGACAGCACTGAGATAATGGAAACTCTCTCCTCCCTCGATTATTCCCAAACAACATCTCGTCTCTTCGTCTCACCCCACCAACCCACCCTTCCTCCTATTCCGCCCTCTTCACCCACCCTTCCTCCTATTCCGCCCTCTTCGTCCACCCTTCCTCCTATTCCGCCCTCTTCACCCACCCTTCCTCCTATTCCGCCCTCTTCGTCCACCCTTCCTCCTATTCCGCCCTCTTCACCCACCCTTCCTCCTACTCCGCCCTCTTCAACTGTCCTTCCTACCTTCCCCCGTTCCTTCCTATCACCTCTTTTCTTTTTTTTTTCAAATCAAGCTGCTATGCAGTCCGAAAAATGCAGAATATGACCAACACCACCTCAGAGAAACCATTCAAACTGTTTAACGGTTAAAAAGAAAGCGTTTATTCTTGTTCTAGGGAGGACAGGGATAAGGATGGGAGGTGGGGGGGGGGGGGGGGGGCACCTAAAACACAAACCCGAAGGCACATACCATTTATGGACTTGTCCTCAAATGCA
>CM031604.1:11279638-11282421 GCA_018398815.1 Conus ventricosus | reverse complement strand
AAAAGGGGAAAAAAAGGGGAAAAGGGGGAAAAGAGGGAAAAAAAAAAAGGGGAAAAAAGGAAAAAAAAAAAAATTTTTGGGGAAAAAAGTATTTTTTTAATCCGGGGGAAAAACACGCCCATAAACAAAAAACACAGAGCAAAAAAAAAAAAAAAAAAAAAACCAACAGGAACGAAACAAAAAAAAAAAACAAACCCTCCCCAAAAAATTTACTTTCAAAAAAAAAAAAGAAGAAAAGAGAGAGAGAAGAGAGAGAGAGAGAATGAATATTCCTATGTCGAAACATATAAAAATGTGTGTCGAGAGAGAGAGAGCTTGACGCTTTGACGTTTTATTGCCTCCAGCAAAGTAGCCATAAAGGCAAGGGTTCCACACATAGTTTTTAGAAACCCAAAAAAATCATAAATCATAACAAAAATAATCAGATAGAAAACAAAACAGCCCAAAACAAATAATCAAAGTTTTTATGCGTATAAAGTGCCGGCATCTTAACACATTCATAAGGAGTGACATACAATTAAACACCCCCGTAGAAAATACAACCCTTCCCTTCCTATCGCACCCTGAAACCCCTCCACCCCCACCCCGCCCTCCCCCCCGCCGCCCCCCCCCCCCCCCCCACCCTACCCCCCACACTTGCCTTTCCTATCCTGACCCACCAACTCCTCATTTGACCCTCACTCTCTTACCCTCCCCTCAGCCCCTGACTGACAACCCCTCCACGCATACATGAGAACCAAAAAGAGCACACGCTCACTCACACGCGTACGTCGCACAAACACCGCTCCCTAGCTTGTCCACCCCGCCCCCCCCCCCCCCCCCTCCCCCCCCCCCCCCCCCCCTTCATAATATAACTTTTCCCTTCACACCTCGCGCCGCTCCCTTACCCCCCCCCCCCCCTCTCCATCTCCGCCCCGCCCCCCTCCCCCTCCCACCCGCCCTCCCCCTTCCCCCACGCCCACCAACCCTCTCAAACGCACGCACACTTGCCTACAACATTCGACATCCAATGACTAAGACTTAGTATTTAATTATTATTTCTAGTTTCTATTTCTTATTTCAAAAGCTTCCACTAAAAATATTTAGCAAAGCAACAATGGTTGAATTATCTTTTGTAAAAATCCCTTAAACCCTTTTTAAATGATGGCGGATATGAATCAAATTAAAGAGGGTATTTTACGACGAATTCTGAAAAACTGTAAAACCACTGGAAAATAAAGTGTACTTCATCTTCAACATTCTGACCACACAATACACAGTTTGTGACTTCCCTATCCATACACCAGGTTTTGCAATACCTAAGGCCGTGTACCTTAATCTAAACCTTGTCAGTGCTTCTCTCATTCTTTTTGTTTGTAATTAAAGTTAAAACTTCTCTGGTTCAAACACAGATTTAAATGAATAATACCATGAGTAAGTATCACTAGTTTTCAAACTCTGAGTGCCATTTTTGCTTGTAGCATGATATAAGCCTGTCCCTTGAAATTCTGATATAACCCCCCCTTCAATTCCGACATCTTTGGGATAGCCATACTATTCCAAAGCCATTTTCTATTAAAATATTCTTTACTCTCGAAAGCCCTAGTTACAACTATCTGTTTCTAGCCGCATTGCTTCATCTCTAAGCTTTCTACATATTCTATTCATCGGCAGTCTAACCAATCGGACCAGTACTTAACGCATTTTATTGCTGTTCTGACAGGATAGGCGGATATCTTCCTGTTTCTCCATAAATCCATTTTGTTGGATGAGTGCACGGGAAGTCCAAAAATCGAGTTGATTAGCAAAAAGTATGAACTTTTTCTATTTCTGTTACATCTTCGAGCCCCCAATTTCTGCTGCATAAGTTAAGATGTGTTCAATTTTTGGGGCCTCAGTTCCAGAATAGAAAGGGATCAATCGTACGTACTCTTCGAAACGATTCTCTGGCATCTCCATCAACTCCCTTCTTACCTTTCTTACTCAGTTTCAAGCCAAAGAAGCACTTCGTACATAATTTGTGGTAAATACCAGACCAGGATATTTGTACGTATTTGTTACCTTTATGCTTCATTCCGTACACCCATCTTTTCCCTTATCCAAGGTACGCCTCCTTTACGAAAAAACCTCTACATTAGTTTATCTAAATTAACTCTAAACGCAACTATCTGCTTCCTTTTTTTAGATTGTTTAGCTGATTTGTAGGCCTATGACTGTACTCTGATAGCACGATTACGTATCTGCAAAGAGCAGCAGAAATAGCCACGTTGATCCTGTACCATCTGAATCTCGTGTTACCCTCCCTAATTAATTCCAGGAGGAGAGAGCGAGAGAGAGGAGAGAGGAGAGCTAGCCCCCCCCCCCCACCCCCCCCGGAGGAGAGAGCGAGTGAGAGAGAGGAGAGAGAAGAGAAAGAGAGGAGAGAGAGATAGGAGAGAGGACAATGACAATGACATGTTTTAATGTTAGGCTCCAGCCTGTAACATAGTATGGTACACGTAAACAAGTAGTGGCTATCCAAACAGATGGATGATAGGAATCAACTTATGTTTGTAGCAATAAATATTTTCTTCCCTGTGCTCGTGCATAAAAATATACACATAGCTACATCACGGAATGTACTCTGATTTCCTCACTACACAACAAACAAAAAATGCGGCACTTTACCTCGGTTGACTAGTTAACCTCTTTAATGTTTTAATACATATATTATATCCTCTCTAAGTAATGGTAAGCTTCGCATCGAAAGCAAAAAATGTAGCTATTCTCACTCTTCTCACAAAATGGGCACTGCCATAGTACTA
>CM031604.1:11257138-11274638 GCA_018398815.1 Conus ventricosus | reverse complement strand
CGTCACTCACTTGAAACTATTTTCAAAGTCGTTTATATGTTGATAGTGGTTCGCCCAAAATTAAATGGGCAACGACAAACATTAAAAACAATTAAACAAACAGAAACACGCGAAAAAGAAGTTACTTTTTATGACGTCGTCGACAAAAAATTAAGCAAAAAAAAAAAAATAAAAAAAAAAAAAATTTTTAACAAAAAAACTAAAAATATATCAATTGAACAATAAACAAAGAGGCTCGGTGAATGAAGCTGATTGTGTCTTTACACGAACGTTTAGACAAGAATCTGAAAAATAGTTTAAAAACTCCAAAAGTATCGAAGACGAGAAAAAGAATGTCGGAGAAATCTCCATAGAGAACGCAAGTGTATCTGAGAGAAAAGTATCAATAATCAAAAATCACATCCACATGAAAAACGGGGAATATCCGTATTCAGCTGGGTCTCCATTGCAATGTTCTGTAAAATTCATCTGGGCCATCCAGCGGGACACCACACCAACACACACACACACACACACACACACAGACACACACACACACACACAGAGAAGACTTTCTACACAGTCAGCTGCCAGGAACCAATGTGGTTCCGCCATGAAAACTGGGTCCAGGAGTGCTTCTACTCGACATGCATCAGGTCTGTGAAGCCAACCAAAAAATATGACAACATCTGAAACATAACGACAGTCAGTAGACCTACGTCTCACGAGAAACCGTTATCAGAGTCACGATTCAAAAAACCTAGCCCCCCCCCCCCCCTCTCATGCCTTCCCCCCCCCCCCTGCTGCCTCCTAATCGGCCTGCTTGTCCAAAGCTGTCGCTGAATCGTTGTCGTTTAAACAGGTCTCGAAAAGAAGAAAGAAGAGAAAAAACCACCAAGTGCGATCCAGATGAGCGGTGGTCGGATTCTGAAGACTTCAAGATGATTCTCCGAGGCGCGGTGACACTTCTCCTCCTGGGGATGATGATGGTGATGATGGGGGTGATGATGTCGATGGTGGATGGGAGTCGTGAGGGGGTTCAAATTGGTCGTGTTCTCGACGAAGACGCCGGGAGATTTCCTCAACACGTTGGCCCCAGGGTACGTAACTCTGTCTGTGCTTGATCTGGTTAACGTTCCTTTCTTTCTTGGGTGTGACTGTGTTGTTCTCGGTTGTTGGTTTTTTTTCTTTTTTTTTGGTATGTGTTTCGTTTTTTGGTTTGTTTGTGTTTTTGTTGTGTTTGTTTGGTTGCTTGTTCGTCCCTTTTCTTATTGCTTTACGCTTTTGTCTATTTCCCTCCTTTTGTGCGGGCGACCATCTACTACCATTTCTCATTTACAATTGTTTTATGATTTAGTATACAGTATTATTACGATTCTTCTTCTTATTATATCAATAATTGTATACCTTTTTTTTTAATCTCCTCGTCATCATCCTTGTCTCTCTTTGTTTTGTTGCTTCTTCTTTCTCTGTCTTCTGTTTTCTCGTTCTTCTCATTCTTACCATTCGTACAGTTTGTACTAAATGTTAATCGAACTAGTAAAAAAAAAACTTATTTTTGGTAGTTTACTAAATCATAAAAGCAAAGTTACGCGGGAAAATTATGTCGAGTATGCATGAAAGAGTAGGTATATAAAAAGGTGAGTGATATTTTAAGTTTTTGCATTTATGAATATGAGGGGAGAAAAATGTTTGTGAGTGAATGAAAAGAGTACAATGGGATATTCTGAGGGCATTGGCATCGATCGTAGGTATTTCGTTACCGAGAGAGCGAAAGATGAGCATTAAAACTTACTGCGAGGCCCCGCGCGCGCGTGCGCGCGCCCCACACTCAACACACACACACAACAACAACCACACACTCACACAACACACACACACACACACACACACACACTACAACACACACATACCCGCACGCCAAACACACACACACACACACACACACACACAACCACCACACACACACTATACACACACACAACACAACACACATACACACACACACATACACACACACACACGCACACACAACACACACACACACACACACACCACACACACACACACACACACACACACACGCACGCCGCATCGCACGCACGCACGCACACACACACACACACACACACACACACACTCACACACACACTCACACACACACGCATCTGCAATGTCAAACTCACCCGTCCCCTCGCCAGCAAGGACAAATGCATTGTACTTTCACCCACGGAGTCGTGGTCAAAGCCCAGCTGACCTTGTAGTTGTCTGGGCTGCAAAAAACTGATTCCTTTTCCGACAACCAGTGCTAGACCTACTGCGTGTATTCCTGGCTGCTTTTTTTTTTTTTTTTACTGCTTCTGCTGCTGCTGCTGCTGCTGCTTTTGTGACTATTGCCGTATCTCGTCATTGTTGTGGTGATGTTGGGCATTCCTACCCTTTTTCAAAAACACTTTTCTACCCACTTAAGCTGGTTCAGACAAGAAGATAATGATGATATATGATGATGCTAAAATGTTGCCGATGGTGTGATTGCGAGATGTGAGATGTGATGATGATGATGATGATGCATGAGGATGGACAGACGGTGATGACCCCGGTGAGGCTGATGATGATATTGATGATGATGATGAATGATGATGATGCTGATGATGATGATGAATTAATGACAACGACTAGTGATAAACGTAGTTCAATGATAATGATTGAGATGATGATGATATGAATGATGATGGTTGATGAGATGTGATGAATGATGATGATGTGATGTGATCAGACAGTAGTAGTTGTAGTAGTAGTAGTGTAGTAGGCAGTAGCAGTTGGAGGGGTGGTGGGGTGGTTAGTTAGAAGTAATACGTAGTGGCGGTTAGTAGTAGTCTTAGTAGTAGTTTAGTAGTCGTAGTTAGTAGTAGTAGTTAGTAGTAGTAATAATAATAATAATAATAATTAGATAAGTATGATAAAAGTGAGGATAACAAACAACAATCTACAATTTTGTAATGACAATAATCAATAATGATAATGACAATGGTGACAAACAACATCACAATGATTTCGCGAAAATGAAAAAATATTTGCATAGACCGGCACGGTAAACAGGGGAATAAAATCTCCCGTCCCTACGATACAAAACTGCATGGGATCATGAAGGAAGCCGCATAAACAATAATTGAAACAAAGCAACAAGAAAATGAAATGACTACACAAAAATGATTACAAAGAACCGTGAAAACGGAGAATCGAACCTCTGTCCCCAAAGCAGAAGAGGAACATGCACTAAGCCATTACAAACACAACACTGCTTTCTGAAGTGTTAGATAAACCTGGAAATGACAAAAGTGCTACTGGTACTTTGTTGGTCGTCAAACTGTCATCCTTTTGTTAACAAGAACCATTCCCAATATCCCCCCCCTCCCCCCCCCCCCCCCCCTACGGGCACCTTTTCCTTTAACAATGAAAACGAGGGAGTCATAGTTGGTGTGATGTGTGTGTGTGGGTGTGTGGTGTGTGTGTGTGTGTGTGTGTGTTGTGTGTGTTGTGTGTGTGTGTGGTACGTGTGTGTGTGTGTGGGTGGTGTGTGTGGTGGGGGGTGTGTGTTGGCTGTGGTTGTTTGTGTGTGTCTGTGTGTCGTCGGTCTGTCTGTCTGTGTCTACGTTTGTGCGTGTGTGTGTGTGGGTGTGCGTGTGTGTGTGTGTGTGGGGGGTGATGGGTGTGGGTGTGTTGTGTGTGTGGGGGTGGGTGTGTGTGGTGGTGTTTGTGTGTGTGTGTGTGGTCTGTGTGGGTGTGTGGCGTGCTGGGGGGTGTGTGTGTGGGGGTCCGGTCTGTCTGTCTGTCGTGTGCGGCGGGCCTGCAGTCTGGTATGTCCTATCTGCCTATCTGTCTAGTTTTCTGTGTCTAGTCTCTGGGTGTGTAAGGGGTGTGTGTGTCGTGTGTGTAGTGTGTGTGTGGATTGTGTTGCGAGAATTCGGAAGTACTTGGTGAGGGTGGTTGTAGGGTAGTGTAGTGTAGTGTGAGAATGTGTAATAAACTAAATCAGTCGCAAAGCCGGGGATCGGAAATAACAAACGCCGCCATTATCTGCGCCGATACAGAAACCAACGGAAACTGTCGGGGCAGCCCGTGGACAGAGAAATCTGTTTACAATTTGTAACCCTGAAGTTCCATTCTTCCCAGCCTCCTCTTCCCTGCACCTCATCCACCTCCTCCTCCATCTCTCCTCGTTTCCTTTCTCTCTTCGATTCCTTCTCCCCCCTCATCCTCCTACTGCATCTCTTCTTCTTCTATCTCCTCTCTCCTCCTCCTCTCTTCTTCTATCTCCCTCCTCCTCTCCTCCTCCCCCTCTCTTCTTCGTCTATCTCCTCCTCCTCCCCCTCTTTTCTTCTTCTTCTTCTATCTCCTCTCCTCCCCCTTTTCTTTCTTCGCACCTCCTCCCCCCTCTCTTCTTTCTCGTCTTCTTCTCATCACCTCTCCTCCCCCTCTCTCTGCTTCTCTTCTAGCCTCCCCCCCCTCTTTCTCTTTTCTAGCTCCTCCTCCTCCCATCTCTATTCTTCTAGCTCTCCACACCCCCCCCCCCTTTTTCTTGCTTTCTTTCTAGCCTCCTCCTCCCCCTCTCTCTTCTTCTGCTCCTCTCCTCCCCTCCTCGTTGCTTCGATCTCCTCCTCTCCTCCCCCTCTTTCTTCTTTAGCTGCCCCCATGACCCCTCGCTTCTTCTTCCATCTCATTCTCCTCCTCCACCTCCCTTCTTCTTCCATTCCTCCTCCTCCTCCTCTCTTCTTCTTCCATCTCCTCCGCCTTCACGTCTCCCTCGCTTTCTTCGTCCAGCTCCTTCTCCTCTCCCTGTCTCTCTATTTTCGGTCGTGCTCCTCCTCCTCCTCCTGCTCCGTTTCTTCTTCCATCTCCTCTCCTCGTCCTCCTCCTGATCCTGTCTGTCTGTCTGGTCCTCTGTCTGTCTGTCTCTATTCGCCTATCTGTCTGTGTGTTGTGTCTACGTTGGTGTGTGGGTGTTGTGGTGCTGGGTGGTGTGTGTGGGTGTGTGTGGTGTGTGGTGTAGTGTAGTGTTGTAAAAGGGTTGATGTAAAAGGATAATAGTCGCCAAAGCCGGGAGCGAACTAACCAATCCTGCCGCTTATCTGCGCGGTCGCAATATCCAACTGAACTGACGGGGCAGCCCGTGGAGAGAAAGCTGTTTACAATGTGGTATACTCGGTGATAGTTCATCTTCCCCGCCGCCGCGTCCCCTCCTCTTCCCTGCACTCGTCCGACACCTCCGCCTCCATTCCGCTCCTCGTCCTCCTTCCTCTTCTTTATCTCCTGGTCCCCGCCTCCGGCATCTCTGCGTCGGTCTTTCTCCTCCGCCCTCCTCCGCCTCCACTCCTCCTCCTCCTCCCCCTCTTCTGCGTCTATCTCCTCCTCTCCTCCTCCTCCCCCCTCTTCTTCGTCTATCTCTCGCCTCCTCCTCCTCCTCCTCCTCCTCTCCCGCCCTCTTCTTCTTTCGATCTCCTCCTCCGCTCCCCCCTCTCTCCTCCTCCTATCTCCTCCTCCTCTCCTCCTCGTCTTCTTCTATCTCCTCCTCCTTCCTCCTCCCCTCTCTTCTTCTTCTAGCTCATCCTCTTCGTCCTTCCCCCCCCTCTTTCTTCTTCCTTCTAGCTATCCTCCTCTCCTCCTCCCTTTCTCTTCTTCTTTAGCTCCGCTTCTCCCTCCTCCTTCGTCTTCTTTCATCTCTCCTCCTCTCTCTTCTTCCGTCATCTCCTCTTCTCCTCCTCCTCGTGCTCCCTTCTTCTTCCATGTCCTCCTCCTCCTCTATTCTTCTTTCATTCTCTTGCTCCTCCTCTTGCTCCCTTCTTTTCCATGTCCTCCTCTCCTCTCTTCTTCTTTCATCTTCCTCTTCTCCTCCTCCTCTTGCTCCCTTCTTCTTCCATCTTCTCCTCCTCCTCCTCCTTCTCCTTTTTCTTCCATCTTCTCCCTCCTCTGCTTTCCCTCCTCCCTCCCTCAGCTCCGTTCTTCTTCATCTCTCCTCCTCTCTTCTTCTTCATCTCCTTCGCCTCCTCCTCCTCCTCTCTCCTTCTTTTCATCTCCCATCCTCATGTCCTGGCTCCTTTTCTTCCATCTCCTCTCCTCCTCCTCCTCCTGCCTCCCTTTTCTTCATCTCCTCCTGCTCCTCCATCTTCTTCCATTTCTCCTCCTATTCTCTCCTCCTCTTCTTCTCCTCCTCTCCTCTCCTTACTCCTCCCTTCTCTTCTTCCATCTTCTCCTACCTCCTCTTCTCCTCCTCCTTCGTCTCCTCTCCTCCTCCTCTCCTCCTCCTCCCTTCTTCTTCATTTCTCCTCCCCTCCTCCTCTCCTCCTCCTCCTCTCTACTTCTTCCATCTCTTCCCTGTTTTCTACTGCTCCCTTCTTATCCACATCTTTCCTTCTCCTCCTGCTCCTCTCTCCTTCTTCTTCCATCTCTCCTTACTCCTCTCCTGCTAACCTTCTCTTCATCTTCTCTCTTCTCCTCCTCCTCCTCCTCTCTTTCTTCTTCCATCTTCCCCCTCCTCCTCCTCCTCTCTTTTTTTCATCTCCTCCTCATCTTCATCCTCATCCTCTTTCTTTCTTCCATCTCCTTCCTCCTCTTTTTCTCTTCCATATCCTCCTCCTCCTCCTCCTCCTCATGTTCTCCTCTCTTCTTCGTCCATTCCTCCTCTACCTCCTCCACTCTTCTTTCCATCTTTCCTTCTCCTCCTCCTCCTCCTCTCTTCTTCTTCCATCTCCTCCTCCTCCTCTCCTCCTCCTCCTCTTTTCTTCCATCTCTCCTCCTCCTCTCCCCCTCTCTTCCTCTTCATTCTCCCCTCCTCCTCCTTTCCTCCTCTCTTCTTCTTCCATTCTCCTACTCCCCTCTCACCCCCTTCTTCCTCTTCCATCTCCTCTCTCTCCTCCTTTTCTCATATCTCCTCTCTCTCCTCTCCTCCTCCTCCCTCCCCTCTCTTCTTCCATTATTTCTCTCTCCTCTCTTCTTCCATCTTCTCCTTCTCCCCCTCCCCTCCTCCTGGCTGAGCTAGAATCTTTTCTTCCCATTCCTTTCCTCTCCTCCCCCCTCTCTTTTCTTCATCTTCTCCTCCTCCTCTCTCTCTCTTCTTCCATCTTTCCTTCCTGTTTCCTCCTCTCCTCCTCTTCTTCGTCTTCCATCTCCTCCGCCTCCTTCCTCTCTCTCCTCTCTTTTCCTTCCTCTCTCTTTCTGCTCCCTCCTTCTCCATGTCCTCATTCTTTCCTTTCCTCCATCTTCTCCTCCTCCTCCTCCTTTTCTTCATCCCTCTTTCCTCTCCTCCTCTTTTCTTCCTATCTCTTCCTCCTCCCCTTCCCCCTCCTCTCTTTTCTATCTGTTCCTCCTCCCTTCCTCCTCCCTCCTCTTCTCTCTCCTCTCTTTCTTTCTCTATCTCGTCCTCCTCTCCTCCTCCTCCTCCTTTTTCTATCTGTTCTACTCCTTCTCCTCCTCCTCCTCCTTTTCCTCGTCCTCCTCTCTTCTTCCTCCTATCTCGTCTCTCCTCCTCGTCCTCTCCTTTCTCACCTCCTCTCTTCCTTCCTCTATCTCCTCCTCACCTTCCTCTCCTCCTCCTTCTTCTTCTATTCCCTCCTTTCCTCCTTCTCTATCCTCCTCCTCCTCACTTCTTTTTCTCATCTGCTCCTCCTCCTCTTGTTCTTCTTTTTTCCCTCCCTCTCCTCCTTCCTTCTCCTCCTCTTCCTCTCCTCCTCCTCTCTTTCTCCTCCCTTCCTCCACCCCCATCTGCCCCCTCCTTCTCCTCCCTCTCCTCTCTTCTCCCTCTTCCTCTCTCACCCTGTTCGTCTCCTTCTCCGTCCCCACTTCGGCTTCACCTCTCACTTCTCACCTTTCATCCTCTCCTCCTCCTCTTTTCTTGTTCTTCCTGCTCCTTCTCACCCTTACTTTAAACATCTCTTTCCTCTGTTTCTCTTTTTCCTCCACTCTTCTCCTCCTCCTCTTCCTCCTTCTTCCTCCACCTCCTCCTACCCTCTTCCCCTTCTTCTTCCTCCTCTTCCCCTTCCTCTTCTTTCCTCCTTCCATATTTCCTCCTCATCCCCTTCTCCTTCTCCCCCACTTCCGCTCTCTTCTTCCCCTTCCCTTTCTCTCCTCTCCCACTTCTCCTCTCCCTTCTCATCATCTCCTCCTCTGTTCTTCCTCCACCTCATCACCTCCCCCCCCCACCCCCCCCTTTCACCTCCACCCACCCCCTTCTATTCGCCTCCTCATACTTTTTTTTTTTGGTGGTCTTGTTTCAGGGTCTCGGTCTGTCGGTGAAGTGGTACAGCCTCGACTTCAAGGTGCGACTGGACTAGCCTTACTGGCCACACTGAGCGAGGCGGAGGCAAGCTGGATGGAGTACGAGGCTGGCGCCCTCTGCCCTAACATCACGGCGCCATTGTGGAGGGAGGAAACTGGCCGGCGTGTTTTCCCTGCCTGGACGACGCTGACGCTTTGGCCCAAGCGAAGGCCTTCAACAATACTGGCCGGTACGAAGAGTGGTGTATACGCACGTGCGCAGCGAGGCGCGCAGGCACGCACGCACGCACGCACATACGCGCACAGGCATGCATGCATGCACCGACGCAGAGACACACACATACAGACAAACACACACACACACACACCACCCAAACACACACACACACACACACACACACTCACACACACACACACACACCCTCACACACACACACCACACACACACACACACACACAACACACACACACACACACACAAACCATACATTCCCCCACACAACAGCCGCGGGTTTTTTTCTGCTTGGGAGAATGGAGGTCCATAGCACAATGTAGTTTACGCTAACAATTTTATGAAGTAAGAAGAAAACAATACTGGTATCTCGGCTCATCCAAAACAACAAACAACCAACAGAAATGAAAGGAAAGAAAAAACAGAAAGAATTAAGAAAAAAGAGAGAAAAAAAACACACAACCCATAAAATTGAAAAATAAACAAAAGTGCGAGGGAGAAAGTCATTCCTTGTTTTTTTTTTTGTTGTTGATGTTTTTTCACTTCCAGCAAAACCACAGGCGTGCATTGCCCTCCTCTGCTCCTTCATCCTTCAGAAAAGAAATGCAGATGAAAAAACTGGCAACAACAAAAAAAAACAACAACCACACCACACCCCCTGGGCTCTGATCACAAGACAAAATTGCATTTCACCAATGATACTGTCAGCGCAAATGTTTGACCTTTGAACTGAAAACGGCTTTTTATCCTACGTACCCCTTCACCCCACCACTTCTTCCCTTCCCTCCCATCTCCCTCGGTTTGCCGACGGATTGGAGAGATGCAGAAGAGCGTTTTTTGTGAGTTTATTTTCTCCTGTCATCGTGGATGATCAGGTTAAAATGGACAACGGTGAAAAAAAAAAAAAAAAAAACTTGCAACCGGTATGATTGATTAGAATAGTTTCTGTACGAGCTATTCTGTGAGGGAAGTAGATTGCACCATCTTCAAACAATGATCCACCCTTCCCCCAAACACATTGCATTGTGAAAAGTGTATTAAAAAAAATAAGCTAGTTCGTGGTGATGAGAGAGCATTACTCAGCATGACACAAAGTCATCCACTCGGTTCATGGACATTCACGATCCGTAGGGGGAAAAAATAAATTGTTGTTTGAAGCCCGCTGCAGCACCCGCCCAATCACAAAGTTGTCACACACTTTTTTTGTTATACTCGCTGTCTAAAACAGTTTCTGTAAGTTTAAATAAGACTTGAGTTTAAAGGAAGACGAAGAGAAAGAGTACACGACTGATGCTTTGAGTCAGCCGTGTTTTTCGAAGAGATGCAGGTGCCACATACACAGAGCAATGTTTGTTGGCCTGGAGGAGAAACCACACATTATCATGGCGGATATCAACAGTTTGGCGGCGATTAGTTGCAGCCGAGAGTTCCTTTCCATTTTTGGATGGTGGTCCAGTTATGTTTCCTTTATTGTTGTTATTATTAATTTTATTGGGATGATACATAATAATTAATGATGATGGTATGATGATGCTGATGATGGATGATGATGAAATGATGATGATGATGATGGATGATGGAATTGGTGATGATGATGATGATGACGATGATGCTGATGCTGCCTGATGATGATGATAATGATGTGATAATGATGATGTGATTGATGATGATGATGTTGATGATGATATTGATGATGATGATGATGATGATGATGTCAATGATGACTCCATGTGATGATCATGGTGCTCATGATGATGTTTACCATTGTTATCTTATATTTTCCCCCGTTGTTGTTGTTACATTTTGATTTAGATACTTTTAGAGGCCTTCCTCCGTAGAAACAAGCGCTAGCGCTTAAATCCACACTTTCCTTTTACAACACACACGCTGCCTGCCAGAGTGGAGCGGACTGAAGGAGCTGCCCTGCAGGCCACATTCAACTCATTCCCCGGCGTCTTCTGTCTCCAGTCGCTGAATTTTTCCATGTGTCTATGCGCCCCTCACCATACCAACGACCAACTGCCTTCTTTTCCGAAAATTGTCGATGGCATTTCTATGTATGTGCGAGACGTTGCGATACGCTCACACCGCATCCATTCGAATGACTATTCTGGGAATAAAGTGAAATTCAGGAGCAGGTGTTAACTCCCGAAGGAAACCCCCCCCCCCTCCCTTTCCCCCTCCCCTCTGTACCGACACAACCCGCGGAGATTCGAACCCACACACCCTAAGGGACAGACCCCGAGTTCCAGCGCTCTACACAGAGCACGGGGCAGGGTGGGGCTACATTGACAGAAAGGTAGAAAAGTTTCTATGGAAATTACGATGGCTCATTGTCGTCTGTCACGCAGCACCAATGACTTTGGCCTCTGTGAGTCTCCAGTCCACGGGCAGACGACCTGATGCCTACATGATTAGCCACCACGGGCATTGTCAACGTGGGGGGCCACTTTAGCACCTCCACCTTCATCTTCACCGTGCCCAAGGCCGGGCTGTACGTGGTGCTGATCCGATCCTGCCCTGGGACTCCTCCTTCAGCACCACGGTCTCCAGGAACGGGAACGAGACCCTGCTCACTCTGGATCATGGTCCGTGCTCTGTCTCTCTCTGTCTCTGTCTCTGTCTCTCTCTGTCTCTCTGTCTCTGTCTCTCTCTCTCTCCCTCTCTCTCTCTCTCTCTCTCTCTCTCTCTCTCCCTCTCTCTCTCTCTCTCTCTCTTTCTCTCTCTGCCTGTCTCTCTCTCTCTCTCTCTCTCTCTCTTGCCTGTCTCTCTCTCTCTCTCTCTCTCTCTCTCTCTCTCTCTCTCTCTCTCTCTCTCTCTCTCTCTCTCTGCCTGTCTGTCTGTCTGTCTTTCTGTCTGTCTGTCTCTTTCTCTCCTCCCCCCCCCCGCCCCCCGCATGTGTGTGTGTGTGTGTGTGTGTGTGTGTGTGTGTGTGTGTGTGTGTGTGTGTGTGTGTGTGTGTGTGTGTGTGTATGTGTGTGTGAAACTAGAAAAGATTCGTGTAGGTGTCTGTGTCTCAAATGATGCTGCATCCTATGGCATTCTGCTACAAATCATTTGAAATCAGCAGTGTTAGGTAAATGAGTTGTTGATTTATGTTACTCAGTCAACCATTCCATACCGTTTTGTGACTATCATAACAGAACTGGTTCCCCAAAACTGGATGGGATCATCACAGTAAGACGATGAGGAAGTGTTCTGGCGAAAAATGATGTAGGCCCCAGTTCCTTGAATTATGCACAAATGTTTGAAGATCTTCTTGGCTGCAAATCGGACGACAGCTGCATGCTGATTTCAAAATCAGATCACAACACTAGCAATCATGTCATGGTCACACACGACGAATTTTCAGCGTAGGTATCTCGTCTGGTCATTGATGAAAGCCATCTCGAGCTGGATCTTTCACATAAAATTGCCTCTCAGTAGGCGTGCTGCTGCTCTCGTTCCGAGTTCCAGAGGCAGTGATCAACACAGTGATCCTTGACAGCGCTTTGTGGGAAGTTGGATATGGCTTAAAGACAACGGGCAAGATTTTCTTTCTTATTTATAATATATATTGTCCCATTTTGTTCATCTTCAACTTTTTTAAATTTTAAATCTTTGTCAAGTCATTACTATAATGATGGAAGAATTGTTAACCTGCACTTGGTTTCCCCCCCCCCCCCCCCCCCCCCCACGACTTAATTGTTCAGCATTATATTGTTTGGTCAATCAGTGGGCGATTGCATCTCTTAGGGGATCCAAGTAAAGGCTGTTCTGCACAATTCTTAGCTGCTGACGATGCTTGGGTTATGAACAGTAGAGCTGACCACTCAGACTGTATCATTTTTTTTTATCTCCCTTGCATCCTTAAATGGATCCTCAAGCATAGGCTGAAAGATTGTCCCCTACATTGTATACTGTTTGCAAAATGTTTTTAGTTTTACAGCAACTTTTTTCCTCTCCACACTTTCGTTTTCTTTTATTTCCTACCTTTCACTGGCTGCTTTGGGGGTGCTGTTGGATTCTTTTTTGAACCCTTGGTGGTGAGAAAACCACAGAATTACGGACTGTGGTGTGTCTCCATTTGACACCAAGAGCACAGACATAATCAGTTGTGTCTCCCTGATTAGTCCGATCCAGTGGACGAAAGGCCTAGGAGCAGGCAATACATATAGATCTGTCTTCGAGAGGGATTACGATGGGTCCCTCATGCAGCGAGTGAGCGGTTTTCATATTTATATTATAATATATATTTTCCCATTTTCGTCATCTTCAATTCCTTTTTTTAATTCTAAATCTTTGTCAAATCATTACTATAATGATGGAAGAATTGTTAACCTGCACTTGTTTTCCCCCACTACTTAATTGTTCAGCAATATTTTCTTCCTTGTCATGAGCAGTGCAACTCCGCTGTTCAGTTTTGTAGAAGTGCCAGACGGTTTCAAACGGGATTTAGACAAAGCTTTTGGCCAGTGTGTAACGGTTATAAAGAAGACGACCGACGTTTAATTGAAAAACAGACAAAGCTTTTGGCCAGTGTGTAACGGTTATAAAGAAGACGACCGACGTTTAATTGAAAAACAGACAAAGCTTTTGGCCAGTGTGTAACGGTTATAAAGAAGACGACCGACGTTTAATTGAAAAACAGACAAAGCTTTTGGCCAGTGTGTAACGGTTATAAAGAAGACGACCGACGTTTAATTGAAAAACAAACAAACAAACAAAGCAAGTAAACGATCGCTCGGTTTAATAACAATTATCAAATAAATGCAAGACTAAAGTGACAAGATTCTGGAAAACCGGACAATGATGGCAAGACAGACTTGGTCTTATCACAGACCAGACAAAGATATTGAACTTTAATTATTGAATGAAAGAGTAAGAAAGAAATTCTGAACATGAGATAGCATCTTCAGTGAATGACAGTAGATATGATGTGTCCCCCGTGGTCTAGACAGAACCGAAAGAGATTTTAGTTCCAAATTTAACTTATCCTGACTTAAAAACATTAACACGAAGAGATTGCACATGTACTTCAATTCTATATAAATAAATGGTATATGCACACACACGCACACACACACACACACACACACACACACACACACACACACACACACACACACACACACACTCACACACACACACACTTACGATGGATTACGATGGTTCCCTCAGGCAGCTAGTGAAGGATTTCTCATAATGTAGGCATCCTTCAGTCTCGGAAGACTATGGAGTTGCGCTCTAGGTGTCTATTCTTGTACAGCGACGGGTGTGGCTGGCCAGTCCGACGCGGGAATGACAGTCCCTGTGGCAGAGGGCACAGATGAAGTCTGACGCTGGTCTGTCTGCCTGGGCTGCAGCCTTTCTTCTCATTCTCTTTTCCCCGTGCTGCTGAGCGAGTGTCTCTTCGAACTTGGAGAGACCTTTCTGCACAGTCTGTCTCCAGGCTGACCGTTCGAGGGCTGTTGCTTCCCAGTTGTTCTGGTCGATTTCAAGGCCTTTAGGTCCCTTAGGTCCCTCTTGCACACGTCTTTCAATCGCAGCTGTGGTCTGCCTGTGGGACGTTTTCTCTGCACAAGTTCTCCATAGAGAAGGTTTTTAGGGATCACTCCGTCATCCATGCGCACGACATGGCCGAGCCAGCGCATACGTCTCTGTTTCAGCAGCGTGTACATGCTGGTGCATCCGGCTCTTTCCAGGACAGTGTTGTTTGGGACCTTGTCCTGCCAGTGATGTTCAGAATGCGTCGTAGGCTACGCATATGAAAAGCATTGAGCTTTGCTCTTGTCGGGCACGCAAAGTCCAAGACTCGCTGCCATACAGGAGGGTGCTCACAATGCAGGCTCTGTAGATCTGGATCTTTGCTCGGTCAGCTTGCTGTTGTTCCATGCTTTCTTTGTCAGTCTGGTCATGGTGGTAGCTGCCTTGCCGATGCGCCTGTTGAGCTCTGCGTCAAGTGAGAAGGTGTCTGGGATAGTTGAGCCCAGATAAACAAAGTCATGGACGACTTCCAGTTCATGGTCATTGATGCTGATGACTGGAGGAGAGTCAACATCCTGCCCCATGACCTGTGTTTTCTTCAAGCTAATGGTAAGCCCGAAGTCTTGGCAGGCATCGCTGAAGCGAGTCATGAGCTGCTGTAGGTCCTCGGCTGAGTGGGCGGTTACTGCTGCGTCGTCTGCAAAGAGGAAGTCACGCAGGCACCTCAGCCTTCGAGAGGGATTGCGATGGTTCCCTCAGGCAGCTAGTGAAGGATTTCTCATTTTTATAATATATTCCCCCTATTTTCTTCATCTTCATTTTTTTTTTCTTTTTCTAAAAGTTCAAATCTTTGCCAAGTCATTACTATAATGACTGAAGAATTGTTAGCCTGCACTTGTTTCCCCCCCACTACTTAATTGTTCAGCATTATTATATAATATATATATATATATATATTATATATATATATATATATTATATTATATTATATATATATATATATTGTGTGTGTGTGTGTGTGTGTGTGTGTGTGTGTGTGTGTGTGTATAAAATATACATAAATGTATATACATGTAGTATAACACATATGTATGTATGTATACATACATATATATGCATACGTATGTGTATATATACACATCAGAACGACTCATCGCAAGATCAACCGAATGTCAAGTATGATACCGTGACAAGACGTAATTACAGCTGTATACAGAATGGAAATCCGCGCAAACACGTGGGACTGATAGAGTTACGACTGAACTGTTAAAAGCTGCACGGCAGGACGTAAAATGTTTGAATTGCTAACAGAGCTCTCTCTTTTTTTTAATAGCGCTTCGATATCACAACACACACACACACACGCGCACACACACGCACGCACGCACGCACGCACGCACGCACGCACGCACGCGCACACACACACACACACACACACACACACACACACACACAACACACACATTACATAGCATTGAAATCATCATTTATAAGTTAACTGATATCACATATTGGTGGATGATCTTACAAAGCTCACTGATTTCACACACAAGTTAAGAATATCAGAAGACCACAGACACGATCGTGATGACAGGGGGGAAACCGTGCTCATCCACCCCACCCCTCCCCCTTCCCCTCCCCCTCCCCTCCCGCCCCGACCCGACCCCACCTTCCACCCACCCACCCACCTACCTACCTGCTCATCACCACAGCCATGATGTTGCAGACGGTTACTATGACATGAGAACTCGCATACGACTGCTGTGGCTGAACGCCGGCGATGAGATCTACACCACCAACGACAACCCGCTTACTCTCAAGTCATGCGCCTTCGTCTGCAGACCCTCATGCCGGACTTCCTCTCCATTTAGAAAGGCCACCGACACTTCCTCTTCCGGCGATCGACAGTTCCGGTTCCGGTTGCAGGGTTCCGTTTTGTTGTTTTTTTTCGTTTTTTTTTTTTAAATTTTTATTTATTAACTTTACTTACTACTTTTGGCGTGTATGTGTGTAGTTAGTGTTGAATTAACATTCTTTTGTGTTCATTTTCTATGTGGTCATTGCCTCGAGTGTGTGTCAAGGGGTGTGGGGGGGGGGGGGGGGGGGGGGTTATGGGTAAGCTGGACGTCTCCATCGTTTGGAATGAAGTTCCTTTGTTTGTTTTGTGTGCTCGTGTCTGCCTCTGTACTAGCTGAACGGGTGCCGCAAGCGGTATTAGTTTGGATTTATCGGCATGGCAGTGTCTCGTTTAGAAAGTCCAAGGGGTCTTCACTTTTCCTGAGGAGTTGCTTGCCGTTGACTGGATTCTGAGGGCACGTTCTGTTCCACGCCTGAACAGCAGGATCATTCATCATTCGGTTTACTTTCCTTGTCTTGACTGTTCTTATGCTTACATTATTATTTGTTGTTGTTGTTCCCGAAGAAGCTCCTTTTCAGAATCTCAAGCTGCTCCCAGAGCAATGTTGTGTCTCGTCTTTCCGAAGATAATGCCAGAGCGAGGTGACTGCAGGCCCCAATTCAAACCAAATTAAAAAGGAAAATTACTATTCCACCCAACAAAAGAGACAATAGCTCAGTGGTAGAGCGCCGGACTCGTAATCTTGGTGATCTTGGGGTTGCGGGTTCGAATCTCCGCCGAGCCGTTTCGGTACAGGGGGATTTTTCCCTCGGAGTTAGCATTGGTTCTGACTCCATTTCCCATACAGTCATTCGAGTGAGACTATAAACCAACGTTCCGTGTGTGAACGCACGTATAACATCTTGCGCACACGTCAAATCTCATCACCAACTTTCGGAAGAGAAGGCCAGTTTGGCCGTTGGTATGGATGACACGTTACACATAGCATTGCACTTTGCGTGAGAAATGGAAAGAATGAAGAAAGTAAGGAAACTGAGTGAACGATATTGAATAATACTGACTGGATGACACGGGAAAAGACTGAATGAAGCGCCAGCTGGCAGCTCTTCAGTCGGCACTACCCAGGTAGGCAGCCCGTTGTGTAAACAAGTGTGGATTGTAAAGCGCTTAGAGCTTGGTCTCTAGCCGAGGATAGGCGCTACATGAGTATTCATAACAATAATCGTCTAGTAATTTCTTTGTTTCTTTCGTTCGGCAGAATAGCAATTTTTTTTTATGTTTGTTCCTAAAGATCATAATAGCATCTTCACCCCCTTCCAAAAATGAATGAATAAATAACTCCTGGATGAATATGTCTTAAGAATATCTACGTCAGGGGCGTGAGTCTAGCAAGTAGCGGGTACATGGCACTGCTGTCACGTGACCTGCTCATAGAGATACCGACCAATGAAATTAACCAGATGTCCCGAAGACTGTGACAAAAGTAAGCTCTCACACGCATGTACATACGACCGCGCGCGCGCACGCGCATACACACCCACACACACACACACACACAACACACAAAAACACAACACACACACACACACACACACACACACACACACACACCACGCACGCACGCACCAGCACACACGCGCGCGCACGCACATGCACGCACACCCCACATACTACCACACCACCACCCCACCGAC
>CM031604.1:11248143-11256138 GCA_018398815.1 Conus ventricosus | reverse complement strand
TTGGTTGTTTCTAAATTTATTATTTTATTCTTTAGATCATCTAATTTGTCACAGATAGAATTAAACTTGTCACATATGTTAGCACGTAGTTCATTTTTAGCTGCAGTGTTTATGTCTTCAGTCACTGAATTGATAGCTTCAGGGGAGAGGTCTACAGCGGACATGGAGTTCACAGTCTGTTCCAGCTGAGTCATTCTGCGTTTTAAATGGGTAGATGGCGTGGAACTGGATTGTCCTTGGCTAGTCTTGTACAGAGAACGTTGACATTGGAGACGAGTTCGTCTGCTGACCGGAGACTTCCCTTTTTTTGCTTTTGGTTTAAGAGAGAGAGAGAGAGAGAGAGAGAGAGAGAGAGAGAGAGAGAGAGAGAGAGAGAGAGAGAGAGAAAGAAAAGGAGGGGGAGCATGTGGAGAAGAGAGAGAGGGGGAAGAAGAGAGAGAGAGAGAGAGAGAGAGAGAGAGAGAGAGAGAGAGAGAAGGAGGGGGAGCATGCGGAGAAGAGAGAGAGGGGGGAGAGAAAGAGATAGAGAGAGAGGAGGGGGGAGCGGGGGAGCATGCGGAGAAGACACAGAGAGAGAGAGAGAGAGAGAGAGAGAGAGAGAAAGAGAGAGAGAGAGAGAGAGAGAGAGAGAGAGAGGAGGGGAGGAGAGAAATTATTCTTTGATGTTAAGTCCTGTTGGTGAAGTGGTGTCTAGTCGGTTGATCAGCCAGGATTCCATGGATTTCCGATAAGTCATGCTGCTTGGCTTTATTATGTCAGACAGCAGCAACTTCAGACTATGTAGACCAAGACTATCGTCATCCGACTAGGGTATTCTTCATTGACATGTTTCGCCACCACGTATGCGCATCCACGGATTTTTTTGCCTTATCACCCTCGAACGAGTTCATCTCATGACAATGCTCCGGGTGTTGATGGTGTTAGCAAAAGCTTTGCCTGAAAGTCCTGGTTCTAGGTCTTTGGGTTTTTTATATAACAAATATCTAGAGCAGGAGAGAGGTTGTTTTTTTCTACTGTCTTCGTGAATGACCACGTTAGAATGGCAACGGTGAAAAAAAAAGCAACGTACTGATTGATTAGAATAGTTCTGTACCGAGCAATTCTGTGTAGGAAGTGGATTGCACCATCTTCAAACAATGATCCCCCTTCCCCCAAACAAACATTGTCATTGTGAAAAGTGTATTTTTAAAAAAGCTAGTTCGTGGTGATGAAGAGAGCAATAATCAGCATTACAAAAGTCATCAATCGGTTAATGACATTACACGATCCGTCAGGGGAAAAAATAATTGAGATGTTTGAGCGATGATTAAAGTCAAATCACAAAGTTGACAAAACACTATATTTTTGTTGTACACGCTGTCTAAAACACTTTCTATAAGTAAAAAGACTTGAGTTAAAAGGAAGACGAAGAGAAAGAGTCACACGACTGTGCTTTGAGTCAGCCGTGTTTTTCCGAAGAGGTGCAGGTGCCACATACACAGAGCAATGTGTGTTGGCCTAGAGGAGAACCACACAATATCATGGCGGATATACAACAGTTTGGCGGCGATTAGTTGCAATCCAGAGTTTCCATCCATTTTTGGATGGTGTCCGTTTTTTTATTTATCTATTTTTATTATTATTATTATTATTATTATCGTTGGGATGATAATGATGATGATCATGATCATGATGATGATGATGATGATGACGATGATGATGATGATGATGATGATGATGATGATGATGATGATGATGATGATCATGATGATCATGATGATGATCATGGTGATGATGATGATGATGATTACCATTGTTATTCTTACTGTCGTTGTTGTTGTTATTTTGATTTAGAATACTTTTATAGTGCCTCTCCTCCGTTAGAAACCAAGCGCTAAGCGCTCTACAATCCACACTTTCCTTTACACAACACGGTGCCTACCAGGGTGGAGCCGACTGAAGAACTGCCTGCTAGCGCCAAATTCAATCATTCCCCGCGTCATTCAGTCTTCCAGTCACTGAATTTTCCATGTGTCTATGCGCCATCCATACCAACGACCAAACTGGCCTTCTTTTCCGAAAATTGTCATCCCATTCGAATGACATTCTGGGAATAAAGTGAAATCAGAGCCAGTGTTAACTCCGAAGGACCCCCCCCCCCCTCCCTCCGCCCCCCCCCCCTCCCCTCTAGTACCGAAACAACCCGACGGAGATTCGAACCCACAACCCTAAGATCACCAGGACCACGAGTCCAGCGCTCTACCGACAGAGCTATTCCGGGGAGAGGGGAGGTGGGGAGGGAGAGCTACATGGCAGATATCAGAGGAACTGTTTCTAAGGAAAACCGAAGGCTCATTGTCGTCGTCAACGCAGCACAATGACTTTGGCCTCTGTGTGTCTCATCCACGGGCAGACGACCTGATCGCCTTCATGTATAGCACCACGGGCATTGTCAACGTGGGGGAACACTTTGACATCTCCACCTTCATCTTCACCGTGCCCAAGGCCGGGCTGTACCTGTTGCTGATCCGATCCCTGCCCTACGACGCCTCCTTCAGCACCACGGTCTCCAGGAACGGGAACGAGACCCTGCTCACTCTGGCTCATGGTCCGTGCTCTGTCTCTCTCTGTCTCTCTCTGTCTCTCTGTCTCTGTCTCTCTCTCTCTCTCTCTCTCTCTCTCTCTCTCTTTTTCTCTCTCTCTCTCTCTCTCTGCCTGTCTCTCTCTCTCTTTCTCTCTCTGCCTGTCTCTCTCTCTCTCTCTCTCTCTCTTTTTCTCTCTGCCTCTCTCTCTCTCTCTCTCTCTCTCTCTCTCTCTCTCTGTGCCTGTCTGTCTGTCTGTCTTTCTGTCTGTCTGTCTGTCTCTTTCTTTCTCCCCCCCGCCCCACACCGTTTTGTGACTATCATAACAGAACTGGTTCCCCCAAACTGGATGGGATCATCACAGTAAGACGATGAGGAAGTGTTTGGGCGAAAAATCATGTAGGTCCCAGTTCCTCGAGTTCTGCACAGATGTTTGAAGGTCTTCTTGGCTGCAAATCGGACGACAGCTGCAGGCTGATTTCAAAATCAGATCACAACACTAGCAATCATGTCATGGTCACACACGACGAATTTTCAGCGTAGGTGTCTCGTCTGGTGATTGATGAAAGCCATCTGGAGTTGGGTCTTTCACCTAAAATTGCCTCTCAGTAGGCGTGCTGCTGCTCTCGTTCTGAGTTCCAGAGGTAGTGATCAACACAGTGATCCTTGGCAGCGCTTTGTGGGAAGTTGGATATGGTTTAAAGACAACGGGCAATATTTTCTTTCTTAATTATAATATTTATTTTCCCATTTTGTTGATCTTCAACTTTATAAAATTTTAAATCTTTAATGAAATGAGGTAGGGAACAGTAAACGATAAACAGTAAACAAGTGGAGTATGTTTTGCTCCCATAAGGAAACCTAACACAGAGTAACTTTTATTCAAGACTGGCACAGCCTTTTAAACTTGAATAAAGTCAGACAAATACATAGATGAACAATCTAATAGTGGGGGAAAAAACAAGCGCAGGCCAGCAACTGAACTGTCTGGCAAAGATTTGAACTTGAGGGGAGGAGAGAAGGGAGGGGAGTTTGAAGATGGAGAAACTGGGAAAATGAAATTATTTATTAAAAAAAAAGTTACAGATATGAAAACTCTTCTCTAGCTTCAAAAGGGAACCATCGCAATCCCTTTTGAAGGCAGATATATTTGTATTGCCTGCTCCGAGGCCTTTCGCCCGCTGGATCGGGACTGATCAGGGAGACACGGCTGGTTGTGTCTGCGCTCCCGGCGTCAAATAGAGACACACCACAGTCCATAATACTGTGGTGTTCTCACCACCATGGGTGCAAAAAAGAATCCAATAGCAACCCCAGAGCAGCCAGCGAAGAGTAGTAAATGCAACCAAACGAAAGTGTGGGGAGGAAAAAAAGTTGCTGTAAAACTAAAGACATTATGCAAATAATATAAAATGTAGGGGACATTCTTTGAGCCTACGCCTGAGGATCCACCCAAAGATGCAAGGGGGATCAAAAGACAAACACACAGACGGACAGAAACAAATACAAATAACCTCAATTTAATCAAAGCAAAATCGGAAATGAAATGAGGTAGGGAACAGTAAACGATAAACAGTAAACAAGTGGGGTATGTTTTGCTCCCATAAGGAAACCTAACACAGAGTAACTTTTATTCAAGACTGGCACAGCCTTTTAAACTTGAATAAAGTCAGACAAATACATAGCCGAACAATCTAATAGTGGGGTAAAAAACAAGCGCAGGCCAACAACTGAACTGTCTGGCAAAGATTTGAACTTGAGGGGAGGAGAGAGGGGAGGGGAGTTTGAAGATGGAGAAACTGGGAAAATAAAATTATTAAAAAAAAAATGTTACAGATATTATATTATATTGGGTATTTATATAGCGCCTATCCTCGGTCACAGACCAAGCTCTAAGCGCTTTACAATAAACACACTACCTCACTCATTCAACGGGCTGCCTACCCAGGTAGAGCCGGCCGAAGAGCAGCCTACTGGCGCTCATTCAGTCGTTTCCCGTACCATTCAAATATCAGTCGCTCATTTTCATTTATCTCATCCATTCCTCCAGTTTCTCACATAGGATGCATGCGATGTCCGGTATGAAAACTCTTCTCTAGCTGCATAAGGGAACCATCGCAATCCCTTTTGAAGGCAGATATATTTGTATTGCCTGCTCCGAGGCCTTTCGCCCGCTGGATCGGGACTGATTAGGGAGACACGGCTGGTTGTGTCTGCATTCCCGGCGTCAAATAGAGACACACCACAGTCCATAATACTGTGGTGTTCTCACCACCATGGGTGCAAAAAAGAATCCAATAGCACCCCAGAGCAGCCAGCGAAGAGCAGCAAATGCAACCAAACGAAAGTGTGGGGAGGAAAAATAGTTGCTGTAAAACTAAAGACATTATGCAAATAATATAAAATGTAGGGGACAGTCTTTGAGCCTACGCCTGAGGATCCACCCAAAGATGCAAGGGGGATCAAAAGACAAACACACAGACGGACAGAAAAGAATACAAATAACCTCAATTTAATCAAAGCAAAATCGGAAATGAAATGAGGTAGGGAACAGTAAACGATAAACAGTAAACAAGTGGGGTATGTTGAATAAAAGTTACTCTGTGTTAGGTTTCCTTATGGGAGCAAAACATACCCCACTTGTTTACTGTTTATCGTTTACTGTTCCCTACCTCATTTCATTTCCGATTTTGCTTTGATTAAATTGAGGTTATTTGTATTTGTTTCTGTCCGTCTGTGTGTTTGTCTTTTGATCCCCCTTGCATCTTTGGGTGGATCCTCAGGCATAGGCTCAAAGACTGTCCCCTACATTTTATATTATTTGCATAATGTCTTTAGTTTTACAGCAACTTTTTTTCCTCCCCACACTTTCGTTTGGTTGCATTTGCTGCTCTTCGCTGGCTGCTCTGGGGGTGCTATTGGATTCTTTTTTGCACCCATGGTGGTGAGAACACCACAGTATTATGGACTGTGTTGTGTCTCTATTTGACGCCGGGAGCGCAGACACAACCAGCCGTGTCTCCCTGATGAGTCCCGATCCAGCGGGCGAAAGGCCTCGGAGCAGGCAATACAAATATATCTGCCTTCAAAAGGGATTGCGATGGTTCCCTTATGCAGCTAGAGAAGAGTTTTCATATCTGTAACTTTTTTTTTTAAAAATAATTTCATTTTCCCAGTTTCTCCATCTTCAAACTCCCCTCCCCTCTCTCCTCCCCTCAAGTTCAAATCTTTGCCAGACAGTTCAGTTGTTGGCCTGTGCTTTCCCCCCCCCCCCCACCAGAATTAGATTGTTCGTCTATGTATTTGTCTGACTTTATTCAGGTTTAGAAGGCTGTGCCAGTCTTGAATAAAAGTTACTCTGTGTTAGGTTTCCTTATGGAGCAAAACATACCCCACTTGTTTACTGTTTATCGTTTACTGTTCCCTACCTCATTTCATTTCCGATTTTGCTTTGATTAAATTGAGGTTATTTGTATTTGTTTCTGTCCGTCTGTGTGTTTTGTCTTTTGATCTCCCTTGCATCTTTGGGTGGATCCTCAGGCGTAGGCTCAAAGAATGCCCCCTTCATTTTATATTATTTGCATAATGTCTTTAGTTTTACAGCAACTTTTTTTCCTCCCCACACTTTCGTTTGGTTGCATTTACTACTCTTCGCTGGCTGCTCTGGGGGTGCTATTGGATTCTTTTTTGCACCCATGGTGGTGAGAACCCACAGTTTTAAATGGACTGTGGTGTGTCTCTATTTGACGCCGGGACCCACAGACACAACCACCCGTGTCTTCCTGATCGTCCCGATCCAGCGGGCGAAAGGCCCTCGGAGCAGGCAATAACAATATATCTGCCTTCAAAAGAGATTGCGATGTTCTCTTTTGCAGCTAGAGAAGAGTTTTCATATCTGTAACATTTTGTTTTTTTTAATAATTTTTGATTTTCCCAGTTTCTCCATCTTCAAACACCCCCCCCTCCCCTTTCCCCCCAATGTCAAGTCTTTGCCAGACAGTTCAGTTGTTGGCCTGCGCTTGTTTTTTCCCCCACTATTAGATTGTTCGTCTGTGTATTTGTCTGACTTTATTCAAGTTTAAAAGGCTGTGCCATTTTGAATTAAAAGTTACTCTGTGTTAGGTTTCCTTATGGGAGCAAAACATACCCACTTGTTTACTGTTTAAATCTTTGTTCAAGTCATTGCTATAATGATGGAAGAATTTTTAAAACCTGCACTTGTTTTCCCCCACGACTTAATTGTTCAGCATTATTTTTTGGTCATCAGTGGGCGATTGCATCTCTTAGGAGATCCAATTAAAGGTTGTTCTGCACAGTTCTTAGCTGCTGACGATGCTTGGGTTATGAAATAGAGCTGACCATCAGACTGTATCATTTTTTTTTTTTTAAATCCCCGTTGCATCCTTAAATGGATCCTCAAGCATAGGCTCAAAGATTGTCCCCTATATTTCATAACTGTTTGCATAATGTTTTTAGTTTTACTGCAACTATGTTCCTCTCCACACTTTCGTTTTCTTTTATTTACTACCTTTCGCTGGCCCGCTTTGGGGTGCTGTTGGACTCTTTTTTCAAAACCTTGGTGGTGAGAACACTACAGTAATTTGGACTGTGGTGTGTCTCATTGACGCCAAGAGCACAGACACAACCAGCCGTGTCTCCCTGATGAGTCCCGATTTCCCGCGGACGAAGGCGTAGGAGCAGGCAATACATATAGATCTGCTTTCGAGAGGGATTTTCGATGGTTCCCTCCATGCAGCGAGTGAAGGGTTTTCATATTTATATTATAATATATATTTTCTTTGTTTTCGGGCATCTTCAATATATTTTTTTTTTTAATTTTAAATCTTTGTCAAGTCATTACTATAATGATGGAAAATTGTTAACCTGCACTTTTTTTCCCCACTACTTCATTGTTCAGCAAGTTTTCTTTCCTTGTCATGAGCAGTGCAACTCCGCTATTCAGTTTTGTAGAAGTGCCAGACGGTTTCAAACGGGACTTAGACAAAGCTTTTGGCCAGTGTGTAAAAGGTTTTTAAAGAAGACGACCGAGTTTAATTGAAAAACAACAAAGCAAGTAAACGATCGCTCGGTTTAATAACAAGTATCAAAAAATGCAACACTAAAGTGACAAATTCGGAAAATCCGGATAATGAGGACAAGACAGACTTGGTCTTGTCACAGACCAGACATAGATACTGAACTTTAATTATTGAATGAAAGAGTAAGAAGAAATTCTGAACATGAGATAGCATCTTCAGTGAATGACAGTAGATATGATGTGTACCCCGTGGTCTAGACAGAACCGAAAGAGATTTTAGTTCCAAATTTAACTTATCCTGACTGAAAACATTAACAAGAAGAGATTGCACATGTACTTCAATTCTATATAAATAAATGATATATGTACACACACACACACACACACACACACACA
>CM031604.1:11238143-11243143 GCA_018398815.1 Conus ventricosus | reverse complement strand
GGACTGATCATGTTCCATGTCAGTGTATCTTGCGTGGTTCACATTAGAGTCAATATTTCCTCTACATGTGCTAGGGTGAGCCGGCGAACATTTCCGCTCACGTCCCATGCGTGTGTGTGCATCAGTGGATATCTGTGTGACACCACAGCTTGGGAGAGGGTAGGGAGGTATCTTGAATTTTTTTTTTTTTTAGTGTTTTCCGTGGAAGTGGGGAAATTGGGTCATGCATCATCCTCACTGTGAGTTGCCCAATCATAGTTAACTTTACATTGAGTTATCCAATCACAGCCAAGTTGACTGTAAAGCAGGCTGGGGGTTAGGTGAACTGTCGCTCAGTGTTATTTTGCAGCTGTTTCAGAGTGGAAGTCTCTGACGTTGTGTGTGTTGATTCTATGTTGAAAGTCCTGGTGAATCCTTTTAGGAACCTTGTGTTCAGGGTTCGGGCTTAAGGATTAGTGGAGCTGCCTTGAGTCTAGAGGGGACTGATTCTGTGTTTCTGTGTAATTGTATTCTTCTCGCTGTTGGAGGTACAGTAGAAGGACTGTCGTTACTGTAATTTGTGAAGACGTGGTTGCTGCATTTGTGTTGAACTGCAACCGGTGTTTCCCGAGACCCTGGTGGGATGAAGACTTGGTTGCTGCATTCTTGTTGAACTGTAACCAGTGTTCCCGAGACCCTGGTGGGATGAAGACTTGGTTGCTGCGTTCTTGTTGAACTGTAACCTGTGTACCTGAAACCTTGGTGGGTGAAGACTTGGTTGCTGTGGTTGGGTGCTGTAGACGTGCTGGTCTGGGGATGGCCTTGGTGGCGCTGGACAACCCATCTCGGAGTTGGGCCGGACACGTGTTGGTTCAAGGTACGTTTGGTATAATTCAGTGCAGACATTTTAGTAATCCTATCATCTGAACCTGGTTGTGGTTGGATTGAGCCAGGATACGGGGAAACTCAGAAGGAAATCCTTTTCTTTATTGGTTGATTTGGGCAGCTGGAGGCTGGAAGCTGTCTGAGGTGCCAGGCAAGGGGCTGCGTTAGTGCCAGGAAGGGCTATGGGTTTTGCAATTAAACAGTGTAATGGTTGCATTGAGTAGTTATATAGGATGATATGATTTTGGGCATGTAAGATCAATGTAGGGTGTTTTGTGCATGTGTGAGTACATTCATTCGTGTGATCTTTCAGTAATTTCAGCCACTGGAACCTGTCGGTGTCAGTATGATCTGTTAGTTTTATTAGCAGGCCTTAATGCCAGACCAGGAATTATATATGTATTTGTGTGGTTGCTAGTACTGTTGACACCTGTCTGGAAGTTAATCAGGGGAGACAGCCCATTGTTTGAAATTGTTGGTTTTAAGTTGTATATGATGATATGTTTGTCAACCTTATGATATGTTTGTCAACCTTATGTGCATTGCTCAGTCAGTTGGAGTAAGCCAGCTGGATATTTCAGCTAAAGATCAACTTTAACAAAGACTGACAGCCCGGAAGTGTTTTGGGGTAGTGATGTGGTGTGTGTGTGGTTGCCCCATGGTTTGGACATAGGCTGTAAGTTGTAAGTGATGTTTACAGCAGTGGCAGTGACCGTGACCGACAGATTTATTTTGGGCAATAAGTATCTGCATCTTTTATCTCTTGTTTTCCAAGTTACATATGTTTGGACCTTGTTCCTAACATTGGGAATTGTGTGGGAAGCCATGCATGTTTTTTTTAAAGTTGTTCTGCTATCCAAGGAAAGTACTTAATAGTGGCCGTGGAGTCGGACCGGTCTATGTGTTTAAGTTGGACTGAAGTTTGACTTTGATTGTGTACTACTGTGTGGCACTGATGTTTTGTAAAGTAAGCTGTACATAGTCTGTCTGGAAATCTCTTTCCTTTTATACAAATGAATAATAATTAGACTAAAGCTAAGTGCTAATGCTGGTTTTCATTTGGATAAGGTTACCATTGGGTGCATCTTGTGATTGGAGTAGGTTAGTTAGTTAAGAGACAGAATGTTCACAGTAGTGACTTTGACTCCCATGGGTGGTGCTCATGATGAACATGAATCTAGTATGTGTAGGGCACTATGGGATTCATGATAGATTCTTAGTGGGGATGTGCCTGTATGTGTCCACAGATATCTCCCTTTAATCCTGCCTTAGCTGGTGCCAGTAATCCTGCCTTAGCTGGTGACGGGATCCCTGTGCGAGGAGTGACACAGCGTGGGCTACTCTTCCTGTTGCTGTGACAGTCCGAGTGGTACCTGTGAATGTTGACGACAAACAGGGGCTGTTTTGAGGTAACAGCATTGGACATTATTTCAGGATCAAGGAAGTGAGCCATCGTTCATCGGTCGTGGAGCGGACTACCCAGTGTGTGAAAGACACTAGCAGAAGTCCTTAGTGACTTTACATTTATTTAGTAATATTATTATTGCATAGCTGGCTTAGTTGTTGGTTAATTAGTCGTTACTTGTGTGTGTCGCAGGCCGCACAGGTTTTCAAGACAAATTGTCTTTTGTGTGGTGGCAAGAAACATTTATATCAACAATTTTTACATTTTGGACAACTTGGTTGGGCCATTCTCTGCGAGTATTTCATAGCAACCCAGTTACTGGATTATTAATTGGTCATGCGTGCTTTAAGTGCCCAGTTGTTGGAATGTGGCCCGTGTTTAATTAATCTTGAAAGTGTGTGAACATTACAGAATTGTTGTAGTTTTGTGCATTCTATATCAGTAATTGGTCTGTCACTGTGTTACAAAATGTAGGTTTGGGCATTCTATATTGGTGTTTGGTCTGTCATTGTGTCGGAATTCATTCCCTGGTTGCTGGCTTGTGTATGAGCCAGTAAGTGAATTTGTTGAGTGAGTCTCGGATTCACAGTGTCCTGTTGGGCCAATAGCCAAGGTGTTATCGGTCGTGTGGGTTGTATTGCATGGTAGCGATGCATCGCACCAGGCTGGGCACATTGGGATTTGACCCGAATTAAGGTTAGTCGTTAATTAATTTCATGACCTTGTGTTAGTTTGGTTGTGCAGGCTGTGTATGTGACTAGAAATCTGTGTGTGAATTGTGTTAAGTGGTTGAATGTTTGAGCTTGAGAGAAAGTGATTGTGTGAGCATATAGTGTATATATTCAGTGTTATGGACCCCGGTGTCGTGGTTTGAATGAAATTATACATGTGTGAACTGTTCATCTGTTTCTGGACTGCTTATTTGAGTTGGGGCGTTAGGTATTGTAGGTCTGTAAGTCTGTCTGTCCCTCCCTAGTTAGTTCAGGTCTTAGCGAGCCTGACAGGGATCTTTCACAAAATCACATCGTATGAAGTTAGGGAAAGAATAGTTTTTTTCGAGAAAGATGTAGAGGGCGGTGGGTGGGGTGGCGTGTGATTGAGTGGAGTAGTGTGTGTGGTGTGTGTGTGTGTGTGGTGTGTGTGTGTGTGTGTGTGTGTGTGTGCGTGCGTGCGTGCGTGCGTGCGTGCGTGCGTGCGTGCGCGCGCGTGCGTGCGTGCGTGCGTGCGTGTGCGTGTGTGTGTGCGTGTGTTTTGTGTGTGTGTGTGTGTGCCTGCGCGCGTGCGTGCGTGCGTAATGGACCTAAATAACATAGATTGCTGAACAGGTGAATGAAATGGCTCTGTAACGGAAATGAAAAGGTGACAGAAATAGATAGGAGATGGAAAAGAATAGACAGAATCAAACATAAAATTTGACAGTCTATATATAGACTATGATAGATTTTGAAAAGTTGTTTATGCTCACTGAATTGACATCAATAATGATGTACTGCTGTTATGATGACGAATCACGCGTTGTGTTAGTTTTAGTTTGTTTCCTTCCTCTCGATCGATTGTGTTAACAATAAACATAAAGATCTACTCTTTGTTTTGATGTGACTTTCTCCTTCCATCGTAATTTCTGATTATCGTATCTTTCTCATTTTCTCCGTTCGTATTGAAGGTCCGTACACATTTTACATTGTAAATCACCACTTTCAGAGTCATACCTATATTCAAGAGAAATCGTGTGTACTTCACACGTTGTAATAATGAAATACAAAATTGCTCGGGAAACTATATACTAAACACTTCGTTTGTTTACGTGTGACTGTCTCTGTCTCTGCCTCTGGTCTGTCTCTGTCTCTGTCTGTCTGTCTGTCTGTCTGTCTGTCTGTCTTGTCTGTCTGTCTGTCTGTCTCTCTCTCTCTCTCTCTCTCTCTCCGTCCAAGTAGAAACACTCTCTGCACCCAGCCTCTCTTCCACCCATTCCCACCTCCCTTCCTCTGACCTAGCTGACACCAGTCTCCATGCCAGTCCCGCCCCTCTCAAGTTAGACAGTGCTCCTGTCTACTCCATCCCAGTTAGAAATCGTTTTGATCCATCACCATCATCACCTGATCATCAGTCCATTCCTGTCCATGTCTCCAAAAGACAAACAGCTACTCCCAGCCCACCCCATTGCCTCCAACAAACATCATTGGAAGAACAGACGGACTGTTTGATTATAGGAGATTCCACAATACATAACATGGATGCACACAAAATGAACACAGGTACCTTCAAATCAGTTCAGAAAATCAGTGTGTCCGGTCTCAGGGTCTCTGACATTAAACACTGGCTTGAATCCCGTCCACCCAATGCCCATATGGTTAGAGTTATTTTGCATGTAGGAATCAACGACTGTAAAGGGGAGAGAGATTACAACACACCAATGGAGGGCTCTCCTTTACTCATGCCAAACGACCTTCCCTAGAGCAACAGTCGTGGCCTCGTCCATCATCCCCGCATGTGGTAGACATTTAATGAATCCAGCCATTGTTCAATCCAACCTAAAGCTTCAGACAGTATGCAGGGAACTGTCTGCAGTATTTGTAGACAACAAAGATTCCTTTCTTGCTAGGAGTGGTGCCCCAGGAAAGACATGTACAAATCTCCACTAGCCATCAGCCACAAAGGTTTGCTAAAACTAGCATGGAACATCAAATACTGTGTTAGTGCCTCGTCTACGCATGACTCCGCCATGCTGCAA
>CM031604.1:11204015-11237143 GCA_018398815.1 Conus ventricosus | reverse complement strand
CCCCCCCCCCCCCCCCCCCCCCCCCCCCCACCCACCCCCTTGACACACACTCAAGGCAATGACCACAAAGAAAATAAAAAAAAGAATGTTAATTCAACACTAACTACACACATACACGCCAAAAGTAGTAAGTTAATACGTTAATAAAGTTTTTAAAAAAAATACAAATACGAAAAACAACAACAACAAAACGGAACCCTGCAACCGGAACCGGAACTGTCGATCGCCGGAAGAGGAAGTGTCGGTGGCCTTTCTAAAGGGAGAGGATGTCCGGCATGAGGGTCTGCAGACGAAGGCGCAGGATTAGAGAGTAAGGCGTGTCGTTGGTGGAGAAGAGCTGGTCGCCGGCGTTCAGCCACATCAGTCGTATGCGAGTTCTTATGTCATTATAACCCTCTGCAACATCATGGCTGTGGTGATGAGCAGGTAGGTAGGTGGGTGGGTGGGTGGAAGGTGGGGTCGGGTCGGGGCGGGAGGGGGAGGGGGAGGGGAGGAGGGGTGGGGTGGGGTGGATTGAGCACGGTTTCCCCCCTGTCATCACGATCGTGTCTGTGGTGCTTCTGATATTCTTAACTTGTGTGTGAAATCAGTGAGCTTTGTAAGATCATCCACCAAATATGTGATATCAGTTAACTTATAAATGATGATTTCAATGCTATGTAATGTGTGTGTGTGTGTGTGTGTGTGTGCGTGTGCGTGTGTGTGTCTGTGTGTGTGTGTGTGTGTGTGTTTGTGCGTGCGTGCGTGCGTGCGTGCGTGCGTGCGTGTGTGTGTGATATCGAAGCGTTATCAAAATTAAAAAAAAGAGCTCTGTTAGCAATTCAAACATTTTCGGTCCTGCCGTGCAACTTTTAACAGTTCAGTCGTAACTCTACCAGTCCCACGTGTTTGCCCGGATTTCCATTCTTTATACAGCTGTAATTACGTCTTGTCACGGTATCATACTTGACATTCGGGTTGATCTTGCGATGAGTCGTTCTGATGTGTATATATACACATATGTATGCATATATATGTATGTATACATTCATACATATGTAGTATATACTACATGTATATACATTTATGTATATTTTACACACACACACACACACACACACACACACACACACACACACACACACACACACACACATATATATATATATATATATTGAAGATGAAGAAAATAGGGGGAATATATTATAAATATGAGAAATCCTTCACTAGCTGCCTGAGGGAACCATCGCAATCCCTCTCGAAGGCTGAGGTGCCTGCGTGACTTCCTCTTTGCAGACGACGCAGCAGTAACCGCCCACTCAGCCGAGGACCTACACCAGCTCATGACTCGCTTCAGCGATGCCTGCCAAGACTTCGGCTACCATTAGCTTGAAGAAAACACAGGTCATTGGCAGGATGTTGACTCTCCTCCAGTCATCAGCATCAATGACCATGAACTGGAAGTCGTCCATGACTTTGTTTATCTGGGGCTCAACTATCCCAGACACCTTCTCACTTGACGCAGAGCTCAACAGGCGCATCGGCAAGGCAGCTACCACCATGACCAGACTGACAAAGAAAGCATGGAACAACAACAAGCTGACCGAGCAAAGATCCAGATCTACAGAGCCTGCATTGTGAGTACCCTCCTGTATGGCAGCGAGTCTTGGACTTTGCGTGCCCGACAAGAGCAAAGCTCAATGCTTTTCATATGCGTAGCCTACGACGCATTCTGAACATCACCTGGCAGGACAAGGTCCCAAACAACACTGTCCTGGAAACAGCCGGATACACCACATGTACACGCTGCTGAAACAGAGACGTATGCGCTGGCTCGGCCATGTCGTGCGCATGGATGACGGACGGATCCCTAAAGACCTTCTCTATGGAGAACTTGTGCAGGGAAAACGTCCCACAGGCAGACCACAGCTGCGATTCAAAGACGTGTGCAAGAGGGACCTAAAGGCCTTGGACATCGACCAGAACAACTGGGAAGCAACAGCCCTCGAACGGTCAGCCTGGAGACAGACTGTGCAGAAAAGTCTCTCCAAGTTCGAAGAGACACTCGCTCAGCAGCACGGGGAAAAGAGAATGAGAAGGAAGGCTGCAGACTAGGCAGACAGACCAGCGTCAGACTTCATCTGTGCCCTCTGCCACAGGGACTGTCATTCCCGCGTCGGACTGGCCAGCCACACCCGTCGCTGTACCAGAATAGACACCCAGAGCGCAACTCCATAGTCTTCCGAGACTGAAGGATGCCTACATTATGAGAAATCCTTCACTAGCTGCCTGAGGGAACCATCGTAAGTGTGTGTGGTGTGTGTGTGTGTGTGTGTGTGTGTGTGTGTGTGTGTGTGTACATATATCATTTATTTATATAGAATTGAAGTACATGTGCAATCTCTTCTTGTTAATGTTTTCAGTCAGGATAAGTTAAATTTGGAACTAAAATCTCTTTCGGTTCTGTCTAGACCACGGGGTACACATCATATCTACTGTCATTCACTGAAGATGCTATCTCATGTTCAGAATTTCTTCTTACTCTTTCATTCAATAATTAAAGTTCAGTATCTATGTCTGGTCTGTGACAAGACCAAGTCTGTCTTGTCCTCATTATCCGGATTTTCCAGAATCTTGTCACTTTAGTGTTGCATTTATTTGATACTTGTTATTAAACCGAGCGATCGTTACTTGCTTTGTTTGTTTTTTCAATTAAACGTCGGTCGTCTTCTTTATAACCGTTACACACTGGCCAAAAGCTTTGTCTAAGTCCCGTTTGAAACCGTCTGGCACTTCTACAAAACTGAATAGCGGAGTTGCACTGCTCATGACAAGGAAGAAAACCTTGCTGAACAATGAAGTAGGGGGGGAAAACAAGTGCAGGTTAACAATTCTTCCATCATTATAGTAATGACTTGACAAAGATTTAAAATTAAAAAAAAAAAAATATATTGAAGATGACGAAAACGAGAAATATAAAATTATAATATAAATATGAAAACCCTTCACTCGCTGCATGAGGGAACCATCGTAACCCCTCCGAAAGCAGATCATATGTATTGCCTGCTCCTACGCCTTTCGTCCGCTGGATCGGGACTCATCAGGGAGACACGGCTGGTTGTGTCTGTGCTCTTGGCGTCAAATAGAGAACACACCACAGTCCATATTACTGTAGTGTTCTCCCACCAAGGATTGAAAAAGAGTCCAACAGCACCCCAAAGAAAGGCCAGCGAAGGTAGTAAAAAAAAAGAAAAACGAAAGTGTGGAAGGAACATAGTTGCAGTAAAACTAAAACATTATGAAAAACAGTATGAAATATAGGGGACAATCTTTGAGCCTATGCTTGAGGATCCATTTAAGGGATGCAACGGAGATAAAAAAAAAAAAAAATGATACAGTCTGAGTGGTCAGCTCTACTGTTCAAACCCAAGCATCGTCAGCAGCTAAAAAACTGTGCAGAAAAACCCTTTTAATTGGACCCTCCTAAGAGATGCAATCGCCCCACTGATTGACCAAAAAATATAATGCGAACAATTAAGTCGTGGGGGGAAAACAAGTGCAGGTTAACAATTCTTCCATCATTATAGCAATGACTTGACAAAGATTTAAAAGTAAACAAGTGGGGTATGTTTTGCTCCCATAAAAAACCTAAACAGAGAAAACTTTTATTCAAGACTGGCAACAGCCTTTTAAACTTGAATAAAGTCAGACAAATACACAGACGAACAATCTAAAAAGTGGGGAAAAAACAAGCGCAGGCCAACAACTGAACTGTCCCGGGGAAAGACTTGAACTTGAGGGGAGGAGAGAGGGAGGGAGTTTGAAGATGGAGAAACTGGGAAAATCAAATTATTTAAAAAAAAAAAATGTTACAGATATGAAAACTCTTCTCTAGCTGCAAAAGAGAACCATCGCAATCTCTTTTGAAGGCAGATAATTTGTATTGCCTGCTCCGAGGCCTTTCGCCCCCCTGGATCGGGGCTGATCAGGAAGACAACGGCTGGTTGTGTCTGTGCTCCCGGCGTCAAAGAGACACACCACAGTCCATAATACTGTGGTGTTCTCACCACCATGGGGCAAAAAAGAATCCAATAGCACCCCCAGAGCAGCCAGCGAAAAGTAGTAAATGCAACCAAACGAAAGGTGGGGAGGAAAAAAAGTTGCCCGTAAAACTAAAGACATTATGCAAATAATATAAAATGAAGGGGCATTCTTTGAGCCTACGCCTGAGGATCCACCCAAAGAAAGCAAGGGAGATCAAAAGACAAACACACAGACGGACAGAAACAAATACAAATAACCTCAATTTATTCAAAGCAAAATCGGAAATGAAATGAGTAGGGAACAGTAAACGATAAACAGTAAACAAGTGGGGTATGTTTTGCTCCCATAAGGAAAACCCAACACAGAGTAACTTTTATTCAAGACTGGCACGCCTTCTAAACCTGAATAAAGTCAGACCCAAAAACATAGACAACAATCTAATTCTGGTGGGGGGGGGGGGAAAGCACAGGCCCAAAAACGAACTGTCTGGGAAAGATTGAACTTGAGGGGGGGAGAGAGGGGAGGGGATTTTAAGAGGGGAAACTGGGAAAATGAAATTATTTTTAAAAAAAAAAGTTACAGATATGAAAACTCTTCTCTAGCTGCATAAGGGAACCATCGCAATCCCTTTTGAAGGCAGATATATTTGTATTGCCTGCTCCGAGGCCTTTCGCCCGCTGGGTCGGGACTCATCAGGGAAACACGGCTGGGTTTTTGTCTGCGCTTTCCCGCCCCTCAAATAGAGACACAACCCCCGTCCATAATACTGTGGTGTTCTCACCACCATGGGTGCAAAAAAGAATCCAAGCACCCCCAGAGCAGCCACGAAGAGCAGCAAATGCAACCAAACGAAAGTGTGGGGAGGAAAAAAAGTTGCTGTAAAACTAAAGACATTATGCAAATAATATAAAATGTAGGGGACAGTCTTTGAGCCTATGCCTGAGGATCCACCCAAAGATGCAAGGGGGATCAAAAGACAAACACACAGACGGACAGAAACAAATACAAATAACCTCAATTTAATCAAAGCAAAATCGGAAATGAAATGAGGTAGGGAACAGTAAACGATAAACAGTAAACAAGTGGGGTATGTTTTGCTCCCATAAGGAAACCTAACACAGAGTAACTTTTATTCAACATACCCCACTTGTTTACTGTTTATCGTTTACTGTTCCCTACCTCATTTCATTTCCGATTTGCTTTGATTAAATTGAGGTTATTTGTATTCTTTTCTGTCCGTCTGTGTGTTTGTCTTTTGATCCCCCTTGCATCTTTGGGTGGATCCTCAGGCGTAGGCTCAAAGACTGTCCCCTACATTTTATATTATTTGCATAATGTCTTTAGTTTTACAGCAACTATTTTTCCTCCCACAACTTTCGTTTGGTTGCATTTGCTGCTCTTCGCTGGCTGCTCTGGGGGTGCTATTGGATTCTTTTTTGCACCCATGGTGGTGAGAACACCACAGTATTATGGACTGTGGTGTGTCTCTATTTGACGCCGGGAATGCAGACACAACCAGCCGTGTCTCCCTAATCAGTCCCGATCCAGCGGGCGAAAGGCCTCGGAGCAGGCAATACAAATATATCTGCCTTCAAAAGGGATTGCGATGGTTCCCTTATGCAGCTAGAGAAGAGTTTTCATACCGGACATCGCATGCATCCTATGTGAGAAACTGGAGGAATGGATGAGATAAATGAAAATGAGCGACTGATATTTGAATGGTACGGGAAACGACTGAATGAGCGCCAGTAGGTGCTCTTCGGCCGGCTCTACCTGGGTAGGCAGCCCGTTTGAATGAGTGAGGTAGTGTGTTTATTGTAAAGCGCTTAGAGCTTGGTCTGTGACGAGATAGGCGCTATATAAATACCCAATATAATATAATATCTGTAACATTTTTTTTTATAATTTTATTTTCCCAGTTTCTCCATCTTCAAACTCCCCTCCCCTCTCTCCTCCCTCAAGTTCAAATCTTTGCCAGACAGTTCAGTTGTTGGCTGCGCTTGTTTTTTACCCCCCTATTAGATTGTTCGGGGTATGTATTTGTCTGACTTTATTCAGTTTAAAAGGCTGTGCCAGTCTTGAATAAAAGTTACTCTGTGTTAGGTTTCCTTATGGGAGCAAAACATACCCCACTTGTTTACTGTTTATCGTTTACTGTTCCCTACCTCATTTCATTTCCGATTTTGCTTTGATTAAATTGAGGTTATTTGTATTTGTTTCTGTCCGTCTGTGTGTTTGTCTTTTGATCCCCCTTGCATCTTGGGTGGATCCTCAGGCGTAGGCTCAAAGAATGTCCCTAATTTTAAATATTTTCAGATTAGTTATATCTATAATTGCTGGAACTATTAAGTAGTTCGGGGGGGGGGAAACCAGTGCAGGCCTATACATGTCTTCAGTAATTATCAGGTAATGACTTGGCAAAGATTTGTTGAACTTTTAGAAAAAGGAAAATAAAAAAAATGAAGATTGAAGAAAATAGGGGGGAAATAGTTTATAAAATCGGTGAAGATAATTCCTTCATAGATAGCTCGCCTGAGGGAAACACATTTCGCAATCCCCTCTCGAAGGCTGAGGTTGCCTGCGTTGACTTCCGCTTTCGCAGACGACCGCCAGCCAGTTAACGCCCCCACTCAGCCGAGGTCTTCAGCAGCTTCATGGACTCGCTTCCAGCGATGCCTGCCAAGACTTCGGTCTTACCTTTCGGCTTGAAGGAAAAATCACAGGTCATGGGGCTGGGGCTGGATGTTCCAGAGATGTTGACTCTCCTACACGTCTTCTGCATCAACTGACCATTGAACTGGAAGTCGTCCCATGCTCTTTGGTTTTTATCTGGGCCTATCGTATTAACACAGAAACATGCTCACTTGAAGCCAGAGCTCAACGGCGCTCTCGGCAATTTGGCAGCTACAAACAATGACCAGACAGATCAAAGAATGCATGGGAACAACAAGCAGCTGTACCCGGCAAAGATCCTGATATACATAGCCCTGCATTGTGAGCTACCCCGCCTGTTATGGCTGCGTCGTTCTGGGTCTTTGCGTGCCGACAAGAGCACATAAGCTCAATGCTTTTCTATGCGTTGCCTACGATAGCATTTCTGATACATCCCACTGGCAGGACTAAGGTCCCAAACAAACACTGACCTGGATAAAGAGCCGGATGATCTGCACCTGCATGTACACGCTGCTGCTGAAAACAGAACGTATGCGCTGGCTCGGCCATGTCGTGCGCCATGGATGACGGAGTGATCCCTAAAAACCTTTCTCTATGGAGAAACATATTTGTGAAGTAGGAATAACATCCACAGGCTGGACCACAGCTGCGATTTGAAATAGCACGTGTGCTTGAGGGACCTAACGGACCTAAAGGACTTGAAAATCGACCACAGACAACTGGGAAGCATCAGCCCTCGATACGGTCACGCCTGGAGTACAGAACTGTGCAGAAAGGTTCTCTCCAAGTTCGATGAGACACTCGTCCTCAGCACAGGCTAGGGAAATGAGAATGAGATGAAGGCTGCTCAGCCAGGCCAGACAGACCAGCGGTCAGACTTCATCTGTGCCATCTGCCATCTGGGTCTGTAATTCCCGCGTCGGATGGCCTGCACCACCGTCGATGTACTAAGTATAGACACCTACGAGACACTCGCCCCAACACTACCCCATAGTCTTCCGAGATGAAAGGTTGCCTACATTATAGAATTTCCTTCACTAGCTGCCTGATGGGAACTTCGCTATTCATCGGAAGGGTGTGTGTGTAGTGGTGTGTGTGTGTGTGTGTGTGTCGTGTATGTGTCGTGGTCGTGTTGGTGTGTGGCGTGTGGTGCTGTGTGTGTTGCTGGGTGTTGTGGGGATTGGGTGTGTCGTGCGTGTGTGTGCATTATACCATTTATGCCTATCATAGAATTTGAAGTTAATGTGCAACTCTCTTCGTCGGTTAATGTTTTTTAGTCAGGATAAGTTAATATTTGGAACTACCAAAATCTTTTCGGTTTATCTGTCTAGACAACGGGGGTACATCATTTCTATGTCATTCACTGTAGATGCTATTCATGTTCAGAATTTCTTTCTTACTCTTTCATTCAATAATTAATGTTACATGTTATTTGTCTGGTCTGTGATGAGTCCAAGGGTCTGTCTTGCCATCTTTGTCCCGAGGGTTTTCCATGATCTTGTACACTTTAGTATCCCTGCATTTCACTTTGTTAATTGTTATTAATACAGCCAGCGATCAGTGTTCTTGCTTTGTTCTTTTGTTCTGTTATGTTCTTTAAAATTATATCGGCGCGTCCATCGGTCTTTGTATAACAGTTACTCACTGGACTATTGCTTTGTCTGTTTTTTCAATTTAAAATCGTCGGCGTCTCATTCTTTATAACCGTTACTATCTGGCCAAAACGATTTGTATGTTTTTAAATTAATAGTTTGGTCGTCTTCTTTATAACACGTTAAAAACTGGCCGCAATTAGCTCTTTCTGCTTTTTATAATTTAAACGATCGGTCAGTCTGCTTTTTATCCGTTACACTCTGGCCAAAAGCCTTCTGGCTCTAAAATCCCGTTTTGTAACAGTTTATGGCTACTTCTACAAAAAATGAACTCTGAACTGCGGTGTTGCACTAATGAAATCATGAAAAGGCAAGAAATTGCTCTGCCTGAACAAGAAGTCCAGTGGGGGGGGAGAAGGGGTGGAATCAAGTGAAGGTGTTAACCCCCCCCCCATAAAAAATTCTTCCTTCATCATTTTGTTATGATTTGACAAAGATTTAGATTTTAATAGACTTAAAAACAAAGGAATTGAAACGAATTAAATGACGGAAAATGGGAGAACAAATATTTCTATTTTAATATAATTCATGAAAACACCGCCTCACTCGCTGCATGAAGGGACCAATCGTAATTCCTCTCGAAGACTGATCTTTATGCTATTGCTGGCTCCCTAGGCCTCTTGTCACACTGGATCGGACTTATCAGGAGAGTCAAAACTGATTAGGTCTGCTGCTCTTCGGTGTTCAAATGGGACTCACCTCTGTCCGTTAATTCTGTTGGTTTTCTCACCACAAGGGTTCATAAAAGTATCAACAGCACCCCAAAGCAGCCAGTGAAAAGGTAGCCGATATAAATGGAAAAACAAATGTGTGCGCGTGTGGAAAAAAGTAGCTGTTAAAAACTAAAAACATTTTGCCTAACAGTATACAAATGTAGGGGGGACCAATCTTTCAGCCTATTGGCTTGTGGATCCATTTAAGGATGCAAGGGAGATAATAAAACAATGATTACAGTCTGTGTGGTCAGCTCTACTGTTCATACCAATGCCATCCGTCCCAGCAGCTAAGGAATTGTGCTGCAGCCAGTCATCAGCCTTATATTGGATCCCCTTTTGAGATGACAAGTCGCACACTGAGTGACCAAACAATATCATGATGTACAAAGTAAAAGTCGTGGGGGAGGGGGGGGGGGGGGAAGCGGGGGGGAGGAAACCAAGTGCAGGTTACACAATTCTTCCATGCTTTATAGTAATGACTTGACTTAGATTTAAAATTTAAAAAAAGTTGAAGATGAACAAATTGGGTACAATATATCTTTTAAAATAAGAAAGAAAAATCTTGTCGTTGTCTTTAGCCATATCCAAACTTCCAACAAATTCGCTTGTAAAGGGGATCACTGTGTTGGATACACTGCAGCCTGGCGCACTCGGAACGAGAGCAGCAGCAGCTATGTGGCAGGCTATTCATTTTCATGTGAAAGTTCCAGATCGAGTGGGCTCCCCTTTCATTCAATGACAGACGTCGATACCATACTCGACTGGAATATTCGTCTGTGTGTGACCTATGCATGATTGATTGGTTGTGAGCTGATTTTGAAATCAGCATGAGCTGTCGTCGATTTTGACAGCCAAGAGATCTTCAAACATTTGTGCATAATTCAAGGAACTTGGGCCTACTCTTTTTTAGACCAGAAAACTTCTCTCATAGATCTTCAATGTGATGATCCTTCCTGTTTTGGGGAACAGTTCTGTTATGATTGGCACAAAACGGTATGGAATGGTTGGATGAGTACATAATCTACAACTCATTAACTAACACTGCTGTATTTCAAATGGTTGTGCAGTATGCATAGGTGTGCAGCATCATTTGAGACACAGGACACCCTACACGTATTCTTTTCTAGTTTCACACAAAATACACACACACACACACACACACACAGACACACAAAACACACACAACCCACACACACACACACTCACACACACAACACACCTGAGGGGCGGAGGGGGGTGGGGGCGGTGAGGTGAGAAAGAGACAGACAGACAGACATGACAGACTGTACAGACTGGCTGAGACGAGAGAGAGAGATCGTGACGAGGTGAGAGAGTGATGCGAAGACCGGAGACGATAATGAGAGACGACGCGAGGCAGGGCTCAGGGACTTCCCGCGGCGAGAGGTGATCGTGATGGAAGAGCGAGAAGGTGAGAGTGGGAGACACGGCAGAGAGAGAGAGACGAAGCGAGAGAGGACGAGACAGGCAGTGAGAGAAAGAGTGTGGAGTGAGAGAGAGAGGACACTGCGCGGGAGGAGACGTCCGCGAATAAGTGAGTGCCGGTCTGCGCGTCCCTGAAGTGTCCGATGAGGGACAGCCAGTTGGAGCGAGCTGCTCGACCGCGAGAGAGTTACGGGGGGAGAGGAGAGACGAGAGAGGAGAGAGAGAGACGAGAAGAGATCCGCGGGCGAGAGAGCGAGATGAGAGAGAGGAGCCGACAGGAGAAAGAGGAGGAGTCAGAGGAAGGGGGGGGGGTGGAGGGGGAGGGGGGGTGGGGGGGGAAAAGACATGAGACAGAGACTGAGAGAGACAGAGCTCGGACACATGATCCAGCAGTGAGGCAGGGTATCGTTAAGTTCCTGGAGGTCCGTGGGGCATGTTGTATGGTAGGACTTGTCCCAGGGCAGGGATCGGATCAGCACCACGTACCAGCCCGGCCTTGGGGCAACGGTTTGAAGATGAAGGTGGAGGTGCTAAAAGTGGCCCCCCACGTTGTCACTTGACGTCCGGCTCTTAATCCTGTAGGAGATAGGTCGTCTGATATGCACGTGGATGAGACTCACAAGGGCCAAAGTCATTGTGCTGCGTTGAACAGGATCGACAATGGAAGGCACATTTCGGTTTTACTTAGATGTAAAAAAGTTTTTACATCTGTCATGTAGCCCCACCTGCCCGTGCTCTGTTGGGTTAGTGCGCTGGACTCGTGAGTCTACCTGGTCTGAGGGTGTGGGGTCGAATCTCCGTCGGGTTGTTTCGGTACAAGAGGGAGTGGGGGAAAGGGAGAGGGGGGTGGGGCGGGTTTCCTTCGGAGTTAACAAAGCTATGATTTCACTTTATTCCCAGGAATGTCATGCGAATGGGAATTGCGGTGTGAGACGCTTGTGGTGACGTCAGTGAGCGTCTCATGCGGCAAAGTCTCGCACTTAATAGTATGCTCCATCGACAATTTTCGGAAAAAACCCGAAGGCCAGTTTGGTCGTTGGTTAAAGGATGGCGATAGTCACATGGAAAATTCAGCGACCTGGAAAAGACCCTGAATGACCGAGGGGATTGACTTGACATGTGGCCGCTAGCAGGCAGCTCTTCAGTGCCGCCTCCTCCACTACTGGCAGGGCTGAGTGTCTGTTGTAAAGGAAATAACAGTGTGGATTGTGTGCGATTTGCGCTCTGGTTTTCAACGGAGGGAGAGGGCGCTCTAACAAGTATTTTTTCTAAATCAAAAATAACAACATAAAAACGACAGTAAGAATAACAATGGTAATCATCCATCATGTTTCCACCATGTTCATCATCATGTTCATCCTTATACATCACTCCCATCTTCTTCTTCAGATCTTGTTCCTCATCTTCATCATAATTTCATCATCATCATCATCATTTTCTTCCATATTCTTCATCTTCATCAGCAGCATTCAGCATCATCATCCTCTTCATCATCATCATCCTTCATCATCCATCATATCAATCTTCATCATCATTCTCCTCTTCAGGCATCATCCCCCAAGGGGGGGCCCCCTCTTCTTTTATTATTATCATCACACTCAATATGTAATATATATTAACTAACAAATAAAGAAAACTTTAACCCTGGACCAACATCCAAAAATGGGTAAGGACAACTTAGGCTGCAAATAATCGCCGCCAAATCTGGTGGATTACGCCCTGAGTTTTGGGTGGTTTAGCTCCTCCAGGCAACACTTACAGTGCTATGATGTATGATGGCTCCTGCCTTCTCTTCGGATATACAAGGCTGAATCAAAGCACAGTGCGTGTGACTCTTTCTCTTCGCTTCCTTGTAACTCAAGTCTTGTTACTTACTGAATTGTGTTTTAGGTGTCAGGGTTCTGCAGGGTCTTTTTTACTAAATATAAAGTGGGTGAATTACTTTGCTGATTTGGCTTTCTGCTTCGACTCACTAAATCACATATTTTTTTTTCCCACCGGACGGTCTAGTGTAAGTGGCATGATCAGTTTGGTTGAATTTTGTCTTGCCTGATATTGACTCCTCTTCTATCACTCGAAAATTGATTATTTGTCTTATACACACTTATCACAATTGACAAGGTTTGTTTGCGGGGGAAGGGGGGTTCATTGGTTTGAAGATGGTGCAATATTACTGCCTACACAGAATTGGCTCGGTACAGGAACCTTTTCTATCTCATCTGGTACGTTGCTAGTTTTTTTTTTTTTTTTTTTTTACACAGTTGCCATTTTTAACCTGATCATCCTCGAAGATAGTTAGAAATAAAAAAAAACACACAAAAAACTTCTTCTGCTCTCTCCCTTCTATGGCAAACCGAGGGGAATGCGGCGATGGAAGGGAAAGAAGGGGGGGTGGCGGAGTGAAGGGGGGTACGTTTCAGGTTAAGAAAGCGTTTCAGTTCAAAGGTCAAACATTTCGCTGACATTTATTGGTGATGTGGAAAGGCTTTTTTGTATTAGTGAACAGGAGCCACTGGGTTTTTGTTGTTGTTTTTTTTTTTTTTTTTTTTGGTTTGTTGCCTGTTTTTCTGTCTGCATTCTTGTTCTGAAGGTTGAAGGACTCCAGTCTGATGGTCCGTCCCGAGGATGGATATGCAAGCAGGTGGGTTTTGCTGGATAGTGAAAAAATCAACCAACACAAAAAAAAAAACAAGGAATGAACTGTCTCCCTCGCTCTTTTATTTATTTTGCCATATTTTATGGTCCCCATTTGTCAGTCGTGGTTTTTTTTTCTCTCTCATTTTTTCGTTGATTCTTTTTTCTTTTCTTTCTTCTTATTCTCCGTTGTTTGTTTTTTGTTTTGGATGGCCGCTTTTCAGTATGTGTTTCTTTTCTTTACATTTAATTAAATTGTAGCTTAAAGAAATTGTGCTATGAAATCTTCTCCCAAGCAGAAAAAAAAAAACCCGGCGCTTTTGTGTGTGTTTGTATTGTGTGTGTGTGTGTGTTGTGTGTGTGAGTGTGTGTGGGTGGTGTGTGTGTGTGTGTGTGTGTGGTTCTGTGTGTGGTGTGTGTGTTGTGTCTCCCCTCTCTGTGGAGTGGATGCCTGTGTCGTGTCCTGTGTTGTGTGTGGTCGTGTGTGTGTCGTGTGTGTGTGTTGTGTGTTAGATGTGTTTCTGTATGTGTGTGTCTCCTGCGTCGGGTGCAGCATGCAATGCCTGCGTGTGCGCAGTATTATGTGCGTGCCGTGCGTGCGTGCGTGACCACCGTGCTGCGCGCCTCCTGCCGCTCAGTTGGCACACGTGCGTCATACCCATCTACTCGTAACGCCAGGATTGTTGACGGCCTTTGCTGTGGGCCAAAGCTTCAGCGTAGTCCAGCATGGTCAAACACGCCGGGCTCAGCAGTTTCTCCCTCCACTAATGGCCGTAGTTGTTAGGCAGAGCCGCCAAGCCTCGTACTCTTCCAGCTTGCCTTCCGCCTCGCTCAGCCACCCCTGTGGGCCTAGTATGCCTGTCCAGTAGCACCTTGAAGCGAGTTGCTGTAACCACTTCACCCGACAGACCGATACCTGAAACAACGACCACCAAAAAAAAAAAGGTCATGAGGATGGCGGATTTAGAAGGGGGAGTGGGTGGAAGGAAACGGGTCGTTGGGGGGGGGGGGGGGAGGCTGGAATGAGGTGAGGAAAGAACATGAGGAGGAGGAGGTGATGGAGAAAGGGGAGGAGGAGGGAGGAGGAGGTGGAAGGATGAAGGAGGAGGAAGAAGAGAGGCGGAAGTGGGGGGTTGAGAAGGAGGAAGGGGATGAGGAGGAAGAAGAAGGAGGAAGGAGGAAAAAGAAGAAGGAGGAAGGGGAAAAGAGAGGATGAACGAAGGGAAGAAGAGGAGGAGGAGGAGGAGGTGAAGGAGGAGCCCCCCCGGAGGAGGAGGGAGAAGGAAGGTGGAGGAAAAAGAGAAAAATCAGGAGGAGAAGAGATGTTTATTGGAAGGGTGAGGTAGGAGCCTGGAAAGAACCAAGAAAAAGAGGAGGAGGAGGAGGAGAAGAGTGAGAAGGAGGGCAGGTGAAGGCCGAAGTCGGGGAACGGTATGGAGGACGAACAGGGTGAGAGAGGAAGAAGGGAGGAAGGGTGAGGAGGGGAGGGAGGGGAGGAGACCCATGGGGGTGGAGGAATGGGAGGAGGGAAAGAAAGAGAGGAGGAGGAGAGGAGCGAGGAGGAGATGAAGACACGGAGAGGAAGACGGGGGAGGAGGAAGATGAAGAGAAGCAAGAGAAGAAGCAAGCGAGAGGAGGAGGAGCAGATAGAACAAATAAGAAGTGAGGGGAGCGAGGTGCTAGGAAGTGAAGGAGGAGAGGAGGGATAGAAGAAGAAGGGGAGGAGGAGGGAGGTGGAGGAGGAGGAGGAGGAAGGAGGAGATGGAGGAAGAAGAGAAGAGAAGAGATTAGAGAAGAAGAGGGTTGGAGGTGGAGAAGGAAGACGAGGACGAGGAGGCAGGACCGAGATAGAGGGAAGAGAAGAGAGGAGGACGTGGAGAACTGATGGAGAAGGAGCGGCAGGAGGAGGAGGAAGGTGTAGGAAACAGATTAGAAGAAGGATGGAGGAGGAGGAGGTGAGAGGAACGACGATAGAGAAAGAAGAGCGGTGGAGGAGGAGTAGGAGGAGGAACTGAGGGTTGGAGGACAGGAACAGATAGAAGAAGGAGGGAGGAGGAGGAGGAGGAGGAAGTCAGATTAGGGAAGAAAAGAGGAGGGAGGAGGAGAAGATGGAAGAGATGAGAGGAGGAGGAGGAGGTGAAGATGGAGGAAAAGGGAGAATGGGACCATGGAAGAAGGGAGGGAGGCAGAAAAGAAAGACGATTAGAGGAAGAAAAGAAAAAGAGGAGGAAGGGAGGAGGAGCGAGGAGGAGAGGAGGAGGAGATGGTGAAGAAGAGAGGAGGCAGGAGGCAGGAGGAGGAGGGTTGAAGAAGAGAGAGGGAGGAGGAGAGCGAGGAGGGAGGAGAAGATGAAGAAGAAGAGGAGGGGCGGGAGCGGGAGAGGAAGAGGAGGAGAAGGAGATGGAAGAAAGAAGAGAGGAGGAGGAGGGGAGGAGGGGGAGAGGAGAAGTGGTAAGAGGGATGAGGAGGAGGGGAATGAGATGGAGAGAGTGGGGGAGAAGGAGGAGGAGGTGTGAGGACGGAGGGGGGAGGTAGGAGATGGAAGAAGGAAGAGAGGAGGAGGAGGAGGTGGAGATGGAAGAGGAAGGAAGGGGTTTTGGAGGAGGAGGAGGAGATGGATGGAAGAAGTAAGAGAGGAGGAGAAGGAGGCAGGAGGTGGAGGAGATGGAAAGAGGAGAGAAGGGGGAGGAGGAGGGGAGGGAGATGGGAAGAGAAGTGAGAGGAGCGAGGGAAAGGAGAGGACGGGGCGAGAGAGGAGATGAAGAAGATGTGAGGAGGAGGAGGAAGGGGGAGGGGGAAAGCGATACCGAGAGAAGGACGAAGATGGAAGAAGAGTGAGTGGAGGAGGAGAGGAGAGCATTAGGAGTTCGGGACGAAGAGAGAGAACACTGAATGAGAGGAGGAGCACGGAGGAGGAGGAGGAGGAAGTATGGAGATGGGCAAGAAGAACAAGAGGGAGGAGGAGGAGATGGAAAAGAAGAAGAGAGGATGAGGTGATGCTTGACGGAGGAGATGGAGGGAGAAGGAACGAGGAGGAGGAGGAGGGGGGGAGCAGTGGAAGAAGTAAGAGGAGGAGGAGGAGGTAGGAGAAGGGAGAAGATGATAGAAGAAGGGAGCAGGTGGAGGAGGAGGAGGAGATGGAAGAAGAAGAGAGGAGGAGGAGGCGGAGAAGGAGAAGATGGAAGTAGACAAAAAGAAGAAGGGATGCAAGCCTAGTAGGAAGAAGGGGAAGAGATGGAAGAAGTAGAGAGAGGGAGGAGGAGGAAAGGAGGAGGGGGAGGAGAAGATGGAAGGAAGAAGGGAAGGAGGAGGAGGAGGAGGCGAGGAGGAGAACGATAAGGAGGAGGAGGAAAGAGGTGGAGGAGAGAGTGAAGATGGAAGGAAAGATGAAGGGAGGGCAGCAGTGCAGGAGGAGGAGGAGGAGGAGGTGGAGAAGAAGGAGAGAGGAGAAGAGAGGAGGGAGACGAAGATGGAGAAGAAGGGAGGTGCAGGAGGAGATGGAAGAAGAAGGAGAGCAGGAGGAGGGAGGAGGGGGAGGAGATGGAGAAGAAAGGGAGCAGGATGAGGTTGGGGGGATGGAGAAGAAGGAGCAGGGAGGAGGAGGAGGAGGAGAAGGGATGGAAGAAGAAGAGAGGAGGAGGAGATGGAAGAAAGAAAGAGCCAGGAGGACGAGGAGGAGGAGGAGAAGCAGGAGAGGAGAAGATGGAAGAAAACGGGGAGGAAGGAGGAGGTAGGAGGAGAAGATGGAAGTAGAGGGAGCAGAGGGGAGGGAGTAAGGAGGAGATGAAAGAAAGAAGAGTGGTGGAAGCGGGACATGGAAGAAGAAGGGGAACGAGGAGGAGGAGAAGGATGAGATGAAAGAAGCAGACACGAGTGGAGGCGGCAAGTAGGAGGACATGGAAAGAAGAGGGCGCAAGAGGAGAGGAGAAGGATGAGATGAAGGTAAGAAGAGATGAGGAGGAGGAGATGAAAGAAGACGAGAGGCCCCCAGGATGATTAACGGATTATTCTAAAATAATAAGTTTAACTGGGGAGGGATGAGGAGGGGATGAGTATGATCTAGAAGAAGCAAGAAAGGTTGGGGGTAGGACGAAGCTGATGAGCTAGACGAAGAGAGAGGGGGAGGATAGCGAGGATTGAGATAGACGAAGTCTAGGGAGGATGAGGATTAGGAGATAGGGGAGGCAGAGAGGGGGGAGGAGGAGGCGGAGTAGAATATGCCGAGGGGGATGAGGGGAGGATGATGAGGAGGAGGAGGAAGGAGGAGGAGAAGGAGATAGGACGAAGAAGGAGGGGGGAGGAGGAGGAGGAGGAGGAGATAGACGCAAGAAGAGGGGGGAGGGAGGATGAGGAGGGTGGACTGGAGGAGGAGGAGGAGGAGGGAGGTGATAGAAGAAGAAGAAGAGATGCAGGAGGAGGGGGAGAGTGGGAGAAGGAGAGATAGAAGACTGAGGGCAAGGCAGTGAAGAGGAGCCTCCCCCGATGGGTGGAGGAGGTTGGAGGAGGTGCAGGGAAGAGGAGGGAAGAGGATGAGGGGAAGATGAACTTCAAGAGTTAAAATTGGTAAAACAGTTTCTCTGGACAACGGGCTGCCCGCCGTCAGTTTTCGTAGGTTTATTGCACCGCGCAGATAAGGCGGAGAGTATGTTAGTTCGATCCCGGCTTTTTGGCAGACTGATTTACTTTTTAATTACATTCTTACACTACAATACACCACACACACCCTATACTCCTACACACACGTCCTCCACACACACACACCACACACACACACACACAAACGTAGACACAGACAACAGACAGATAGGCAGATAGTATAGACCAGACAGGACAGAAGGTCAGACGACAGACAGACAGGTGGAAGGACGAGGAGGAGGAGATGGAAGAGAACGGAGCTGGAGGAGGAGGAGGAGAACGAAAAGGGAATTAGAGAGGAAGGAGGAGGAGGAACAGGAGATGGAAGAAGGAGAAGCGAGGGGAGGAGGGGAAGGAGGAGGTGATGGAAGAAGAAGAGAGGGAGGAGGAGGAGGCAAAGATGGAAGAGAAGGGAGGTGGAGGAGGAGTATGAGTTGGAAGAGAAGCGATGGGGGCGAGGGGGAGCTAGTAGAAGAAGAGAGGGGGGAGGAGGAGGAGGAGATAGAAGAAGACCGACGAGGGGGGGAGGAGGAGGAGCTTGAAGAAGAAGAGTGGGGCGAGGAGGAGGGCAGGTGGAGCTAGAGAAAGAAGAAAGAGGGGGTGGGGGGGGGTGGGAGGAGAGGAGCTAGAAGAAAGAAGAGAGGGGGAGGAGGAGGAGCTAAGAAAGAATGAAGAAGAGGGGGGGGGGGAGGAGCTAGAAGAAAGAAGATGAAGAGAGGGGGAGGAGGGGTGTGATGAAGAAGGGAAAGAGAAAGAAGAAGAGAGAGGGGGGGGGAGGAGGTGATAGAAGAAGAAAGAGGGGGAGGAGGGGAGATCGATGAAAGAGAAGAGAAAGAGGGGGGAGGAGGAGGACGATAGAAGAAGAAGAGAGGGGGAGGTGGTAGGAGGAGGAGGAGGAGATTGACGAGAGAGGAGGAGGAGGAGGAGGATTTAGAAGATAGAAGAGATTTTGCAGTAGGAGGCATTGAGGGGGAAGAAGGAGACTCGAAGAAGAGGAAGGAAAGAAAGAGGGGAGGATGGAGGAGGTGGTGGTGGGGAGGAGGTGCAGGGAAGAGGAGGAGGGGAAAAGATGAACTTCAAGGGTTAAAAAAATTGTAACAGATTTCTCTGTCACGGGCTGCCCCGTCAGTTCAGTTGGTTTCTGCTTACCGCGCAGTTAAGGCGGAGGTATGTTAGTTCGAATCCCGGCTTTGGCGACCACCCTCCAGAATTTACTTTTAATTACCATTCTCACACTACACTAAACTACACTACACCACACTCTCACACACACACACACACTCACACAACACACCACACCACACACATTACACACAAAGAGACGTAGACACAGACACACAGACCGATAGGACAGATAGACAGACAGACTCTGAAAGGTAGGACAGACAGACTGACAGGGTACAGACCAGTCGGACACACACACAGACCACGCTCACTACACACAAAACCACACACTTCACTACACACATACACCACACACACACACAAACACACAACACACACACACACACACACAAACACACACACTACACAACACACACAGCACACACACACCACACACACGCACAAACGTAGACACAGACAGACAGTCTGAACGACCACACAACCACACAACACACACAACACACACACACACACACACAACACACACACACACACACGTACACACACACACACACACACACCACACACACACACACACACACAACACATCACGACACACACACACAAATACTATTGATTCGCATCGTTTTCATTTGGTTAATGGAAAAGGTTTTCCCATTCTTTAACAACAGGATGATAACATTTTGACGTACCAACAAGTAGCCAGTAGCCACTTTTGTCATTACCAGGTTTTTCTAAACACTTTCAGAAAGCAGTGATGGTGTTTGGTAATGGATTGTTGAATGTTCTATATGCTTTGGGGTCAGAGGTTCGATTCTCCGTTTTCACGTTCTCCTTTGTAACATTTTGGTTGCATTTCATGTTCTTTGGTTGCTTTGTTGCAATTATTGTTATGCGGCTTTCTTCATGATCCCATGCAGTTTGTTCGTAGGGACGGGAGGATTTATTCCCTGTTTACGTCCGGTCCTATGCAAATTATTTTTCATTTTTCGCGAAATCAATTGATGTTGTTGTTGTCACCATTGTCATATCTTATTATTATTGTCATTACAAAATTGTAAATGTGTTGTTTTTATCCCACTTTATCTTTACTTATCTTAATTATTATTATTATTATTTTACTACTACTACTTCTAATTCTACTCACTATACTACTATAATACTACTCTACTACGGCACTACATACTTCTACTACCAACCCACCACCCCTACAACTGCTACTGCTACTCAATACTACTACTACAACTACTACTGCTATTCTCATCATACATACATCATCTTTCATTCATCTTCTTCTATATCATCATCATCATCATCATCATCTTCATCATTATCATTGATAATACGTTTTCATTATCGTTGTCATTTTTTTCATCATCTTTCATAATCATCATCTTCATCATCAGCATAATCATCATCTTCATATCCTCACCGTCATCACCGTCGTCTTCATCATCATCATCTTCCTCATCATCATCTTCTTCATTCATCATCTTCATCACCACCATCGTCACATTTATTATCATCATCATTATCATCATTTTATCTATCTTGATCGGAACCAGCTTAACGTGGGTTAGAAAAGGTGTTTGAAAAGGGTAGGAATGCCAACTCAACAGCAACAATCTACAGGATTGGCAATATAGTCACAAAAAGCAGCAGCAGCAGCAGCAGCAGCTGAAGATGCTGCAGCTGCCAGGTATACAACGCAGTTAGTCTAGCACTGGTTGTTGGAAAGGAATGGATGTTTTGCCTGCAGACAAATACGAGGTCAGCTGGGGGCTTTTCTTTGACCACGACCTTCCGTGGCGTGATAGTTCAATGCATTTGTCTGCTGTGCGAGGGGCAAGGGTGAGTTGGACATTGCAGATGTGGTGTGTGTGTGTTGTGTGTGTGTGTGTGTGTGTGCCTGTGTGTGTCGTGTGTGTGTGTGCGTGCGTGCGTTGCGTGCGTGTGCCGTGCGTGCGTGTGTGTGTGTGTGTGTGTGTGTGGTGTGTGTGTGTGTGTGTAGTGTGTGTGGGTGTAGTGCGAGTGTGTGTGTGGTTGTGTGTGTGTTTGTTGTGTGCTCGTGTGTGTGTGTTTATGTGTGTGTGTGTGTGTGTGTTGTGTGTGTGTTGTGTGTGTATTGTGTGTGTTGTGTGTGTGTTTGTTGTGTGTGTGCGTGCGTGTATGTGTGTTGTGTGTATGTGTGTGTGTGTGTGTGGGTGAGTGTGTGTGTGTGTGTGTGTGTGTGTGTGTGTGTGTGTGTGTGTGGTGCGCGCGGCACGCGCGAGCTGCGCGTCAGTATGTTTTTATTTTTATTCTCATCTTTCGCTCTCTCGGATAAGTAACTACCTTAGTTTCGATTGCCAATTGCCCTCAGAATATTCCCATTTGTTACTCTTTCAGCCACTCACAAAAATTTTGCTTCCCCTGCAATATTCATAAATGCAAACTTTAAAAGATTATCTACTCACTTTTTATATACTTACGCTTCATTGCATTAATAGACATATTTTCCCGCGTAACTTTGCTTTATGGATTAGAAAACTTAACCAAAAACACTAGTTTCGTTTAACATATTCGTACTAAAATATGTACGAAATGGTTTAAGAATGAAGAAGAACGAGGAAAACAGAAAGACAGGTGATAGAAGAAGCAACAAAAACAAAGAGACAAAGGAATATGAGCGAAGGAGGATTAAAAAAATAGCCTTTTAGATAGTAAATTTTGATAACAATAAGAAGAAGAATCGTAATAATACTGTATACTAAATCATAAAAAAATTTGTAATGAGAATTGGTTAGTAGTAAGTAGTAAGATGGTCGAACGCACAAAAGGAGGAATAGAAAGAAGAGCGGGTAAAGCAATAAGGAAAAGGGACGAACAAGCAACCAAAACAAACAAAACAAAAACACCCCCCCCCCCCACAAAAACGGAAAACAACATAATACAAAAAAAAAAGAAAAAAAAAACAAAAACCGAGAAAACAACACAGTCATCACAACAGAAAGTAAGGAAACGTTAACCAGAATCAAGCAAAGCAAGGTTACGTACCCTGGGGCTCAACGTGTTGGGAATTCTCCCGGCGTCTTCGTCGGAGAAACCACGACATTTTGACCCTCTCCGACTCCCATCCCACCATCGTTCATCATCACCCCACTTCATCACCATCATTCCATCACCCAGGGAGGAGTAGGTCACCGCAGCCTCGGAGAATTCATCTGAAAGTTCTTCAGAATGACAGCAGGGACCACCGCCTCTTCTGGATCGCTCCTGGTTTTTTTTGTTTTCGTCTTTCTTTCTTTCTTTTTCGAGTCGTTTATGAAATGGACAACGATTCAGCGACAGCTGTTGGAACATGCAGGGCCGGGATTAGGAGCAGCAGGGGGGGGGGGGGGGAAGAGCAGGAGGGGGGGGGGGGGGTGCTAGGTTTTTTTGAACGTGTCTCTGTAACCGGTTCTGTGAAGGACGTAGGGCTACTGACTGCTCGTATGTTTTCAGTATGTGGTCTTTTTTGTTGGGCGTTCACAGACCTGAGTGCCAGTCGGAGTTTGAAGCACTCTGCGACCAGTTTCTTGGTGGACAAATGTGGTTCCTGGCAGCTGACTGTGTGTAGGAAAGGTCTCCTCTCTGTGTGTGTGTGTGGTGTGTGTGTGTAGTGTGTGTGTTTGTGTGTGTGTGGTGTCGCTGAGTGCCAGTGAATTTACAGAACATTGCAATGGACCATCTGAATACGGATATTCCCGTGTTTCATGTGGATGTTAGTTATTGTTACTTTTCTCTTCGATTCACTTGCTTCTTCTATGGTGATTTCTCCGACATTCTTTTTCTCGTCTTCGGATGATACTTTTGGAAGTTTAACTATTTTTCAGATTTCTTTGTCTAAACGTTCTTGTAAAGACACAATCAGCTTCATTCCGAGCCTCTTTGTTATTGTTCTTATTGATTTTAGTTAATTGTTTAATTTTTTGTCGTCGACTTCATAAAAGATACTTCTTTTCGCGTGTTTCTGTTTGTTTATTGTTTTAATGTTTGTCTCTTTGCCTGTTTAATTTTGGCGACCACTATATACATATAATCGTCTTTGAAAAATAGATTTCAAAGTGAGGTGACGACAGACAGAAATTGGAAGAAATAATGTACCGCCAAAACGAAAGAACAAAGAATGACGGAAAGAATTGTGTTTTGTAGTTTGCTTCTCTTTCATTTGGCGGTTTCAGAATTTCTTCACTCTCATTTTTTTTTTCTGGTTCTAATATATCTTACCGTTTGTCTGTTGTTTGTTGTTTTTCATCGGTGGTCACGGTTAAGTTTTTGTTACCTAATAACCAGGTTCCAAAAACATTTTCAACATGCATTTCTGTGTAAAAACTATTGAGTGTGCGTGTATGTGTGTGTATGTGTGTTATGTGTGTGCGTGTCGGTGCGTGCGTGCGTGCGTGCGTGCGGCGTGCGTGCGGTGCGTGCGTGTTAGAGAGGAGAGAGAGAGAGAAGAGAGAGAGATGAGAGAGAGGAGAGAGAGAGAGAGAGAGATGAGGAGAGAGAGAGATGAGACGAGAGAGATTTCACTTCAGTTTCTTTCTGTAGCATTTTATTATGTTCGAAACGTCTTACTTTCTGAATCTCTGAATCTATTGTTCATTCTAATGATTCGTTCTTGTATATTCCTTCTAACCTGACTCACTATCTAATATCTGTCAACAAAAGATTTACCGTGACAGTACAGTAGTTTTCAGGCTGTCTTGTACTAAAAACAAAAATCGAATATTGCGGGTTTGAACGGATCCCCAAATGCGGACAGTGTTAAGGAACAAAGTTAGAAACAAATTACTGGTCGACTTTGAAAACTGTATTGTCGTGCCCTCCCCAGTTCTGCTCAGCCGCTGAGCTCCCTTATGGTACTACTGCACCTGAAAGACTCCTCACAATGTGCGTGATGGTCTCAGACCTGACCCACTGGCCGAGTGCTGTTTGCTGCGCTGCATTGATTGGCGGTGATGTATCCATTGGGAAGGAGGTTTAATGTTGGGGTCTTTTCTCTTTGTAGACCTATCCACTGGCAGTTGCCGTTTGCAGCCGCTGCATCTGATTGGTTGGAGATGTATCTATGACAGGTGTTTAATGTTGGGGGTATGCGGGCCTTTGCCTAATCATACGGATATGTAGAGACGTCTCGAGGGGTGAAATGACACTATAATGCGTGGGGAATGTCACTAAGGTATAGTTAAGCTGGGCGAGTCCATCTCTGTCTGTCTGTCTGTTGTCTGCCTGTCTTTCTCTTTGTCAATCTCCCCCCCCTCTCTCTCTCTCTCTCTCTCTCTTCTCTCTCTCTCTCTCTCCTTCTCTCTCTCTCTCTGTCCTTCTGGCTGTCTAGTCTGTCTGTCTGTATGTCTCACTCTTCTCTCTCTCTCTCTATCTCTCTCTCTCTCTCCTCTTATCAACCACACCACACACACTCACACCCTTTTTTATTTTTAGATGGATCAAATGATATGCGTGTATGTGTGTATGGGTGTGGGTGTGTGTGTGTGTGTGTTGTGTGTGTGTGTGTGTGTGTGCGCGTGTTGTGCGTTTGTGTTGTGTGTTGCGTGTGTGTGTGTGTGTGTGTGTGTGTGTGTGCGTGTCTGTTTTTGTTTCATTGTTGTTGTTGTTGTTGATAATGATGATGATGATAGTTTACGACACTGGGATGAATTTCAACACATTTAATGTGGAATGTAATAAAAGAGATAAAAGTAATAAAACCAGGATTCAGCAAAATTTATACACACACGCACGAAGGCACGCACACGCACACGCAACAACACACGCACACACACAAACACCACACACACACACACACACACAACACACACACACACACACACACACGCACGCGCGCGCGCGCGCGCGCACGCGCGCACGCACGCCACGCACCACGCACGCACAAACACCACACACACCAAACACACACACACACACACAACACCACACACACACACACACACGCACACACTCACCATTTTTAGATGGATCATGTGGTGTTATGTGTGTGTGTGTGTTTGTGTGTGGTGTGTGTGTGCGTGTGTGTGTGTGTGTATGTGTGTGTGTTCGTGTGTGTGTGTGTGAGTGTGTGGTGTGTGTGCACGCACACACACACACACCACACACACACACACACACACCCACACACCACCACCACACGCACGCACGCACGCACGCACGCACGCAGCACGCCTCGCACGCACGCACGCACGCACGCACGCTCGCACGCACGCACGCCGCACGCATGCACGCACGACGCACACACACAACACCACATTTTCTCGTGAGCCACGCCTACATTATAAACACATTCACCGTTTGACACTCATTTTTGTCAATGTTGCAAACAATGTATGATTTACAATGTGTTGTCATACAGTTTCTAAGAATCTCTTTCTGCTTTGTTACAGGTTTTACTTGTATTGTAGTAGTGGTTGTTAAGTTCACCTTTCTGCTTTGATACAAGTTTACCTACTTGATTATCGTATGCGGCGCCGCCCACCACTTTACGAAGTTATAATTCAGCAAGATACAAACCATACGAGGCCCGCGTTAATTCTATATTAAGTGGAGTGATTTTTATTCCGTTCTGTCTTTCTGTGAAGATATATATCAATTCAAAGGCCAAAATCTCAATAGACAATAATTTCAAACATTTTTAATGCAGTGGTACACTTTATCAGTCTGAGTGTGGTAACCCCCCCAAACGGAGTGATCACCCCCCCCCCCCCCCCCCCCCCCCAAGGGCGAAAATGACAAAATTGCAGAGAGAGAGCGATGAGAGAGAGAGAGATAGAGAGCAGAGAGGAGAGAGAGAAGAGTGGGAGAGAGAGAGAGAGAGAGAGAGACGAGAGGAGTGAGAGAGAGAGAGGATAGAGGACGAGAAGGGTAGTTACCACCAAGGACATAGACAAAAACAAAGTTCAGGACACAGTCTGAGTGTGTAAAAGAATTAACTGATCTAAATTTAAAAGAAAACACCAATTTTCTAACATTGAAATAGTTTTGAAAAATGGTGATCACCAAAATTTACGATTCTCAACTGTCAGTGTCACCTTCATGCTAAGGAAATGGCTGGAAACACGTCATAGTACTAGACAGCAAGAGAAATCCGGAGACGGTGCCAGTGGGGACCAGAGGAAGTTACTGTCGATCCTCAACGCCGACACTCCACCAGCTGGGAGCAACCCGCACCACCTATGGAAACCCTTAATCATTTTCTCTTAAAGAACAGTCTCGCTACCACGGGTAATACAGAGAAAACGCCAAGGTCAAATGTTACACAGACAGGCGCAAACAACACTCACATGACCGCCGAACGAGTACAGTACATGTCACAGATTTACTTGTTAAACATACGGGGGCAGTTCGTAGGTATTAACTCTTTCAGTTTTCTGTAATCCACCGTGGTGAATAAGAGGCGGACGGTTCCAGCGGAACAGAATCAGTGTTATTACACGGGCTAACCACACAGGTCTAAGGCCAACGCGGCGCGGATTGTGGAAGGTGACCCCAACTGCTGTTAGGACGTGAGAAACCTGACTTTTATGCCGCCTGTTCACATTTCGGAGGTCACAAGGGCTCTTGTCCGATTCGTTCTGGCGCCCGTCCACTGAAAACAACCTCGACTGACCTTGATTCCTGACGGGGGTGGGGGTGGGGTGGGTGTGGGGTGGGGGTTGTTTAGGAATGTTATGCTCCCTGTCTGTCCTGTCGGTTCTGTCTGTCTGTCTGTCTGTCTGTCTCTGTCTCTCAGTCTCCTCTGTCTATCTGTCTCTCTCTCTCTCTGTCTGTCTGTCTCTGTCTCTCTGTCTCTCTGTCTCTGTCTGTCTGTCTGTCTTCTGTCTGTCTGTCTCTTCTCTCTCTCTCTCTCTCTCTGTCTCTCTCTCTCTTCTCTCTCTCTTCTTCTCTCTCTCTCTCTCTCTCTCTCTCTCCACGGTCACAAAAAATTATGTAGGATGTTAGGCATATTAGATTTTGTCTGTCTTGTCTGTCTGTCGTCTGTCTCTCTCTGTCTCTCTCTGTCTCTCTCTGTCTCTCTCTGTCTCTCTCTCTCTCTCTCTCTCTCTTTTCTCTCTCCTGCTCTCTCTCTCTCTCTCTCTCCTTCTATCTTTCTCTGTCGCCGAAGAGGTAACAAGAAAAGGGGAGACATGGATTCCAGTTATTACCTGGTCTAATAGAAAATCGTTCTTTTGTTATTTGTGTCGAATTGCACTCACATCTACATACCCCTCCGTGATTACAAAAATCCAATTGAATATACTTTGCCAAGCATCTGATCAAAAGGACTAAAGGTGATTTTAGGGAAAAAACTGAAGTTATGGTATCAGAAAGGGAGGGTTTCTTTCAGTTCAGAAAAAATGTTTTATAAAGGAATTAAGTAGAGATTGTACTTAGTTTATGGGTAATTAGACTTTACTCTTACAACTTATAAGTATTAGTTGAATGTGCTGTAGATGAAGTAGTTCGGAGGGCAAAAGCAAAAGGCGTTGATAATCTTAAATACAATGTGGAGGTTTGGGAGGGATGAATATGACAATGTTTTTCAAGTTTGTTGATGAGCGGTTTCATACCCATGCTGTTGTTATGCTTCGGGAAATCTGGGGTGTTCTTTCAATTGAGACGATCGAATCTGTAAATCTATTTGACATTTAAAAAGATTTTGGGTGTCTGCTTGGGGGACTCATCGAACACAATGGCAGATGGTGAGACCGGAAGATACCTTTATATATAGATAGTACTAGCTTAGTCTTCGATATTGTTTTCTCGGCAGAAAATGGAACATAACAGTTTACATACCAAGCCTAAGCAGCATATTTCAGCGCTAAAGGCTGAAGCAGAAAAAGACAGTCAAAATTTAGTTGTATACTGGGTGTCATCTATTAAAGCATATGTTTTGACAGGATGGTTTCTTGGGGTATATTTAAATGGATGTTTGGAATTATAAAGGTTCTGAGAATACTCAAAACAAAAGACTATAGACTGTTTTCAAAAGACATGTAGTCAAGATTTAAGGATAGTAGCGACTGATTTAAATTTATTGTCTTTCAAATTACTTCCACCACCATGAAGAATACTTTTCATAATATTCCATTACCACATTTAGATCAGGACTCGCGGATGTCAGATTAGGCATAAAGATTTTTAGATAAATAGACGCTACAGGGAAAAATGATTCTTGGTTATTGACAGTGCCATTTTTGTGAGAATAGTGAGATTAGCTACATTTTTGCTTTCGATGCGATGCTTACGGCATTACTTAGAGAGATATACTATATGTATTAAAAACATTTAAAGGTTAACTAGTCAACCGAGGTAAAGTGACGACATTTGTTGTGTAACTTGTGAGGAAATCTGAGTCATTCGTGATGTTAGGCTATGTGTATTTTTTATGCACTGAGGCACAGGGAAGATAATATTATTGCTTACACTAACATAAGGTTGATTTCCTATAATCCATCTGTTTGATTGCCACTACTGTTTTACGTGTACCTACTTTATGTTTACAGGCTGGAGGCTTAACATTAAAACATTGTCATTGTCATTGTCTCTCTCTAGCCTATCTCTCTCTCTTTCTCTCTCTCTCTCTCTCTCTCTCTCTCTCTTCTCTCTCTTATCTCTCTCTCTCTCTCTCTTCTCCTGGAATTAATTAGGGAGGTATGCACGAGATTCAGATGGTACCTGGATCTATCGAGCTATTTCTGTGCATCTTTGCAGATGACGTAATATTTGCATCAGATACAGTTCATAGGACTACCAAAATCAGCTAAACAATCTAAAAAAAGGAAGCAGATTAGATTGCGTTTTTAGAAGGATAATTTAGATTAAACTATGTTGGGTTTTTCGTTAAAAGGGGGCTACTTGGAGTAAGGGGAAAGATGGGTTGTCGAAGTGAAAGCATTATAGGTAACAAAGAGTACAAAATACCTGGGTCTGGTATTTACCACAAAATTAAGTACGAGTCTTCTTTGCTTTAGAATAGAGTAAGTAAAGTAAGAAGGAGTGTTGGAGATCCTGCAAGATCGTTCGAGATTACGTACGATTGATCCCTTGCTATTCTGGAAACTGATGGCCCAAATTGATCCCATCTTAACTTATGCAGCAGAAAATCTGGGGGCTCGAAGATTGTAAAACAGAATTGAAAAAAGTTTCATACTTTGATATCAAGCGATTTTTGGGACTTCATTGCACTCTTCAACAAAATGGTTTATGGTGAAACAGGAAGATATCCGCTATCTGTCAGAACAGCAATAAAATGCGTTTATGTATGGGTCGATGGTTAGACTGCCGATGAATAGATTTGTAGACAAAGCTTTATGAGGATGATGCTAATGCGGCTAGAAACAGATAGTGTATATGGGCTTCGAGAGTAAAGATTATTTTAATAGAAATTGGCTTTGGAATGGTATGGCTATGCCAAAGATGTCGGAATTGAAGAGGGGTGTATATCAGAATTCAAGGGACAGGCTTTTATATCATGCTACAAGCATAAAATGGCACTCAGAGATTGAAACTTGGGATACTTACTCATGGTATTATTCATTTAAATCTGTGTTTGAACAGAGAAGTTTTTAACTTTAACTTACTAACAAAGAATGAGAGAAGCACTGACTGGAGGTTTTAGTTAGATTAAGAGTACACGGCTTAGGTATTGCAATACCTGGTGTATGGATAGGGAAGTCACAAACTGTGTATTGTGTGGTCAGAATGTTGAAGATGAAAGTACACTTTATTTTCAGTGGGTCACAGTTCTCAGACATTCGTCGTAAAATACTCCTTCTTTAAATTTGATTCAATCCCGCATCAATAATTGGTTTAAGGGATCTTTTACAAATGATAATTCAACCATTGTTGCCTTTGCTAAATATTTATAGTGGAAGCTTATGAAAATAAGAAATAGAAAACTAAGAACCTAATAATTAAAATAACTAAGTCTATAGTCATTGGATGTGTTCAGAATGTTGTAGGCCAAGTAGTGCGTTGCGTTTGAGAGGGTTGGTGGGCGTGGGAAGGGGGAGGGCGGGTGGGAGGTGGGGGGGGGCGGTGCGAGATGGAGAGGGGGGGGGGGGGTTTAAGGAGCGGCGAGAGGTGTGAGTGAACAGTTATATGATGAAGGGGGGGGGGGGGGGGGGGGAGGGATGGGCAAGGGGGGGGGGGGCGGGGTGGACAAGCTAGGAGAGCGGTATTGTTGTGCGGACGTACGCGTGTGGAGTGAAAGGTGTGCTCTTTTTGTTCTCATGTATGCGTGTGAGTGTTGTCAGTCAGGACTGCGGTGAGGGTAGAGAGTGAGGGTCAAATGAGGAGATTGGTGGTCAGGATAGGAAAAGGCAAGTGTGGGGGTAGGGTTGGGGGGGGGGGGGGGGCGGCGAGAGGGGGAGACGGGGTGGGGGTGGAGGGGTGCAGGGTGCGATAGGAAGGAAGGATAGTATATTCTACGAGTGGTGTTTTAATTGTATGTCACTCCTTATGAATGTGTTAAGATGCCCGCACTTAATACGCATAAAAAAACTTTGTATTATTTGTTTTGACTGTATTGTTTTCTATCATGATTTTATTTGTTATGATTTATGAATGATGCGATTTCTAAAAAAAACTATGTGTGGAACCCACCTTGCCTTTATGGCTAACTCGCTGGAGCAATAAAACGTCAAAGCGTCAAGCGTCTCTCTCTCCTCCGACACACATAATATATGTACGACACTAGGAAGATTACATTCTCGCTCTCTCTCTCTTCTCTCTCTCTCTCTCTCTCTCTCTCTCTCTCGCTCTCTCTCTCTCCTCCCTCGCCACAGATAATTTCTGTTGACGCTAATGAATATTAGATTCTCTCTCTCTCCTCTCTCTGTCTCTCTGTTTCTCTTGTCTCTGTCTCTCTCTCTCTCTCTCTCTCTCTCTATCTCTCTTCTCTTTCGCCTACATGTGTTGACATAATGTATGCATGACAAGGACAGATTGTAATCTTCATCCTTGCGTATTAAAGATCAAATCAATCAATCAATCCATCTCCTCTTTCTCTCTCTTTCTCTCTCTCTCTTCTCTCTCGCTCTCTCTATCTCTCTCTCTCTCTCTCTCTCTCTCTCTCTCCTCTCTCTCTCTCTCTGTGGTTGTTTGTATACAGCGGACCAGAGCAAATAAGATTTTTGCCGATGTTTAAGATCGGCGACAGTACTTATCCACAAAGTTATAAGGGATATCCCCAAGTATAGTACGAGGTAAGCTTTCCCGAATAATAATCATAATTAGTGACAAGAACAGGTAGAGAATACACATTAAAGGCTACCACCAATGGATTTAAAAGGTTAATCTGGTTAATATAAAAGGGTTAATCTGGTTAATTTGCAAGTGGACCATGCGTTTACTTTGTTAGCTCTTCTACAAAATTAAAATTAATACAATCGTCACATTTATGTTGCAGTCTTAACACGTTGAGAAAAGTCTTGACTCCATCGATCCGAGTTCTTCTCAGACTAACTTTGCTAACAACAACAACAACAACAACTACAACAACAACAACAACAACAACAACAACAAAAGGCCATTTTAAGATAAAGTTTAAAGATGTCTAGAAGATACAAAATATAGGCGGGAGTTCACGTTCGGATGTGGTTGCTAAAATGATTTTCTAATTCGGGTCAATGGATTTAAACAATGGGCGGAGAGAGCCTTGTAGACCTATTTGTTTCTCCGTTTATAAATAAGTCAGCAGTTTGTCGTGTACAATGGAAGACTCGGGCTTTACTTTCACATGGATGTTTTTGATTGTTTTTACCCCCATTTTTTAAACTTTACACCCCACACTCACCAACACACAACACACACACACCCCAACACACACACACACCACCACAACCCTTACACACACAGAGACGTAGACACAGACACACAGACAGATAGGCAGATAGACAGACAGATTTGAAGGACGACAGACGACAGACAGACAGACGGACACACACACAACACACACCACACACACAAACCCCACACACTACACACACACATACACACACACACACACACACACACACACACACACAACACACACACACACACCACACACACAACACAACACACACCCCCAACACACCACACACACGCACAAACGTAGACACAGAACAGACAGACAGACGACACACACACCCCACCACACACACAACACACACACACACACACACACACACACACACACACACGTACCACACACACACACACACACACCACACACACACCCCCACACACACACACACACACACACACACAAACTATTGACTCCCTTCGTTTTCATTGTTAATGGAAAAGGTTTCCCATTCTTTAACAACAGGATGAAACATTTTGACGACCAACAAGTAGCCAGTAGCACTTTTGTCATTACCAGGTTTTTATCTAACACTTTCAGAAAGCAGTGTGGTTTTGGTAATGGATTGTGCATGTTCTTTTCTGTTTTGGGGGACAGAGGTTCGATTCTCCGTTTTCACGTTTCTTTGTAACATTTGTGTAGCATTTCATTTTCTTTGTTGCTTTTTTTCAATTATTGTTATGCGGTTTCCTTCTGATCCATGCAGTTTGTTTCGTAGGGACGGGAGATTTATTCCCTGTTTACCGTCCGGTCTATGCAAATTATTTTTCATTTTCGCGAAATCATTTTTGTTGTTGTTGTCACCATTGCCCATTATCATTATTATTATTGTCATTAAAAAATTTGGGTAATTGTTGTTGTTATCCTCACTTTTATTCTTACTTATCTTATTATTATTATTATTATTATTACTACTACTACTACTACTCTACTACTATACTACTATAATACTATACTACTACGCCCACTACTATTACTTCTACTACCACCCACCACCCCTACAACTGCTACTGCTACTCAACTACTACTACTACAACTACTACTGCTATCATCATCATCATCTCATATCATCATCTTCTACATCATCATCATCATCTCATCATCTTCATCATTATCATTGATATACGTTTTCATTATCGTTGTCATTTAATTCATCATCTCATCATCATCATCATCATCATCATCATCATCATCATCTCATCATCCTCACCGTCATCACCGTCGCCCATCATCATCATCATCATCTCATCATCATCATCATCATCATCATCCATCACCACCATCGTCATCATTATTATCATCATCATTATCATCATTATCTTCTTGATCGACCAGCTTAAGTGGGTAGAAAGTGTTTGAAAAAGGGTG
>CM031604.1:11189015-11191515 GCA_018398815.1 Conus ventricosus | reverse complement strand
CTCTCTTGATCTTGTTGATCATTCCATTTTTCTAAAGAAACTATCTGTCTACTTGAACCATACCCCGACAATCTCATTATTCCAATCATACTTGAACGATAGGACTCAGTATGTGGCGCTTAATGGGAAAACCTCCACTTCAGACTTTGTCAGACATGGAGTCCCACAGGGCTCTGTACTAGGCCCCCTACTATTCTGCATCTTCATCAATGATTTACCATTGTCCGTATCAGATGAAAAGGTCACGACAGATTTATTTGCTGATGACTCGTCGCTCCAAACGAATGGTAGTGATCTACAGACAATAGAAACTTCTCTCCAGGAAAGTCTAAACGACGTGTCAGACTTGCATTCAAACCAATGGCATACCCTGCCAAACCAATCTATGATTATAGCTACCCGCCAAAAACACCAGTTGACTCCTCTTTGCCTAAAACTTCAGTTGAATGGCACTTCTATCGAGCAGGTAGACTGAGGGCATAGTGAACATGGACAGAGAAAAAAAAAACGAGGTAGAAACTTTGTCATTTTTACTTTTTAAGACAAACAATTCAAATCTGCCCCAGAAAAGGGTTTCGAACTCACAAACACTTCCAGGTTGTATCTTTTCAGTTCGGTTTCTTTTCTGACATTTAGAGAACAAAACGGGAGTTGGAGGGAGGGGTGGGTGGGGGGGGGGATAGAAGTCTGTTGGACAGGGGGGGGGTTTGAGGGGTGGGTGGGGGGGGGAAGGAAGAGGGGGGTTGATCGTGAAAGAACGGGGAAAGGGGGTAGGAGGGAACGAAAAGGGAGAGGGGGGGGAAGAGGGCAGCCCGGAAGGAAAGGGGGTCTCTTCAAAAGGATTGAGATTTGCACTTTGACTTTTTTTTCCCTCTCCTCTCTCTCCTCCTCCCTCTCTTTTCCCCTCTCTCTCTCTTCTCTCTCCTCTTCTCTCTTCTGGTGCTTCTTTTTTTTTTCTGTAGAGCTCTCCCTCTCGTTGTCATCTGGTTTTTTAAATTTGGGCCCTAAATTAAGAAAAAGGGGGTTGTAATGACTGAAAAACACAGTCAAAGGGAAAGTTTAAGCCCCGGGAAGATCCTGTTTCAGTTCAGCTGTGGGGAGTGAGTGAGTGGGGTGCCCGGCGGCGTGCGTGTGTGCGTGTGTGTGTGTGTGTGTGTGGTGTGTTGTGTGGTGGTGTTGGTGGTGTGTTGTGCTGCGCAAGCCATGACTTCTCTCTCTCCCCTTTCCCCCCCATCTCTTCTTCTTCGGTGGTGTGGTGTGGTTGGGTGTGGTGGTGGTGTGGTGGGGTTGGGGTTGTGGTGGTGGTGTGTGTGTGGGGTGTGTGGGGCGCGCGCGTGCATCGTGTGTGGGGGGTGTGGTGGTTGTGTTGTGTGGTGTGTGTGTTGTTGTGTGGGGTTTGGGGGGGGGGGGAAGCGCGAGCGCGCGCGAGCGTAGTATGCCCCCCGGCGGGTTTGATTAGCATGAAATTAGTAGGGGGGGCTAATTGGAGTGCCTCTTTTGGGGTTTTTTTTTTTTTTTTTTTTTTTTTGCTGTTGTTTTATTCTTTTGAAATTTATCTTTTTTTTTGGTGTTCTTTTTTAACGTTTTTTTGCTTGTTTTTTTTGTTCACTTTGGATCTGTTCTTCTTGTTTATTCGTCACTGTTTGTTTTTTTTTTGGGTTTTTTTTTGTGGGGTTTTTTTTTTTTCTTGGCTTTCTTTTTCTGTCCTTTTCTGTTGTTTTCGTTCCCCCTTTTTTCTTCCCTTTTCCCCCACCTTCTTTCTTTTTTTCTTTCTTTCTTTCTTCTTTCTTTTCTGTACTTTGAAAACACAGGTCTGCGTAAAATTTCGGGTAGGCAAATTTTGTGTTCGACCGTTTGTTTTTTTGCGCTTTTTTTCTTGACCATACTTGGGGGCAGTCCTAAGCTTTTTTGCCTTCGGTTTTTTCGGAGGTGTCTCGGAACACCTCCCCTTTCATCACCTCCAGACCGATAAACAGAATAAAAACTTTCGTTTTGATTTTTGAAACGTTTAAATGATTTTTCGAGAAATTTCTTTCTTACTTAGGCCCCAACCAGGTGAGCATAGGGCCCTCGACAAAACCCGTCTCGCCTCGGTTTGGCTGCTCCTGAAAGCCCGTCCAGTTGGTCCCCCGCCTCTTTATCTCTGCCTAGTGTCTCGCCTCCAGCTGCCGCGAGGTCGGGCCCCTTTTCCTTTTCCCCCCGCGGGGTTTCCCTTCAGGCTTGGGGGGTGGGCGGATCTGGGGTTTCCCGAAGGGGGCCCCCAAACCCCCCACTTTCCCCCGCAGAATTTTGCTTGGGCCCCCGGGTTTCCCGTCCTCTTTTTCGGAATTTCCAGGGTTATGCGCTTTTTTGGCACTGCGTAGGGGGCCCAATTTAAAAAATAGGAAGCTGATACTGAAAAAGGGGGGGGCGAGAAAAAGGGGAGAAAGGGGGAGTTGGGGGGGGGGAAGGGGGGGGGAGGGGGGGGGGGGGAAAAGGGGGGGGGGGGGGGGGGGGGAAA
>CM031604.1:11165817-11188015 GCA_018398815.1 Conus ventricosus | reverse complement strand
CAAACAACTCCCTTAAAGAAAATAATTGTATCAAAACCCACCTAGGGTCACTGCAGTCTCAAATGAAAAAAGTGAAATCATACCAGAGAGAGTTTGTTACGACCGAAACACAAACAAGTTCAAGTTCATCAAACGTTGATACCTCTTTCCACAATGTTGGAACACAAACTGAATCAAAATCTTTCTCACAACCCCAATACAGGTCTGTCCACACTGTTGGAATGCAAACTGAAGCGTTACCACTCTTACAACCTAATTACAATCCTGTTGCTGAGGTCAACGTCCTAGAGAACACCCTAACTGAAACCAAAGCAGTGCCCATCACATCTTCCGATATGACATCAGATGTTGAGTTACAGGCTTCTGATAGCCTTTCTAATCGACATGGCGAGGCAAACATTTCCACTTGTCTCCCTTCTCATCCACCCAACAACGACAAGACAGAATCCATGCAATACGCTGTCCAGACTAGTAATCCCTTCACTCTTTTATCAGACACAGATAACACAGATTCTGTAAGTCCCAAATCCCCATCGTCAAAAAAAGAAGAACATGTTCATATGAACCAGCCAGATGTTATCTCCAAGTCGTCTCCTATCGACACGCTTTGTCGTATGTCCATTTCTAATGAAACGACTGTACTGCTCGTTGGTGACTCTATAATACGTTTCATTAATCCCAAACGTTTATTTCCTAGTTATGAAAGACCATTCAAGATTTGTGTTCCTGGAGTGTCCATTGAAGATATTCATTCATGGCTGTCTTCTCTGTCTGTTTGTCCAAATGTGAAAAATGTCATATTACATGTTGGCATTAATTCATGTCCATCAGGTCCAGTATCTGTCAGTGCATGGTCTAACATCATTATCTTATGTAAACACAAGTTTCTTCTTCACGTGTGAGTCTTAGCTCCATCCTACCAGCCAGAGGCAAACATTCCTTCAACAACACCATTTTACCGTCAAATCGTAATCTAAAAGAAGCGTGTGACCAGCATGAAGTTACTCTTATTGATAATTTCCCCACTTTGCAGCTGATAAAACTTTGTATAGTGATACAATTCACCCAACATTCGAGGTACTGGAAGGCTTGCAAACACTTGAAAAGCCTGTGGCGAAATGGACATCATGCTGAACTTTTCCTCCTGATCAGGTCAGTCATCCAAAAAAGCCTCTGCAAGAACTTCACAACGAAGGCAATTAAATTATACCCCCTTGTCAGTCTCCAACTCATCGTCATTCGATCACTCTAATTTTTCAAATGTCCCAAGCAGTCAGGAAACACACCAACTATAACTTAGCCTCTGAAGATTTTCCGCCAGCCTCTTCCCTTCAACATTTCCCCCCTTTACCTCGAAGATCAGTTTCCATGGGATTTCAGAGTGACCCCTTACCACCCAGTCATACCCACCGTCAACCCTTCCCAACACTTTCTACCCATGACCCCGACCAGCTTATGGTTGTCAGCAACCCTCTCCCAATGCACGTTGTCCATAGTAACCCCCTCCCTGCAGATAATGTTCACAACATTCCTTCACATTCTTTCTGTCATCAAAACCCCGCACGTAACCATCCACTCTCCAACCAAACCGATCGCCTGGAATGACCAATTTCAGCACTCCAAACCCTGTTCACCCTTATGCTGAACAATTATTGAAAATGGCATCACATCTTTTGTCTCAGCAGCACTCTTTCTCTTTATCCTAATCTGTAAAGTACATTTTTCAATGTCATCATGTTTTCTCATAACTTTTGCTGTAATGATGTTTTAAAAAATGTGTCATGAACTGTATACTTGTCGTTGAATGTTTTCTTTTTATTTCCCTGATGATTGTGATGTGACGAATTGTGGGCATATTCTTGTCCCTAAGTTAATCGGTAAGCGTGCTTTAATAAGTGGCCACGCGCGAGTGTGTATATTTGTTATGGGATGGGGGTTGGTGAGGGATTAGGTCTGTAATCGATGTTTTAATGAGCATGAATTGAATGGAGCACCCACAGACTTGCCGGACCAAGATGACTGTTCTTGGCTTTGTCATAGTAATTCGTACGGTGCTCCTGCTGATACGACAGTTGTCAGTTGTTTTGTTTTTGGTTTTTTGTTTGTTTGTTTGTTTGTTGTTTTGACTGCTTCGGGATTTTTTCTCTCTGTGTGTGTGTGTGTGTGTGTGTGTGTGTGTGTGTGTGTGTGTGTGTGTTGTGTGTGTGTTTCTGTTGCTTACTTAACTGTAGACAGCTATTAGCCTTCATTGATCTTTAAACTTAAAAACTTCGCATATAATGTACGTTCCATTTTCTATTGATTTACGTGTCTGTTAATTTTTTGCTCATTGTTGACTTGTTACTAAATTGTTTGGTATTGCAATATCCCTTGTTGGTATTTGGTATTACTTTTTTTTGCAATTTATATTCCTGCTCTGCTATTGTGTCAAGATGTTGCGAACGAAAGAAGTCTGGCCATCTGCAGATGGCCTTAAGGTTGGATTTCTGAACATTAACAGTTTGATTAATAAGTTATGCGACGTGTCTCGTGTTTATATAGTCATGGTAATTGTTTCCATTTATTTGGTTTTGCGGAAACAAGATTAACACACCATATTTCTGACGCAGAATTAATTTTACCTGGTTATAACTTTGTTTCGAAATGACCCTTCCAGACCAAGAGAAACAGGTTTACTTGTTATGTTCACGAATCTATTAATTTAATCGAGCCGCTTCGCTCGAAAAATATCATATAGAATCACTATGGATAGAGTTACAGTTTAAAACTTCCAAACCGATTCTCTTAGGCTTTATTTACAGAAACCCAGCAGAACATGCTGATTGGATAGATAACTTTACTCTAATGATGGAGGAGGCGTCCTTACTCTCAAACGAAATTATTTTACTGGGTGATTTTAACATTGATCTTTTGAAAGCGAACAAATCCTGGATTCAAACCTACACTTCTTTTAATATGACACAGTTAATCGATAAGCCAACACGAATCACTGCTACTTCCCAAACTCTCATTGACCATGTTTACACTATTCTGTACGTACCATAATAGAAATATGTTCACCAGTTTTTGGATGCAGCGATCACTCCCCTGTCTGTTTTACTTGGTCTAAGCGAGGCGTTAAAATCCCCATAAATCATCACAAGTATATCACGTACAGGAATTTTCAGGCTTTGATAAAGACTTCTTCCTACAGATCTGATGAACTCCTCACTTTCCTCTGTGTTCAGTTCACAAATCCCGATGAAGCCTTAGAAGTTTGGTATCACACTTTTCTCAATGTTTACAATAAGCACGCTCCATTAAAAACAATTCGTGTCAAAAGTACCCCTAAAAAGCCTTGGATAACAAGACTGAAAAATCCATGGATTTAAGAGACTCACTTCTAGCATCAGGTAATCGTATAGAATTTATGAAACAAAGAAATCTTGTTAACTATTTAAAAACGCTCAGCGAAAAAGAAATATTTTAAGATCTTATTTACTCTAAACAGACAACCGATCAGTTTGGAAGCTATCAATCAGCTTAGCAATAAACATTCTAACGCTCGTGCTACAACACCGAAAGATGTATCAGCTGAAATGTTGAATACACACTTCTGCAATATTGCCAATTTCACCATAAAAAGAAACGGATCCTCACAAAACGATTTAGATGTTCTTCTGAATTTTGTCAGTCCAAAAAATATCACAACATGTCTAGATATTCCGTTGTTATGTGTACACGAAGTATATAATGCTCTTATTCACTTAAAGCAAAGTAGTACTACTGGCCTTGATGGCATTGACGGAAAGATTCTCAAACTGTCAGCCCCTGTAATTGCTGAAACACTTACGTATATATACAATCTCTGCATTTCTAAAAATCAGTTCCCCAAGGCTTTTAAAATTGCTAGAGTAATGCCGATCTACAAAACAGGTGATCACACCGATCGTCTAACTACAGGCCATTTCTATTCTGTCTGTGCTGTCTAAACCATTGGAAAACCATCTAAATAAACATATTCCCGATCACTTCAATTTTTCAATTTATTTCATCAAGACCAATCCGGTTTTTAGGGCTAATCACTCGTGCCAAACAGCACTGACAAACCTAGTTGATCAATGGCTTACTAATATAAATAACGACAAAATTACAGGTGTTCTCATGGTAGATTTTATGAAAGCCTTTGACGTTATTGACCGCAATCTTTTTCTTAAAAAGCTTAAGGTATACAACTTATCAGAGAATCGTTAGAACTCCTATCTTCATTTCTTTCCGGTAGAAAGCTGATGGTCTCAGTAAATGAATCTGTATCTCCTACATTATCCATTATCATGGTGTGCCTCAAGGGTCAGTACTTGGACCTATCTATTTTCCATATATATAAACGATTTACCTCTATTCATTGATAGTCTCTGTGAAATGTTCGCTGATGACACCACAATACACTGTAGTCATAAAAGAATGAAAATGTATATGCAAGTTTACAAGAAAGTATAACAAATTAATCATATGGTCTGAACTCAATCACACGTGTCTCCATCCTCAGAAAACGAAGTACTTGATAATAACTACCAGACAAAAGCGTCAAAATATTTCTTATGATTCCCTATCGCTTAGTATAAATAATGAAATAGTTGAAGAAGTTGATCATCATAAAGTCCTTGGTGTCATTGTAGACAATAATTTGTCATGGTCTTCTCATGTCACAATGCTTTGCAAAACGTCTGTTTCAAAAGATTCACCAGCTTTCAAAACTAAAATATTTCTTAGACCAACATTGTCGTAAGCTGTTTTTTACTTCGTACATGAATCTCATTTGAATTACTCTTCTACATTGTGGATTCGGCCAGTTATAACGTATTAAAGCCACTCTTCAGTCTTCATGACGGGCTGTGAAACTCGTTCTTCTCAAATCTACAACTGTAACTCCCTCTGATTATAAACGTTTAGACATTTGCCTCTAAAAGGGAAACTCACTTATAACAAAGCAATTTTCATGTTTAAGATAATGTCCAATCATGCACCACCATCTTTGAAAAATAATTTTAAAACGAACCTGATTCGCAATGTCAGAAAGATTCAGATACCCCTACCGAGGATTGATCTTTTAAATCTAGCCTCATTTACTCTGGTGGTTGTTTGTGGAATGACCTAGTGTCTTCATTTAATGTGATTTCTAGTCTAAACGTTTTCAAAAACAATACTTCTCATATCTGATGTTACGCTTCCTAAACATGTGACTAATGAGAACATCATATAACCTTCTTTATACGTTTTCAAAATTATTGTATGGATTTAAGTACAAATGATGTTTAAATGTATTTGAATGTTCATTTGTATTCCTTCGTTACCCCTTCTCTATACCTTGTCATGGCATACTGTTCACCTGTCCACCTTTCAATTGACGTCCTTCATTTCTCTTCTTCTTCTTCTTCTTTTGTTCTCTTCTTCTTCTTCTATTTTTTTAATGTATTTGCGAAGTTGGTTTCTCTTTGTGTGTGTGTGTAGTGTGTGTGTGTGTGTGTGTGCGTGCGTGCGTGCGTGCGTGCGTGCGTGCGTGCGTGCGTGCGTGCGTTGCGTGCGTGCGTGCGTGCTGCGTGCGTGCGTGCGTGCGTGCGTGCGTGCGTGCGTGCGTGCGTGCGTGTGTGTGTGTGTGTGTGTGTGTGTGTGAGTGAAAAGTTGACTGTCATATTTTTGGTTGCCTTTTGTATTTCAGGCTAATATTCTTTTCACTATTTAGATGGTTCGTTGATTTTGAAGTCGCATATTGTCAATATTTTTTTCTGCTTCATCGAGGGCAAGATGCAAAAAAGCCTGTATTGTGCTTATTCTTTATCCCTCATTAAAAAGATTCGTTCGTTCGTTCGTTCGTTCGTTCTCCCACCCCCACCCCCTCTCTCTTCTCCGCATGCTCCCCCTCCTTCTCTCTCTCTCTCTCTCTCTCCTCTCTCTCTCTCTCTCTCCTCTTCCTCTCTCTCTCTCTCTTAGTTTGTAGAAAAATATAAACCCAGATATTTGTAGGCGTTTACAATCACAATTTTAGAATTTCCATAAAACCATTTTTCACGCCACCGACAAATATCCACCCTTTCGAAAACTATAATGTTTGTTTTGTCCATGTTTACTTTGAGATGCAATCTCTGCGCCGCTGAGCACAAATTGTTCAACTGGTTTTGAAGCCCTATAACTAGTTTCAGACAGTAAAACGATATCATCTGCAAAAAGTAGAATGAATATTTCATTCAAATCAAATGAAAACACATGTTTTCCCTCTCGATTAATTTCCAAAGCTAATTCGTTAATAAACAAAGAGAATAAAAACAGGACTACAAACATCACCTGCTTAACACCTGTGTACATCTAATGTACTCACTCTAAATTTTGCACCACACCTTATATTGCTTATACATCATCATACAACATTTAAACACATTTAAATAGTTTACCTCTTCCAGAATGTTTTGCCAGTATTGGCCACAGAAGCTTTCTAGAAATAGAATCAAAAAATCAGTTTGAAACGAGTCAGTAAAACTATTTTTCAGAATGTTTGATACCCGGGTCCAGCCTATAGTCCGATATGGCGCTGAGATTTGGGGTTTGGAGAAAGGACATGACATAGAGAAATTGCACTTATTTGCTATGAAACGGTTTTTGAATGTCGATAGGCGTACCCCAAATGACTGACTTATGGAGAACTTGGTAGATTCCCTATTTATTTGAATTCATATATAAAATGTGTAAGATACTGGCTTAAACTGTTACGTAGGGGCAACATAGACTGCCAGCCAAAGCTTATAAAACATGTTTGACCTGGATATGAGAGGGCATCGGGCATTCGTAAATGTTTTGTAATTATGGTTTTTCGTTTGTATGGTTAGAACAAGGGGTTGGCTGTCAGCAGTTTCTTGGCTTGTTTCAAGCAACGAACAATAGATTGTAGATGGCAAGACTGGGATAGCCATATTCAAAACAATCGAACGATTTTCATTATTTAGACTGCTGAAAAGTAATTATTTAGTAGAAGCAGAAGCTTATTTGTCTCTGAACTGAATAGATTTATCAGGTCTGAATTAACAAAATTCAGGTTTGGTGTATCGGATATTACTGTACATCGTCAACGATATAATATCCATACAGAAAATGATTTGTTGTGTCCACTGTGTAAATCTGGTAGGGAAGATGAACTTCATTTTATATTCTTATGTCCTGTTCTGGCTGACCTACGACAAAAACTTATTCCGTTAAAATATCATCGACGTCCAGCACTGTTCAAGTTAGTCTGTCTTTGTCGCAAAAAATTAGAACGTTGCATGAAATCTTGCTTTATATCTGTACAATCACTTAAAAGAAGGAGTGATTTGACATAGGTAATTTGCATATGTTGAGAATGTTTAAATTTTTGTGATGAAATACCTTGTTTAACTATGTTCTTTATTACTCCCCCTTCAAATGGGGCTGTGGCCTTTCTGAATAAATTTTCGTTATCGTTATCTCTCTCTCTCTCTCTCTCTCTCTCTCTCTCTCTCTCCTCTCTCTCTCTCCGCATGCTCCCCTCCTTCTCTCTCTCTCTCTCTCTCTCTCTCTCTCTCTCTCTCTCTCTCTCCCTCTCTCTCTCTCTCTCTCTTTCTCTCTCTCTCTCTCTCTCTCTCTCTCTTTCTCTCTCTCTCTCTCTCTCTCTCCTCTCGGGGGAGTGAACGGAGGTTTGCGCAAGTAGGTCGTATTTTCCATCTTCCGCAGTATTTAGCGAAGAAGTAAGGATTGTGGCAGTGTACCAGCATAGTACTTTGCAGGTGGCTGAGTAGAGGACCATGCCATCGGCTCCTTTAGTTTTTAGGGCCGTTTGTGGCTGCTTCGAGCCGTATATTTCAGGCCTTTATGTTGAAGCGGGCCAGGGCAAAAGCAGCTTTGCGCATCGCCATGTTGACACCGCGCTGTCGTGCGGACGGTGTCACCCTGGGCTTGCTCCTCACCCTGATGTTTTGGGGTGGGCTGTTGCTGAGATGTGGTGACGTGGAGCAGAACCCCGGACCTCTGAGATCAGACAGTAAGCAGCCCAGGACCTCCAGCAGCAGTGGACGCAGGACCAGCGCGGGGAAGACTGGTGGTGCAGCAGGCAGCGGGCAGTCGGCCTCCTTCCCTGTTCCTTCTCAGGATCCCCCTACTCTGGTGGACGTGATGGCCAGACTGGACTCCATGGGCAGCAACATGAACAGTAAGTTGGACAATGTGGAGCACAGTGTTAATGAACTCAGAGACCAGTTTGCGGACCTCTAGGGAGAGTTGGGGGACTGAGGGAGGAGTTGGATTATCTCCACCAAAAGAACCAGGAGCTGATGAAGACTAATGCTGATCTTCTGGATAAAATTGATGCGCTTGAGAAAAAGACTGGCGATTTAGAAGGGAGATCGAAACGCAACAATTTAATCTTCCATGGTTTAAAAAGACGTGCGGGCGAAACGACTGAAGACTGTGAGAATGCTGTTAAAGAGTTGATTACTGACCAGTTAGAAATAGCAAAAGATATTGAATTTGACCGTGTCCATCGCCTGAATGGTAAACCCGACTCCCCTGTAATAGTCCGATGTTGCTTTTATAAGGATAAAGTTCGAATTCTCAAGGAAAAAAGAAAACTTAAAGGGAGTGATGTATTTATTGGAGAGGACTTTCCGTCGAGTGTTCGTGACATAAGACGAAAGTTGACACCACATTTGAAAGCTGCCAGAAGTAAAGGTCAGAGGTGTGTCATGGTCTATGACCATCTCATTATTGATGGGCAGAAGTTTTATCTGGATGGCAATGATAAACTGCAAAATTCAAAATAATGTTCTGGCCCGCCCATTTCTTCCCGTAAAAACCCTGCACACGATCCTGGTACAAATGGGAGGGGGTATAAAGTTAAACTGTCACCGGAGCAATGTTTATTTGTCGAGGTCGCACGTGAGAACTCGTCCGGTCAGAGTGACAGCCTTGAGTTGCCAGAGGTGTGTGAGCACGTGCAGTTCGGATCGACGTCACACAGTCAAGGGGGAAGCGCATCTGTGTCTGATGAACATGAGTTTTGTGACACATTACCAGAAATGTCAGTAGCACGTTCTCCCTTTCAAGCGTCGCCAGTAACTGTAAATAAACGCCCCTTCTCCTTTCTGTTATGGAACGTTAACGGATTATCATCTAAAATCAAAGATCGGGACTTTGTATCATATGTTTGTAAATTCGATTTCGTGTGCTTGGTGGAAACGTTTTGGGAGAGTTTTGATAACGATTTATTTTCTGATTACACAGCCTTCTTTAAGCCTGCCTTTAAACTGTCCAAACAGGGGAGACGATCAGGAGGGGTTGTTTGTTTGTTAAAGAGTACATTTGCCCCATTTATACAAATAATTAATGTGAAATTTGTAAACGCTTGTGTGTTTTTGATTGATAAGCAACTGTTTGGCACTACAAAAGATATAATCTATTTTTGTACCTATGTTCCTCCAGAAGGATCACCTTTTTATTCTTACTTTGATCTTGAAAATGGAATACTTTTGTTGGAAGAAAGTTTACAGGATTGTCTAATGGAACGGGATGTGCATATTATTTTATGTGGTGACTTAAACAGTAGGATAGCTAAATTGTCTCAGATTCATTTTTCAGACCCTGCCATAGATATACAATGTAAAAGTCACTCACTTGATTATGGTCGATGCTCAGAAGACTGTCATATAAATAGTTATGGAAAAGCATTGTTAAACATGTGCACTGCTTTGAGTTTGAATATTTTAAATGGAGTGTGTAATGGTGACCTTGAAGGTCACTACACATACATTTCTGAAACAGAAGAAGTGCTTCTCTGGGTCCTCCCCAGCACCTTCGGGTGTTTCTTTTTCTCCTCTGCTTTGGCCAATCTTGATAAAAAAAATGGTGTAAGAGGTAAATTGTACAAGTGTATTAGGAGCATGTATGATAACGTTAAATATAGGGTTAGGTGTGGCTCTCAACTGACTGAATATATTAACTGTACTGCTGGTGTGAAGCAGGGTGATGTGTGTAGCCCCATATTATTCTCATTATTTATAAATGAACTGGCCCTAGAAGTATTGAATAATGGTAGGCATGGTGCCATGTTTTCTTATGATGCATTTGAGTTGTTTATTCTTTTACTGCAGATGATATTGTTCTATTGTCTGAAACCATCATTGGCCTTCAGACCCAGCTTAATAACTTAAGAAATTCAGCACTGCACTTCAGTTGAACGTTAATATGGAAAACAGTAACATCATAGTGTTTCGGAAAGGTGGTTTTTTGGGTGCGAGAGAAAGATGGACTTATAATGGTTTTTTTTTTGTTTTTTCTTGTGGCATCAGTTATCGGATCAATGAGCACCTAAGGCGGTGATTTTTTTTTTTTTCTTTTTTTTTTTTTTTTCCCTAAGGCCGAAATCCACCTCTTCATTTTTTGGTGCTTCACACTGTCCTCTTCATCTGCCCAAAAAAAAACAAAAGAAAAAAAAAACAAAAGTAATTTCCACTACTGTTTTTTCTTTTTTTTTTTTTTTTTTTTTTTTTTTTTTTTCCTTTTTTTCCCTCCTCCAAGCAGTCCCTCTCACACCATGCGTAGTCTGTATGTTCTCTTATAAATGGACATAGTCTTGCTGATTTTAGTGTTTTGGTGTTTGATACAAAATGTCTGGGTTTGTTAATGTTCTAATGTGTGGTGTACTGGTACTCTCACACTGATCATGTGCTGCTTATACAAAGAGAACAACATAAATGAAACAAAGGACTTAATACTTAATTATTTTCTTTTCTTCTTTTTTTTCCGATTTTCCCAAAGAGAGAGAGAGAGAGAGAGAGAGAGAAGAGAGAGAGAAGAGAAGAGAGAGAGAGACAGAGACAGAGACAGGGAGAAAGAGATAGAAAGGCAGACAGACAGCCAGACAAACAGAGAGAGAGACAGAGACAGACAGACATACGGACGAGGCGGCATCATAGAGTTGTATGTAAGTTTGTTTCAAATCGTCCCACCAGTTGGCTGTTCCCCGAATAGGCCAGCCTTGCAGCGAAACGAAAGGTCCACAAGGAAGGCATGAGGAAAGCCAAGAAGCGTGACAATAGGCGTGAGAGGTTGGGTGTTTGTTTTTTGTTTTGTTTTTTGTATCCACTTCCCCCTCTTCCCCACTGTCCATCCAACCCTCCCTCCCTTCCCCAAATCTCCGGTCTCCCTCTCCCCCAAGCTCACCTCTCTCCCCCACTCCCCTCCCCTCCCTTCTTTGACGAGCTTTAGTACTTGGGAAAATAATCGTGGTTTATACAAAGACTGACGTTAGGAATGATCGTTTTGTCACAATTAATTCTTTAAGCAAAACAGGCAGCTATCACAAGAAATAAATAGCACACATACATAGAGCAACTGAGAGAGAGAAAGACAGTACATACATACAAACAGGCAAAGAGAGGGATAGACAGACAGACAGGCGCGAGTGCCCCTGTCCAGTTTCATTTTAATTTCATAAACTTATATATTCATACATATATATACATATATACACACACACATATACACACACACATATACACACATACACATATATACATACATATATACACACACACACACACACACACACACACACACACATACATATATATATATATATATACATATATATATACATATATATACATATATATATAATATATATATATAATATACATACACATACACACATACATATACATACACACATGTACATATACATACACATACATACATACATACACACACATATACATACATACACACATACATACATACACATACATATACATACATATATATATACTATATATATATATATATATATATATATATATATATATATACATACACATACATATACATATATATATCTGCAGCCTATAAAATATTTAATACCCGTCTAATACAGTATTTCTGTACCGACTTCTAGATATGTCGAGGGTGTCATCTGGTTTTCAATACTCTAAACTGCACGTGTTGTTCAAATAGTATATGTAATGGTGTATTTGCGTTTGTTTTCTTTTGTATACTAACACACATTTTCCCGATTAAGATCATGTGGTTTATTATGTTTTGATTATTGATATCGTTTCCACAGGTAGTTATCTTGACTCCAAACAGAATGTCAAAAAGATCTAAATTTATGCGGATTCCTGTCTGACCATGAACATAACTTTCCATTTTCTTCCAAAATGCTTTCACAGGGGGACATTTGTAAAAGAAGTGCTCTATGTAATCTACTTCAGTTCTACAAACGGAACAGTTACTATCCTCTGTCAATTTCATTTTATGTAACAAAATATTTGTTGGGTATATATTATGAACAATTTTCCACTGCAGCTCTCTTAATCTGGTTTCTTTCGTAGCAGCATGTGCCATGAGCCATGAATCCTTGTCTATTTCAAAGTTCAGATTTCTAAGCCAAAACCCATGAGCACACGTCTTTAAGTCTTCAGTTGTATTTCCTTTATCGGTTAATATTTTCCTTATATGTTTTGGCTTTATACAGTAAACCCTGTAATCAAAGTAATTCTGTATCCCTTCTTGGCAAGGATTTTCACGTATCCAGTTTTTCCAGGATGCAGGTATTGAGTTTATTAAAGCATTATATTCAAAAAGAACATTTCCTCTGTTTTGTACTACTTTTTCCAGAATTTCTTCAGAACTCAGCATTCTATTTTCATTTTCTTTAATAATATCCTTTATTCTTTCAATTCCTACTCTTTTCCAGGAAGGAAAGAATAGAGTGCGACATTTATATTTTATAAGCGAATTGTTCCACAGTAGCTGTTTGTGAAAGTTTTGTCGTGACACATCAGTTTGTTTGGTTAGTGTTTTGTTATCTAAATGTGTGTGTAGAACTTCTTGCCAAAATGGGTTATTGATCTGACAATGGGGGACAGCATTCTCGATGTACAGTTTATATCAAAGGCACCCATGTTACTTGTTAGTTTATCCAGATGCCACTTGGGATATAGCTCCAGTTATCGGTTGTGGCTGTGAATAATCTTCCTACCCACTGTAGATAGAAACTATCTTGCATCTTAAAAAGATTTACCATCTTTACTCCTCCTTGACTAATATCTGCTTCCATTATTTTTCTTTTTATCTTTTCAAACGCTTTTTTGTTTGAATTCTTCTTCTGCCATAAGAATTTATATAGGGTTCTGTTAATTGTGTCAAAACGTGCTTTGGCAGACCTATTGACTGCATTACAAACACAAACTGACTCAACAAAAAACACTTTATTATAACTATTTTCCCATAAATTCCTAAATCTCTCTTACTCCATGTTCTAATCATTTATTCATTGTTGCAATTCGTTTTAACCAATTTTCTTCTATGTTTATTGCTGCTTGGTTATTTTTAAAGTAAATCCCCAGTATTTTAATTTGTTCAGTTAACATAAATGGTATATTGTCTTCAAACCTCTGCATCCCTAGTCTCATTGCTTTTGTTTTTCGCACATTTAATTTGAGACCAGAAAAAACAGAGAAATCATTTATTATGTCATGTGCTTTTATCATGTCATCTCTGTTATTTAGAAACAATGTTGTGTCGTCTGCCAGCTGTTTTATTTTAAGCTTAACCAATTCATTATTGAAAGTGGGAAGATTGATTCCTGATATATTACTGTTCCGAATCTTTATTGCGAGTAATTCAACACCTAAAATGAAAGCCAGAGGTGAAAAAGGACAGCCCTGCCTGATGCCACACTTCACAGGGAAAGATTCCGAGATCCAGCCACCATGATTTATGCTGCTTACGGTGTTCGTTGTAATCACACTTACCCATCTTTTGAACTGGTTCCCAAACCCAAATATATCGAAAGTTTGCAACATAAATTCTTTAGAAACAGAGTCAAACGCTTTTTGATAATCTAGTGCTAATAGATATCCGCACTTTTTGGTTACATTTAGATAGTTGATGACATCATCTATAGTTCGTATTACTGTCGAAATATTTCGACCCTTCAGATAACCTACTTGATCATGGCTAATCAATTTATCAATAACTTTATTCAGTCTCAACGCCAATGCCTTTGCTAATATTTTATAATCTGTATTAGTTAGTGTAATTGGTCTCCAATTATTTACTTGGTCTCTTGGAAGGTCAAGGCTCTTGGGAAGAAGTATAATAATGCCTTGTTTCTGACTGTATGACATTTCACCGTCTCTGAAAGATTCGTTGAATGATTCAGTTACAACATCGCTTATAGTTATCCAGAAAAACTTCATAAATTCAGTTGTAAGACCATCACTACCTGGTGCTGATCCGTTTTTCAAATGCTTTAAAGCTAGACTTGTCTCTTGTACACTCATTAAACCTCACAAGTGAAAGACTCTTCTTCTAATTTTGTAAATGGTTCATTCTGAATAAATTCTTTCAATTTTCCTTTCATATTTCCCTCTTCCTCTGGCGATTTAGAATATAACGCTGAGTAGAAATCTTTAATTTCTTCAAGACTTCCGACTGGTTTGTAATTATTTCACCATTATCCTTTTGCACTTGTGTCATTGCATTTTGGTTACTACGAACCTTTTCCAATCCTAAGAAATATTTTGTATTTTTTTCTCCTTCTTCTACCCACTTTGTTCTTGCCCTTGTTTGGGCTCCCTAGCCTTTTCAAGTGATAATATTTCAATTTTTTTCTTTATTTCTATAACTTCCTTTTGGTTTTGTTCGTTACCAGGATCATTTGCACATAGTTGATCCATCTTCTGGAGTTTACTTTTCAAATCTAAAAGTTCATTCCGTTTGTTTTGTGCTCTAAATTTGCCATACTCTATACAAAAGTGTTTAATCTTTGATTTACACCAGTCCCATTGATCCCCTGTTTTCTCAAACATTTCTTTACTTTCACTTATCCATTTTTTTAATACAATATTCATTCTGCCAACAAAAAAGGCATCTTTCAGATAACTGTTATTAAAACGCCAGTAGCCAGGCCCTCTGACGAATTCATTATCATTTATTTCAGTAATTATTGCTCTATGATCCGTATTGGCGACAGACATAATGTCACATGATACACACTTATCAGCCAGTTCTTGGCTGGCAAAGCAAAAATCAAGCCTCCGTGCAATAAACGGATTTTGCCTGCACCAAGTATACTCCTTTTCTTCCTCATGAAACACTCTCCAAAGATCTGTCAAACCAGTGTTTGTAACCATTTTGTTTAATTTTGTAACTTCTTTTTCACAGTGTCGTTCACCGGATATTATGTCCACACTATTACACATAACAGTGTTGAAGTCTCCCATGCACAATAAGTTTTTCGATTTGCAATTTAATAATATGTCTTGTAAATTTTTGAAAAGTCTAATTTTTTCCTGCGTTTCATTAGGAGCATACACGTTAACCAGTGTGACTTCCCTATTCTCCGTCTTAATTGAGATTGCAACTATTCTATCGCTGCAGTTTTGAAGTTCAACATTTCCTTGGAAATGTTTAGATATTAATATTACTTGCCCTTTGCTATGAGCTGTCCCACTATGATAAAATAATTTCCCTCCCCATTGTTTCTCCCAGTAGTTTGCTTCGCTTTCCGTTATATGCGTTTCCTGAAGACAAACTATGTCAATTTTCTGTTGTTTGAACAATGAAAACATTGCAGTTCTTTTTAATCTGTTTTTCAGTCCTCGTGTGTTTAAAGAAAGAACGCGTAATCGATTCATTTTCCTAGAAAGGATATAGTAATCTGTTCATTTTCCCCATTAAAAAAAAAAAAAAAAAAAAAAAGCGGCACACACGCACACACACGCACACACGCACACACGCACACACACACACACACACACACACACACACACGTGAATATAGCCATAATCATTGTCCATTAAACGTCTGCCTGGTCCGTAACCGATGTAAACCAATGAAAAGAGTAAACCGCAAAGAATTCAGCCAACCATCACATCACTGTAAACATCATCGCCGTCAGATTCGGAATTGTCCCTAGTCTGCTGTCGACGTTGTTTGTCAACGTGCTGCGGTGGTGTAGAGTCCGCGGGAAGAGGACGTTTTGTCGAGGCTGAGCGTGAGGACTCTGCCCGGAATTTCAGCACTGTCTGCGATCTATCCCCTTTCTTTGAGAGAGCTCCCTGCCTATTTACAGTTCTGCCCCTGCTGGATCTCCTCGACTGGGTTGTAGCGCTTGGAGAAGTCGAGCCAGTTGATGATTTTTTTTTCCGAGTACAGCTAGTAGTCCTACCGGCTGAGTCGGGGGAGGGGCTTCTTTTGACCCTGTAACCCGAAGGACTAACACTGGTCCTGTCACGATCGAAATTGATCCGGCTCGATCACTGCCAGCACTACCACTGGCCCTATCACGAACGGAAGTCTTCCCTCGGCAGGCACTGTTCTCCCCTGGACAACAGGGGTCATGTCACACACAGGGTCACCCGCCTTGTGACCATCTTTGTAGCACTGGCGACACTTTATGGGTTTGTCACACACTGATGCTCGGTGCCCCTTACCTAAGCATCTGTTGCACTGAGAGTCCTTTTCTCTCCTGGCCGACTTCTGCTCTTTATGATAGAGAGCGGCTCTAAATGGCCCTATCTCTATGAATGATGGAGGGGAACAGGTGGGATATCAATGTATACAAACCTTCTGCCTGTTTTCCACCTAGTTAACTTTCCATTAGCATCCCTGTCTCTCTCGGCGATAAGTTTTGATCGTACATTGGTTTTCAGGTTTTTAATGGCATTCAAGATATCATCATCGGAGAAAGACAGAGGAACATTACTCACGGTAAGTTTCGTGGCTGGGATTTCTCGCTCTTCGCCATCAGGAGAAGTGACAACAAAAGGATTTTTTTCCTTCACTTCCACCTGTACCCCTCTAATAACAAACCCCTGTATCAAAATCTTGTATCTCGCTTCCGACGTGCGAGGATAAATCCTCCAAAGACCCCCTATTCTCTGTGCTCCTTCCACCGATTCAAAGCCAGCGGTTTTTTCCACAGAAGAACAGATCTCCGCCGTAGTGAAAGGCCTTTGGTCAAAACCGGGTAGCTGATTGTTTAGAATAAAAACGGGCAAGATTCTGGTGTTTGTATCTGCCATTTTTTTTTAAACAAGTAGTAGGAGAACAAATCCCGATCTAATGTCAATCACAACAGTATCTCACAGCACCAATTGAAGGTCAACACATCATCAAAGGATACTACTTGCCTTTGTTTCCCAGCAAGGTCCGTCAGGATGAAAAAAACAACAATAACAAACAAACACTTTCTGTTCTTAACGGCTCACTCCCAAACAAACAAAAAACCACGAGAAAACGATAGGAAGGAAGAAGCAATCATGGTGCAGAAAACTGGGCCGACCAACACAGCGGTCGGAAGAACATGCTTAGAACAAATAGCAACAGCAGAAAAAAGGGGAAAAAAAAACTAAGTCAGAAAAAGATTCAAGCGCGTGGAAAACCAGAGCGATGAAAAATGCGGCCACTCGTCGCGAACTTCGCTCACCAACCGGACTTATAATGGTGTTTTAATGCCGGTAGTAAACGTGTATAAAAACTTAGGGATTTTGTTTTCCACTCGTTTAAACTTTACTGCTGCTTGCAAGGATCTTGCTAGTAGAGCAAAGAGGGGTCTGTTTGGCATCATGAAAAAATTATCTTCAATCAATAACAATTCGTTGACGTTATTTGTTAAAATATTTGATTGTCATGTGCAACCTGCTGTACAGTATGGCTCGGAACTGTGGGACTCAACAGAGCTGCTTTATTTTCTGAATCTGTGCACTTATTTGCTTTAAAGAAATTTTTGGGTGTAAGCATATGTACACCCAATGATTTAGTTTATGGTGAAACCAATAAATATCCTTTTATTTAAATTCTGCTGTTCAGTGTATTCGTTATTGGTTTAATTTGCTCCAGATGGATGAGTGTCGCTTGCCTCGTAAAGCATATAATATGTTGTTTGAATTAGATAAGAGAGGAAAGCAAAATTGGGTATCGGATGTACGCACATGTTTATACGAATATGGTTTTGGAGAAGTGTGGATGAATCAGGGCGTTGGCAATGTTAAGGGATTTATATGTGTTTTTCGTCAACGTCTAATTGATTGCAGATGGCAAAAATGGCATGATCATGTTCAAAACAGTGAAAGATTTAATATGTTTAGGATGTTTTGTAATACACATGAAATAAAAACACACCTTTTGTTGAATATGGATAGTCATTTGAAATATATAACAACGAGATTTAGGCTGGGGATTTCAGAGATAGCGGTGCATCATTATAGATACAGAGAACACAATGAAGCAAATCTGATATGTTGTTTATGCAACAATTCTAAGGAAGATGAAGTACATTTTGTTTTATGCTGCCCAGCTCTTAGTAAAATTAGAGAAAAATTTATTCCCAGCAAATATTATCAATGCCCTTGTGTCTTTAAACTCAGCTTGTTGATGGCATCCTCTAAACACAGTGATGTTAGGAATTTATCGCTTTTCTTGTATAAAGCTTTTAAGTTCAGAGAAATTATGACCTCGTAATCGTGTATTTCAAATGTCCTATTTCATGAACAAGTTCATTGTTGATGTCTTGTGTTTACTCACCCCCTTCATAAGGGGCTATGGCCTAATGAATAAACCATTCGCATTCGCATTCTCTCTCTCTCCTCTCTCTCTCTCTCTCTCTCTCTCTCTCTCTCTCTCTCTCTCTCTCTCTCTCTCTCTCTCTCTCTCTCCCTCTCTCTCTTTAACTTCACTTTCCTTTTTCCTTTCTCCTAACACATCTGATTTCTACTCGGCCCTGCAGCCACTTGCTTGAGTTTGCTATCACCATGATTTCTGTCCACCTTTCCATGTTTTAAATTGCTATGTTCTCATAGTTCTTTACCATTGAAAAAGGCTTTAAGACCCGAAACGTTTGGTCATCCGAAACGTTTGGTCATTCTTATTATTTTCCTTGGATTGCCTTTTCCACCCTGTTGTGGTTTTTTTTGCATTAAAAAAAAATTTTAGTTCAAATTTTCTCAGACCAAAGTGAGAGATACGAGAAAACAATTACAGATAAACACTCCCTCCGCCATTATAACGATGCCACAATAAAGGTCAGGTGGGGCGGGGGGGAGGGGGGAAGGGGAGGAGAGGGGACAAACCGAGGGAATGGGAGGAAGGGAAAGACAGGGTGGGGTGAAGGGGGTAGGTAGGATAAGAAAGCGTTTCAGTTCAAAGGTCAAACACTTCGCTGACAGTATATTGGTGAAATGCAATTTTGTCTTGTGAACAGAGCCATGGTTTTTTTTTTTTTTTGTTTTTTGTTTTTGTTTTGTTTTTTTTGCCAGTTTTCAGTCTGTATTCTTGTTCTGAAGGAGAGAGGATGGCAATGCACGCCTGTGGGTTTTGCTGGAAGTGAAAAAAAAAAACAAGGAATGCACTTTCTCCCTCGCTCTTTGATTTATTTTTCAATTTCATGGTGTGTTTTTCTTTTCTTTCTTATTTCTTTTATTCTTTCTTTTTTTTTTTTTTGATGAGCCGATATACAGTATGTGTTTTCTTCTTACTTTCATCATAAAATGTAGTTTAAAGACATTGTGCTATGACCTCATTCTCCCAAGCAGAAAAAAACCCGCGCTTTTGTGTGTGTGTGTGTGTGTGTGTGTGTGTGTGTGTGTGTGTGTTGTGTGTGTGTGTGTGTGTCTGTGTCTGTGTGTCTGTGTCTGTGTCTGTGTGTCTCTGCGTCGGTGCATGCATGCATGCTTGTGCGCGTATGTGCGTGCGTGCGTGCGTGCATGCCTGCGCGTGCGCGTGCGCACGTGCGTATACCCATCTCCTCGTACCGCCAGTATTGTCGAGGCCTTTGCTGTCGGCCAAAGCTTCAGCGTCGTCCAGCATGGAGAACACGCCGGCCAGTTTCTCCTCCACAATGGCCGTGATGTTAGGCAGAGCGCCAGCCTCGTACTCATCCAGCTTGCCTTCCGCCTCGCTCAGTGTGGCCAGTATGCTGTCCAGTCGCACCTTGAAGCGAGCGCCGTACCACTTCAGCGACAGACCGATGCCCTGAAACAAGACCACCAAAAAAAAAAAGGTATGAGGAGGCGGTATAGAAGAGGGGGGGGGGGGGTGCTGGAGAAAGGGTGGTGTGGGGGGGGGGGATGAGGTGGAGGAAGAACAGAGGAGGAGGAGGTGATGGAGAAGGGGAGAAAGTGGAGGTGGGGGAGAAGGAGGAGGAAGAAGAGAGGCGGAAGAGGAGGAGAAGGAGGAAGGGGAAGAGGAGGAAGAAGAAGGGAGGAGGAGGAGAGGAGAAGGAGGAGGAGGAGGAGGAGGAGGAGGAGAAAAACAGAAACAGGAGGAGAAGAGATTTTTAAAGGAAGGGTGAGGAAGGAGCAGGAAGAAGAAGAAAAGAGGAGGAGGAGGAGGAGGAGGAAGGTGAGAAGGGGGAGGTGAAGTAGGAAGTGGGGAAGGAGAAGGAGGACGAAAGGGGGGAGAGAGGAAGAGGGAGAAGAGAGGAGGAGGAGGAGGAGGAGCAGATGGGGGTGGAGAAGGGGAGGAGAAAGAGAGGAGGAGGAGGAGAGGATGAGAAGAAGGAGGAGGAGGAGGAGGAAAAAGAAGAAGAAGCAGAGAGGAGGAGGAGCAGATAGAAAAGAAGGGAGGAGGAGGAGGAGGACGAGATAGAGGAAGAAGAAAGGAGGAGGAGGAGAAGGCGGAGGAGGAGGAGCAGGAGGAGGAGGAGATAGAAGAAGAAGAGGAGGAGGAGGAGCAGATAGAAGAAGAAGGCAGGAGGAGGAGGAGGAGGACGAGATAGAGGAAGAAGAGAGGAGGAGGAGGAGAAGGAGGAGGAGGAACAGATAGAAGAAGGAGGGAGGAGGAGGAGGAGGAGGATGAAGAGATAGGCAAAGAAAAGAGGAGGAGGAGAAGATGGTAGAAGAAGAGAGGAGGAGGAGGAGGAGAAGATGGAGGAAGAAGAGAGGAGGAGGAGATGGAAGAAGGGGGGAGCAGAAAGAGATAGAGGAAAAAAAGAGGAGGAGGAGGAGAGATGGAAGAAGAAGAGAGGAGGAGGAGGAGGAGGAGATGGAAGAAGAGAGGGGGAGGAGGAGGAGGAGGAGATCGAAGAGAAGAGAGGGGGAGAAGGAGGAGGAGGAGATGGAAGAAGAAGAGAGGAGGAGGAGGAGGAGGAGAAGATGGAAGAAGAAAGAGGGAGGAGGAGGAGGAGAAGAAGAAGAGAGGATGAGGAGATGGAAGAAGAAGAGAGGAGGAGGCGGAGGAGATGGAAGAAGAAGAGAGGAGGAGGAGGAGGAGATGGAAGAAGAAGAGAGGCGGAGGAGGATGATATGGAAGAAGAGAGGAGGAGGAGGGGAAGGAGGGGAGGAGGAGGAGGAGATGGAAGAAGAGAGGAGGAGGAGGGGAAGGAGGAGGAGGAGGAGGAGGAGATGGAAGAAGAAAGAGAGGAGGAGGAGAAGGAGAAGATGGAAGAAGAAGGGAGCAGGGGGAGGAGGAGGAGATGGAAGAAGTAGAGTAGGAGGAGGGAGGAGGAGAAGATGGAAGAAGAAGGGAGGGGGAGGAGGAGGAGATGGAAGAAGTAGAGAGGAGGAGGAGGAGATGGAAGAGAAGAAGAAGGAGGAGGAGGAGGAGGAGGAGAAGAAGAGAGGAGGAGGAGGAGGAAGAGATGGAGAAGAAAGGGAGCAGGAGGGGGAGGAGGAGGAGAGAAGGAGAGGAGGAGGAGGAGGAAGAGATGGAAGAAGAATGGAGCAGGAGGAGGAGGAGGAGATGGAAGAAGAAGGGAGCAGGAGGAGAAGGAGGAGGATGAGATGGAAGAGAGAGGAGAGAGGAGGAGGAGGAGGAGATGGAAGAAGAAGGGAGCAGGAGGAGGAGAAGGAGATGGAAAGAAGAAGGGAGCAGGAGGGAGGAGGAGGAGATGGAAGAGAGAAGGGAGCAGGGGGGGAGGAGGATGGATGGAAGAAGAAGGGAGCAGGAGGAGGAGAAGGAGATGGAAGAAGAAGGGAGCAGGAGGAGGAGGAGGAGAAGAAGATGGAAGAAGAAGAGAGGAGGAGGGATGGAAGAAGAAGAGAGCAGGAGGAGGAGAGGGAGGAGGAGAGGAGATGGAAGAAGAAGAGAGCAGGAGGAGGAGGAGGAGGAGGAGGAGGAGATGAAGAAGAAGAGGGAGCAGGAGGAGGAGGAGGAGAAGGAGGAGAAAAGAAGAAGGAGTTGGAGGAGCAGATGGAAGAAGAAGTGAGCAAGAGGA
>CM031604.1:11145817-11158317 GCA_018398815.1 Conus ventricosus | reverse complement strand
TAACACGGGCTAAACCTCACGGTCTAAGCCAACGCGCCGCGGATTGTGGTAGGGTGACCCACTGCCTGTTGCGACCGTGAGAAACCTGAGTATGCCGCCCTGTTCACATTGCGGAGGTCACCAGACTCTTGTCTGCTTCGTTCTGGCGCCCGTCCATCTGAAAATAACCTCCTGACTGAACCTGATTCCCTGACGGGGGGGTGGGGGGTGGGGGTGGGGGTGGGGGGGGGGGTTGTTAGGAATGTAATGCTCCCTGTCTGTCTGTCTGTCTGTCTGTCTGTCTCTCTCTTTCTCTCTCTCTCTCTCACTCTCTCTCTCTCTCTCTCTCTCTCTCTCCCCTCTCTCTCTCCGCGGACACAAAAAAATTCTTTTTTGGGTTTAGGCATATTCTTCTCTTCCTCGTTCGCTTCCCATTAAATGAGCACCCCGGGTGTCCTCGATGAAGGCTGCCGTCCACCGCAGCTCCTCCAGGGTGCCGTAAAACTTGGCTTCCACTGCTGTCGGTGTTGGCCAGTACTTCCTCTGGATGCTGCATGCGTCATACAGTTTTGAAGGATGGGGTCTGTTGTCATTAGTCCCCCCCACCACAAGGGCACTCTCCACTCTGCCCAAATGCCAAATTTTGTGTGCAGGGTGGTGGTGCAGGCGATTGTGTCCAGTCCTCAGCGGAAGATCTTGACCTGTTCCCGTCGTCCCAGCAAATGGTATTTGTCTTCTGGTTTGTTTTGGGGTGCTGGAGTGCCACTTTATTCCTTGCTGTGCCTTGATGATTGTCTTGATTTCATCATAATGACACCAGGTTTTTGGGCCTGCTCCTTTGTGCACCGTCTTTTGCCAGAATATCCGCTTTTTCGTTGCCTCTGATACCACAGTGTGCTGGTATCCATTGCATCACCCCTTTCCCCACTCTGGCACTCAGGGCAACAAGGGCTGAAGTAAGATGGTTCTGTTCTTTGCAGCGGGAGTTCTTGGGGGCTTTTTAGAAACGGAGAGAGCGTCTGAGAACACCACCACCTGCCCTGTTGTTCTTATGGAGTTCTGCGAGACTTTTGTGGCTGCCTCACAGAGAGCTTCTCGCTCAGCTCGGAATTTTGGTGGAGGTATTTTCCTGTTGGGATTGCATTTTTCATCTCCGTCTTTGTATCGGAGGAAGAATCCAGCTCCACCATCCCTCGTTGCTTCTGTGGCGGAGCCATCTGTAAAGACATGGGTCCAGTCTTCCTGGGGGGTACTGGTTGCAGATGTACTCCATGGCCAGGCTTTCCCTTTTGGGGTGTCTGACTGTGTTCCTCTCTTCTCCACTCCGGGAATGCTGGTAAATGATTTTGGGGAACACCTGCCTCTTCCAAGAGGGGTGGGTGACATTTGCCGCGATAGGCTTTGCCTCGTGTTCCATCAAGACTGGGATCTGTCTTTCAAGGGGGTCTTGACGGGTGGATGAAGCTGTCTCTTTTCAGCCGGCTCTTGGGGGGTCTGCTCATTCTGTCGTTCATTGGATGGTTTTCAAGGCGTTTGGATTTTGCGCCTGGATGAGGATCTTTGTGTCCCTTCTGTCCCCCAATGACTGCAGCCAATGGTCCTCCTCCAATCTTCAAAATTTGGGGGTGGTTTCTCATGGCGCCAGTTATGACACGCTGAGCTTGGTTCTGTATCTTGTTTGAGATGGTCAAAGTTTAAACTTTGCAAGCTGATCCCATGCTGATGTCCCCGTACTCAACTACAGGTCGGACTCTCCCTGTGTAAGAGTCTCTTCAGGATACGTTCGTCAGCCCCCCAGTCCGTTCCTGAAAAGTTTCCTCATGATCGCCAGTCTCAGCTTGGCCCTGCTACAGCATCTGGTGATCTGCTGTTTCCAAGTGAGCCGCGGTCAAAGGTCACTCCCAGGTAGGTAGGGTGGGGTTCCTCTGAAAATTTCTTGGTTGTTCAGTGTCAGCTTCGCCTCTTGCTTCTTGCTGGATAGGCTGAAGACTGTGTAGGTTGTTTGCTTGAGTTGACAGGACAAGCCATTCCGGGTTTCCAGTCGCTGATCTTATGAGCGCAAGTTTGGAGGCGTTACCTGTGCGTAGTGGCGTACTCTTCGGGCCCCAAATAGCACCAGGTCATCTGCGGATCGCTCCTCTGACCCCTCTTGGAAAGATCTCGCGATGTCATCTATAAAGATGAGGAACAGCGTTGGCCCGAAAGGACTTCCTCCTTGTGGTTACTCCCTGTCTCAGCACCTTCTTCTTGCTTTTTTGGCCCCTTTGAATCTTTACTCGGGCTTGGCGGTTTGTAGGTACTGGCTGATCCAGGTGTACATCCTCCCAGACACACCACATCGCCGTAGTTAACCCTGAGTCCGTCCTTCCAGACTTTGTCGAACGCCTTCTCCATGTCATCCAGACAGCAAGCGTGTTCTTCTTTTCTTTGGAAAGGCGTCCTCAATGCTTTGCGTGATGAATGTGATTGGTCTTCTGTTGATCTGTGTTGGCGGAAAGCCTGCCTGTTCAGGGCTCAGCAGCTGATGCTCCTCAAGGTGCAGAAAAGCCTTGTTTTCCCAAAGTCTCTCCATCAGCTTTCCTAAGCAGCTTGTAAGGCTGATGGGTCTGTAGCTGTCAGCCTTCGACTTGCCCTTTCCCTTTTTGTGAATGGGGACCCATGTCTGCTTCCCTCCAACACTGTGGTAATGATCCTGTCTTCCAGCTGGAGTTAAAAATTGTTAGAAGGACTGCTTGCCTTCATCCCAAGATGAGAATCATTTCATTGGTGATTCCATCTGGTCCAGGTGACTTCTTCAGGTTGAGGCCTGCAACGCTTCCCCCAGCTCTTTTCTCTTTTGAAAGCTGTGATCATGACTTCCTCTTGGGGCTCTTTCTCATGAAGTTCACCTTTGGGCCTGTGCACTGCAGCTCTATGTTCAAGAGGGACTTCCAGATTGCTGATGTTTTCATAGACGTCTATGAAGTGGTCTGCGCTTTTCTTTCCAGGGGAGGTAATTTCCATTTTTCCCTTTTATAGTTATTGGGACTGATTTGTTGTTTCGTTACTGAGGGTTCTAGCCATTTTTTCCCCCTGCTTGCTGCCCCCTTTTTCGAGATTCAGGCTTTCAGTTTCTCTTGCCAGCTTTTCCTTGCAGCTTGTGCGCAGGCACTTGTATCTGGCAGTTACTTCCTTCAGCGCTATGTTGTTCTCCAGTGATGGCTGCTTTTCTGCTCGGGTCCCTGGCTTCCGTAACAGCATCGTCCAGGATTCTGAAGTTCCTCTGTCCAGAAGGGCTTGAGTTTTTGCGTGCTCCTCTAGGGATGGATTCTTTAGCAGCTTCAAGACGGCCTTTGTGAAGTCTTGAACCATCTTGTTTAAAGAAAAGAAAAGAAAGAAAAGAAAAGAACCATCTTGTTTGAGTCCTTCTGCCTGATTTTTGATTGGCTTTGTGTCTGTGTCTGTGAGGGTTTTCGAAGAGAGTCCAATCTGCCTTTTATAATTCCCAGCGGGAAAACACTTTGCTTGAGGAGCCTGCAAAGTTGGGGGTTGATAGAGAGTTTTTCGGGCTTGTAGCACTTCCTCCAAGCTGGTTGAGGATGTTCTTTTGGTTCTGACGAACAAGTTATTGGTGGGGAAAGCTAGATCTGGTGTTGATGTGGTCATCCGGTCTAGAGTAGAAGGTGGGTTCATCATCTTCCCTTTGGGTTTATGAGATGAAGATGTGAGTCAATCTCCCAATCCTCAACTTTTCGCCCCTCTTGTCCGTCTCCTCATAGCCCCAAACTCCCCTGAGTGACTGTTAAAATCTCCCACCACCACACAGTTTATGTCTGGGATGTTTTATGTATGTGAGGGAAAATCACGTCTTGAGGCAATAGACATTGTAGATCCTGATGTTGTGTTCTTTAAGGACTATATCAACCCCTTGGATCTCTGCTGTTGATTGGGTGTTGATCTTGATTCTTGTGGGGCGATGGCAATTCCGCACCCAAACAAGCACCCTCCTTTGCTTCTTTCCTCACGGTCCAACCTGATGGGCTCGTAAACCCCTCACTTTAAAGCGATGGTTTACGGTCAAATGTGTCTCTTGGACACATGCGATATCAATATTTTCTTGTTGCCTCCTTTCTGCCAGGCCAAGTTTTTCTCAAAGCACCCCCCTCTGTATTCCACTGGAGAAAGTTGAGCATTCTGGGTGATATTGTTTGCTTGGCACCAGCAGGGGATGAGGTCTCCTTCTTCCTCGCATAGGCATGCGGAATTTTCCTTGTCTGACCACCGACTGCTTGGGGTGGGCCCCTTTGAGGCATAGGCCCGGCTCCCGACCTCCCCGGCGGGTCTCCGAAGGTCGAGCGCCACATCGAATTTCTGTGGACTGCATCATCATGAAAGCGTAGATGCGTGGTATCGTGGTTTAAGTTGCGCCAGTGGCCCGATACCTCCGTCTTTAGCTGGAGTTTTCTTTTTGGGGGGCCTCACCCTTAGCTCAAAGCCGTACGTCCTACCCTGTGAGCACAGGGGGGGGGGGGGGGGGGGTTGTTTTTCCGGGGACCCCCCCCGTGGCTAGAGGTTATAACGCGCCTCTTGACCGCATGATGAGCCCGTTTTAGGACACCCTTGGGGTATTTCAGTGAGGACAACAGTGCCACCTGTTGACCCACCCCCTCCTGGTAGGAACATCGCAGTTGGTCCGGGACTGCTTATTCGCAGCTAACCCATATCTGAGGGGCCGTTTCCCTTATCCGCCACCTGGGGACCCGCCGGGTTGGGGAATGGTCGCCCCACTACTGAATTGGAGGGGAGTCTGGTTCCCGGGTGTTAGGCATATTAGATTATCTGTCTGTCTGTCTGTCTGTCTGTCTCTCTGTCTGTCTCTCTTCTCTGTCTCTGTCTCTGTCTCTCTCTGTCTCTCTCCTCTCTCTCTCTCTCCTCTCTCTCTCTCTCTCTCTCTCTCCCCTTCTCTCCCCTCTCTCTCCTTCTCTCTTCTCTGTCGCTGAAGAGGTAACAAGAAAAAGGGGAGACATGGATTCTAGTTTTTACCTGGTCTAATAGAAATCGTTCTTTGTTATTTGCTGACGACATTTTACTCTCAATCTACTAAATTTTTTGCAGTCATTGCAACATCAAGCTGCTCTATAAGATGCCGGAATGGTGGCTCAGTACTTATCCTTGGAATTTATTAGTTCATTGTATTTTAGTCCCTTGCAAGGGTTCATTCAAGAACTGGCCCTCAGCACTTGTGTCTCAAGAGGTTATCTTTTATATTTTTACTTTTCACAAGAAAATGTAGTTTGTTTTGCTCTTTCATAATTTTCTTTTGCTTCTTAGGGGCACCTTTGGTTGGTTTTTTGGAAACTCAAACAAACATATACGGTATTACACACCAGCTTTTTCTGGATAAACATTCTTCTTAAAACCGAAAAGGCAGAGGAGTCAAATTACCACTTTCCGCGGTCACTGAGGAGAAACAATCAGGTTTCAAAATATCGGTATCTGACCAGGAGTTATATGTTAGTGGGTTTCCTCCCCATTGGAGACTGCCTCCCTCTTGGAGACTATAAGCTTGCTGAAGGCTCATTTTGAGAAGCATTTGTTTTATTTTTTATTTTTTCCCCATTCACCCACTTAAGCACAGACTGTTAGTTAGGCAGAATTATCTACCACTGCAGATATGAATGCTTGTTTTCCCCCTATTTCTTCAATCTAAGACATAAGAGCAAACTTTGTTTATAACTGAATATTTCTTGCAGTCATTGCAACACCAAGCTGCTCTGTAAGTTGCTGGAATGGTGCTCGGTACTTATCCTTGGAATTTATAGTTCATTGTATATATATATATATATATATATATATATATATATATATATACACAGAGAGGCAGAGACAGAGAATCCATGCCTGCTCCAAAAAGCTGATGATTTTCTGAGTTGAAACAGAAAACCCCTACTCCTCAAACCCTTTCTTGGATTGATCATGTAGCTGAAATCCTAACGAGCCTCGTTATATTCTAACTCGGCCAATCATAAGCTAGATAATGATGGCACAGGAGACCCGCCACAGAGGCAGAAAAGAAGCAGCAAAAAAATATCACAGATTTCCACATAACAAGTATGTGCACGACATCATCACTGAGATTGTAACCCCCCCTCCCCCCCCCCCCCCCCCTCCCCACGTTCTCTCACTTTTCTTCACCTCCCTCCTTCTCATCGGTCCTTAGTAAAATAGTCAACCACTGTCCCTTGCCCCCCTCCCCCTCCTATCCGCTGTAAACCCTCCTGCTCTGTGGGCGCATGTGTGTGTGTGTGTGTGTGTGTAGTACTTTAATTTAACGTCTTTTCGCAAAGTATGTGATATTAGACAAGTGTGTGTGTGTGTGTGTGTGCGTGCGTGTGTGTGTGTGCACGCGCGTGCGTGCGTGCGTGCGTGCCTGCGTGTGCGTGTGTGTGTGTGTGTGTGTGTGTGTGTGTAAATAAACGCGCGTCTGCATGCATTTGAGTATGTATGCGTATTCGTGTGTGTGTGTGTGTGCGTGTGCGCATGCGTGCGTGTGTGTATGGGGAGAGGGGGGGGAGCATGGTAATGCGTTCTTTCAAAGGAGGCTTCAGTGGTAGAGAGAATACGGGACCCTTTGACCTATTTATACATGGCACTGGTTATGGTTGATTTTGAATGAGAACATAATGGGTTAAACTGGAATAAAAGAAACTGTTTAAAACATATTACAATGAAATGTGTTAGCAAATGACTCAAGGGAGAGAAATGTGTATTTCTTCATCCTGTCCCCTCACTTCACCGCTCCCCCACTTACACTAACTCTGCTCCTCCCCCCTCCCCTATCCCTTCCCCTTGAGTGATCCATCTGAGCATAAACTATGAACTACAAGTCCCCCATAAGTGGGTGCACCCGCGTTCGTACCCGAACATACACACATACACACGCGAGCGCGCGCACGCACCCCCTAAGACAGAGAGACAGACAGACAGACAAACAGACAGAGACAGAGCTAAGACACACACACACACACACACACACACACACACACACACACACACACACACACACACACACGCACACACAGAGAGAGAGAGAGAGAGAGAGAGAGAGAGAGAGAGAGAGAGAGACGAACAAACAGGCTGATAGACATTCAGACAGACAGAAAAAAGGGAGACAGACAGACAGACAGATACAGTTTGACGTTGAAGATCTCTTCACACATGTTCCCTCTGGCTTAAACTCCTGCTGTCGTTTTGCAAGGGTTTCCTCTTCTTTTGTTTTCTTCTTTAGAGCGTGTCCAACAGAACTCTCGCCATCACTGTACTGGAGTAGGTAGCTGAACCGGTGACCCTGTACTTTAAACAGTCGTGGGTTTTGTGATGGGGCAGGCATAACTAGAGACAGCATCCTTCCTTTTTTCTTCCTTTCTTTATTTCTGCGTACGCAGGCTGATACTCCTGCGGACACTGCCTGTATAGGCAGGCAGTGGAGTTTTGTGTGTATAACCGTGTTTTTTTTATCCCGCCATTAAGGCAGCCATACTCCAGCTTCGGGGAAGGTGCATGCTATGTGTAACGTGTCATCCATACCAACGGCCAAACTGGCCTTCTCTTCCGAAAGTTAGTGATGGGATTTGACGTGTGTGCAAGATGTTGTGCGTGCGTTCACACACGGAACCTCGGTTTATAGTCTCATTCGAAGGACTGTATGGGGAATGGAGTCAGAACCAATGTTAACTCCGAGGGAAAAATCCCCCCTGTACCGAAATTCGAACCCGCAACTCCAAGGATCACGAGTCCGGCGCTCTACCAACTGAGCTATTCCGGTCCCCAGTATGCTTTCTATTGGTCACTGGTTTGTTTCCCATGTTCCCTGGTGTAGACCTTCCACTGCCTTCATGATTTTTCGGGCCTCCATACTTCAGCAATGTCGCTGACACATTATCTCCCCTACCCAGTGATTAATTTCCCTCTAGTGAGTGGACAGGTTTGCTGACAATAAAAATTCCGACGAAACTTTCTAGTGATTAGAGGACGTTACATTTTTTGCAGCGTAAAGAAAGAAATCATCAAGAAACGTATTCAAAAAAATATCCACTTTGACCTCTGTCGCTTAGAGACAATATTCATGTTGTTTCTATGGAAGTGGATTTTGAATCGGAAAGAAGCTGAAAGATGGTTTAATTTCATCTCTGTTTTTGATCTCGGTTCTTTACATTTCAGAACAGATATATATATATATATATAAAATATATATATATATATATATATATATATATATATATATATATATATATATATATATATATATAAAATATATATATATATATATAAAATCAGAGTTAAAAAGCCACTCAGAATGTTAAAAGTGCTCGACCATGTAGGGAGCGACATACCAGTTTAAAATACGGTTTTAAAATGGAAGAATTAAAAAAAACCTGCAGGCCTGTTTCAAGCTAAAACGCTCTCGTCAGGATATACAATCTGGGGACGCCACCTGTGTTTTATATTGTCGTGTGTGGGCGTGTGAGCTCTGCGCGTGTGGCACGTGGCCTGCCGGTTTTTTCTATATATATATATATATATATATATATATAATATATATATATATATATAGAAAGAAAGAGAGAGAGAGAGAGAGAGAGAGAGAGAGAGAGAGAGAGATAAAGATATATTTATTTATTTATTTATTTATTTAACGCCAAGAGCACAGACACAATCAGCTGAGTCTCCCTGATGAGTCCGATCCAGCTGACGAAAGGCCTAGGAGCAGGCAAACCTAATAGATCTGCCTTCAAGAGGGATTACGATGGTTCCCTCAGGCAGCTAGTGAAGGTTTCTCATATTTATAATATATTCCCCCCATTTTCTTCATCTTCCTTTTTTTTTTCTTTTTTCTAAAAGTTTAAATCTTTGTCAAGTCATTATATAATGACTGAAGAATTGTTAGCCTGCACTTGTTTTTCACCCACTACTTAATTGTTCAGCATTATATATATATATATATATATATATATATATATATATATATATATATATATATATATATATATATATAACAAACTAATAAATATATATATATATATATAGTCACAATTGAAGTAAAAAGGCAAACAAGCAATGTAAACAAATATAATCCAATATTTCGAGCGGCTGCTCTTTTTCAAGGACGACAGACTGTGTAGTCACGTCAAAAGTGGAGTGACATCATCAGGTCGATGCTAAAAGAAAACTTGCGTCATGACAGTAATGTCATCACCAAGTGATGCAAAGTCTAACACACCATCCTGTTGTTATTATTTTGTCACTCCCCACCCCCACCAATATACTAACAGCCCCCCCCCCCCCCCTTCCTCTCTCTCTTTCTCTCTCTCTGTCTCTCTCTGTCTCTCTCTCTCTCTCTCTCTCTCTCTCTCAGGTTTTCACTTTGTTAGTTGTACCAGAGGGAACAACTGAGTCACTATCAAATGCAAGGGAACTCGGTGCGTGTCACTAATAGTTAGTCATGTGTGTTCAGCCTTGTGGGTGCTTTGTTTGTAGTTTACGAATCCAGAATTTTTCCCTGAGGTCTCTATGAATGTCACTGTCTATGTACTGTTTTTCAATTGGCATACAACGCATGTCTTGAAGTGAGTGGTTGTGCATGTTGAAATGATGTGTGACGTGGGTGCCTGTATTGTTCTGGATGTGTGACCTATGTAAGTAAAAGCGTTGTTTGAGCGAGTTGCGTGTTTCTCCTACGTATTGAGCTCCCTTGCATTTGGTGCAGTAGAGCAGGTACAACGATGTTTCTTGTGCTGCAGGACATCTCATGGCGAATGGTGAATGTCTCGCCACTAACATCACTGGTGAACTGACGTGTCCCTACTACATGCTCCTTACAGATGACACAGCGTTTTCGAATACATCTGTGGCTTCCAGGGTTGTCAGTGGATGGTTCTTGTGGAGGAAGCATGGAAGGCATCAGGATGTTTCGTAGACTATTTGAATTTCTTTCTCCTACTATGGGGAGCTCTGGCATGGCTTGTTTCATCTTGTTGCTTTCATGTAAAGCTAGTTGCTGTTGTTGCAGCCACTGACGTAGAGGAGGGTTGGCAGGGTTGTGAGTGATGATGAACGGGACCCTCTTCTTGGGAGTTTGGGGCCTGTATTCGAGGGTCTCATTACGTGGGATGCTGCTGACTCTTTCCATGGCTTTCTGTATATATATATATATATATATATAGATAGATCAGTATATTTAAAATGCCTAAAAACAATTTTTTAAGTGCTCAACCCCTTGGGGAGCAACATTAGTTCCTGATGACAGCGCAACACGCTCGAAACAAATTTGTAGATAGTTTTAAGATTCCTCTTTTAACTTGTTTTAACTATATATATATATATATATATATATATATATATATATATATATATATATATATATATATATATATTCCAAGGATAAGTACCGAGCACCATTCCAGCAACTTACAGAGCAGCTTGGTGTTGCAATGACTGCAAGAAATATTGAATTATAAACGAAGCTTGCTGTTATGTCTATTTCTTATTTCTATTTCTATTTCAATTTCTTTAATCTGAGACATAAGAGCAAGCTTTGTTTATAATTATATATATATATGTATAGGGCTGTGTGATTTATGAATGCTGTCAACGTCCACGGGAAAAGCTGGCCTTTTGAGGTCACCCGTTGCCCACATTTCTTGGTGAACGGAAGTGTCCCAAGCAGTGTATCGGATCTATCTCAGAGAGGGCCGGTTTTCTAGAAACCGAGGTGAGTAATTACACCCCCAGAAAGAATTTTCAGGGCAAGGAATCAAAACTGAACAAGTGATTTTTTTTTCTTTCCTTTCTTTCTTTCTTTCTTGTTCTTGTTCTTCTTGTTCTTCTTCTTCTTCTTCTTCTTCATCATCATCTTCTTCTTCCTCCTCTTTTTCTTCTTCTTCCTCTTCTTCTTCTTCTTCTTCTTCTTCTTCCTCTTCTTCTTCTTCTTCTTCTTCTTCTTCTTCCTCTTCTTCTTCTTCTTCTTCTTCCTCTTCTTCTTCTTCTTCTTCTTCTTCTATTTCAAATGCTGAAATTTTGCGCGGTTTGCCATCATGAAACTTTCACTCTTAGACCAGACGGAAGAATTCAAAGGGAGCGTACTCTCATTGTCCTGAACAGAGTCATCTGACACAGAGAAACCTAAGCCGATACACGTTCATCGAGCCAGTGTTCATGTTCGTTCATAAGTCACTGACTGACAGTTTTGTGGCCCGTGGCAAAAAAAAAATGTTGTGAGTCTGATTGAGTTAAAATTGTGTTTAAACAGTACACTCCAACAGTCAATGTTCAGTAAGTAATGACATCTTGCAAAATAACGTATTACATTTTTCTCCTTTTTCATGATTTTCCCTGTGGGTGATTTCAGTTTTAAAAGTACTTGTACCTCCATTTCTCCATTATCTAAAACACTTGCCTGGAGTCGATATTGATGCCAATAAAATGTGCCCGTATACTGTCTGGTTTCAGACAATAAATGTATAATTGCATTTGTACTCAGTCTACCGTTCAGTTACCTCTCTTTGTGACTGGAGCACACAATCTTTTATCACCCTAGGCGGATCTTTCTCCTGGGGGGACAGATTTCCAAGGGGGGGGGGGGGTTAACACTTCAGACGGTGTTGGCTCCGATCGATCTGAGTGAGAGTGAAAATGAACGTCTCCAGGCGAAACAGTCTTGAATTATTCACGTCTGTAGACGGTTCTCGCTCTTCTGCTGTAGATACGTTTCTTTCTTTTTCTTTCTGTCAATCAAGACGTGAAAAGTGTGTGTCTGTCTTTTTTTTTCACCCCTCTCTTGTCTTTTTTTTTTCACCCCTCTCTAACCTTTTTTTTTTTTGAACACCTAGCTGTAAATGAGTGAGCAGGGTGGACGGGATGGTGGCAAGAAGGACAATTGCAAAAAAAAAAAAAAAAAAAAGTTACTCAGGCTTTGTTACGTCTGGTGTTCGGGATTGGTTTTCTTTGTTTTGTGTTGTGTTGTTTTGTTTGTTTAGAGAGGATCAGGTAGGGAAGGAGGGAGGTGGGAGGGGTGGGAAGGTGAGGGAGGCGAGGAGGGGAGGGGAGGGAGGGGGGACTGGCTGGAACGACGTGAAAAGTTTTGGAGGGTGGAGTGGAGAGAAAGGAAATCACTCGGGTTTCAAATTTTTTTTAAACTTTTTCTCTTCTCTCTCTCTCTCTCTCTCTCTCTCTCTCTCTCTCTCTCTCTCTGTCTGTCTGTCTGTCTGTCTCTGTCTCTCTCTCTCTCTGTCTCTCTCTGTCTGTCTGTCGGTCTGTCTGTCTGTCTGTCTGTCTGTCTGTCTGTCTCTCTCTCTCTCTCTCTCTCTCTCTCTCTCTCTCTTTCTGTCTGTCTCTCTCTGTATGTCTCTCTCTCTCTCCTCTCTCTCTCTCTCTCTCTCTCTCTCTCTCTCTCTCTCTTTCTGTAACATTGCTAAGCTGGACTCTTGATTTTACAGGAGAACAGAGAACAAAAAACCCTGACACGGGGCATGACACGGGACGGC
>CM031604.1:11073317-11138317 GCA_018398815.1 Conus ventricosus | reverse complement strand
GGGCAAACGGACAGACAGACAAGACAAAAGGGCAGACAGGCGGACAGACAAATACCAGGACAGACAGACACATAGACAGGTCAGACAGGCTGAAAGGACAGACAGAAAGACAGGCTGGCAGTGAGACAGCAGAAGGGACAGACAGGCAGGCAGACAGAAGAAAAGACAGACACAAGGAAGGACAGACAGAAGGACAGGCAATCCATCAGACAAAAGGAAAGACAGACAAAGTAAAGGACGAGGCGATCGGGCAGACAGAAGGAAGGACAGTTCATCAGACAGACAGAAGGACAGGCAATCCATCAGACAAAAGGAAAGACAGACAAAGTAAAGGACGAGGCGATCGGGCAGACAGAAGGAAGGACAGTTCATCAGACAGACAGAAGGACAGGCAATCCATCAGACAAAAGGAAAGACAGACAAAGTAAAGGACGAGGCGATCGGGCAGACAGAAGGAAGGACAGTTCATCAGACAGACAGAAGGACAGGCAATCCATCAGACAAAAGGAAAGACAGACAAAGTAAAGGACGAGGCGATCGGGCAGACAGAAGGAAGGACAGTTCATCAGACAGACAGAAGGACAGGCAATCCATCAGACAAAAGGAAAGACAGACAAAGTAAAGGACGAGGCGATCGGGCAGACAGAAGGAAGGACAGTTCATCAGACAGACAGAAGGACAGGCAATCCATCAGACAAAAGGAAAGACAGACAAAGTAAAGGACGAGGCGATCGGGCAGACAGAAGGAAGGACAGTTCATCAGACAGACAGAAGGACAGGCAATCCATCAGACAAAAGGAAAGACAGACAAAGTAAAGGACGAGGCGATCGGGCAGACAGAAGGAAGGGAGGACAAAAGGAGAAAAAAGAAGCCAGAAGATAGGACAGACAATCAGGTAGCCAGAAGGATAGACAGCCTGAAGGGCAGACAGACAGACAGACAGACAGAAGGTAGGAAAGACCACCAAACAGACAGAAGGAAGAACAGGTGAGATCAGACTGACAGAGGGAAGGACAGTTGATCAGACAGACAGAGGGAAGGACAGTTGATCAGACAGACAGAGGGAAGGACAGTTGATCAGACAGACAGAGGGAAGGACAGTTGATCAGACAGAGGGAAGGACAGTTGATCAGACAGAGGGAAGGACAGTTGATCAGACAGACAGAGGGAAGGACAGTTGATCAGACAGACAGAAGGAAGGACAGTTGATCAGACAGACAGAAGGAAGGACAGTTGATCAGACAGACAGAGGGAAGGACAGTTGATCAGACAGACAGAGGGAAGGACAGTTGATCAAACAGACAGAGGGAAGGACAGTTGATCCGACAGACAGAAGGAATGACAGTTGATCCGACAGACAGACAGAGGGAAGGACAGTTGATCCGACAGACAGAGGGAAGGACAGTTGTTGATGAGACAGACAGAGGGAAGGACAGTTGATCAAACAGACAGAGGGAAGGACAGTTGATCAGACAGACAGAGGGAAGGACAGTTGATCAGACAGACAGAGGGAAGGACAGTTGATCAGACAGACAGAGAGAAGGACAGTTGATCAGACAGAGGGAAGGACAGTTGATCAGACAGAGGGAAGGACAGTTGATCAGACAGACAGAAGGATGGACAGTTGATCAGACAGACAGAAGGAAGGACAGTTGATCCGACAGAGGGAAGGACAGTTGATCAGACAGACAGAGGGAAGGACAGTTGATCATACAGACAGAGGGAAGGACAGTTGATCAAACAGACAGAGGGAAGGACTGTTGATCCGACAGACAGAAGGAAGGACAGTTGATCCGACAGACAGACAGAGGGAAGGACAGTTGATCAGACAGACAGAAGGAAGGACAGTTGATCAGACAGACAGAAGGAAGGACAGTTGATCCGACAGACAGAAGGAAGGACAGTTGATCCGACAGACAGACAGAGGGAAGGACAGTTGATCAGACAGACAGAGGGAAGGACAGTTGATCCGACAGACAGAGGGAAGGACAGTTGATCAGACAGAGGGAAGGACAGTTGATCAGACAGACAGAGGGAAGGACAGTTGATCCGACAGACAGAGGGAAGGACAGTTGATCAGACAGACAGAGGGAAGGACAGTTGATCAGACAGAGGGAAGGACAGTTGATCAGACAGACAGAGGGAAGGACAGTTGATCAGACAGACAGAGGGAAGGACAGTTGATCAGACAGACAGAGGGATGGACAGATGATCAGACAGACAGAGGGAAGGACAGTTGATCAGACAGACAGAGGGAAGGACAGTTGATCCGACAGACAGAGGGTAGGACAGTTGATCAGACAGACAGAGGGAAGGACAGTTGATCAGACAGAGGGAAGGACAGTTGATCAGACAGACAGAGGGAAGGACAGTTGATCAAACAGACAGAGGGAAGGACAGTTGATCAGACAGACAGAGGGAAGGACAGTTGATCCGACAGACAGAAGGAAGGACAGTTGATCCGACAGACAGACAGAGGGAAGGACAGTTGATCAGACAGACAGAGGGAAGGACAGTTGATCCGACAGACAGAGGGAAGGACAGTTGATCAGACAGACAGAGGGAAGGACAGTTGATCAGACAGAGGGAAGGACAGTTGATCAGACAGACAGAGGGAAGGACAGTTGATCCGACAGACAGAGGGAAGGACAGTTGATCAGACAGACAGAGGGAAGGACAGTTGATCAGACAGAGGGAAGGACAGTTGATCAGACAGACAGAGGAAGGACAGTTGATCAGACAGACAGAGGGAAGGACAGTTGATCAGACAGAGGGAAGGACAGTTGATCAGACAGACAGAGGGAAGGACAGTTGATCAGACAGACAGAGGGAAGGACAGTTGATCCGACAGACAGAGGGAAGGACAGTTGATCAGACAGACAGAGGGAAGGACAGTTGATCAGACAGAGGGAAGGACAGTTGATCAGACAGACAGAGGGAAGGACAGTTGATCAAACAGACAGAGGGAAGGACAGTTGATCAGACAGACAGAGGGAAGGACAGTTGATCAGACAGAGGGAAGGACAGTTGATCAGACAGAGGGAAGGACAGTTGATCAGATAGACAGAAGGAAGGACAGTTGATCAGACAGACAGAAGGAAGGACAGTTGATCCGACAGAGGGAAGGACAGTTGATCAGACAGACAGAGGGAAGGACAGTTGATCAGACAGACAGAGGGAAGGACAGTTGATCAAACAGACAGAGGGAAGGACTGTTGATCCGACAGACAGAAGGAAGGACAGTTGATCCGACAGACAGACAGAGGGAAGGACAGTTGATCAGACAGACAGAGGGAAGGACAGTTGATCAGACAGACAGAAGGAAGGACAGTTGATCCGACAGACAGAAGGAAGGACAGTTGATCCGACAGACAGACAGAGGGAAGGACAGTTGATCAGACTGACAGAGGGAAGGACAGTTGATCCGACAGACAGAGGGAAGGACAGTTGATCAGACAGAGGGAAGGACAGTTGATGAGACAGACAGAGGGAAGGACAGTTGATCAGACAGACAGAGGGAAGGACAGTTGATCAGACAGACAGAGGGAAGGACAGTTGATCAGACAGACAGAGGGAAGGACAGTTGATCCGACAGACAGAGGGAAGGACAGTTGATCAGACAGACAGAAGGAAGGACAGTTGATCAGACAGAGGGAAGGACAGTTGATCAGACAGACAGAGGGAAGGACAGTTGATCAAACAGACAGAGGGAAGGACAGTTGATCAGACAGACAGAGGGAAGGACAGTTGATCCGACAGACAGAAGGAAGGACAGTTGATCCGACAGACAGACAGAGGGAAGGACAGTTGATCAGACAGACAGAGGGAAGGACAGTTGATCCGACAGATAGAGGGAAGGACAGTTGATCAGACAGACAGAGGGAAGGACAGTTGATCAGACAGAGGGAAGGACAGTTGATCAGTCAGACAGAGGGAACGACAGTTGATCAGACAGACAGAGGGAAGGACAGTTGATCAGACAGAGGGAAGGACAGTTGATCAGACAGACAGAGGGAAGGACAGTTGATCAGACAGACAGAGGGAAGGACAGTTGATCAGACAGACAGAGGGAAGGACAGTTGATCAGACAGAGGGAAGGACAGTTGATCAGACAGACAGAGGGAAGGACAGTTGATCAGACAGACAGAGGGAAGGACAGTTGATCCGACAGACAGAGGGAAGGACAGTTGATCAGACAGACAGAGGGTAGGACAGTTGATCAGACAGAGGGAAGGACAGTTGATCAGACAGACAGAGGGAAGGACAGTTGATCAAACAGACAGAGGGAAGGACAGTTGATCAGACAGACAGAGGGAAGGACAGTTGATCCGACAGACAGAAGGAAGGACAGTTGATCCGACAGACAGACAGAGGGAAGGACAGTTGATCAGACAGACAGAGGGAAGGACAGTTGATCCGACAGACAGAGGGAAGGACAGTTGATCAGACAGACAGAGGGAAGGACAGTTGATCAGACAGACAGAGGGAAGGATAGTTGATCCGACAGACAGAGGGAAGGACAGTTGATCAGACAGACAGAGGGAAGGACAGTTGATCAGACAGACAGAGGGTAGGACAGTTGATCAGACAGTGGGAAGGACAGTTGATCAGACAGACAGAAGGAAGGACAGTTGATCAGACAGACAGAGGGAAGGACAGTTGATCAGACAGACAGAAGGAAGGACAGTTGATCCGACAGACAGACAGAGGGAAGGACAGTTGATCAGACAGACAGAGGGAAGGACAGTTGATCAGACAGAGGGAAGGACAGTTGATCATACAGACAGAGGGAAGGACAGTTGATCAGACAGACAGAGGGAAGGACAGTTGATCAGACAGAGGGAAGGACAGTTGATCAGACAGACAGACAGACAGAGTGAAGGACAGTTGATCAGACAGAGGGAAGGACAGTTGATCAGACAGACAGAGGGAAGGACAGTTGATCCGACAGACAGACAGAGGAAGGACAGTTGATCAGACAGACAGACAGACAGAGTGAAGGACAGTTGATCAGACAGAGGGAAGGACAGTTGATCAGACAGACAGAGGGAAGGACAGTTGATCCGACAGACAGAGGGAAGGACAGTTGATCCGACAGACAGAACGAAAGACAGACCGAGTTGTTGCGGAAGGAGGGGGAAGGAGAAGGGGGGGGGGTGGGGGGTAAGGGGTCGGTGGACCACAAACTGCACATCGATTCAAATCGTTGCCGCTGACCAGTGTTCATGGCCATTTTATCGTTGTTGTTGTCGTTTCAGTTTCTCGTTTCCCGGATGCACTCTTCGAGGGGTTCATCGTTTGCATTGTTTTTTTTCAGAATTGGGCTTGGAAGCTGGGTTATTTCCGGAAAAACCGCTTCATCTCCTCCTCCTTCTTCTCTCTCCCCCTCACGAACCCCTCTTTGCAATCCAAATCTGCATGTCTTAAATTGTCCGTCAGAGACTTCCGAGCAAAACAGGGCAGTAAAACTGAGAGTATGCCAGGTCCCCACATGACGAGACAGTTAGAAATCCGACCGCTTCCCTGCCAATCAGATTTGCGTATTATTTTCGTGCACTGGGCAGGGAAAAAGTAACCGGCTAAGTAATAATAACAGATGTCTTGTTTGTCTCTAGCCCTAAAAAAAAAAAACACCATTTCTCGAAGATCAAGCGGCTTTTAAGCAATAAGAAGCCGAATTACACAGTTCACTGTTTAAAACTCGTCTTTGATCTTCGTATCTGTCTCTATTATTTGCAGATACTGATACATATGCCCGGCTATGTGATTCCCCTAGTTCTGTAAACGTTCTTGGGGTTGGTAGAAAGAACCATCGGAATTTGTATGTTGGACTTCAGTGCGCTTTGTATTTTTTAAGATATTTGTTATCTTAAGACTGCAAACACAACAAAAACAGTAACAACAAAACAAAACAAAAACAAAACCAGCGAAATCCAGAAATGTGGCTTCACAAAACGGTACCTTGCCTCTCAACAGAAACCATGTCAGGTGGCATGACCTTGTAATATTTACCTGTGACCTCTGAACTTCATCATCATCATTATCATCATCATCATCATCATCATCATCATCATCATCATCATCACCATCACTATCACTATCACTACCATCATCATTATCATCATCATCATCATCATCATCATCATCATCATCATCATCATGAAAATGATCGTCGTCTTCGTCGTCTTCGTCGTCGTCGTCGTCTCACATCATCATCATCATCATCATCATCATCATCATCATCATCATCATCATCATCATCATCGTCGTTGTTGTCGTCGTCGTCGTCGTCGTCGTCGTTGTCATCATCATCACCATCACCACCATCATCATCGTCATCATCATCATCATCATCATCATCATCATCATCATCATCATCATCAGCTTCATCATCACCATCACCACCACCACCACCATCATCATCATCATCATCATCATCATCATCATCATCATCATCATCATCATCATCATCATGATTACCATCATCACGATTACCATCATCACCATCACTATCACCATCACCATCATCACCACCATCATCATCATAATCATTACCATGTGTGTTTCTATGTGTGTGTCCATATGTGTTTACGTATACGTGTACGTCCACAGAACCCAAACCCCAACCAGTTTGGTGTAGATCGATTCCTCGGTGTGAATGTGTGAGAAGAGGGGACCTAAATGCTCCAACACTTAACCAGCACCGACCCGGAGGGAAGAGGGAGCCGGAGGGAGGGGAAGGGAAGGGATAGAAAGGGGAGAGGGGGTGGAGATAATCACGTGTGGGTGCCAACGTGTTGTGGCCTAATGGTGCAGAAACCGTCGTCTGCGGCAGCAAGCGGGGCCTTCCCTGACCCTCACTGCCCTGTGCAGGCTGAGGCAATGCCCATCATTTCACTCTCTCTCCCCGCCTTCCCCACTGCCCTGTGCAGGCTGAGGCAATGCCCATCATTTCACTCTCTCCCTGCCTTCCCCACTGCCCTGTGCAGGCTGAGGCAATGCCCATCATTTCACTCTCTCCCCGCCTTCCCCACTGCCCTGTGCAGGCTGAGGCAATGCCCATCATTTCACTCTCTCCCCGCCTTCCCCACTGCCCTGTGCAGGCGGAGGCAATGCCCATCATTTCACTCTCTCCCCGCCTTCCCCACTGCCCTGTGCAGGCTGAGGCAATGCCCATCATTTCACTCTCTCCCCGCCTTCCCTGACCCTCACTGCCCTGTGCAGGCTGAGGCAATGCCCATCATTTCACTCTCTCCCCGCCTTCCCTGACCCTCACTGCCCTGTGCAGGCTGAGGCAATGCCCATCATTTCACTCTCTCCCCGCCTTCCCTGACCCTCACTGCCCTGTGCAGCCTGAGGCAATGCCCATCATTTCACTCTCTCCCCGCCTTCCCTGACCCTCACTGCCCTGTGCAGGCTGAGGCAATGCCCATCATTTCACTCTCTCCCCGCCTTCCCTGACCCTCACTGCCCTGTGCAGGCTGAGGCAATGCCCATCATTTCACTCTCTCCCCGCCTTCCCCACTGCCCTGTGCAGGCTGAGGCATTGCCCATCATTTCACTCTCTCCCCGCCTTCCCCACTGCCCTGTGCAGGCTGAGGCAATGCCCATCATTTCACTCTCTCCCCGCCTTCCCCACTGCCCTGTGCAGGCTGAGGCAATGCCCATCATTTCACTCTCTCCCCGCCTTCCCCACTGCCCTGTGCAGGCTGAGGCAATGCCCATCATTTCACTCTCTCCCCGCCTTCCCCACTGCCCTGTGCAGGCTGAGGCAATGCCCATCATTTCACTCTCTCCCCGCCTTCCCCACTGCCCTGTGCAGGCTGAGGCAATGCCCATCATTTCACTCTCTCCCCGCCTTCCCCACTGCCCTGTGCAGGCTGAGGCAATGCCCATCATTTCACTCTCTCCCCGCCTTCCCCACTTTCCTGTGCAGGCTGAGGCAATGCCCATCATTTCACTCTCACCCCGCCTTCCCCACTGCCCTGTGCAGGCTGAGGCAATGCCCATCATTTCACTCTCTCCCCGCCTTCCCCACTGCCCTGTGCAGGCTGAGGCATTGCCCATCATTTCATTCTCTCCCCGCCTTCTCCACTGCCCTGTGCAGGCTGAGGCAATGCCCATCATTTCACTCTCTCCCCGCCTTCCCCTCGTCGATCAGTGTGGGAAGGAGGTGAAAGAGGGAAGGTGAGAGGGACTGGGGAGGAGAACGAACGAAGAAGGAACGAACGAACGAACGGACGATTTTATTAATTAAGGGGAATAGCACTTATAGCTTTTTTTTTAAATTATTATTACACCTGGCCCTCTTCAAATGAATGCAAAGAAAATGTAGGAAGTGCATTCTAGATGTCGTGTATAATGACCACTTAAATGAAAAGAAAATGGCATGGTATAATTTTTTTCTTAATTCTAAGAGGTTCTTTCTGCATGTCATGGAAATCACATTATTAGAAATCACCAATTATTAGAGATATTGCGCCTTTAGTGTCATAAAAATCACCAAATTAAAATGTTCTACAAGAAGAGAGAGAGAGGGGGGAAGAGAGAGAGAGAGAGAGAGAGAGAGAGAGAGAGAGAGAGAGAGAGAGAGACAGACAGACAGACAGACAGACAGACAGACAGACAAAGACACAGACAATGAGAGAGAGAGCCAGAGCCTGGGAGTGATGGGCAGTAAACAAAAATAGTCGCATGCAGAATGTTGCACAGAAAATCTATTGTTCCCTAGAAGAGAAAAAATATAGTCCGGCACAATTCACACATACAAGGGTGCACACACAGGCACACACACACACACACACATACACATACACACACGCGCGCGCGCACGCATGCGGCTTCCCTGAGAGAGAGAGAGAGAGAGAGAGAGAGAGAGAGGAGAGAGAGAGAGAGAGAGAGAGAGAGAGAGATGAAAAGATACAAAAACAGAACATGACAGAGACAAGGTAAGAAAAAAAGGCAGAACACATTTTGAATGACGCTGATGTCACCGGGGGAAAAAAGACACACGAGAAAAAATCTGCTCTACAGAAAATTGATATTTCCACACATGAATAAAATGACTTTAATTCTTCCAACATAATTCCACACGATGGGGCATGGGGCATCCCATGTACTTGTTCTTCCTGTCCTTCCTGGGATGTAACAAATGCAGAAGCCAGCATTTTTGCGTCTGAAATAACAAAAGTAGTTTGTCGTCATATAGTAGCAGCATCCCTCAGAACTGATCTGGCAGAACAATTTCCTAGTTATTTACAGGTTTACACTGATGGTTCGGTTCTGGACGATAGTGGTCCAGAATTTGCTTTAGTGTTCCCAAATTTTTAAAAAAAATGTTATTTTGGAACTGGACATTTATGTTTTACAGCTGAGCTTGTTGCAACTATGATGTCGCTAAAATTGTCCCTTTCTCTTGCAGTGACTATCATTAATTTCCTGTTATGTGTAGATTTTCAAGTTCTAAAATGTTTGCATCTTTTTTTTTCATGATCAGAAAGGGGTTGATATTTGAGATCATGCATCTAATACAATCTCTCTACATAGGTTGACGGAAAAGGGAGCAAAGAATGTTTCATGTGGAATAAGAATCAATACTCTTTTGTCATAAAACGAAACAAGTAACATACTTGACAGAGAGTATTCAAAATGTTTTATTTAGTTCGTCTCCAAAAGCTTCTCAAAAAGTTCTTTGTTCTGATTTGCAGAGCTATTTTAAGTCTAACTTTTGGACTTTCACGTAATTCATTTTGGACCAAACATTTCCCAAATATTAAGTGTAAAATGTCATACTGATGTTGCTGTTTAAAGCACATCAATGTTGACTGTGAGTGAATAGAGCCTTTTTCTATCAAATTGCGCCAGGAAATTTGATCTTTTTTTTCGCTTTGTTCCTTTCGATAATTGGAATAAACGACCACCATTTTCAGTGTTCATCTGTGACTTCCGTTGATTCCTCCATCCACCTTCTCCCCTTTCTACACACCATGAAAGAGTCCCCCCTCCCCTACCACCTTCTGATTCCCTAACTTCGTTGTTTTCCTTAAAGACAATGATTATTTGTTCCTGAGCGCGAAAAACAAAGTTGTGATCCTAAGGGAGAATACCGATGATAACCCTTTGCCTTGGGAAAATAAGGAACAACACTCGTCATCCTTGAGGAAACAAGAGAAAACAGCTGTTATCTGAAGGAAAATGGTTGGGACCCTCAGGAACACACAGTTTAACCCCTCTTTCCTGAAAGTTTAGAGCTATTTTCCTGGGGGGGGGGGGGGGGGGGGTGTCTTCATCGCTTATGAAGCTAGTATGGTCCTATGGAGCGCACCACTCCAGACGTACTGATACCAAGCCACAGGTCACTAGGAACAGCCATGACAGTGGTGTAGACAGCTCACCTGGGGACAGCACCACGCCAAACGTATTGATGATACCAAGCCATAGGTAATGAGAAACAGCCATGACAGTGGTATAGACAGCTCACAGGGGACAGCACCACGCCAGACGTATTGATGATACTGAGCCATAGGTAATGAGGAACAGCCATCACTGTGGTATAGACAGCTCAGCAGGGACAGCACCACGCAGAACGTATTGATACCAAGCCATAGGTAATGAGGAACAGCCATCACTGTGGTATAGACAGCTCACAGGGGACAGCACCACGCCAGACGTATTGATACCAATCCATAGGTAATGAGGAACAGCCATCACAATGGTATAGACAGCTCACAGGGGACAGCACCACGCCAGACGTATTGATACCAATCCATAGGTAATGAGGAACATCCATCACAGTGGTATAGACAGCTCACCAGGTGAAAGCAGCAATAGCAGCAGCAGCAGCTGCAGCAGTAATAGTAGCAGTAGCACAGGTAACGTCAGCAAGGTATCCAATGTGTGACCAGACCGTTGGATTAATGCGTTCATCAAGAATCTGCTTTCGTGAGACCTTCTTTCTAAATCTGTTCTTCGTTATTCCTTCAGTGATCTGTCCGTCTAGCTGTAAACCCTGTGCACTGTAGATTCATGGTCATCAGATATGCCGTAACGGACATGAACTAGTCCGCACGCAGTGACGCCTCATCGAAGAAATTGAACCTGAATCTTCCAGCTCCTCAAAAGAGAGCGCCCAGACCGCTGTTCAACAGACGTATGTGAAAGGATCGACTCGGTGAAAGTTTACCACTGGAGTGCTTCCTTGGCATTTATAAAGCGCTCAAGGGTCTCACTGCAGCTGAGTAGCAGAAGTTTTCGACGTGAGGAAATACACGGCGTGAACGCACGTTTCAACACGAGGGGAAAAGAGGGGAGGAGTGGAGAGAAGGGTGGTGGGGAAGGGGGAAGAGAGAGGGAGCGGGGATAGGAGAGAGAGAGAGGGTGTCCTAATCCGTATAATAACTTGGGTAAACTTTGCCCAGAGCTCTTCCAGAATTGCACCACTGCAGAAGGATGCCATGTTTGAGGGGAGGTGGGAGGAACTGAAGCAGTGTCTGAGGAAGCGATGGAGAGCAGAGGCCCCTGGATAGGGATAGGGATGGAGAGCAGAGGCCCCTGGATAGGATAGGGATGGGGAGTAGAGGCCCCTGGATAGGGATAGGGATGGGGAGTAGAGGCCCCTGGATAGGGATGGAGAGTAGAGGCCCCTGGATATGGATAGGGATGGAGAGCAGAGGCCCCTGGATAGGGATAGGGATGGGGAGTAGAGGCCCCTGGATAGGGATAGGGATGGGGAGTAGAGGCCCCTGGATATGGATAGGGATGGAGAGCAGAGGCCCCTGGATAGGGATAGGGATGGGGAGTAGAGGCCCCTGGATAGGGATAGGGATGGGGAGTAGAGGCCCCTGGATATGGATAGGGATGGAGAGCAGAGGCCCCTGGATAGGGATAGGGATGGAGAGCAGAGGCCCCTGGATAGGGATAGGGATGGAGAGCAGAGGCCCCTGGATAGGGATGGGGATGGAGAGCAGAGGCCCCTGGATAGGGATGGAGAGTAGAGGCCCCTGGATAGGGATGGAGAGTAGAGGCCCCTGGATGGGGATGGAGAGTAGAGGCCCCTGGATAGGGATGGAGAGTAGAGGCCCCTGGATAGGGATGGAGAGCAGAGGCCCCTGGATAGGGATGGGGATGGAGAGCAGAGGCCCCTGGATAGGGATAGGAATGGAGAGAAGAGGCCCCTGGATAGGGATAGGAATGGAGAGAAGAGGCCCCTGGATAGGGATAGGAATGGAGAGAAGAGGCCCCTGGATAGGGATAGGGATGGGGAGTAGAGGCCCCTGGATAGGAATGGAGAGAAGAGGCCCCTGGATAGGGATAGGAATGGAGAGAAGAGGCCCCTGGATAGGGATAGGGATGGGGAGTAGAGGCCCCTGGATAGGAATGGAGAGTAGAGGCCCCTGGATAGGGATAGGGATGGGGAGTAGAGGCCCCTGGATAGGGATAGGAATGGAGAGAAGAGGCCCCTGGATAGGGATAGGGATGGGGAGTAGAGGCCCCTGGATAGGGATAGGGATGGGGAGTAGAGGCACCTGGATAGGGATAGGGATGGGGATAGAGGCCCCTGGATAGGGATAGGGATGGGGATAGAGGCCCCTGGATAGGGATAGGGATGGAGAGTAGAGGCTCCTGTATCACTGTGACGTCAACCTAAAAAAAAAAAAGTAATATGACTTCAAGGTAAAATTAGGTAACCACATGACGAAAATAACAATATACGACGGGACAAGGAGCAAGGAGTAACGGCCGAGGCTTTGATGTCCAGCCTACTTTAATTTCTTTTTATTCGTCGTTTTCTCCGTAGTGTTACTATGTGGAGAGGCTGACTTTCAAAGTCAGTAGGGCGTCGAAGTTCACTGTGTATGTGCGATACTTTTGATGACGGTACCAGTGAAATATGTACCAGGAAATGTATTTGTTATAAAAATTTTGTGAATGCTGTGTTGCTGAGAGGGACCATTAAAACTCCTACAGTAATATTCATGTGCTCTAATTGTACCACCACATATGTGTCAGCGGACTGGGCTTATTGATGTGAGCATTTTAATATGAATACACAGAGAAGCTGATTTTCTTTTAGATCAACAATACATCGAAGTTTGTTGTGTTCTGTGGGACTTCGCTGAAATTATGTTTGCCGGTGATTAAACATGGTTTACTGTGCTTTGTGAATCTGCGGTTCTTCTTCTGATAGTTCGACGTGATTTATTGTGCTTGCCGTGTGGAGACCGTGCTTCTTCTTCTTCATCGTTTGTGTTTCTGAGCGGCTCTGCTTGCCGTGTGGGGACCCTGGTTATTCTTCTTGGTTCATCGCTGTTGCTGTACCGGTAAATATTCAAGTCGTCAGTGCTCGTGAACGGATCTACTTGACGTGTGGCGATCCTGGCTCTGTTCTTCTTCAGTTGATTTGGGGTGTGTGTGTGTGTGTGTGTGTGTGTGTGTGTGTGTGTGTGCCTTGTGAAAAGTGTACATTTTAGATTCAAATATCGTTGTGTTTGTGAGCGGCTGTGTACTTGCCGAGTGGAGACCCAGCTTCTTCTTCTGTGTCTTCTTTTAATACTTTAGACTGTGGCTTGCAGCTTGGGCACTGTGCAGACGAGTGTGTGTTGACTGTATTTGTGGGACACTGTGGACGGCGCCGGCATGATCTGTGAGTTATATTAAGATATGTAATATGATACGCTCATATCGGATGGTTGAAGTTTCCTGTGTATTGATAATTTGATCTGTATGCTGTGTAGTGGCATGTATTGATTTTGTACCAATTTACATTCATGTATGTTTTGATGGTTCAGGCAGCATATAAAGAAAACAAGTCTAACTCGTGTGTGTTGCCTGGCTATCCATGTTCGTATGGTGTGGGTGTTTGTAGGGAATAATCATTACACGCATCCAAACTTTTGAGAGCGAGAGTCAAGACAACATCCGTAACAATCACATGTCTGGATTGACACTGACAGACAGGTCTCCGCAGACAACTGTGAGTCACGTCCAGACACTGTCCACCACGGATCATTCCTGGCAATCCATCAGGTGGCCTAAAGCATGAAACCGACCTACCTAGCAAATTGACCACCGAGAGAAGAGCTCGTTACGTCACAGACTCATTCCCTCTCTGTCCACTGTCGAGGTCAGTGCAGAGCACTGTCAACAGTGATGGACCTGACGCAGACATCTTTGAGAGGACAAAGACCGGACGGGACAGAAACGAGTGTCAACACTAGACGCCTGTCCTGAACTCCAGAATTGTCATGTTGAACGTTCCCAGTGTCCTCTGTCCATAGCATTTCTCCAAAAGGATGTCAGAATTGATGCGACGAGTAGTATCCCGAAGATCTGCATCGTAAAAAATGTGTTTGATCAGGAAAAGTAGTTTTATCCCAAGTAAGAGAAATCATTGCCCACAACTATTTACTGTATGGCAACGGGTTACTGTCTTCGTGGTGTGCAATACGTTGACATTAAAGGTTAGAAAGTAATTATGAATGCGCTGCCGCAGAATGAAATACATTAATTTGTAGTTCGGTTTCATCAAGGAGAAGTCACTGCGTGCAGACTAATCCATATACGCTACACCACATCTGCTTGGCTGTGTAGCCATAGCGCGGTGGCTTTACAGTGACATGGTTTTTTTGGGTTTTTTTGGGAGAGAGTATCTTATACATAAGACTTGGCGGCGCCTGATCTTGGCATTAATCTTGGCAATGAGCTAGTCAAGCTATGGAAACCTAGGTAACGTTGCATGTCTCACTACCACAGTCATGTATGCGTGTGTGTGTGGTAGGGGGGGGGGGGGTGCACGCGTGCGTGCGTGTGTGTATGTGTGTGTTTGTCTGTCTGTTGTGTGTGTGTGTGTGTTTGTGTGTTGTGTGTGTGTGTGTGTGTGTGTGTGTGTGTGTGTGTGCGCGCGCGCATGTGTGTGTGTGTGTGTGTGTGTGTGTGTGTTGTGTGTGTGTGTACGCGCGCATATGTGTGTGTGTGTCTGTGAACGTGTGCACGCATGTGCATGCATCTTTTGCGAGTCACGGACGTGTGGTCTAAATGTGCGTGCCTGTGTCCTCATATGTGTTGTATTCCAGTAAACGCACATAATCATGCGCATGAGATAAGATAAGATAATGTAGCTTATAGCCCAGCCGACCGCAAAGGGCCACATCAGGGCTGTCACCACGTTAAAATCAACTCACCAGTCAAAAAAAAAAAAAAAAAAAAAAAAAAACCTTTCATACATCTCGTTAAATGACATCGTCTAGAAACGCACCAGAAACTTTGTTAAAAATCTTTCTTCCGTAAAATCTTAAATCAGATGAAAAATGTTAATCTCTCTCAAAAACTCAAGGATCACGTCAGGCGGGACATCCCTGAACAGGATCTTCATGGACTCCGCTGTAAAATGTTTGTGTCTCACATCGTGCAAGTCCTAACACTCTAAAAGAACATGTTTCATTGTGAGTGGCGCATGACATGGAATGCACCACGGAGCTTCTTCACTCTTTAAAAGGTAAGAATGGGTAAAATACGAATGGCCGGTGTGCAGCCGGCACAGAAACCGTTTTCCTCTTTACGACCTCCCGACGTGGATGGGAGGAAGTCCTTAAGGTTTGGACGGATCTGAAAGAGTTTGTTACTCGTCTGTGTGTTCCAATCCTCCTGCCAGAGGTCTCTCACATAATCGTTAATTTTGGGTTTCACATCTGAGCAGGGGATACAAGTGTTGGACAGTTTCTCTCTTGTGGCGTTCTTGGCTAAACGATCAACCATTTCGTTCCCGCCGATGCCAACATGACCAGGAACCCAAGCAAGAGTAATGTTGTAACCGTCCGCCTTTAACTTGCTAAAAAGTTTTAAAAAAAACTAAAAGTTCTGGATGCTGAAGGTTGCGGCCAGCTATGGCCTCCAAAGCTGACAGCGAATCCGACAGAACCAGAAAGTCCCTCTTTGAAGAATGTGAGATTATCTTCAAAGCCAGTACCAGAGCAGTAAGTTCAGCAGAATAGACAGAAGCATCTGAATGGATATGTTCCAACAGTATCTGAGAAGGAGCCCCAGGGCAGTAGGCTGCACAGGCTACTCCATCTTCAGACTTGAACCGTCAGTGAAAACTTTTTGACAGATGGAAATTTCGAACAGAGGTCAGCATACAATGCCTTGTACGCCAGAGAGCTGGTAGACTCTTTGCGAAAAGCTGCAAGATCAAAACGAATTTCTGGTGTGAAAAAGGTCCACGGAGGTTGATCCGGAAACTTGGAAAAATCGGACACAACTCCTAGGTCTAGACCTGCATTCCCGCACGTGAGGCCTCATACGAAGGCCAAACGGCGGAATACATTTCGGTGTTGTTTTCAAACTTACTTTGGAACGAGGGTCAAAAACACAGTCATAGGCAGGATTCTGCGGTTTCTGAGAACAGTCGGATATAATAATTCAAAGACAGTTTCAGCCTGCGGTTGGACAGTGAAGGTTCACCCGTCTCTGCGTACAGGCTGTACACAGGGGTGGTGCGGAACGCTCCAAGACAGAGACGAAGCCCTTGATGGTGGATAGGGTCCAATAGTTTTGAGGTAAGAGGGTCTTGCGGAGCCGTAGACAGCACAACCGTAGTCTAGTTTGGAACGGACCAGGCTCTGTAGAGGTGCAGCAAAGTTTTCTTATCAGCGCCCCAGTCAGTGTGCGCTAACGACCCGCAGAATATTCAAGCTTTCTGGCAAGAAGTTTTGAGGTTTTTGATGTGGCTGAGAAAGTTGAGTTTTTGGTCAAAAATAACTCCCAGGAATTTGGCTTCTTTTACAACTGGAATGGTGGACTTGTCCAGATGAATTTCAGGATCAGCAAAGAATCGACGAAAATTGTGGAAATAAATTGACTGAGTTTTGGTACGGGAGAAGGTAAACCCACTTTCCTCAGCCCACTGTTGGATTCTGTTGACACAAAGTTGGAGTCGACGCTGTACCTGGCGTAAGAAGCTCCAACTGCATACAGCGCGAAGTCGTCAACAAACAGAGAGGACTCAGTGCCCTGGCTTACCGATTGGACAATGTCATTGATTTTAATGCTGAAAAGGGCTGGAGAAAGGATGGTCCCCTGAGGAACACCCAACTCCTGCCCATGGATGTCAGAGAGTGGGTGCCAACACGCACCTGGAACTGTCGATCGGCTAAAAAGTTCTGAATGAACAGAGGCAGGTGACCCCGAAAACCAAGTCTGTGCAGGTCCATCAGGATTCCTGCTTTCCACGTGGTGTCGTACGCCTTTTCGAGGTCGAAAAAGATAGCAACCACATGCTGCTTGTTAATAAAGGCGTTGCGGATGGTGGTTTCCAGGCGGATTAGATGGTCAACCGTCGAGTGGTACTTCCGGAAACCGCACTGTTCACTGGCCAAAAGACCATCGGTTTCCAGCTTCCACATCAAACGGGAGTTGACCATCTTTTCCATCACTTACAGAGGCAGCTGGTCAGAGCGATTGGGCGATAGTTGGAAGGGTTGGTAAGGTCCTTTCCAGGCTTTGGAATAGGAATGATCAGGGCTTTTCCGCCAGGAAGGCGGAAAGGACCCTGTGGTCCAGATATGGTTATAGACTTGGAGAAGAGTCTGGAGACAGCTTTCTGGAAAATGTTTCACAACCTGATAATGAATGTCATCCAGACCTGGGCAGAATCAGTGCAGGTTTGTAAAGCTAATTTGAGTTCAAACGATTGAAAAGGAAGATTATAGGTTTCAGAGTTGTCTGATGTGAAATTGTATGAAGATTTCTCTCTAATCTCTTTGTTTCTAAAAAGACTGCAGATTTATTTGAAGACGAGGAATTCTGTTGGATGGTGGAGGCCAACAGATTAGCAACAGCTTGTTTGTCAGTGATCAGAGCATCGGCAAGTTTCAAGTGATGAATGGAGGGGTTGGTGTTCTTCCCTTTGATTTTTCTAATGACGTTCCAAACTTTTTTCTTAGAAGTTTTCGATGTCAGCCTGGAGCAGAAGCTTCTCCAGGACCGACGTTTACTGATTTTAAAAGTGTATCTCGATTTAGCACGGAGTTTCTGATGGGCCGAGCGTTGGGACCCGAAGGTCGTTGGTACAACCTGACGCTGAGCCCGTTTTCTAACTTTGGATATTGTTGGCAGTCTGAATCAAACCAGGGTGTTTTTGGCATTTGAAGTTTATCGAAGACACTGGAATACAAGCTTTAGCACACTTGATCACAAGTGTTAGTCAGAGATTCTGCTGGGTCTGACTCTGAAAAAATCATGGTCCTGGAATTCTTTGAAATAGTGGTTGCAAATAGATCCCAGTTTGCTTTCTTATAATTGAGATGTTGAGAGACAGAGGCAGGTTCAGTTAATATGAGCTGTAAAAAGAACAGGGAAATGGTCACTTCCGTGCAGATCGTCATGGACAGACCACTCATAGTCCAGGACCAGCGAGGGGTCACAAACCGACAAATCTAAACACGAAAGTGAACCAGTGGAAGAGTGGAGGTAAGTTGCAGATCCGTCATTCAGACAACACAAATCCAAGTCTGAAAGGACATCTTCAATCAGCAGACCTCTGGTGACGAACCGGCACTAACCCCAAAGAGGGTTGTGACCGTTAAAGTCACCCAATAGCAAAAAGGTCGAGGAAGTTCTCCTATCAGACTGACAAGGTCCTGACACAAACCGGGACAGACGGTGGGGAGATAAAGGAACATGATTGTCACAGTCTTGTGGAGAGCGACTCTCGCAGCTACAGCTTGAAGGGAGGTAGACAGAGCGACAGGACTATACAACAAAGTTTTATAGTATGAGAAGGGCAACACCGCCCGACAGTCCCAACGTGGATGGTTGTGCAGGTTTTGAAAGAATATTAAAGCCAGAAAGATTAAAGGTCTTCTGGCTTTGAATTTGAGTTTCCTGAAGAGCCACGACGGAAGGTTTTATGGATTGACACAGAATCTGCAGCTCCTCGAAGTTGGAATTTAGACCACGGATATTCCAATGGAATATTGTACTATCCATGGTGCAGAGGGCGAAAAGGAGAGAGATCAGGTCATCTCCTCCTCAACATCTGCTTCCAATGGAGTGAACTTGTTAGTTAGTTTCACAGGAGAGTGTTGGTCTACAGACCTGCTGGCAGACTGCCAACAGGCGAAGAAGGTCTGGATTTGGGAGATGGTGGAGGTTTCTTCTTCATCTCCACCATCTCCACACTGGGTTGTTGAACTCCCTTGCCCGCACGGGCACTGGACATGGGAGTTCGAGGTGCGGGTGCTGGTTTTTTCATCTGCCCAGCAGCAGATGTTGTAGACTGCTGGGCAGTCTGAGGGTGGCGGATTTTTTTGCCTCCACCAGGGGCAGTCTTTTTGGTTGGAAGGTGGTGGACTTGCTACCACCAGAACTGACAGATCTTACTTGCAATGTCTTCGAAAACATGAATTCATCAGTCTGGCAGCAGACTGACCGAGTAGGAACTATGGGAGCTTTCTTGACAGCCGAAGCATAGGAAGAAGCTGTCGGCGTCTGACTGCCCACAACCTGTTTTTCCGGGCTTCAAAAAATGAGATCTTTTCCGTTTTAACTCGTTGTATAGCAGATTCTTGAATCCAAGGGGACAGTTTCGTGAAGAGGAGGGATGGTCGCCACCGGCAGTTAGCACAATGTGCCGGATCATGACACGGCCCATCATGGGTTGCCTTGCAGCAAATACCACAAACCTCCTGCCCAGAACAGCGGTCCCTGACATGGCCAAACCTCTGGCACCTGAAGCACCTCAATGGGGACGGCACATATAGCTGAACATGAACATTTAGGTAACCAACTTTGATGACCGGAGGCAGCACAGGGCTGCAGAAGGTCAGAAAGAGGGTGTTGGTGGCCACTCTCTCTGAACCCTTCCTGACCGTCAACCCTGCGCACCTCCGTCACACCCTGGGACGCCAGCTCCGTTTTTATTTCTGCCTCTGAAACACCCGTTAGATCTCTGCATCGAATCACACCTTTGGATGAATTTAATTGCTTATGGGGAGTCACCCTGATCTCCCTATCCACAAGTTTTTTTGCCTTCTGCAGCTGTTCAGATTGCTTTTGGGATTTACATTGAATGAGAAATGAGCCATTTCTCAACCTCTTGATGGACCGAGGGTCACCTGCTATAACCTGAAACCCTTTTGAATGGCAAACGGGCTCAGAGCTGAAAGGGGTCTTTCCTGCTCCGTCCCCTCCATCACGAGCCAGGAAGCCCAAAAACCTGTCTTTCTGTCTAACTTCGGTATCGGTGTCACTGTCCTGTTTCACAATCCCCTGAAATAGGGGATGCTGCCTTCCTCTTCCTTTTGGGGGGAATGTTTTTTAATGAAGTCATATTTAGTTTATTGTGATTCATCGCTCCCTTACCCACCCACCTTGGAGTCCAACTAAGGGGCCAGGGCCAAGAAACCAATGTCTTGACCCCTTCCAGGCTTCGGGAGAGATATACGACAAACAGAAACTACCAACCTTATCCCCCTGATCATGCTCAACTCCCGGGGACAGAGAGCTGAGCACTGCAGGGTTTACTTGGCCAGCAGGGGAACTGTCTGTCTTGACCCAGCCCCAAAAAGGGGAGCCGATTAGTACACCCGGGCCAAAGTGTACTTCCTGTCTAGGAGAGGTCCGAGCCAAAGTGATGTGTTGAGAGCGCTGGCCCTCTCAATCACCAGGATCTCATCCCCCTCCGACACAGGTCGCACCGCACGGCAAACGCGGCGGATCTTAAGGAGACCACAGAGAGAAAAGGAGTGTGTAAAAGAGACTTGAAGGGGAGACGAAGATAGAAAAGGGCCAAATAAGGAAGGCAGAAAACAAGACGACAGAATAGGAAAAAGGTGGGTTACTATTTGTCTGGGCCCTCACTCCTAACCTTTCTGACATGGGAGACCCTACCAGGGGCATCAATTCCTACCACGTAATGCTTGGCCAGTCAGCAACTTGGCTATACAGGCCTAGAAGCGTTCATAACAACTAACCATCTAGCTGAGTATTGATGCCCCCGTCAGCAAAGCCTAAAAGATCACCGGACCACGCAAGCCCTCCGACCACGGCAAGGTTGCAACCCCCGGAGGGAATCATGCGCATGCTTGTGTGAGCGCATGTGTGTGCATATGAATAAGCGCATGCCTAAATACGTACATGTGTGAGTATCAGCACCAGGTTGAGGAAGGTGAGGACAGAGGGCGAGAGAGTAGGATGGGAAGCTGAGAGAGGCCCAGAGATGTTTGGGAATTATGGGGGGTGGGGTGGGGGTGGGGGGAGCTATCTGTGAGGACGAATGCATTAGGTGGGGGAGCAGGGGGGAGGATTGGAAGAGAGAGAGAGAGAGACATGCACCGTACCTGATGTGTGTCAATGAGAGACAGGTTTAACCTGCACACACAATCCACGTGCGGAATCACCTCAGTATCTGTACCCCCTGATGGACTTGGCGTTGAAACATTAAAAACGAAGCACCAGTAAATATGTCAGATGGATTAAAAACGACGTCAAAGTAAGATCAATAACCTTACACGTCTCTCTCTCTCTCTCTCTCTCTCTCTCTCTCTCTCTGCTCTCTCTCTCTCCCCCTCTCTCTCTTTTCTTAAATGGCGGACTGGGAGTCCACACGCCATCCCTGAAGGACTGTCGACTGTCGGGGCCAGCAGAACAAACAGAACCCAAGGCCCGAGGTCCGCCAGAAGAGGCTCGTCTTCACAGTAAGCTGTTTTATTTCTTCTTCTCCTTCTGCGCACGCAGGCTGAAACTCCTGCGGACACTCCCTATATGGACAGACAGATATTAATCCCATCTACCCAACAAAGGGAGTGGAGTTTTGTATGTATGACCGTTTTTTATCCCGCCATTAAGGCAGCCATACTCCATCTTCGACGAAGGTGCATGCTGTGTGTAACGTGTCATCCATACCAACGGCCAAACTAGCCTTCTCTTCCGAAAGTTGGTGATGGGATTTTACGTCTGTGCAAGATGTTATGCGTGCATTCACACACGGAACCTCGGTTTATTGTCTCATTCGAAAGACTGTATGGGAAATGGAGTCAGAACTAATGTTAACTCCGAGGGAAAAATCCCCCTGTACCGAAACGGCCAGGCGGAGATTCGAACTCGCAACCCTTGGATTACGAGTCCGGCGCTCTACCAACCGAGGTATTCCGGCCCCCATGCTGTTTATAAATCGCTAGTCACAGAGTACACGTCACAAGCAAAACTGCAAGTAACAGAGAGCTTCGAGCGTTTGACAATATTCATCGCTGGAGTCAAAGAAATGTGAAATAAGAAAATCATAAAAAAGGCAATACGACGAAAGAATCATTAGTGAAATAATACATGTCGTATGCTCTTACTCACCCATGCTTTAACTCCCACTCTATCTCCCATCCCCACCCACACTTACTCGCAACTGCCATCTTCCACTTAACCATTCATCCACTAGCTCATCCACACCCTCTCCCTCTCTCTCTCCTCGTCTCCTCCCTTATTGTCACCTCTCCCCTCACCAACCCCCCCCCCCTCCTCCCCCTTTCCCTCGTCCCCCCCCCTCCCCTCCCCCCTCCCCTCCCGCCTTCATATTGGGAAAAGCACATTATTTATAATTCTGAGCAAATGGTGCAGTTTGAAAGTTGTGAAATCATGAAAAATAATGCATGACATCTACGTTAAAGAACGAGCACATGATCTGTTTTACTGAAGACACGACAGATCCAGTCACCAGAGGAGTCCCGTTTCTTTAGGAAGAGCTCCGTTTTACCTGCTGACTTCCGGTTGGGGGTCATGTCGTTGTGACCAAGTGTCGTTGTGACCACGTGTCGTTGTGACCATGATTTTCAATATTTTTTCCAAAGAATGGTAGACTTGCCAATGGGTCACAACGACATGGGGTCACATCGGCATGTGGTCACATCAGCATGTGGTCACATCGGCATGTAGTCTTATTGGCATGTGGTCACATCGGCATGTGGTCACATCGGAATGTGGTCTAATCGGCATGTGGTCACATCAGCATGTGGTCATATCGGCATCGGCATGTGGTCACATCGGCATGTGGTCTTATCGGTATGTGGTCACATCAGCATGTGGTCTTATCGGCATGTGGTCACATCGGCATGTGGTATTATCGGCATGTGGTCACATCAGCATGTGGTCATATCGGCATCGGCATGTGGTCTTATCGGCATGTGATCACATCAGCATGTGGTCTTATCGGCATGTGGTTACATCAGCATGTGGTCTTATCGGCATGTGGTCACATCGACATGTGGTCTTATCGGCATGTAGCCATACTTTCCACCAACTGACCTCATTCTGCTTCACTTTGTCATGCCTTTTGGATCCATATTCACGACATTCAAACATTCACCGTCTCTCTACATTCCTGGTCTGGTTGTCAGTAGAAATGTGACTGGGACAGGCTGTTGAAGGGTGCTTGGAGGAGGAAAGAGTGATAGTGATGAGACAGGGAAGGCACGAGGCGGGGGGAGGGGAGGGGAAGGGCGTGCACGCGCGTGCGGGGATAAATGAGGAGAGCCAAAGAGCGTGTGAACTGAATCTTTACGTCATTGCTTGACACTAAAGAAACCATCAGATAAGATTCAGGAAAACGAAATCAAATTATGGATTGAGACCAAGATACTGTGAGTTGACGGCATCGTGGGTTCCACACCGACCTTTCTCTGCTCCCCCCCCCCCCCCCCCTTCTCCCTTCTGTTATCTTCCCGAGTCTGTCGGATACTTTTTTTTCTCTCTGATTTATTTTAGTTCTTATTTCTATCTTGTTTTAAGAACGAAGAAAATTCAGAAAGCAGACAGACAGACAAACAAAACGGAGAGAAACATCTTGACACTTAGAAAAAGGTATACACGTATGCAGAGAGAGAGAGAGAGAGAGAGAGAGAGAGAGAGAGAGAGATTGCACAAATGTAAAAATACACATGCGTGTACTTGTGCACGTGCGTGTACATGAAAACACACGCACACACACACACACACACACACACACTCTCTCTCTCTCTCTCTCTCATTTGAAACATCAAACAATAGAGAATATAGCATGTACCATGTGTGCAGAGAGCAGTTACATTGAGTGAGAATGAACCATATTGTTGCGATTGTAATGCAGTTTGGTTTTCAAGTGATATATTCCATGTAGATGGAAAATGACAAGGCTGTATAAATAAACTAATGAAATAATGGAATAATCTCATAGCAGTTTTTTTTAATAAAAAAAAATATGTACATCTTCTCAAAACCAAATTGAAGACCTAGCGATTGGGGGACAACAACATCAAAAATTAATTTTTAATCAGTCATGTTAAAGTCTGTGAATCCATAGTCTGTGTTACTTCTACATTGTCCTAGGCTTAATGGTCGTAGAAAATGTATAATACACACGCGCGCGCACACACATCCTCCCTCCACTCATCTATCCTTTCATTCACCGTTTGGGTTTGTTTTGTTTTGTTTTTTTGGCCACACCTGTCGACCATCTTTTTAACATTATAAGATGCAGGGATGAGGCAGAACACACAGACGGGCAAAATCATCTTAATACTGGCAACTCCCAACTTCATACCTTCCCAAATCGGTATAAAACAAGCAAACAAACAAACATACAAAGAACGAAGCTTTACGCATCTCTGAGGTTTTTACCATTATCATCGGCCGTTTCACAGTGTGGCACTTTGTGCAATACCGAGAACAGCTTCACACTACGAAAGGCAGGCTCCGAATGCCTAGATTTAGCCTTGTGGAAGTGTACCAACTTCACACAGTAGGATGCGAGTTCAAATCTCATTTGTGCCTGGCTTAAAACCTCACTTTTTTTCCTGCCCATCATTATTCCGGTGGTGACATTGTGGTGTTACAATTATAAGCCCCCTTCCCTTCGTCGCCCTTTCACCCCCCACCCCCTGATGTGTTCCTCTGTTAAACCCAAAATGGTTATCTGCATCTGCCATGTCACCTAAAGTGTTCTGGACGTTAAATCTGCATGTGAAGAAGAGGCGTGAAGTCACAGTGCTGAAACATCATCTGGTTAAAGTTAAATCGTGCTGTCAACAGAACAAATACATGTGACAATAATCGCAGCTGTGACGTCCTTGTTGCGTTATGTTCAAGTACACGCACGAGTTACGTTTTCGTACATAATTCTCATGCTGATTGTCGCCCGTGACGTCTTTTGGCTATGCGTCTTTAAAAAAGAAAAAAAAGAAAGATCCCCGCGCAAAATGTCAGGCACAGAGAGACCATTCGTGTGAAATGCCCAATTCACAGAGTTTCCAGAAAACGCTTTGTAAGTGGCGGCCCTTTGACAGAAATGCGCAAAATCTGTCCATAGCCATTCTGTCCTTTTCAGAAAGCTACCGTGTAGGTGAAAGAAAGAACACGTTCTCCAGCCGTAGAAAAAGTCTATTTCCTGAAATGCCACTGTGTAATAATGTATAGGCTTACTGTTTAATGTTTTTGTTTTCGATCATTAAACCGCTCGTAATCATGGCCACGAATCGTTGATTTATTATTTTAAGTAAATGTGCGTTGTTGTTGTTGTTTTTTACCAGTGAAATGCTAATATCGATGACCATGCGTGATTTTGTCGTTTCCAGAACTCTGAAAACAAGTATGAAAAAGAAAAGACAAAAAATTAATGCGAGGGAATGCATGACAAAGACGCATAGTTAAAGCAATGCTGGCACGCACAGACATAGATGCAAATAAAAACCGAGTCTCTTCACACACACACACACACACACACACACATACACGCGCGCGCGCACACACACACACACACACACGTCTAATATCACATAATGTGTATAGACGTTAAATTGATGACCTAACACACACACACACGCACACACACATGCACGCACCCACACACGTACACACACGCACGTACACACGCACGCATGCGCGCTCACGCGCACCCACATCCACACGAACGCACCCATGCACGCACGTAAGCAAGCACTGTCGCACGCGCTTGTTCAAATGCTTACACTCTCGCCACACTTCTCTCCCTCTCTCTCCGCTTGTTCAAATACATACTCTCGCCACATTCTTCTCTCTCTCTCTCTCTCTCTCTCTCTCACACACACACACACACATACACACACACGCATACACGCGCACGCACGCACACACGCGCGCGCACACACACACACACACGCGCGCGCGCGCGCACGCACACACACACACACACACACACACACACACACACACACACACACACACACGTAAGGTAAGGTAAGGTAATGTTGCTTATAGCCCAGCCGACCGCAAAGGGCCACATCAGGGCTGTCACCACGTTAAAATCAACTCACAAGTCATCAAAGAAAAAATAAATCAATAAACTTTCACACATCTCTTTAAAATACATCTTCTAAACACACACCAGAAACTTCGCTACAAAATCTTTCTTCCGTAAAATCTTAAATCGGATGAAAAATGTTAATCTCTTTCAGAAACTCAAAAATCACGTACACGCACACGTAAGCACGCACGAACATACACACAGGCATGAATGGAAATAAATCTAAAAGTATTATGGCCGCTCCAAAGTAAAAAAATGAAAAAAGAAAAGAAAAAAGAAGCCACTCAACGCCCACAACAATGCTCACGTGTGAACACGTCACTTAACAATGTTTATGAATGTGCATTGTCACGAAGATACTGTGCATCGTTTTGCATTGACCATGAACGATCAACTCTGTTTCCGTCAGTGTGACGCGCTGTTCATCAGCACACGTCAATGCCTATTATGAGCATGCCAATGATGCTACTCACTATTCATCATTATGAAGAAATGTCCTTTATACGTGAATGCCCATCGTTGTTACATTGTTGGGATTTGCGACAAAACTTGCGGTGCATATAAATGCACATTACCCACATATTATTACGGCAGTCTACTTCTCTCTCTCTCTCTCTCTCTCTCTAGGGGTCACGTGACGTGAGCAGAAGCAGCAGGGCGCGCACTGATTGATCTGCGACAAATTTCACAAGTTTCATCGCAAACATGCCAGTTTCTGGACCCCCAGTAGCTGTGGAGAAGACCCTAAACGCGCTGCTGACGGACAATGACGTCACCAGCTGGAAAGTGGCAGGAGAAGCTGAAAACACTGTGGTTGTCTTGCGCCTCAATCCCGCCACTTTCCAGATGTCAACAAACATGGCGGATTCTGTCTTGAACCGCAACACACAAGTTTCAGGAAATTTCAGGAAAAAATCTCCCAGCCAGATCCGACGAGACCAGCAGAGAGCCCGACAGCAGCAAGAGAGGCAGCTGAGCGGAGAAGACGAAGAAGCCACCGTCACCTCTGTCAAGTACTTCATCTCCGACTAACGTGCTACTTTAAAACCCGTGTGCACATAACCCAGAAGTGGAACGCACTGTGGCTACACACTTGCGTCAAACGGATGATCAAGTAAGATTGGAGACTGATCATTTGAGCTTACATGATGGCATTGAAACTGTACACATGTGAGTGTATTGACAGCTCTGTCCCCTCTTCATCACCTGACACTAACATCGAGCCGATGATCGACAGCCTAGTGGCAGGATTCACAGTCAGTGTTGTGAAAAGCTATGTTGCCACCCTGACGGATAAGTGTGTGCAAAGGCGATCGAGAGACAAGAGTGGAAACAAGTTATTTTGAAAAATTGTCCGTAATAGCTCAGATGAATCCGATGTACTGCTTGCTGTTAATTAAACTTACTGACAGAAAGATGGAAAGGTTGAGAACTGTGTGGTGGCGAGGTCTTGTCGGAATCACCGACTCTCAACACCCCCCTATCTCTTCGTTGTGTATGTGCGGGCGGGCGGGCAGGCGAGTGCGCGCGTGTGTGTGTGTGTGCGCGTGTGTGCGCGCGCGCGTGCGTGTGTGTTTATGCATACGTTTACCCGAGCGGCCCCGTTTATCGGTTTGTCGATTTATTCAAATAGTTGATCAAGCTAGGTTCATGACATCAGGTTCTTTAGACATTAGAATATAAATGTCACATCGAGAGTTATAAAAATATGCTTCAAAGTGAGAGAGAAAGCGCATTCTTTGCGTTCTGTAAAAAACAGGATTTTTGATTCAATAAAGTCATTGAATGCCTTCAGTTTACCTTTTCTGTATAGAAGTGCATGTTACGTACAGTGTATTTGTTTTTCACAATTTGTGTTGCACACATTTAAAAAAAAAAAAAACTTATTCACGTTATGAATCATGTTATTGGACGTGTTGAAAAGGGGAAAATGTACAAACTGCTCAAGTGTTACCACAATCGATGCATAATGCTATCTTACAACTGGACATCATTTGATGTTGCCTCTCTCTCTCTCTCTGCCTCAACGTGTCTCTGTCTGCACCTCTCAGCTTGCCTCTCTCTCTCTGCCTCAACGTGTCTCTGTCTGCACCTCTCAGCTTGCCTCTCTCTCTCTGCCTCAGCGTGTCTCTGTCTGCACCTCTCAGCTTGCCTCTCTCTCTCTGCCTCAACGTGTCTGTCTGCACCTCTCAGCTTGCCTCTCTCTGCCTCAACGTGTCTGTCTGCACCTCTCAGCTTGCCTCTCTCTCTCTCTGCCTCAACGTGTCTCTGTCTGCACCTCTCAGCTTGCCTCCCTCTCTCTGCCTCAACGTGTCTGTCTGCACCTCTCAGCTTGTCTCTCTCTCTCTCTGCCTCAACGTGTCTGTCTGCACCTCTCAGCTTGTCTCTCTGCTCCACTCTGTCTCAGCCTGTCTGTTTCTCTCCTCCGTCTTTCTCTCTGCCTCAGTATGTCCCTGTCCGTCCGTTTGTACCTCTCATCTGTGGCATTCTGTTTCAGCTTCTCTCTCCCTCTCTCTGGGTGCGTTGACATTGTATATGTGTACATATAGAAAGTCATATTATATATATCCAAACAAACAAGATTAAAATTTCCCACATTTTCGGCTTTATTTGCCTTCGTCAGGGGGTACAGAGTGTGACAGTAAAAAGCTCGCATTCTCCACCCTCAGATCCTGAACCCGCATCACGAATGTATGCAGTTGGATAAAGGCACCTTAGTTAAAATGTTTTAACTTTAAAATAAACACCGAGTATAAAACATCGCATCAATAGGAAACATAAAATTAGGATGAGGGAGCCAAGGGTGCGGAATGACAATAGGTTGGCCAGAATTTTGATTACCACCACAGACCACGACCTTGACATATACACAGAGAGAGAGAGAGAGAGAGAGAGAGAGAGAGAGAGAGGGTATTCCACGTTCGGAGAAGCAGCAAAAGAAAAACTTCCACCAGGTGCCCGTTACATGGGATGAAGTAAAGGAGACCACGCACGAGAACCATTATTGTTCTGAGCTCACGTCAATGTGCACATGCTCAGAAACACCCAAACGCACGAGCGCCTGCATAGAACACGCACACACGAACAGGACGGGGCAATAACATGAATATTGTTAATGGGGGGGTGGAAAGGGGGAAGGGGCGAGAGGGGGCTTCAAGGATGGAGAAAGAGCGAGACAGAGAGGCCAAGAAAGACCGAGAGAGAGAGAGACAGGGACAGATATATATATAAGGCAAACATTACTTATGTTTCCTTTGAAGATATCTTTTTATACGTTAATCCCTATGCGGATACAAGGGGTTCTTTCAAGACAAATAGCGCTCTCAAATATCCTGTGCTAATACGCTTTTCTTTCTTGTCACTCTCTTTAAGAGGAGGGAAGAGAGAGAGAGAGGGTGGCAGCTAGGAAAGAGGACAGGGATGATTGAAGAGGAGGGATGATGGGGGTTGGGGAGGAGAGGCCCAGACGGAAGGGAAGACGCGGTGAAGGGGAAGGGGGGACGCGGAAGGGGGAGCAGAGGGTGCAGGGAGAGACGGTGGTGGCGGTGAGAGGTGGAAGGTGGGAAGAAAGATGGGGCAGGGACCCAAGGAAGATGGGGGGGGGGGAGAGAGAGAGAGAATGACGGGGTTTGTGGAGACGAGAATGTCAGAGGGATGGGGGGGGGGGGGGGTAGATAGGGGAAAGGACAGAGCAAGGGGGGGGGGGATGATTCGATTCCAAATTTGGCAAGCTCTTTGCCATACCGGACGCATCAAAATTGAATCACTTCGTGGATACACAGGGTGGAAAGGGTGTAGGTGAGCTGGCCGGGGCGGGGGGGGGGGGGGAGGGAGACCAGAACAAAAGGGGGGGGTGGAGAAGGGGAGAACTGGGGGGAGGGGCAGGTAAGGGAGAGCAGAGTGGGAGAGAGGACTTGAGTAAAGGGAGGGGGAGGGGGAGGGGAGGGGAGGGTCGGCTAGGGCAGGGGAGGACGTGGTCAAGACGGGAGGGAGGGGACGGCCGTGGAGGGCCAAAGGGGAAATGGAGCGGAGGGGAGGCAGCTACCACTATGTAACGATGAAAAAAAAGTTGGTTGCCCTTTTAAATAAGTTTACGTGCACTAGTATATCAGATACTTTGCTCATCATAATAAAAAAGTAAATATGCTGTTTGGGGAGAAACTTGTGTCGGTGTCTGTCTGCGCGCGCGCGCGGCGTACATGCGCGCGCGCGCATGTGCGTGCACGCGATGCTGTTTCAACTCTGCGATCCAGATATTTTAATTCTTCACTCCTCTCTCTCAGCGATCCAGATATTTTAATTCTTCACTCCTCTCTTTCGTGCTCTATTATTTTCCCCTTGATTCTCTTCTCCGTTACCTTCAACCGTGGGATCAGGGGTGGGTTGGGTATGAAAGCGAGGGGAGAGAGGGTACATATTCTACAACATGGAGAGGAAATTCTATAGTCTTTCCAGAACATGCTTATTCTGCCTCCATTTGCGCGAGATATTTGTATGGGAGAGCGGGTCAAAAACGGGTAATATTGCGAGGAAAGCGTTAAAGGGAAAATGATCGCTGAATCATTGCGGAATAGGGTCTGTAGAAAAGGGGAAAACCTTTGTGACCCGTAGGGATAACACTGATCATGAACGCTTTCCTTAGGAAAATACGCAATATGCTTGCGATCCTTTTGGAAAACATCCTAATGAAAACAATCGTGATCCTCAGGGATAACGGCTTTCCCCCGTTGTTCTGATGGGTAATATCCGTTTCCCTGGGGAAAGCAGTTATTATCGCCTTCTGAAGCAGGTATGGCTCCCATAACCGATCCAGTACATTTTGGTTTGTTCCAAAAACGTGCGCAAAGGCGTACTGATTATCGATCCTTGCAGAAATTTGGCAGCAGAACTATCCAACAATTTGTACAGAGTAATACAGAAATTGGCATATTTATGTATTTGTATATGGAGAGGAGGGAAGGAGAGAGAGAGAGACAGAGAGAGATGCAAACCAGCACTTACATGCAAGCACACGTACACACCCCAACTCGTCCATCTTTCCATTAATGAACATATAAACATAGTTATGCATCTACCATCCATGACTGCATTGTTTGCCATGCCGTACCGATGATAGACAGCAACACAACCCATTTCTCTCTCTATATATAGAAAGAGAATCAATCTCGCATTCAAGAGACAAGGTTTCATTTTTGCATCCATTTTGTTTACACGCTAGCCGAACTCAGGGGGTCATATCAGGGCTGTCACCAAGTCCAAACTGATTCCATGATGACATGACAGAAAAAAGAACGGAAAGAAAACTTGTCCACTAAAGTGTCATTCCATACTTGCTGAAACAGACGATTACTACAGGATCAAAACAACACAGCTGCTACATACACACACACATGCGCACAGACACACGCGCGCGCACACACACAAACACGCACGCACGCACGCGCGCGCGCGCACACACACACACACACTCCACACTCCCGCAAAATGCCGATGACTGCAAGAACGTTCGATTTGGCTTTTCGAAGCCCTTCTGTTCTCGGCACAAGGCTTCCTGTCTTCTGTCCCTTGCCGCTGCGAATGCATCCTCCAGTCCCTGCAGTGGGTTGGGTCCAGCAGAAGTCGCCATTCTTCCTGCATCCCATGAGAACGGATTCTCTGGAAGCCTGTAGCAACGCTGTGAACCCGGAAGACGATCTTGGTAGCATCTCGTCCCTGGAGTTGTATGCCCTGGGTGAGGATGGAGGTGGTTTGTGGAAGATGTAGTGCGAAAGCTCGTGGTTGATTTGTAGTGATTCTCGCAGACAGCACATCCTTTATGACCTGCCACAGACGAAGCCAAGGATTACATTCTGACCAAGAAGGCGCCGCTAAATCCTGACAATACAGTAATGCATTAGTAGAAACTAAGAATGATATCCATACACGCTGAGAATAAAGACAGGTTTATGAAAAACAAAAGATACTAAAACCTGGGAAAGAGAAGACGTGAATGCGGCCAAAGCCTTACAAAGACACACCTTATGAAACAAAGACCAACATTCTGAAAGATTACACTGAACAGTATGAAAGGATATCATTTAGCTCTATAAAAGAAACTGACACAAACCCTTTTGATGAAAAAGGTTTATAAGCCCTATGGGAAGTTAAAATAAGGTAATGTTGCCAATAGCCCGCAAAGGACCATGTCAGGGATGTCACCGCGTTAAAGTTAATTCTCAAGTCATTACATAAAAAAATCAGTCACACAACCCTTTAAAATACACCACCTAAAACCGCACCGGAAATTTTGTTAAAAGTATTTCTTCTGTAAAATCTTAGATCAGATGAAAAATGTTAATCTCTTTCAGAAATTCAAAGATCACGTCAGTTGGGAAATCTCTGAACAACGTTTTAATGGAGTCTGTTGTAAAATGTTTATGTCTACATCATGCAAGTTCTAAAACTTTAAAAGAATATGTTTGATCGTGAGTGGTACATGACGTGGAATGCACGACGGGGCTTCTTCACTTTTTAAAGTATAAGAATGGGTGTAAAAGGAGTGGCCTGTGTACGAACAGCACAAGATTTCCTTCTTTACGGCGCCTCAGGGAACATGGTAAAAACTCACTTTTGGACGGATTTTAAATAGTTTCTCATCCGTCTCAAGTTCCATTCCTCTTGCCAAAGGTCTTTGACGTAAGCCTGGGATTTGGGTTTCATATCAGTGCGAATGATAGACAATCTGCTTATCTTTCCTTGTGGCACCCTTGGCAAGTTGATAAACCAACTCGCTGCCTCAAATGCCCGCATGACTGGGAACCCAAGCAAAAACTATGTTACATCCATCTGATTTCAAAGAGGTATGCAGTTCGAATAATTTCATCAGTTGAGGGTGCTTGAGGTTACGGCTGGCAATGGCCTCCAAAGCAGAAAGAGTCCGACCAAATGAGGATATCTACGTTTTCCAGACTATATCAAGAACCAGGACCAAGGCTGTCAACTCAGCAGTGTAGATGGAGCTGCCAGTGGGAATGTGACTAGATCATCTCTGAGAAGGATCTGTTGCACAATACACAGCTGAGGCAACTCCCTCCTCAGATTTGGAACCGTCTTTAAAAATTCTTCCGAAGGATGGAAACTTCGAACACAGTTTGACGAAATAGGGCTTGTACGCCACGGAGCTAGTGATATCTTTACGGTACGAGGTTAAATCAAACCGGATCTCGGGAGTGAAAGAAGTCCATGGTGGGTCATCACGAAAACTGGATAAATCACACATGGCTCAAAGGTCTATATCTGCATTGTTCAAATGAGGAAGCATACGAATTCCCAAGGGTGAATGGAACTGGGATGGTCGTCGAATTTCTTTTGAAACTTCGGGTCAAAAACACTGTCATATGGGTTGGGGGTTCAGAAAGAGATTCAAAGTGTAGTTTAAGGCAAGTTTCAGCCAACGGTTCGAGGATTGTTCTGCCTCAGCGTGCATGCTAAACAGGGTGGTGCGGAATGCTATACACAGGGGTGGTGCGGAATGCTATACACAGGGGTGGTGCGGAATGCTATACACAGGGGTGGTGCGGAATGCTATACACAGGGGTGGTGCGGAATGCTATACACAGGGGTGGTGCGGAATGCTATAAACAGGGGTGGTGCGGAATGCTATACACAGGGGTCGAAGCCCTTGACGATGGATGGGACCTGGACTTTTCAGGTAGGATGGTCTGGCAGAGCCTGAGACTACACATCCATAGTTCAGTTTGGAGCGGATCCGAGCCCTGTCAACAGGGAGAAGAGTTTTATCAGCGACCCAATCCGTGTGTGCTAGAACTCCCCGAGTGTTCAGGGCTTTCAAACAAGCAGTTTTTAAGTGTTGGACGTGACATTTAAAGTTCAGTTTCGGATAAAAGATGATGCCCAGAAATTTGGCTTCTTTCACAGCTGGAATGGTGGATTTATTCAGACGAATTTCAGGATCGGCAAAGAACTGACGAAAATTGTGAAAATGGATACTGTGTTTTGGTGCTTTAAAAGGTAAACCTGTTTTCCTCGGCCCACTGTCGAATCTTGTCCACACAAATTCGGAGTCGACGCTGAATGCTGGCATAAGAGGCTCCAACTGCACAGAGTGCGAAGTCATCAACAAACGAAGAGGACTCGGAACCCCGGTTTACTTAATTGACAATGTCGTTAATTTTGATACTGAACAGAGCCGGTGGGAAAATGCTCCCTTGAAGTACACACAACTCCTGTCCACAGATGTCCGACAGCGTGGTGCCAATTCGGACTTGGAACTGCCGATTAGCCAAAACGTTTTGAAGGAATAAAAACAGATGACCATGAAATCCAAGTTTGTGAAGGTCTATAAGAATTTCAGATTTCCAAGCAGTATCACACGCTTTTTCTAGATCAAGAAAGATAGCAACCACAATGTCATGTTTATTCATGAACGCTTTGTAGATGGTGGTTTCCAGACGGACCAAAAGGCCATCGGTTTCAAGCTTATACATTAGACAGGAGTGTTGTGTTCTTTCTCTTCCTTTGCGAACTATAACCCGGCGCACGTTAATTACACCTTGGGATGCAAGTTCAATTTTTATCTGTCTCCAGACACCTTCAGGATCCAGGCATCTAATGACTCCCTTGGACGTACTTCAACTACTTATGGGGAGTCACCCGGTTCCCTCTACTCGTTTTATGGCACTTAGCAGCCGTTTCGACAAGCCCTTTAAGATAAGGCACTAACACCTATCAAAACAAGGCAATAAACTGATAAAAGAAGTCCATAACTGTAGGAAACGAGAACACGAAGACCTTTGAAATAAAGATGCCATATCCATGGAGTGAAAACACTACAACTTTTAAAAAGGGGAAATTTAAAACCACCCAGTACGACTACACTAGCCACTTAACGACCCAAAAGCCTATGAAAGAACACCAAAGGAGAGGACACCAAAAATGCTATCACAGGAGGTCGAGAATACTTGCACTATCTAAAAGGTGACCACCAGCTCCCGCAAAAATAGGAAAGTAAAATTGTCTCGACTTGTTCGTCCTTGTTTTTGGCGGACTCACTTAAGAATTTGAAACTCGCTAAGAATTATTTTTAAAATGTAAACCCTACGAGAGCATTCACATGCTGAATGATTGACCATGTTAGGTTTTCTGTGGAGAAAGGACACTCAGGTCAGGAGTACCAGGTGCGCACTAGGAAATATTCCAGGAAGAGGATCAAAGACTTTCTCAAGAGCTCTGCAGCCCGAACCAAACTGATCTGAAAGCATGCGTCCATGCTCCAGATCCCTCGATTCACAATCCATGCTACATAGCTCGAGTCGGCCTTTCATGCCTTTCCCAAAATACTCCCTCTGGTACTCCCCGTTGTGTATCCTCGTTCCCCAGAACACCGACATTGGAAGCCGTCTTATCTTCTTGGCCATATGAAAACTAGACACCGAATCCTAGAATGGAAGACTAAGCCCCAATACAGAACCCACATAAATATGTGAATGAGGGAGACACTGAAGCAAGGAAAGACTACTCTAAAATTTGTAGGAAGAAAACACTATAGCTAGGTAAAAATGACATCAAACCCTTTGTATGCGGAAGGCACCCTACCTGGAAAAAGGCGAACCTGTGAACGAAGAGACCCCGAATTCTTAATGGAAAAAAAATACCAAACCATCTGAAACGCAGTGTAATCTCCCTTATAGCCCAGCCGACCACGAAGTGCCATATCAGCAGGGCTGTCACTGCGTTGAAGTCATTCACACAGCCCTTTAAAATCCACCTTCTAAAAACACACGGGAAATGTTAAAAATCTTCTGTAAAATCTTAGATCAAATGGAAAATGTTGATTTCTTTTTACATTAGGTGGGACATCTCTGAACAAGGTTTTCATGGTGTCTGCTGAAAACGTTTATGTCTCACATTATGCAAGTCTTAACACCCTAAAATAATGTTTTACTGTGAATGGTACATAAAATGAAATGCACCATGTGGCTTCTTCGCTCTTAAACAGAAACGAATGAGTTACAAACGAATGGCCAGATTTGAAACCTTCGGTTTCAAAATCCGAGTAGAGGATAGTGTGTTGGGCAGTTTCATCGTTGTGGCATTCCTGGCCCAACGATCGCCATTTCATTTCCCCGAATGCCAACATGACCGAGAACCCAAGTTAGAACAATGTGACCTTTCGCTTTTGAAAGAGGTAAAAAGTTTAAGAGTTTAAAAGTTCAGGATGATGGAGGTTACGGCCAGCTATGACCTCCAAAGCTGACAGCGAATTAGACAAAACCAGAATGTCCTTGTTTACAGACTGAGAAATTATCTTCAGCGCTAGAACCATAGCCGTTAATTTCAGTAGAGTAAACAGAACTATCCGACGGAATATGCCTTGATAATATTTGAGAAGGAACACTTGGGCAAAAGGCTGCAAAAGTCGCTCCATCATCGGACTTTGAACCATCAGTAAACATTGTCTGAAAGGATGGGAATTTTGTACAGAGATCGGCAAACGATGCCTTGTATGCCTGACGACTGGTGAAATTCTTTGCGAAAAGCAGCAACATCAAAGAGCGTTTCTGATGTGAAAAGGTCCATGGAGGCTCATCTGGAAGTTTGGAGAGAAGTCGGACACAACTTATAGATCAAGACCTGCATTCTGCGCGTGTGGCTGCATACGAAGTCCAAACCGAGGAATACAGTTGGGATTTTCTTCAAATTTTCTTTGAAAACGGGGATTAAAAACGGCAGTCACAAGCAGGGTTTTCCCATTCAGAGAACAATCTGAGATAGTATTTTAAGGATGGTGTCAGCCTGCGGTTGGATGGTGAGGGTTCACCTGCCTCTGCATATAGGCTGTACACTGGGGTGGTGCGGAATGCTCTAAGACAGAGAGAAGCCCTTAATGGTGAATAGGATCCAAGAGTTTCAGACAAAAGGGTTTCACAGAGCCGTATACAACACATCCATAATCCAGTTTAGAACGTACCAAGGCTCTGCAGATGTGCAGCAAAGTTTTATCAGCGCCCCAGTCAGTGTGTGCTACGACCCGCTGAATGTTCAAAGCTTTCTGACGAGAGGTTTTTAAGTGTTTAATGTGACGAAGAAGTCGAGCTTTTGATCGAAAATAACTCCCAGAAATTTGGCCTCCTTTAAAGATGGAATGGGAGATTTCCCTATTTTGGATTTCAGGATCAGCAAAGAACTGTAGAAAATGATGAAAGTGAATGCACTGGATCTTAGCAGAAAAGGTAAAGCCATTTTCTTCTGCCCACAATTGTATTTTATTTACACAAAGCTCAGCCTGCGTTGAACACTAGGGTACAAGCTTCCAGTTGCACAGAGAGCAAAATCATCTACAAACGAGCAGTCGGAACCTTGTTGAATTGAATCAAAATGTTGATTTTTATGCAAACCATCTGAAAGAACACGACCATGACGTTCAAAGAACCACGGACTAAACACTACGCAAGAATACTTTGACCCTGCACAACACATGAAGTGTCGGATAAAGAAAGGTAACCAGGCGCCGTGGCCAAGTGGTTAGCGTCGTGGACTCCCGGCTGGGAGGTCGGGGGTTTGATTCCCATCAGACCGAGGTGTGATTTGTACATCCGACCGGCTCCTACCCAGATTTGAGTTCGCTACGAGCTCAGTTGGAAAGACTGGGACCACACAGTCGCGTTTCATCCACTTAATGGATGCGCTCAAACATCCTGACCAACACTGCAGGTATCTATAGCTCAGGACTCGTTGACGCCGGGATATATAAAAATAAGCATAGAATACAGCCCTGCCATGAAGTCTCAGACCGGAATGGAAATCTGTAACATCCTCTGTATCATCCCTATTCTCATCGATCAGTATTTTAAAAAAATGTCTCAAATTCTGTGGCCCTCCATGCCCTGCTCTCATGGTGACCTCAATTTCGATGTCCTCTCCACGTCTGTGGCCTTGGTTTGATTCCGACGGGGTCACCGGTATCGGCGAGTCCATGGGGGCTGTCGTTGGACGAACGTGGTGGCGCCCTCCGGAGGGAGAGCTCACTCACGCCGGCTCCGCGACTATGCAATTGTCCATAGGGGCCCCGAGAGGTGGTGTCCTGCGTATGTTAGACCAGAACAGGCACCACTGAACACCACCGAAGTGACTCGGCAGCAGTGCAGCGTCTTCTCCTGTGGGTTGCCACTTGACGGCATGTCATCGATTACTCCCTGTGGATTGCCGGTGCCGGGGATGCGGCGGGCCGGGCAGGGCTGCGTCCGTGTGGGACTGAGCGGTGTGGGCGCAATGCCACAGAAGTGGCACAAAAGACAAGCAAAACAAAAAGTAAATAAAAGCTCGCCATCACTCTCCTTGTATTCTGTTGCCTTCCGAGTCGATTCGTACTCCGTTTTCCACGGTCGTTGATGCGCGAGTGCCTTGCCCCTGGTGACAAAAACATCGATATTTTCGGTGAACATTGACTATTCTGCGCAAATGATTCTCACTAAACTGCTGCGAAATGATTTTGAGTTTACAAAGTATCTGCGTTCTATTATCTCGCAATTTAACAATATTTCGGTTAATACGATTTATTATATCGTTATAAAAGGTTTCAACAATCCTGCATTAGCAAACAGTGCAGTATCCTTTTACGCTCCATTTTCAGTTTTACATAGCTTAAGACAGATTGCTATCAACGTGGTCGACTGGATACATTCGATGGAAAAACATTTAGCAACGCATGGTAAACCAGTGACTTTATTAAAATAACAAAAAAATCAGTTTCTCAGCCTCTCACCTTTGTGCATGTGTGTGTGTGTGTGTGTGTGCGTGCGTGCGTGCGCGCGTATGCGTTACAGAGTGTTTAGGCGAGAGGACAGTAGGCATTCGTCTCGGTGGGAAACGGGTCATTTTGAAAAATCTGTTTCAGTGGTATATTCATACAATTCTTAATACTGTAAGCCAAGGGATAGAATTCACACATGCATATGCTGCGTGGATGCGAAACGAAACGCAGTAAGTGATGCTCAGCATCCATCCAGCCACCAACCTTGTCCCCCACCGCCCGTTCCCCTACTCCTCTAACCACGGGTCTTTTTTTTTTTTTTTTTGCGCCGTTCTTGCAACTGTTATCAGGATCTCAATACACTTTAACAACTTTTTTCCTTCTCCAACTGTCTCAAATCAGTTTTAATGCATTTGTGTTTTGTTGGCTGAAATACAGAATGTGTGTGTGTGCGTGCGTGCGTGTGCGTGTGCGCGCCCGCTTGTGTGTTTGTAGAGGAAGGGGGGGGAGAGGGAGAGAGAGAGAGAGAGAGAGATAGAGAGAGAGAGCTGACCCTCGTGTTCAACACAGTCTTTCCTACCTCGCTACGAATTGCATATCTAGAAAACCGATGAGCGCCAATGAACAAGATGTCATGTCGACCGACGTAATGGTTCCAGTCCAATTGCTGAACCAATCCTTTACCGACATTTTCTGCACATGCGTCGCTGTTCAAGCAATCCTGAAATGTACAGTACTTTTGTCAAATCTGCAGTGGCGAAGAAACATGATTATGCCCTTTTAAAGAAAAAAAAAAATGAAACCCTACCAAGACTAAGATGTTTACACAATCTTTGATCCGAAGAGACAGAATTAACATTGGGGATGCAAATTTCAGATAATGTAATGCTTTTGTTTGCGTACGGTTGCATATGTTTAATTGATTTCGACATTTTGTTATTTAATGTTTAGGATAAGCTGGTCTCAAAGTTATATAGTGAATATACACATGTCATTATATATCTCTTCACCTCTAGTAACTACTTTCAACGAGAACATCCTTAAAAATATATTTAAAAACCTTCATGTAACCGACCAGTCATCATAGCGCAGCAGTTAGTGTCTCGGACGTACGGCTACGGACTGGACGGTCGAATCCCATCATGGCCTTTATTTGTGAGAGGCCTCGGCTTCGGCTGGCTCCTGTCCAAAGTTGAGTGCTATGGGTCCGAATGGAATGTCTGAAAGCACAGTCACGGTTCATTTCACAAGAAGAGAACAGAAGTAAACAGTGCTTTTATTTTGTCATATCAAACCTACCGAGTAGTTCTACATGTGTAGCTCAACCTTCTAAGATTAGTAGATGCCACAAATTACTATCAAACATCCCTGTGTTGGAGTCTAAGATAAGATGATTCTCATCATCTTTGATCATTACAAATTCTGCAACTTGCTCTTTGAAGTCACCTGAACTGCGATTCCCTCTCTACATACAGACCCCGGTGGGCGAGTGCCCCAGTCATCGGAATGGTCAAGTTAATGGGGACTTTGGCTGTATGACTGGAGTGGTATTCTCTAGAGAAGGATGTTCATGCAGACCTTCGTAAGTGTGTAAGCGTGCGTGCGTGCGCGCGCATGTGTGTGCATGTGTGTGTGTGCGCGTGCGTGTGCTTAAATGCGCGCGTGTACATGCATGCACATGTTAGTAGTGGGAGCAGACTCAAGGAGAAGGGGCAGCAAGGGGAAGATGGGGGGCGGGGTGAGAGGAGAGGAAAGCATTTTATCGCGGTTCCCTTGAAATTAGTCACCCATTTTACAAGAAAATTTTTTTTTGTGAAATACAGAGTGCCGACACTCTCAACAGAAACACAGAGGAAAGCGGAAGCTTGGAGCCAAGGGGCGTCCTCTGGAGAACCCCAAGGGACCCACATCATCTCTGGCCCGGCACCGTCTCTCACGTCGGCGTGGCTTGGGCATTCTTGTAGGACATGCTGTGCCGTCTCCTCCACTGGCCACACTGAACTATATGACAGGTGGACATTAAAACCAACGAAAGAGGAGGAACTTAAACATGACAAAAACGGATTGCAAGCCCTGTAGAAGAAAGATCCTAAACTTAAAAGAATAAAACTATAAACTGAGACCATTAAAACCTTAAAAAAGGACACTGAACCACAGAAAAGGAGGACCCTAAACCTTGACAAAAGAGGAACCTAAGCCCGAAGAAAAATACCAATGAAAGGGCGTCTAAACCTCTGGGAAAGATGACGCCAAGCCCTACGTAAATGTGAAAGTACACTGTGAGCAAAGTGTAACCAATTGCCATGAAAGGTGGAGACTAAGCCTTTGAGGGAAGAGAACAGTAAAGTCTGAACAGAGGAAAGGGCCGTCCAGAAGGACAACACTTGCTACTTTAAAAAAAAGATACTCCACCCTATAAAAAGAACATTAAACAAGAGCATATGAATGCCCATGAAAGAAAACACTAAACATTTGAAATATGACAAATTGTTCTTTAAGAAGGCCAGAGGTTCTGTGCATTAAAGGACACTGGGATCAGGAGGTACCAGGTGCGCACTAGGGAATGTGACTGGAAGAGCTCTACGGACTTCAACACTTCTGCAGCTCAGTCCCAGATGATCTGAAAACATGCGTCCATGTTCCAGATCCCTGAAATAGGGGACCTGCTACGTAGCGGAGTCAACCATTCATGCTCTTCCAGAAAATATTTCCTCTGGTACCCTGTTTTGTGTCCTTGTACCACAGAACACCGACAGAAGAAACCCCAGCAACTATATAAAGCATGTGAACGACCGACACTAAACGCTAGCAAGACGCACAAAAGAGAAAACGCTAAATTTTGTGAATCAAGAAGACAGACCCTGACAAAGATGACACTAGGCCCATTTAATGGAGACAAAACAACTTTCAAAAAAAAACTGAAGGAAGACACTGAATCCTCAGGAAATGAAGGCAAACTATTTGAAAAGCACACGGTGAACCTCTCCACAGAACCAGACGCTGAACTCTTTAAAAAGGAGATTCTAGGTCTACGAAACATGAAAAAAACTGGGGGTTGTACTGGAAAAGTGCAGGAGAAGAAATAAGAAAAAAAAAGAGAAAAAGATTTAAGTACAAGGCCACCGTGCCAACTATCCTACTGCTAGGCTGCATTCCTCGAGTTCACTCGTCCTGGTCTCCGTTGTCCACGGCCGTTGGTACGGGAGTTCTTTGCCCCCGTTATGTAAACAAATATTTTTAACAAGTGAATTCTTGTGCAAATACCTCTCCAATACAAAATGTAGTTTCATGTTTGTGCGCTTCTTTCCTTTTAACCAGAACTAATTATTGTTTACCTGTACGTGTGCTCACAAATGTCTTTTAACCAGAACTAATTATTGTTTACCTATACGTGTGCTCACAGTGTCTTTTAACCATAATTATTGTTTACCTATACGTGTGCTGACAATGTCTTTTAACCAGAACTAATTGTTTACCCATACGTGTGCTCACAATCTCTACGCTTGTAAAAAAGAAAAGATTAGAGTGCACATGCGTATTGGTAGAGTGGTGGAGGTGATGTCTGTGGGAGATTTTGTGCGTGTGTGTGTGTATGTGTGTGTGTGTGTGTGTGTGTGTGTGTGTGTGTGTGTATGTGTGTGTGTGTGTGTGTGTGTGTGTGTGTGTGTGTGTGTGTGTGTGTGTGCGTGCGTGCGCGAGAGAGAGACAGACAGAGAGAGAGAGAGTGTGTGTGCGTGTGCGCGCGCCTTATTTAATTAAGAATTTTTACACGCTCTCTCCTTTCATCAGGTTTAGCATCCCGCTTTCGCATGGTTCAGAATAATCTTCCACAATGCCTCATTTCTCCATTTCACCCGCAAAGCAAATCTAATTTCTGCACCGTTACGAAATCACTATCAGAATTTTCTAACAAATCCCCCCCCCCCCCCCCCCCACTCCCTCTTTTCTCTGTTCCCATTGTTCCAGAATACGGGTTTGAAGTCATTTGTCGGTTGAGTAAAAACAATATTTTCCTCGGCATTAAGTTACCAAAGAACTGACAGCCAAGTCCCCTGCAACGGATTAGTCAGACTGTCGGTTAAAAAAGGGGAAGGGAAAAAGGCGGCAAGGCACGGAGAGGTGGTGTGGGGGAAAATGCAGGGATGAAAGGGAGGGGAGAGAGAGTTGGTGATCCACTCCACAACGCATAACAAAGGGGGGGATAGGCTTACAATAAACCATTTGAAAAAAAAAGTAAAAACACAACAAAGACCTGAAATCAAATTATTGTTAACTACATCTATCTGGCTACCTACCTGCCTTGGAAGAACAAAACTTACCAGTTAAATACCAGCATAAGAACTGCTTCAAAGTACAAATTTGCATTTACATCATCGTCCGTTGGCTTTATGGCACTTGGGTGGTGGTGTCATGCGATTCCCTTTCCCGAGATGTGCATGTTCTTGGTGGGGATGGCAATTGTCGTGGAAGACGTTGCACAATGGTTCTCCGACAGGCCGATACTAATCCTCGGAGAGCGGTCACTCCTTATGGCTGCCGAAAGAAAAATCCTAGATTAAATTCTGAAGAAGAGGTCACCAAACCATAAGAAAGAATAAAGTATATCAACGAAAGGAGACACCAAGGCCTTTAGTTCATAAACGGCAAAATTAAATGGGATACTGAAAGCCAATAAAGGCATTTAATAACAAGAAAGAATACTCTGAATTCTGTAAATGAAGACCAAAACTAAACCCCCTTGATAAGTTACATTACCCCCAAGAAAAAGGTTCGTCTCCAACACTTTGGGAGAAGATAACGCTAAATTATGCAGGGATGCTAAATCTGATGGAAGAAGTAAACCTTACGATAAGTCGCTATGAGCTCTGTGGATGGAAGACTTTAAAACATACAAGATGCAAAGCATTATAAACGTACTCCCAGTTTATCCTGAATACGCGCGAGATATTCTATAATGAGGAAAAACCGTCTTGGACTGGTGTAACCGTTAGTAATGGTTATTCTGGTAAACATCGGCCATCGTCTGTGACCTATAATGAACATACTTACAAATTTTCAGAAAGATCGGCCAAGAATTTTCTGAGATTTTCCACAAAGACGAAATCCATTATGGGCCGTTAGTAACGGCTATAACGGTAAACTAAAACATCAGGCATTATTTGTGACCCATAATGAACATACCTACAAATTTTCAGAAAGATCGGCCAAGTGCTTTCTGAGATATTCTATAAGGAAGAAAAACCGTTACAGGCCGTTACAGCCGTTAGTAACGGCTGCAACGGTAAACTAAAACATCGGGCATCATCCGTAACCCATAGTGAAATACCAGCTAATGTTCACAAAGATCAGCCAAGTACTTTGAGATATTCCATAAAGAAAAACAACCGTTGCAGCCGTTAGTAACGGCTATAAAGGTAAACTAAAACATCGGGCATTATTCGTGACCCATAATGAACATACCTGCTAATGTTAAAGATCAGCCAAGTACTTTCTGAGATACTCCATGAAGAAGTAAAACCGTTACAGGCCGTTACAGCCGTAAGTAACAATATACATGGTAAACTAAAACATCGGGCATCATCCGTGACCCATAATGAACATACCTACACATTTTCAGAAAGATCGGCCAAGTACGTCGAGATATTCCATAAAATAAAAAAACCGTTACAGGCTGTTATAGCCTTTAGTAACGGCTATAACGGGGTAAACTAAAACATCGGGCATCATCCGTGACCCATAATGAACATACCTGCTAATTTTCACAAAGATCAGCCAAGTACTTTCTGAGATATTCCATGGAGAAAAAAACCGCTACAGGCCAGCCGATAGTAACGGCTGTAACGGTAAGCTAAAACATCGGGCGTCATCCTTGACCCATAATTAACATACCTACAAATTTTCAGAAAGATCGGCCAAGTGCTTTCTGAGATATTCTATAAAGAAGGAAAACCGTTACAGGCTGTTACAGCCGTTAGTAACGGCTATAACGGGGTAAACTAAAACATCGGGCATCATCCGTGACCCATAATGAACATACCTGCTAATTTTCACAAAGATCAGCCAAGTACTTTCCGAGATATTCCATGGAGAAGAAAAACCGCTACAGGCCGTTACAGCCGTTAGTAACGGCTATAACGGTTAAACTAAAACATCAGGCATTATTTGTGACCCATAATGAACATACCTAAACATTTTCAGAAAGATCGGCCAAGTGCTTTCTGAGATATTCTATAAAGAAGAAAAACCGTTACAGGCTGTTACAGCCGATAGTAACGGCTATAACGGGGTAAACTAAAACATCGGGCATCATCCGTGACCCATAATGAACATACCTGCTAATTTTCACAAAGATCGGCCACGTACTTTGAGATATTCCATAAAGAAAAACCGTTACAGCCGTTAGTAACGGCTATAACTGTAAACTAAAACATCGCGCGTCATCCGTGACCCATAATGAACATACCTACAAATTTTCAGAAAGATCGGCCCAGTAGTTTAAGTCTGGAGGGGTGGAACACATTTTGACCACGGACACACAGCATTTCTTCGTTCCCATTCTAAAGTACTCCCTGTTCTTTAAGAACTGGGAGCAAAAAACGGTACAACTCTACAAAAGGCCATGAATCCCTAAAGAAAGGAACACCAACTAGTAAGAGAAGAGGACCTTATCACACATGAAGGTGGCATCCGCCTGTCTTGGGACAATGGTGTTGCACAGTGGGTAAGTCAGTTGTAGAGTTGCAGCGCCTGCTATGGCTGAAGAGCCGGATCATCGAGCGGCAGACTTTTCCCGCGACGATTCTTCTTGGTCCCCGTCTCACTGGCAGACCCGTCAGAGGAATTGGGGCGTCCTTTGGAGAACCCCGAGGCATCCATAATATTATAGTCACCGGGACATCGCCGCACCTGTGGCCGGGCACTGTCTCTCAGGTCGGCATGGCCTGGGCCTTCTTGTAGGACATGCCGTGCTGTCCACTCCACTGGCCACTTTCACTAAACTATGTGACAGGTGGACATTAAAACCAACGAAAGAGGAAATTTAACATTATGACAAAAACGGATGGTCAACCCTGTAGGAGAACGATTCTGAACTTAAAAGAGGAAAACTATAAATTGAGACCATTAAAACGTTAAAAAAAACACTGAACCACAGAAAAGGACCCTAAACCTTGTCAAAACAGGAAACCATGCCCCCAGAAAAATACCAATGAAAGGGCGTCTAAACCTCTGGGAAAGATGACGCTAGGCCCTACAAAAATATGAAACTACACTGTAAACAGTGTCACCAATTGCCATGAAAGGAGACTAAGCCTTTGAGGTAAGAGAACAGTAAAGTCTGAACAGAGGAAAGGTCGTCCAGACGGGAACGTATCTTTGTGCCCACGTCTCTTTGTGCCCACAGACGTATCTTTGAGCCCACGTGTCTTTGTGCCCACGTCTTTTTGTGCCCACGTCTAACCCTATCCCTAACCCTATCCCTAACCCTAACCCTATCCCTATCCCTATCCCTAACCCTAACCACTTTATAGAGACGTGGGCACAAAGAGACGTGGGCACAAAGGGATGCTTCGGTCCAGACCAACACTCGCTACTTAAAAAGGATACTGAACTCTATGAAAAGAACATTAAACAAGGGCATATGAATGCCCAAGAAAGAAAACACTAATACTATTTGAAAGATGACATCAAATCGTGCTTTAAGAAAGACAGAACACATGAAATGGTCCACATGTTAACGCTGCCACAGAGGTTCTGTGCATTAAAGGGCACTGGGATCAGGAGGTACCAGGTGCGCACTAGGGAATGTGACTGGAAGAGCTCTACGGACTTCAACACTTCTGCAGCTCAGTCCCAGATGATCTGAAAACATGCGTCCATGTTCCAGATCCCTAAAATAGGGGACCTGCTACGTAGTGAAGTCAACCATTCATGCTCTTCCAGAAAATATTTCCTCTGGTACCCCGTGTTTTGTGTCCTTGTACCACAGAACACCGACAGAAGAAACCCCAGCAACTATATAAAGCATGTGAACGACCGACACTAAACGCTAGAAAGACGCTCAAAACAGAAAACGCTAAATTCTGTGAATCAAGAAGACAGACCCTGACGAAGAGGACACTAAGCCCATTTAACGAAGGAGACAAAACGACTTAAAAAACCCACTGAAGGAAGAAGACACTGAATCCTCAGGAAATGAAGGCAAACTATTTGAAAAGCACACGGTGAACCTCTCCACAGAACCAGACGCTGAACTCTTTGAAAACAAGATTCTAGGTCTACGAAACATGAAAAAAACTGGGGGTTGTACTGGAAAAGTGCAGGAGAAGGAATAAGAAAAAAAAGAGAAAAAGATCCAAGTATAAGACCACCGTGCCAACTATCCTAGTGCTAGGCTGCATTCCTCGAATTCACTCGTCCTGGTCTCCGTTTTCCCCGGCCGTTGGTGCAAGAGTTCTTTGCCCCTGTTGATGTAAAAATATTTTGAACAAGTGAATTCTTGGGCAAATAAATACCTCTCCAATGCAAATTTTAGTTTTATGTTTGTGCGCTTTTTTCCTTTTAACCATGACTACATATTGTTTACCTATACGTGTGCTCACACTTCTTTCCTTTTGACCAGAACTAATCATTGTATACCTGTACGTGTGCTCACACTTTTCCTTTTAACCAGAACCAATTATCGTTTACCTCCACGTGCGCTCACACTTCTTTCCTTTTAACCAGAACCAATCATTGTCTACCTCCACGTGTGCTCACACTTCTTTCCTTTTAACCAGAACTAATCACTGTTTACCTGTACTCACACTTCTTTCCTTTTAACCAGAACTAATCACTGTTTACCTACACGTGTGCTCACACTTTTCCTTTTAACCAGAACCAATCATTGTCTACCTCCACGTGTGCTCACACTTCTTTCCTTTTAACCAGAACTAATTGTTTACCTATACGTGTGCTCACACTTCTTTCCTTTCAACCAGAACTAATTATTGTTTACCTATACGTGTGCTCACAATGTCTACGCTTGTAAAACAAAGATTAGAGTGCACATGTGTGTTGGTAGAGTGGTGGTGGGTGATGTTTGTGGGTGGAGAGAGTGTGTGTGTGTGTGTGTGTGCGTGTGCGTGTGTGCGTGCGTGTGTGTGTGTGTGTGTGTGTGAGAGAAAGTGTGCGAGTGTGTGTGTGTGTGTGTGTGGTGTGTGTGTGTGTGTGTGTGTGTGTGTGCGCGTGTGCGCGACAAGAGTGTGCGCGCGCCTCATTTAATTAATTTTTACACGCTCTCTCCTTTCATCAGGTTTAGCATCCCGCTTTCGCATGGTTCAGAATAATCTTCCACAATGCCTCATTTCTCCATTTCACCCGCAATGCAAATCTAATTTCTGCACCGTTACCGAAATCACTATCAGAATTTTCTAACAAATCCCCCCCCCCCCCCCCCCCCCACACACACACACACTCCCTTTTCTCTGTTCCCATTGTTCCAGAATACGGGTTTGAAGTCACTTATGTCGGTTGAGTAAAAATATTTTCCTCGGCATGAAGTTACCAAAGAACTGACAGCCAAGTTCAGATTAGTCAGACTGTCGGTTAAAAGGGGGCGGGAAAACGGCGGCAAGGCACGGAGAGGTGGTGTGGGGGAAATACAGGGATGAAAGGAGGGAGGGGAGAGACAGAGTTGGTGATCCACCCCACAACGCATAGCAAAGGGGAGTGGAGGTCTACAAGAAACCATTTGAAAAAAAAGTAAAAACCCAACAAAGTCCTGAAATCAAACAAATTATTGTAACTACAACTATCTGGCTACCTACCTGCCTATTTATTACCTGCCTTGGAAGAACAAAACTTACCAGATAAATACCAGCGCAAGAACTGCTTCGAAGTACAAATTTGCACTTGCATCATCGTCAGTTGGCTTTATGGCACTTGGGTGGTGTTGTCATGTGAATCCCTTTCCCCGAGATGTGCATGTTCTTGGTGAGGATGGCAACTGTCGTGGAAGAAGTTGCACAATGGTTCTCCAACAGGCCTATACTAATTTTCGGAGAGCGGTCACTCCTTATAGCCTGCCGAACGAAAAGGCCTAGATTAAATTCTGAAGAGGTCACCAAACCATTAGAAAGAATAAAGAATAACAACGAAAGGAGACACCAAGGCCTTTAGTTCATAAACGGCAAAATTAAATAGGATACTAAAAGCCAATGAAAGGCATTTAATCTCAAGAAAGAATACTCTAAATCCTGTAAATGAAGACAACTATAGCCCCTTGACAAGTTACATTAACCCAAAGAACAAGGTTCGTCTCTAACACTTTGGAAGAAGATAACGCTAAATATGCTGGGATACTAAACCTGATGGAAGAAGTAAACCTTATGAGAAGTCGCTATGAGCTCTATGGATGGAAGACTTGAGGACATAAAACGGTACAATAACCCTACAAAAGGCCATAAATCCCTGAAGAAAGGAACACCAACCAGTAAGAGAAGGTCTTATCGCACACGATGATGGCATCCGTCTGTCTTCAGACAATGGTGTTGCACCGTGGATCAGTCAATTGTGGAGTTGTAGCGCCTGCTGTGGCTGAAAAGCCGGATCATCGAGCGGCAGATTGTGTTGCAGTTGCTGCTGGTGAAGTCTTGGTCATGAGTGTGTTGGGGCGACGTGATTCTTTGCCGTCAACGGCTCCTCCGTTCTTCCCACTGGGCCTCTCCCCTCTGGTCTGCTTGCTTGATACCGGCCTTGATGGTGGACTGCAAGCTGATCCTGTCTGAAGCTGCTGTCTCCAAGTCTACTGGGTCGAGGCTGCCTGCCCTCAGATCGCACTTACATTTCTGTAGCGAAGGGCGGGCCGTCATGTGGATCAGGAGTCTGTAGCCAGCTCGCCGTACAGCATGTCCTTTGGGATGCGACTGTGGTACATGCGGCCGACGTGGCCAAGCCAACGCAGGCGTATCTGTGTCAGCATAGCGAACATGGTAAGCATCCCTGCCTGGGCCAGGACGTCCGTGTTGGTGATGCGGTCCTGCCAAGTATTGCCCAGGAGTCTTCCGAGGCAGCGCAGAAGGAAGGCGTTCAGTCAGCGTTCTTGTTGAGATACAGGGTATATGCTTCGTTTCCACAGAGAGGAGTGCTTATAGCACACAGGCTTGGTACAGTTTCAGCTTGGCGTTTGACGTCAGCATGGTACTGTCCCACTCTCTTCACTAGAAGAGCCATCGCTGTTGCTGCCTTGCCTATCAGTACATTCAGCTCGGCGTCCAGGTAGAGGTTGCTAGAGATGGTCGAGCCCAGTAAAACGAAGTCGTCGACCATTTCGAGGGTGTGATCGCCGATGGAGGTGCGGGGAGTGCTGCTGACGTCTTGGCCCACGATTTGTTTTTCAAGCTGATAGAGGCCGAAGTCGGTGCAAGCATCAGCGAAGTAGGTGATGGGGTGTTTAACGATTCCTGGGTGTGGGCAGTGTGGGCGGTGTCGTCTATGAGAGCATCCCCCCGATGAGGACTTTCCGCACCTTCCGTCTCTCGGAGGCGTGCCAGGTTGAAGAGGCTTCCGTCACTCCTAGTGTGGTGGAAGATGCCGTCGTCAGACTGTCGGAAGGCATAGTGCAGCAGCAGGGAAAAGAGCCCAAGAGCGTTGGAGCGAGCACGCACCCTTGTTTGGCACAGCTCTTGATTGGGCAGCGGTCCGAAGATGAACCATTGTACTGGACAGTGCCATTCATCTTGTCATGGAAGAACGTGATCATCTTCAGGGGCTCGAGTGGGCATCTAATTCGATGTAGTAGGGTGAAGGACGCCTGACCTTCGAACCGAGTCGAACGCCTTGGTCAAATCGATGAAAGCGATGAACAAGGGTCGTCTCTACACGCGGCACATCTCTTGTAGCTGCCTCAGGGAGAACATGTCGATCGTCGACCTCGCAGCTCTGTGCCTCTGGGTACACTCGTTCGGCGAGTAGCTGCAGCCTGTTGAGGACGACGCGGTCGAAGGCTTTTACCAACAACGCTGAGGAGGGATATTCCGCAATAGTGCAGACGCTGCGATTCCCTTTGTTCTTGTATAGCGTGATGATTTTTGCATCGCACATGTCCTGGGGTACGGTCGCTTCCTCCCAACACTGCAGCAGAAGCTCATGGAGGCGACTTGAGAATAGAACTCTCCTTGCCGGCTTCGATGACTTCTGGCGTAATGCTGTCGCTACCCGGACCTTTACCACAGGCTGGCGTGTCTATGCCTTGCCGTGTTCCTCAACGGTGGGCGGGGCGTAGAGCTCCTCCATGGCAGACGGGGGTCGTGGTGGTGGTGTTCTCGAAGGCTGTGAGGGTGGCCGAGTTTTCCCTGCAGTGCAGCTCTTGGTAGTGCTCCGCCCATCTCTCCATCTGTTTGCTGCAGTCGACGATCCCCAAATGTAGATTTTAGAGGAGCAATCTTGATGGCGCTAGGGCCGAACGCTTTCTTCATGCCTTAGCACATGACGCGAATGCTGCCGCAGTCGGTGGAGATACGAATACCCTCTCACAGGTTTACCCAGTACTCGTTGGCGCATTTCCGGCCGTCCGCTGGGCGTTGCTGTGAGCTTTTCGGAGTGCGGCTACCGTGTTCTTCGAGGGCTCTCTTGTGATCTTGGAGTGCAGCTCGCTTAGCAGCAATGGCAGGCTCCATCTCCACGATTCCTGCTTCGAACCAGGCTTTATTCTTCTTCATTCTCTTCCCAAAGGTGTCCGAGGCGGACTGGTAGGTGGCATCGCGTATGTGGTTCCACCATGATGAAGCGCGGTCTGTCGGGCAGTCCTCTACGGCCTTGACAATGGCTCTGGCGAAGCGTTCGCGCAGTTTGGGCACTGACATGGCTGTGTCGATTCGAGGACGTCCCTTCTGCTTGGAGCTTATCCCATCAAGTCCTATAAAAAAAACACCAAACCATATGAACAGATACTAAATTCGAGGGAAAGAAGACACTAACCCTAGAAAAATTGGAAACTAAACTGTATAAAGGACATTAAGGTCTATGAGAGGAGGACACTAAACCCTATGAAAACAAGACACTGCATCGAACAGAAAGAATGCTATCGCCTGTAAAATGACACAAAATCATATGAAAAAAGACACTAATCCCTCAAAACCAACCAGGAACGAACGTTAAATGATACTAAATCTATGAACGGAAAAACATGCTTACTATTTGACGGACGACCCCTTATGAAAGGAAGACATTAATACCAATGGAAGGATCCACATGTTGACTCATGATTATGCTGGACCTTTTATGGAATTATGGATAGTCAGGCCAGGAGGTACCAGGTGCGCACTAGGAAACATTTCGGAAGGATAAAAAAAATTCCTCAACAGCACTGCAGCCAGACCCAGTTTATCTGAAAACACGCGTCCATGTTCCACATCACTGAATCATGTAACACGCTGCAAAGCTTTGAGTCAATCTTTCACGCCCTTCCAGAAAATGCTCCCTCTGGTACCCCACGTGATGTATCCTTGGTTCCACAGAAGAGCGACATAAGAACCAAAACCACACATGCTGCTCATATTAAAGCAAGACTCTGTAGAAAGCACAATTCTAAACCTCGAGAAATTTGGCCTCCTTTACAGGTGGAATGGGAGATTTCCCATCTTGGATTTCAGGATGAGCAAAGAACTGCAAAAAATGAACATGAATGCAAAGGATCTTAGTAAAAGAAAAGGTAAAGCCATTTTCTTCTGCCCACAATTGCATTTTATTTACACAAAGCTGAGCCTGCGCTGGACACTGGGGTACAAGCTTCCAGTTGTAGAGAGGGCAAAATCATCTACAACGAGCTGTCGGAACCCGGTTGTACTGAATTAATGTTGATTTTTATGCAACCATCTGAAAGAACACGTCCATGACGTCCAAAGAACCACGAACTAAACACTACGCAAGAATATTTTGACCCTGCACAACACTTAGTGTCGCATGAAGAAAACTACCCGCCGCGGCCAAGTGGTTAGCGTCGCGGACTCCCGGCTGGGAGTTCAGGGGTTCGATTCCCATCAGACCGAGGTGCGATTGGTATGCCTCGACCGGCTCCTACCCAGGTTTGAGTTTGCTACCAGCTCAGTTGGGAAGACTGGGACCACATAGTCGAGTTTCATCCACTTAATGGATGCGTTCAAACATCCTGACCAACACTGCAGGTATCTATAGCTCAGGTCCCGTTGACGCCGGGATATATGATCAAAATAAGCGTAAAATACAGTCTCAGACCGGAATGGAAATCCGTAACATCCTCTGTATCATCCCCATTCTAATCGATCAGTATTTTTAAAAAATGTCTCAAATTCTGTGGCCCATCATGCCCTGCTCTCATGGTGACCTCAGTTTCGATGTCCTCTCCACGTCTGTGGCCTTGGCTCGATTGCGACGGGGTCACAGGAAACGGCGAGTCCATGGGGAGTCGTTGGACGGACGTGGTGGCGCCCTCTGGAGGGAGAGCTCAATGAAGCCGACTCCGCGACTAAGGAATTGTCGTCCATAGGGGCCTTAGAGGTGGTGTCCTGCGTATGCTTGATCAGCACAGGCACCACTGAACACCACCGAAGTGACTTGGCAGCAGTGCAGCGTCTTCTCCTGTGGGTTGCCACTTGACGGCATGACAGTGATTGCTCCTGTGGATTGCCGGTACCGAGGATGCGGCGGGCCGGGCAGGGCTGCGTCCGTGTCGGACGAGTGGTGTGGGTGCAATGCCACTGAAATGGCTGAGAAGATAGGTGCAAAAACAAAAAGTAAATGAAAGCTCGCCGCCACTCTCCTTGTAGTCTTGTTGCCTTCCCGAGTTGATTTGTACTCCTCGTTTTCCACGGTCGTTGATGCGCGAGTGCCTTGCCCCTAGTGACAAAAATATCGATATTTTCTGTGAACATCGACTATTCTGCGTAAACGATTCTGACTCACTAAATTTAGCGAAATGATTTTGATTTTGCAAAGTATCTGTGTTCTGTTATCTCGCAAATTAACAATATTTGGGTTAATACGATTTATTATTTGGTTATAAAAGGTTTCAACAATCTTGCATTAGAAAACATAGTGCAGTATCCAGTTACGCTCCATGTTCAGTTTTATACACCTTAAGACCGATTGCTATCGACCAATCGATTGGATATTCGGTGTAAGAACATTTAGCAACGCATGGTAAACCAGTGACTTCATTAAAATAACCCAAAAAAATCAGTTTCTCTGCCTCTCACCTTTGTGTGCGTGTCTGTGTGTGTAGTAGTAGTAGTAGTAGTTCAGTTTTACGTCTTTTCACAAATGTGATGTTGGAGAGAGAGAGGCAGAGAGGCAGAGAGAGAGAGAGAGAGAGAGAGAGAGAGAGAGAGAGAGAGAGAGAGATGCATAAATGTTTGCGACTATGTAAGTGTATGCATAATGTGTTTATCGAAGTGCGTGTAAATGTCCCTCTAAACATCCCTACAACATACCTGCAAATCTTGAAGTAAATGCTTAACTGGACTACAAATGAAATAAAAAACAGCATTGAAGGCAAACTTTAAATCTGAAAAGACACACAAAGACATGCCTGATAAAAGCTCATTTACCACCATTATCAGGCATGTCTTTGTGTGATGTCTTTTCAGATTTAAAGTTTGCCTTGTGTGTGTGTGTGTGTGTGTGCGCGCGCATATGTGTGTTTATGCGTTACAGTGTTTAGGCGAGAGGATAGTAGGCATTCGTTTCCGGCTCAAGCTCGGTGGGATTAGGGTCATTTTCGAAAAAATTGTTTCAGTGGTTTTTTCATACAATTCTGAATACTTTACGCCAAGGGAGAGAATTCACACATGCATACGCTGCATGGATGCGAAACGAAACGCAGAAATGTTCGACATCCATCCGCCTCCAGCCTTATCCCCCACCGCCCTTTCCCTTACTTCTATAACCACGAGTCTTATCTGAGCACTGTTCTTGCAACTGCCACCAGGATCTCAATAATACTTTTTCTTCTCCAACTGTCTCATATCAGTTTTAATGCACGTATGTTTTGTTGGTTGAAAAACTCTTATGTGTCCGCGCGCGCGCGCCCGCGCTAGTATGTTTGGAGAGAGAGAGAGAGAGACAGAGAGAGAGAGAGAGAGAGAGCTGACCCTCGTGTTCAACACGGTCTTTCCTACCTCTCTACGAATTGCTCGTCTTGAAAACCCATGAACGCAAATGAACAAGATGCCATGTCGACCGACGTAATATTTCCAGTCCAGTTGCTGGACCAATCCTTTACCGACCTTTTCGGCGCATGCGTCGCTGTTCAAGCAGTCCTGAAACATACAGTACTTTGGTCAAATCTGCAGTGGCGAAGAAACATAATTATGCCCCTTTTAAAGAAAATAAACCCTACCAAGACTACAAGATGTTTAAAAACATCTTTGATCCGAAGAGACAGAATTGACAATGGGGATGCAAAATTCAGATAACGTAATGTAATGCAAACTATTTGAAAAGCACACAGTGAACCTCTCCACAGAACCAGACGCTGAACTCTTTGAAAACAAGATTCTAGGTCTACAAAACAATATGAAAAAACTGGGGGCTGTACTGGAAAAGTGCAGGAGAAGGAATAAGAAAAAAAAAGAGAAAAAGATCCAAGTATAAGACCGCCGTGCCAACTATCCTAGTGCTAGGCTGCAATCCTCGAGTTCACTCGCCCTGCTCTCCGTTTTCCACGGCCGTGGGTGCAGGAGTTCTCTGCCCCTGTTGATGTAAAATATTTTTAACAAGTGAATTCTTGTGCAAATACCTCTCCAATACAAAATGTAGTTTCATGTTTGTGCGCTTCTTTCCTTTTAACCAGAACTAATTATTGTTTACCTGTACGTGTGCTCACAATGTCTTAACCAGAACTAATTATTGTTTACATGTACGTGTGCTCACAATGACTTCTAACCAGAACTAATTGTTTACCTGTACGTGTGCTCACAATGTCTTAACCAGAACTAATTATTGTTTACCTGTACGTGTGCTCACAATCTCCACGCTTGTAAAACAATATTACAGTGCACATGCGTGTTGGTAGAGTGGTGTGGGTGATATTTGTGGGGAGATTGTGTGTGTGTGTGTGTGTGTGTGTGTGTGTGTGTGTGTGTGTGTGTGTGTGCGTGAGACAAAGAGAGAGAGAGAGAGAGAGAGAGAGAGTGTGTGCGTGTGTGTGCGCGCCTCATTTAATTAAGAATTTTTACACGCTCTCTCCTTTCATCAGGTTTAGCATCCCGCTTTCGCATGGTTCAGAATAATCTTCCACAATGCCTCATTTCTCCATTTCACCCGCAATGCAAATCTAATTTCTGCACCGTTACCGAAATCACTATCAGAATTTTCTAACAACCGCCCCCCCCCCCCCCCCCCCCCCCCCCCCCCCCCCCCCCCCCCCCACCCCCACACACACTCCCTTTTCTCTGTTCCCATTGTTCCAGAATACAGGTTTGAAGTCACTTATGTCGGTTGAGTAAAAACAATATTTTCCTCGGCATCAAGTTACCAAAGTACTGACAGCCAAGTCCCCTGCAACAGATCAGACTGTCGGTTAAAAAGGGGAAGGGAAAAAGGCGGTAAGGCACGGAGAGGTGGTGTGGGGGAAAATGCAGGGATGAAAGGAGGAGGGAGGGGAGATACAGAGTTGGTGATCCACTCCACAACGCATAACAAAGGGGGGGATGGGCTTACAATAAACCATTTGAAAAAAAAAAGTAAAAACCCAACAAAGTCCTGAAATCAAATTATTGTTAACTACATCTATCTGGCTACCTACCTGCCTTGGACGAACAAAACTTACCAGTTAAATACCAGCATAAGAACTGCTTCAAAGTACAAAATTTGCACTTACATCGTCATTTGGCTTTATATCACTTGGGTGGTGTTGTCATGTGAATCCCTTTCCCATGATGTGTATGTTCTTGGTGAGGATGACAACTGTCCTGGAAGACGTTGCACAATGGTTCTCCAACAGGCTGATACTAATCCTCGGAGAGCGGTCACTCCTTATGGCCTGCCGAGAGAAAAGCCCTAGATTAAATTCTGAAGAGGTCATCAAACCAGGATCCACATGTTGACTCATGATTATAATGCCGGACTTTTTGTGGATTTATGGATAGTTAGGCCAGGAGGTACCAGGTGCGCACTAGGAAACATTTCGGAAGGATAAAAAAAATTCCTCAACAGCACTGCAGCCAGACCCAGTTTATCTGAAAACATGCGTCCATGTTCCAGATCACTGAATCATATAACACGCTGCAAAGCTTTGAGTCAATCTTTCAGGCCCTTCCAGAAAATGCTCCCTCTGGTACCCCGTGTGATGTATCCTTGTTCCACAGAAGAGCGACATAAGAACCAAAAGCACACATGCTGCTCATATTAAAGCAAGACTGTGTAGAAAGCACATTGTAAAGCTGGAGAAACAAGACTCTGATGTGCGAATGAAGGGGGCGCTAACCTTGGGAAAGAACGCACAACCACGTGTCAAATGAAGAAACTACTGAACACTCCGAATGAAGGCGACACTAAATATGTAAACAAAGTGACTGAATCCTGTGTCACACGGAGTCCTTGTGGGAGGGGGGCGGGACGAGGTTAAACCATACAAAAGACGTCAGGTCCCTCCAAAGAACCAGGTGCTATGAACACTGCTTTGGACGATACGCTGGCGAAGCTTGTGGTCCGCTGCAGTCACCGTGTCCTGGTCACCCTCTCCGCAGCCAAAGCAGTTCTTGCTCCTGTTGACAGATGTATTTCTCTTTAACACTTGACTTTGTGTGTAAATAAATCTCATCTACTTAAGCTAATCTGTTCTGATTTTATTAAGTTTTTCTCCTCTTGTTCTCTGGTCGTAAAACGATACTTCGGTTAAGATATATCATGTGAACAACATTTAAAGTATTTCACCAACTTCCATATCAAAACGTACGTTTTCCATTTGCAACACCATAAGAACAAAGGTCGTTATGAACAAAACGGACTGGAATATGCATATGTGTCTGTACAGTATTTACTCCTGTGTTCGTCAAACTGGCGTGATTTCGACGTTAAACACCATTCCGCTTCTTTTCGTTTGATCCTAATGAGACTGACTGTTCCAGAGCAAGTTCATTGTCTTCACCACTTGAAGTGGTGTGTTACCTTGTCATCTTTGCCGTGTAGCCCTGGACTAGCCCTCTTCTGGTCTGCCGTCACACCGCACACTCCGAGAGAAATATGGTGTCCTCTGAAGATCCACAAGGCACCCGGCGCACCACCGACCCATCGGGCTGAAGGTTTATACCTCAACACGGCATGGTACAGCCAGCGTCAGCACCATCTTCTCACAGCTGTCCGGTTCTTCTCTCTGCAGCAGATGGGAAGCACACACACACACACATGCCGCACGCACGCCACACACACACACACACACACACACACACACACACACACACACACACACACACACGCACGCACGCACGCACAAGCATCCCTAACACTAAAAACCTACGAAAATAAGGCACTAAACAATGGGAGAGAATGACATTCTAAATTTAATTAACTGAATCTATGTCCTACACAGAACAGCCGTTTGAAGTCGAGAACGAAAATGTTTTAAAAAATTCCTTTAGACCCTACTCAAGTAGGTCACTAGCCCTACTAAAAAGACACTGCATGTGATGACAGAGGATGCTGCACCCTGTGAGAAAAACGCTGAAACATGTTTTAAGAGAGAACAATAAACTGTAACGCCGGAGACCATAAACTCTTAAAAGAAAACATTCAACTACACGAAAGGAGGATCCAGAGCCTATGAAAAGAGGACACTAAACAATAGGACACTAAACACTACGAAAAGAAAACGACGCTATACTCTATGCAAGCACGATACCATACCCTTTGAAAAAGAACACTAAAGTGTATGAAAGGAGGACATCAGATTCAACAAAAAGAAAACACCAAACCATATGAACAAAGGACAATCAAAGAAAAGACAAACCCTATACAAAGACGACTCCGATCCGAAAAAATGGCAAAAGATAAGTTCTACGAAAAGCGGACACTAAACTGTATGAAAGGACACAAAACCCTCTGAAAGGAAATGCTAAACAGCCGACATTAAAGTCATGAAAAGAGAAGTAAACCTGAAAGGGCGGCACTACCCCTTAAAAAGACAATAAATCCCATGAGAAAATTCTAAGGTAATAAAGACACGTGGAAAACAGTGTGAAAGAGAAAAAAAAAGAAACTAACCACTATAGAAGAACACGAAACTGGACGAAGGGGTGGGGTGGGGTGGGGTGGGGTGGGGTGGGGTGGGATGGGGGGGGGAGACTAACCCGTAGAAAAACACAAAACTGTGGAGGAGGGTGGCGGTGGGTCAGACATCGAACTTCATATGAAAAGGACACGAAACCCTCTGGGAGGAAAGATACAGCGAACGTTCTAGAAAGAAAGCAAAAACATTGGAAGGGGGGTGGGTGGAGGTGAAGAAGACAGCGAGCCTTCTAAAAAGACAACACGAAACCCAGAAGGGAGGGGGGTAGTGGGTCCCGAAACTTGTAGAAAGAGGATTCGAAACCGGAGAGGCGGGGTCCGAGGGACGGACAACGAATCTTAAAGAGGTCTCAAAACCCGCTGGGGGGGGGGGGGGGGGGGGGGGGGGGGAAGGTTGGAGAATAGAGCTAACCTTATAAAATTAAGGAATCGAAATACACCTAACTTTGTACAAAAGAGGACTACAAAGCCGGAGGTGTGGGTGGGTGGGTGGAGGGAGAATTACAGAGCCTCGCAGACAGAAGACTCAAAACCCTGGAGGGGTGGGGGTGCAGTTGAGAAAACCATTCCTATTGGAAAAAGATAAGTAAATCCGGGGGTGGGGGTTGTGGGACGCGGGAGAATGTAGGGGGACGCAACGAACCGCGTAAAAAAGGAAAGGAAACCCCAGACGGTGGAGGGCGGGGGAGAGACATCGAATCTTTACAGATAGGACTCGACACCTAGAGTGGACGAAAGAGGAAGGACACCGAACCTTTACAGAAAAAACCGAACCCGAACGAAAAAGAATATGAAATCTTGTGAAGTGGGGTAGAGAGGCTCTCAACCTTTTCGACACAAGACACAACCTCCCGGGGGGGGGGGGGGGGGGGGAGCACACCGAAAGTCATTAAAGGAAGACAAAACCCCGGTGGCCTGGGGGAAAGAAATGCACTGAACAGTATAGAAAGAGGGCACGGAATCCTTTAGGGGAAAACAAATACCAAACTGTAAAGAAAGAGGTTACGAAACCCTGGGAGAAGGGGGTAGGGGGTGTCGGGTTGAAGGGGACACCAAACTTGAGTTTGAAAGAGATCTCGAAACCCAAGAAGAGGGTAGTGGGTGGACGTGGAGGTGAAGGGGGGGGGGGGGGGGGGCGGGAGAGGAGGTTTACACCGAACCTTATAGAAAGATACGAAACCTGGTGGATGATTGCGACGCAAACTTATGTAAAGACACGAAACCCTGGAGGGTAGGGGGAGTGGGGCGGGTGGAAGCAAGACACCGAACCTCAAGAAAAGAAGACACAAAAGTTTATGGTGGCAAAACAGATACCGAACATTGTAGGACACAAAAGTCTGGAGTGGGTGATACACCGAAAATTTGTAGAAAGAAGTCTTGAAACCTGGGGGGTTAAGTGGGGACACTCCGAGCCTCGCAGAAAAAAAAAGACGAAACACTGTTGGATGGGGTGGGAGAAAAGGGGGGTGGGGGGAAGGAGGCACCACTGTCTTTGAGAGCAAGGACACAAAACACTGGTATGGGGTGAAGGGAAGAGACACCGAGATCTTACAGGAGAAGAAGTTATGTGAGGAGGGAAATGACACTGAACTTCACGGGAAGAGGGCACAGTACTCCGGAATGGAGGTTGTGGTGGAGGGAGAGATACACCAAACATTATAAAAAGACAGTACAAAACCGCAGTGGTAGGGGTGAAATAGACACCGAACCTTATAAAAACAGGCACGACATCTTAAAGAGTGGAAAAAAGCAGACCAAACATTACAGGAGGCGCTAAACCCCGAGGACATAAAATCCTGTGGCAGGGAAAAGAGAATTTCATGGAAAGAGGATAAAGAAACCGCGTGTGGCGAGGGGTGGGGCGAGACACAGATTCTTATAGAAAGCTAACACGAAAGCTGGGGGGGGGGGGGGGGGGGGGCTGGAAATCAAAGGGACACCAAACCTTATAAAAAGAGGACACGAAACCCCGACGGAGACAAAGAGCGGGGGGTGGCGAGGGGAAGCGAGGTGGGCGATGGGAGGAATACGAAACCTTTACGAGAGAAAAAGACACCGAAACTTAAAAGGGAACACAAAACCCTAGGGAGAAGAACGAAAGACACCTAACCATGTACAAAGTGGACACGAAACCCTCTAGATGGCGAAAAGAAACACTGAACTTTATCGGAAGACAAGAAACCATGTGGACAAGAGTGGAAAAGAGACAACGAACCAAACACAAACATGGCACGAAACCCTGGGAAGCGAGGGATGTGCGTGTGTGTGTGTGTGTGTGTGTGTGTGTGTGTGTGTGTGTGTGTGTGTGTGTGTGTGTGTGTGCGAGGGGGGGGGGGAGCAGAGACCCGAAACCTTATAGAAAGAGCACATGCAATTCCGGTTGGGTAAAGAGACTGAACCTTATTATAGAAATACAAGAGAGCCCGTGATGGGTGGGTGCGACAGCGAATTTTACAGAAACAAGACACGACACCCTGCAGGGGATGGACAGGTGTGGAAGACACACCAATTTCCACAGGAACAGGACACAAAACGCAGAGGGTTTGGGAGAGGAGACATCAACCCTCACGGGAACAAGACACGAAACCCGGGGGGGGGGGGGGGGGGGGGGGTAAATAGAACCGAACCTCATAGAAAGAAAACGGAATACCCTCTGAGGGGTTAAGACCCTAAGCCTCGTAATGGATACGAAAGAGCCGTGGGGGAAGCGGGGATAAAGAGGCGGGGGGGGGGGGTATGGGCAGAGAATGTTACAGAACCACGAGGTGGGAGTAAGGGAGGGAAGAAACAAGAAGAAAAAGAAACACCCGAAGGTGCTGGGGAGGACCCAGAGAAGCACTGTCTTCACCTGCCTTTAGAGCAGTCCTGTACCACCCTTGGAGGCCTGCGCTGTGTTGACGATGGGTACAGGCACGCGCAGGACACTCCATTAAGATATCAAGGGACATAACTGCTCCTGAACAGAGGTAAATTAGACTACAGGATGCAGCTCATAACAGCCTTAAAGTAGCATCCCATGGGTGTACCAGCCCGTATTTCATGACTGCAGAGCCCACCGGCGAAAAACACCACCCTCCAGCTGCCGAGCACACCCCACAGACCCAACCACCCCTGCCCACGGACAGATGACAGTGCCACTCCAGACACAGGCAAGCTTTCGCCATACGGTCTTATGTGCCCTCAAGAGAGAATCCAAAGTTGTAGTCTTTCCACTGTCAACAGGACTTTCCCTGTGGTCAGTGGGTCTTTCCTCACCGTCACTGGACCTTTCTCCAAGGTCAGCCTAGTTAAGGCAAAGAAGAAAAGAAACAGCCGAAGGTGCTGGGGAGGACCAGAGAAGCACGAGGTGGGAGTAAGGGAGGGAAGAAAACACTAAACTATTGACACAAGACATGAAATCCTGTGTGGGTCAAGATACCCAGCCATATAAATCATATAAAGAGAAGACATGAAATCCTGTGTGGGTCAAGATACCCAGCCACATAAATCATATAAAGAGAAGACATGAAATCCTGTGTGGGTCAAGATACCCAGCCATATAAATCATATAAAGAGAAGACATGAAATCCTGTGTGGGTCAAGATACCCAGCCACATAAATCATATAAAGAGTAGACATGAAATCCTGTGTGGGTCAAGATACCCAGCCATATAAATCATATAAAGAGTAGACATGAAATCCTGTGTGGGTCAAGATACCCAGCCACATAAATCATATAAAGAGTAGACATGAAATCCTGTGTGGGTCAGGATACCAGCCACATAAATCATATAAAGAGTAGACATGAAATCCTGTGTGGGTCAAGATACCCAGCCACATAAATCATATAAAGAGTAGACATGAAATCCTGTGTGGGTCAAGATACCCAGCCACATAAATCATTTTAAGAGTAGACATGAAATCCTGTGTGGGTCAAGATACCCAGCCACATAAATCATATAAAGAGAAGACATGAAATCCTGTGTGGGTCAAGATACCCAGCCATATAAATCATATAAAGAGTAGACATGAAATCCTGTGTGGGTCAAGATACCCAGCCATATAAATCATATAAAGAGTAGACATGAAATCCTGTGTGGGTCAAGATACCCAGCCATATAAATCATATAAAGAGTAGACATGAAATCCTGTGTGGGTCAAGATACCCAGCATATAAATCATATAAAGAGTAGACATGAAATCCTGTGTGGGTCAAGATACCCAGCCATATAAATCATATAAAGAGTAGACATGAAATCCTGTGTGGGTCAAGATACCCAGCCATATAAATCATATAAAGAGTAGACATGAAATCCTGTGTGGGTCAAGATACCCAGCCTATAAATCATATAAAGAGTAGACATGAAATCCTGTGTGGGTCAAGATACCCAGCCATATAAATCATATAAAGAGTAGACATGACATCCTGTGTGGGTCAAGATACCCAGCCATATAAATCATATAAAGAGTAGACATGAAATCCTGTGTAGGTCAAGATACCCAGCCATATAAATCATATAAAGAGTAGACATGAAATCCTGTGTGGGTCAAGATACCCAGCCATATAAATCATATAAAGAGTAGACATGAAATCCTGTGTGGGTCAAGATACCCAGCCATATAAATCATATAAAGAGAAGACATGAAATCCTGTGTGGGTCAAGATACCCAGCCATATAAATCATATAAAGAGTAGACATGAAATCCTGTGTGGGTCAAGATACCCAGCCATATAAATCATATAAAGAGTAGACATGAAATCCTGTGTAGGTCAAGATACCCAGCCATATAAATCATATAAAGAGAAGACATGAAATCCTGTGTGGGTCAAGATACCCAGCCATATAAATCATATAAAGAGAAGACATGAAATCCTGTGTGGGTCAAGATACCCAGCCATATAAATCATATAAAGAGTAGACATGAAACGCTGGAAGGGGGGAGCAAACTAAGATTTATTAGGACACAAGGCCTGGGGAGCAGGAGGGTGCACTACGCGTCAGAGGACAAGAAAGCCTGGGAGTTGTGGGGGGGGGGGGGGGGTGACAGACAGTAGCCCTATTGGATACTAAACCCTGTGGAGGGTGGGGCGGAAGACGTACCTTAAAAAGAAATAGGACAAGAAACCCGGGAGGGGGGGGGGGTCTTATCTTGTGAAAAGAACACGAAACACTGTGGGGAAGATAGGTAAGAGACACCGGACTTTAAAGAAAGACACGGAAGGTGGAAAACTGGTGGGGGGGGGGGGGGGGGGGGGGGGGCACGAACCTGTAAAAAGACACAAAAACTGTTGTTGTTTTTTTTGGGGGGGTTGAGTGACCATTGTATCGAGATTTGGGGGGGGGGGGGGGGGGGCACAGAACCTTTGTAGAAAGGTCTCGAAACCTGGTGGTGTGTGGGTTGAAGGGTGGGGAGACTTCGAACATTATACAAAAAGGACATGAAACCATGAAAGAGGGGGAGGGGGGCGACACCGTTGCTTGTTGAGTGAACACAAAACATAAGGGGAGTGGTTGGGGGAACGGAAACACCGAATCTTACAGACGGACAAAAATGCTGTTTGGGGGAAACCAACATCGAAACTTACAGAAAGAGAATATGAAAACAAATGAGATTAGGGGTGGGGTGGGGACAGGGAATGATACCAAAAAACTTCATTGAAAAAGGACATGGAACCCAAGGCTGGGGAGTAAAAGAGACCGAATCCTATTGAAAGCAGACATGGAAAT
>CM031604.1:11050817-11060817 GCA_018398815.1 Conus ventricosus | reverse complement strand
TGTTTGTATTCCCGCCTAGCATTACAAAACAAAACTCGATCCTTGAACGTTTACTAACGATTTGACTTACTTAGTAATCTTCTAGCTTTTCCTTTTACTTTGGCGACACTCAGTGTCATACCAACCCTCACATTCCCTACGACTATTTACATTTTCCGCTTTGTCATACATCTTGCCATCTTTCAAACAAGAATTAAAAGTACTGAGCGCTTCATTTACTTTACCCTCAATTAGTCTGATAGCCATTTCGACTCTGCTGGATCTCAGATGAACACATCATGTCTGTAAAGTGATCTTTATAATTTTCATTCCAGACAAACTTTTCCACAAAATTGTTAATTTCTTGTCTTTGGGTTGATTTAATCGATTATTGTTAAAATTAATGGTCCAAAACAATAGGCTATGATCGACTCAATACGCTATATTTCATGAAGTACACAGACGTCAGAAACACTGACGTCTGTGTATGATGAGAGAGAGAAGCGGAGACGAGAGGAGAGGAGGGGAAGAGAGAGAGAGAGAGTGTGTGTGTGTGTGTGGTGTGTGTGTGTGTGTGTGGGGTGTGTGTGTGTGTGTGGTGTAGCGTGCGTGCCCTGTTGGAAAAAGGACGGAACTGTGTGTGAGTGATGGTAAAAAACACCGAATCTTAACAAAAAAGAGCACCTGAAACCTGAGGGGAGGATGGGGGCGATTGGAGAGACGCTAAATCTTTTAGAAACAGGCACGAAATTTTGTTAATTAGGAAACAACGAAATAATCCAGACGGTTTTGTTACAAGTAACTTACGGGAAAAGGGACACGAAACCTAACACAAAGGGGACATGAAATCGGTGTATTTTGTGTGGGGGGGGGGGGGGGGGGGGGAAAGGGGGAGGACGACACATGTTATAGAATGATCCCAGGACAAAAATCCCAGGTACGGTAAAAGACACTTAGAATGTTAGAAAAGACAACACTTTGACAGTAAAAGAGGCACTACACCTTTTAAGAAGAAAAACCAAAAGGAGGGGGAAGTGGGGGAGGGGGATGAGAAAACCAAACCTTATACAGAGAGGACACACTTGTCTTTCTAGAGTGAAAGACACTAAACCTTCGTGAAAGAAAACGCGGAATCCAAAGGGGGTGGGGGAACACCAAATTCTGTGGAAAGAGAAACTTTGTAGAAAGAGGTCACGAAATGGTGAAATGAACATAGGCACCGAGCCTTGACGGATGACACGAACCCTCTGACATTAAAGAAACAGAACGAGAGCACAAAACTTAAGTGGGGAAAGGGGAGGAAAGAAGACGCCAGACCTGTAAAGACAAGCCGGGGGGGGGGGGGTTACTAAGCCCCATACAAGGCAGACACTAAATAATGGAGGGGGCGGGAGTGCGAGGCACTGAGAATTCTAGAAAAGACAAAACCCTGCGTGCGTTTGGGGCGAGGGGGAAGCGAGACCCTTAGCCTTTTAGAACGTCAACGCCTGGGAACTGAAGGTGGGGAAGACACAAAGTCTCACAGGAACATGACATGAAAGTCTTGAAGGGGGGGGGGGGGGTGAGGGGGAGGAGACACCAACCGTTACAAAGGGACAGGACAGCCTATGAAAAGGGGGTGGGGGAGGCATCAAAACACAGGACATGAAACCCAGGGGTAAGGTTGAGGGAGAGGCAAACATTCAAAGGACACCAAACCCTGTGGGGAGAAAAGGGACACCAGAACTTGGGGAAAGAAGACACCAAACCTGTGGAAAGAACACGAGACTCCTAACCTTGTACAAAGAGGACAAAAAACCTACGATGGTGAAAAGAACGAACAATGCAGAAAAAGTACAAGAAACTCTGTTGTGGGTAAAGAAACGCCGAATATTGAAGAGGACATGAAATCATCAAGGGGTGGGGGTGGGGGGGGGGAGAGGAGAGGAACGAGAGGCGCTCAACTTTAGAAAGAGCACACAAAACCCCAAGAGTGGTGGGGAGAGAACACGTCGAACCCACAGAAAAAGATGAAACCCTATGGGAGGAAAGGAGTGGGGGAGGTCACTGGATCTCGTAGAAGAGGACACAAAGCATTGGGGGGGGGGGGGGGGGGGGGGGTGGGAGGGGGGAGTGGAGGAAGACACTCCAAAACTTACAGAAAGAGAAAACGAAACGCCTGTGGGGAGGGGCGGGGGGAGACACTGAACCTTATCAAAAGAGCATATATATTCCTGTTGGGTGTAAAGGTGCAACAAACTCTATTGAAAGAGGACACAAAACCCTTGGAAGCGGGTGGGGTGGATGAAACACTGAACTATACGTATTGCATGGGGACACGAAACCCTTTGGAGGAGAAAAAGATACTAAGGCCTACTGGAAGGACATGAAAGCGTGTTAGGGAAAAAGATACTGTTACGATAAGAGGACAGGAAAGCGTGGGGAAGGGGGAGGGTAGAGACGTTACGCCTTATAAAAAGAACACAAAAGCCCAAGAGGCAAAGACGCTAAGCCCTAAAGAAAACATGTAATAAACAACAGGGGACAGTGTGGAGAGACACCAGAGACAAAACCTTGGGGTGGGGGTGGGGTGGGGGATGCACCAAGCCTTATAGAAAGACACCAAAGCGTGGGGGGGGGGGGGGGGGGGTGTCACTAAACCTTATGAAAACACAAAACGGGGACAGGAGCAGACGGGGATTGGGGGGGGGGGGGGGGGGCAAAGAAGATACTAACCCTTCTAAACAGACAACAAACCCCGGGAACGGGTGTGAGAAGACATCAGAACTTTCGAGGACACTAAAGTCAGGGAGGGTTGGGGGGCGCAAGGTGGAGACGCACTGACTCTAAAAGGACACAGAACCCCTTCGTGGACAAAGAGAACACGGAACCCTGTGTTCATGAGATGGGGGGGGGGGGGGGAGATGTGATGGGATGAAACACAGTATCGTATATCAAGAGAACAAGAAACCTGCAATGGCTGATGAGAATAGAGCCTTTTAGAAAGACTACACGGAATCCTATGGGAGAGGAAAAAAACCACCGAACCTTACAGAAAGGGGATACGAAACCATTTTTGGGGTTGGGGTGGGAAAGTGAAACTGATCTTGAACCTTAAAGAGAGAAAGACACAAAACCTGTTCATGGATAACGAGACACCGAACCTTATAAAAAGAAAAACACAAAACCTTTGAAGGGGAAGGGGGAGACAGACACCTAACTTTACAGAAACTGGACTCGAAAACCTGTGATGGGGAATAGAGCCACTGAACATTGTAGAAAGAACACGAAACTGCTTGCAGAGAAAATTGACACCAATGCTAGAAAGAGGACAGGAAACCTGAAAGGTGGGTGGGTGGGTGAAACACAGAGCCTTAAATAAAGAAAACACGAAACCTTGAAGGAGAAACGACACACCACGCCTAATTTGACGATGACACAAAACCTTGAAGGAGAAGCGTCACACCCAGCCCAATTTGAAAGATGACACAAAACCTTTAAGGAGAAGCAACACACCAGCCTAATTTGAAAGAACACAAAACCTGAAGGAGAAACGACACACCACGCCTAATTTGAAAGACAACACAAAACCCTGAAGGAGAAACGACACACCCAGCCTAATTTGAAAGACAACACAAAACCCTGAAGGAGAAACGACATACCCAGCCTAATTTGAAAGACAACACAAAACCCCTGAAGGAGAAACGACACACCACGCCTAATTTGAAAGACAACACAAAACCTGAAAGAGAAACGACACACCACGCCTAATTTGAAAGACAACACAAAACCCTGAAGGAGAAAACGACACACCACGCCTAATTTGAAAGACAACAAAAAAACCCCCGAAAGAAAAAACGACATACCCAGCCTAATTTGAAAAACAACAAAACCCTGAAGGCGAAACGACACACCACGCCTAATATGAAAGACAACACAAAACCCTTTAGGAGAAACGAACACACACGCCTAATTTGAAAGATAACACAAAACCATGTGATGGGAGAAGAGGCTCCGAACGGTACAGGAAAACGTAATCCGATAGAGAAACACCTTTTTTGGGTAGGGAGGGGGGGGGGGCGGGGGCACCGAAACTTGGGGAAGGAAACACTGAACCTTGTTGGAAGAGGACAGGAAAATTCTGTGGGCGGAAAAGACAAACGGGAAACAAAGTAGAAAGAGCCCAAAACCCTGTGGAAATCAGGGGGAGGGGTAAGAAGGAGGGGCTGGAGTGTGTTTTGAGAAACCACTTTGTAAAAAAGATAACCGAAACACCGGGTGGAGAGGAGATGAGACACGGAGTTCGTTGGGAAGGAACGAAACTCGTGGGCGCGAAAAGAGGCAAGGTTTCCCATAAAGAAAAAAGAAAAGAACCCCAGGGGGTGGGAGGAAGGGGGGGGAGGGTAGAAGAAAAAACCGAACTTTATATCAGGAAAAGAGACAATGGGCTTGAGAAAAGAAACGGCGAAGTTAGGAAATCCGGGAGGAGTGGACAAACCGACCCTTACAGAAAAAAGAAAAACCCCGGGAGTGGGGGTGAGAGAGAGGATCGACACCAAACTTATTAAAAGTCTAGAAACCTGGAAAGGCGGTGAGGAAGATAACCGTGCTTTACGGATGAAAAAAACGAAACATGCCGCAGGAATGAGAGACGGCCGAACCTGAAGAAAGAACACGTAACCCTCAATGGGCGAAAAAAAAACAAAACAAACAAAAAACCGAACCCTAATGGAGGATACAAACCATGTGGGGGGAAAAAAAGGGGGCACCGAACCTATATAAAGGAAAAGTCGCAAACTGCCGGGGAAAAGAAACATCGTTTCTTAACAGATGAGATGACTGGAACCGAAGGAGGGGGGGGGGGGGTGGAGGGACATAGCCTGAACCTTACAGAAAGAAGACACAAACCCTGTAGGGGTGTAAAGACAACTATCGTAAAAGAGGACAAGAAACTTGGAGGGATCAAGGGGAACTGGCATAGGAACACGAAACCGGGTGGGGGAGGGGCGTGGGGATAAAGGAAACCGAACCTTACAGGGGAGCACACGAAACTCTGGGTTAGATTAATAGGGAGGGCATAAACCGCAGGGGAGGGGGGGGGGGTGGGGCTCACCAATCTCATGAAAAATGGGACCAAACCCAGGGTGGGGGTAGAGGGTGGACAAAAAAAAAACAAAAAAAGACACAAATCCAGAGGTAGAAAAAAAAGTGGGCCCAAGCCCATAGGAGGACACGACGCCCCGTGGAGGGGTGGGGAAAAAGGGCAGACAGCAAGCCTCAGAGGACACGAAGCCCCGTGGAGGGGTAGGGAAAGGCAGACACTTTTCTCATTGAAATTTGGACATAAAACTTTTGAGGGATGAAAAGACTCAGCCTTGAAAGGGAAAAAGTCCGAGTGATGATTTCACCTGAATGATGGAAAACGAATAATCCGCATCAGCAGGCGGATCTTCATTCCGCTCCACCCGGTCGGAAGCCCCCTTGTGTCAATGCAAGTGTGGCTGTGAAAGTCCCTTTAGAGTTGATTTCTGATGGGAGGACAGGCGCAATAATGACGATTAAAATATAATCTGAAAGAACACCACCGATACCAGGTATTTGGGACTTGATTCAAGAACAACATCGGCCACATCAGCCCATTCGACTGTGAAAAGACAGGCAACACTACACTGGAAAAAAAGTGGAGGGAAGAATGACAGAGGATGAGAAGATGGAAGACAAACTTAGCTGTATTCGCCGAGTTCGCTCGTCCTGGTCTCCGTTTTCCGCGGCCGTTGATGCAGGAAATCTTTGGTCCTGTTGATGTAAACCATATTTTAGCGTCCGATCTTCGCAAAGTAAGCAATGTGTTCGGTTCAAAGCAAGGTGAAGCAAAAATGAACGCACTTAATACGTGAAGTAACGTACATTTGATAAACAGCAAAAACCGACCCTTGAATATTGACTAACGGTATTTTTACACGTTACAAACATCAGTCATCACAAAGCACAAAAAAAAATTTTCTATCCGGGAAAATACTGTTTAATGCGTGCATTATTCTGTATCACCCTGCTGAGGTATACATTGTTCCAAAATTCACATTTTTTGCTGGGCTTAGACCTGAAGTCTTTTGCAGAATAATAGAAGTCTTTACCTGTCCAAGTGGAACAGTAGGCGATTTGCGCCTCTTCGTTTCAGGCCCTCGAAATTGGGATGCGCGTCATCGTCCATCCTTGGTGAACGCCACAGAAAGAATGTTTAGACTGCCACCTGCAGGTACTGCAACAGGACGAGACAATATATCAGTGTATTAAATTGCATTGGTGGAATTGAGCAGCGCGGAAAATACCATTTGGGAGAGGATAATACAAAACAAAAGTGAAAATGGAAACAAACACAAAGACTGAGAAAGAGTGAACAAGGGCAGGAAAATGTAGAAACAGATGAAAAAAAAAATTACGGTGGTACATCATTTTAGGCCTACAAACGGCGGCTAGTCATGGTTTGAAATCGGAAAATGTAACTTAAAATTATGAATAGGGCTCGAAAACGTAAAAGAGTCGAAACGGAATGCGGGAAGAACTGAACAGCAAGTTGTCTGGGTGCATGGACTGGTTTAGTCCGAAGGAGACCAACACGTCACACGAGACTGAAACTGCCAACGGTTTTGATTTAGAAGGTTGTACGGGGAGAGATTTGGGTCGATGCATTCATACATTTCTTTGCTTCTCATGTACCCGAGTGTGACCGCACTGCCAGTCACTTGGGACTTTTACATGTAAATCGTTCAGAGGCAGAATATCGCTTGAGGCCACACTGCACTTGAAACGTCTTTTTCACAGCACTTGTTCACGAGAGCGATTTTGCTCGAAGGTTAGATACACCTTTGTTCTATCTAGACATCTATGCAAAGGGAAACTGGAGCGAGAGAAAAAAAAATGGAGAGAGAGAGGGAAAAGAGACAGACCGAGAGGAGGGGTTTGGGGGGAGGGAGGAAAACGGAGAGACAGAAAAGAACATAAAAAGAATAGAGATTGTGAAAGATATGCCCGTTAAAATCATAAAAACATATAGCCCAAATCAAATGAAAATCGTTTTCAATTTTTTTTAAAATTTTTTTTTTTAACAATTTTTGCCTTCAACAAACGCAGTTAAACTTTTTTTTAGTGCACTCTTACGATTTGAATTTTTTAACGACATAAGTCTTTTGCCATCAAAATCAAGTGTGATTGCCTCTGGTATCTATGACATTCGACCAAAAACCCCTTCATTCCGTTTAGTTTGTGCGCATACCCTACCACTTGTTTGAAAAACCGTAAAAGCCCGCCGAGAAATTAAAACATGAATACAAATGCACACAGCTCCCATGGAGTGGGACCGACCCATTTGGAGAAAAAAAAAAAATATCAAAATATAATAAGGAAAACTGTAATGTCAGACCTACTTTGGGCAACGGAAGTCAACACTTCTGTAATTACCTAACAGCAGTTTAAGTATCTTTGCTACATAAAAAGCGAATTTTAAAAAAATCTCTCAAACTATGTCTTTGTTCAGAGTAATCAATCCCATCTCGCCTTCCTGCTTGCCCCACAAACTCAGTCTAAAATTTTTCGAGTCCTACAACCTTCATGATTCCAGGAACCCCGTCAGAAAATCGGCCGCAGCGGGCCCCGTATTGTATATTGACGTTGTGACTAACCCACTGTGTAAAGCACCCTGTAAAGTTCTTTGCAATACGCATTGTTAAAGGTTCAGAGCAATGCGCATTGTTAAAGGTTCAGAGCATTACGCATTGTTAAAGGTTCAGAGCAATACGCATTGTTAAAGGTTCAGGCAATACGCAGTGTTAAGGTTCAGAGCAATACGCAGTGTTAAAAGGTTCAGAGCAATACGCGTGTTAAAAGTTCAGAGCAATACGCAGTGTTAAAGGTTCAGAGCAATACGCAGTGTTAAAGGTTCAGAGCAAAAACGCAGTGTTTTAAAAGTTTAGAGCAATACGCATTGGTTAAAGGTTCAAGCAATACGCAGTGTTAGGTTCAGAGCAAAATACGCAGTGTTAAAAGTTTTCCTTTCGTGTCTGCGATTTTCACAGAGACGTTTTCTTTTCGGTAAAAGCTAATCAGGACACTGCATCCTTCTCATTTCCCTTTTAGGAGATTCGGATATTTGCCTGCAACAAAAGACCTTGACCTCTAAATGGAGAGCAGCTCTTGTGGCGAGAAAGGATGTGAAAGGACACCCTCCCCCCCCCCCCCCCCCCCCCCCCCCCCCCCCCCCCCCCCCCCCCCCCCCCCCCCCCCCCCACCCAACCCCCCCCCCCCCCCCCCTTTGGACCCCCCCCCCCCCCAATTAAATCTTAATGCATTGGCAAAAAACCACCAAATTTTTCGGGAAGCTATTCTTCCCCCCGGCTCACGTCCGGATATAGAACAGTAATAAGAATCCCAAGTGTGGATTGATTTTGTGGTAAGTGACGTGCGGGAAATACCAGTCTGACTCGGTATGGGTAAACACGACGTGGGTGAACGAGAGCAACCGCCTCTCTCTCGTGCGCGCGCGCGTGCGTATGTGTTTTGCGTGTGTATGTGTGTGTGCGTGTGTGTGTGAAAGGGTGGGGGTGTCATAGCAGGCCCACAACAGAACGGGACAGCAACATTGTGGGTTGGTTATTTGGCGAGAGACAGACAGAGAGAGAGAGAGAGAGAGAGAGAGAGAGAGAGAGAGAGAGAGAGAGACAGAATTGTGCGAGTGCGTCTGAGAGAGAACGAGATAGAGGGGCGACATAGCGGGGTGACAGCACAAGGGGGGGGGGGGGGCAATATTTCGGACTGGTGACCTGGCCTGATGGTGACTAAACAGGACGGTGGCATAGCGGGTGCCAGCCTTTCAAACAGTCCTAAACGGTCAGTTCTCTCCCTTCCGATCAAATTTCATACTTGAGAGAGAGAGAGAGAGAGAGGGGGGGGGGGGGGCTATGCGGTATCATTCCGTTAGTTTCGGTTATCGGACGTTGTATTTCTAAATTAGCAAAACGCGTAGGGGTGGGGGTGAATAAATTTGAAGTTGGGATAAGGTGTTTGGCGTGTGTTGGACTGGGAAGGATTACCTTTCTAATCCCTCTTATGGCCGCTTGACATTTCATTCTGACACTTGGGAGTTCCCGTGTGTGCGTGCGCTTTTTTCTCCTTCAGATTAAAGTAAACTTATAATAACCACTTTCAATAATCAATGCTTACCATTTCAGGCATTAAATGAGAGAAGAGAAAGGATATTCCGCAAGCCCGAGTTTATGGCTATATCCTGGTACACCTCCGGAAAAACAAGACATTTCACCGAGACGGGGAAAGTAACGCTTTCAGAATTCAAGCTTCTGTCCTTCAACAGATTAACTGCTGTGTAGAAGTTCTGTGACAGGGATACATATGGATATGACCTTTGATTGAAATCAGGTTTGAATCGGTATAGGCTTACGCTAGTCAACTGACCAGGTCCACCACAAAATCAGGTTACATTCAATATTAGCGAAGGGCCATTAGATTCTGGACTAAACTGCTAGTACCACACTATCAAGATAAACCATTTTGTATTGGTATCTGATGCTCAGTTTCAGTATTGAGGTTTCAGACATCTACATCTAAATTTGAAGGTGGAAAAAGGAAATATCAGTCCGACCCTTCCACCGATTAGATTTACAGCAGTGAAGAGAGCAAGAGTGGGGGTGGGTGGGTGGGGAGCAGGAAGTGGAGCGCCAAGGGGGGGAAGGGAGGGACTGGAGAGGGAGGAGGGTTGGGAAAGGAAAGAAGTACCTTTCTCATCTCTCTCCTGTCTCGCACGTTTAAGCCAAGAAGGTGCTTTGGGGGCAAGGGGGGAGGGGGGGGGAGGCATAATTAGTGTTTGGAAGGGTTGGCTGTGGAGACCGGGGAGTTGAGACGGTGGGGGTGGTTGAATTTACTATAAATTTAAATCAAGAGAAGACGTAGGAAATGAGGTGAGGATGGGGGTGGAGGAAGGATGTGGGAAGGAGCAAGACTGAATTGAACGGAATGGGCTGGGGCCGATCAT
>CM031604.1:11025817-11045817 GCA_018398815.1 Conus ventricosus | reverse complement strand
TCCGGGTCAGGGTCGACTTCTCGCCTGAGTGACGTCAGTGACAGTGGCAGTCAGTCTCGTGCTGCACGGAGAGGTGGGCCCAACAGATCACAAACAGGTTTGCACGGTTATTTGCGTGCTAGTGACAGCAGGAAGAGCTCTGTGACAGACAGAAATCTTTGCTCGTTTAATAAATGACGCGGGGCGGACTGTCAGACATCTGGTTTCTCTTTTTTAAATTACAATGTTGAAAACTTGCGTGTCAAATTGAATGATGTTTCTTTGTTACATTTGTCACGTCGTACGATTTTGTATGCTTAACAGAGACTTTTCTTGACAGCTCATTTGAACTGAACAATATATTCTATAATTATGTTAAATTCAGTGCCCTGCAAAAAAACTTTCATCCCAAGGTCGCAGTTCAGGTGGTGTCCTCTTCCTTGTAAAAAAATGTTTTTCAGATTATGTGGAAGAAGTAAAACTGGAATGTGATAATGCTATTGCAGTTAGAATAAAAAAAAAAGATTTGTTGAATATTGATAAAGACATGGTTGCCATTTCTTGCTATATTGTTCCTGAAGGAGGACCAGCATATAATCATACATATTTAAAAAAATGGTATACTATACTTGAAGAAAATGTATTACAGTGTGTAAATACTGATGATGTGTATATTATGGTATGTGGTGACATGAATGCCAGAACAGGATGTGAGCAAGCGATAGAGGAAGATATGAGAAATTATGTGGCAGCAGAGGATTGTGAGGATGAAGAGAGAGTGGGTGCAACACGCTGTTCTAAAGATAGTATCATTAACAATTTTGGAAAATCCCTACTAGAATTTTGTTATTTGTTTGATTTAGTTATTGTTAATGGATCTGTTGACAAGGATGTTGATGGTGAATTTACTTTTGTTTCATCTCAAGGGTGCAGTGTAATTGATTATTTTATAGTATCTGATGATTTGTTAAACTTGTGTAATTTACATGTTGGTGATAGTCTGTATTCTTCGCATCTACCAGTTGAACTGTTTTGGAACAAAAGTTTACCAGCAAATGATAAGCAACATATGCCAACACGGACTCATAGAGAAGAAAAGATTATATGGTCAGATGATTTTGTTGAAACTTACCAACATGAACTTGATTCTGAAGAGTTTATGGAGTGTTTGAATCGTGCGTATCAGAATCTTATACAAATATCAGTAATGCTGTAGAAATATTTACCAATGCTACTTATAGTGCAGCAGCATGCATGGTAAGAGTGGTGGGGAGTAATGAGAAAAAATACAATGACTGGTTTGATAGTGAATGTAACATAAAAAGAAGGCAGTGAAGAGACTGTTACAAAGTTTTCGGAGAGCTAAATCAGTAGAATACAGAACAGCGCAAAAGGAGGCCTTTGTTAAAGAAAGAAAAGAGTACTCTGACCTCAAAAAAGTAAAAAAGAAGAATGGGATGAAAACAAAATTAATGAATTGAAACAGTCAACAAATAACCCGAAAACAATTTTGGTCAGCTATAAGAACAATAAATAAGAAAAGTATCGTATACAATGAAATCAGTTGTCAGCAGTGGTATGATCACTTTTTTAATGTGTTTAACAACTTCGATAGTCATGATCAGGAAGATTTGGAATCGGCTGACTTAATTGATGAAGTCGAAGAAGAGCCATTATTTAATGACCCTATTACTAGACAAGAAGTTATTAGGGGTATACATAAGTTAAAACATGGAAAGAGTGCCGGGCCAGATAAAATTGTTAGTGAAATGTTTAAAAATGCAAATCCAACTCTACTTGATTTCCTTGTAGCTTTGTTTAATTTTATTTTTGAAAAAGGAATTTTCCCAGAAGAATGGTCAAAATCAATCATCGTTCCAATCCATAAAAAGGGAGACATAAATACGCCAGACAATTATAGAGGAATAGCTTTAACAAGTATTGTTAGTAAGATATATACATACATATTAAACAGAAGATTAACTGTGTGGTCTGGAAATGAAGAAAAGATAATAGAAGAACAGGCAGGCTTTAGGAGAAAACTATAGTACAGTGGACCATATTTTTACGTTATATGCGATGGTGCAGAAATATCTGCTACAAAACGGTAAACTTTATGTGGCTTTCGTAGACTTTAAAAAGGCATTTGATTCTGTGAACCGAAATATTTTATGGAACATTTTGAGAAAATCAGAATTAACGGGAAAATGTACAAAGCTCTTAGAGGAATATATGATTCAGTCTTGTCTTGTGTCCGTGATAAGGGTATGTATTCAGAATTTTTTAGTTGCCACGAGGTGTAAAACAAGGATGCCTATTGAGTCCTCAGTTATTTTCATTCTTCATTAATGAATTAGCAATTGAAATTAGTAAAGGAGGCAGGCACGGTATACAAATGATTCTGAATGCTGTTGAAGTCTTCCTGATGTTGTTCGCAGATGATGTTATTCTTCTTTCTGACACAGTTGTTGGTCTCCAAAATCAACTTAACATTTTGAAAAAGGAAGCTGACAGACTGCAGTTAACGATTAATCTTGAAAAAACAATGGCATGATCTTCAGGATGGGTGGTCACGTGTCAGACATGAAAAATGGTGCTACGGGGAAGAAGAAATAAAAGTAAACAAATAATTATAAATACCTAGGAATGATATTTACAACTAAATTAAGTCTTAATATGGGGTGGTCAGAAATGTATAAAAAGGGGAAAAGGGAGTGGTACAAATACTAAGATCATTTAGGAAACTAAATACAACTGAACCGTCGATATTTTGGAAACATTTTGATTCGCAAATTGAGCCCATGTTGACGTATGCTGCAGAAGTCTGGGTTTATCTGATAACTTCCAAATGGAAAAAGTTCACACATTTGCAATTAAACGCTTCATGAATATCCATTGCATTCCTCAAACAAAATGGTATATGGAGAAGCAGGCAGATACCACTTTATATACGCACCCAACTGAAATGCATAAGATATTGGCTAAGATTGTTAAAATTACCATTGACTAGGTTATGTCGACAAGCATATGAGATGCTGTTACAACAGCATGAAACAGGAAAATGCAACTGGGTGACAAAGGTAAAAAATGTTCTTACTGAAAACGGGTTTGGCATAGTTTGGTTAAGTCAGGAAGTGGGAGATGATAAATTGTTTATTTCGGAACTGAAAGATAGGCTAATATGTATATTTCAGCAAAACTGGCACTCACAGGTGGAAGGAAAAGAAAAGTATGACTGGTTTCTTGAATTTAACAGCAACCTGCAACCAGAAAAGTATTTACTAGTTATAACTCGTAAATGGCATAGAGATATGCTCGCTAGATTTAGAACTAGAACTTTAGGTTTAAATGCAAATAAAGTCTGGTTTATGCAAGGGTTACAAACCGATAACGTATGTAAGGTGTGTACAATGAATGCTGTGCAAAATGAATATCACTTTCTTTTCAAATGTGTTGCATACATGAAGTTCGCAGAAAATGTAAATTATTCAGGCGCCTTTTATAAACAGACAAAGTGTTTCTGAAGTCTTAATGATTGATGATGAAGAGCTCTTAAGATCTCTGGCTAAATTTATTGCCGAAGCGTCTAAAATTAGACAGCTTTTGCTTTGAGTGCAAAGCTATTCAATGTTCATGACATGTATTGTTTAATGCCACCTTGGTTAATGTCTGAAGTTTTGATTTTGTCTGATTGTCGTTTTCTTAGTTTGAATCATACTGACGAAAACGAGCATATAATCTATGCTTATTCTAGAAAATGAATGTGGTAGATAAAGGAATTTTCGCTACAGAGGTTTGTAGCAACACCATTAATAATGATTTCCTTTCTTTCCTTCATAGACAGTGGACCCATGTCATTAAGGCTCCTATGCTGTTGACATTAAAGGTTGTCATCATCTCTCTCTCGATGACGTGTTAAAATTACTTATCCTACTATTAGACATCGTTTTGGTTTTAGAAACAGGGTCATATCGATGTGACCAAGTGTCCTTGTGACCAAGTGTCGTTGTGACCTCATGTCGTTGTGACCACGTGTCGTTGTGACCACGTGTCGTTGTGCCTACGTGTCGTTGTGACCACGTGTCGTTGTGACCAGATCAAAAGGACAAGATCACAGCAACATTTGGTCACAACGACACGTGGTCACAACGGCACTTGGTCACAACGACACTTGGTCACAACAACACATGGTCACAACGACATGTGGTCACACGGCAGGTAGCCCTTCCGGTTTACCACAAATTGCAGTTTTATACCAAAGTACATTTGTTTTCCCAAAGACATCCTTTTTACAAGGACCAGGGCAGGTTTGTTATGCCGCAACACACTAATTTTATCAAAATCCTTCCGTTAAGTTAACGCATACACTTTTTTATAACCAAAAGATGTCTGTTTAGCCCTAAAAAAAAAAAAAATTCCGTTTTACCAACAATGTCCGTTTAAAAAATTCTTTTATCACAAGTCTTCTGTTCTTCCAAACTACATTTGTTTTGTCGAAGGACGTTTGTTCTACCAAATGACGGGTGTACGTTTCCCAGAGAACTTCCATTTTAGCGGAAGACTTGTTTTATCGTAAAGAAGTCGTTTAACTGAAAGACTCCATTTTACCAGATGACATCCATTTTACTGAAAGACTTCCGTTTTAGTAGAAGACATCCGTTTATCAAAATGCTTCCGTTCACCAAATCATGTCCGTTTTATCAGTGTCCGTTTTATCAGTGTCCGTTTTAGTGGACAACTAACAATATCTGGAAGCCAGACAGTGTGTGTGTTTTGGGGGGAGGGAAGAGGGGGTTGCGACGGGGAGGGTAAGCAGGGAGGAGAAAGAAGCGGGGGAAGGAGGGGGGGGGAGCAGGGAAAGGGTTAGAGCACCCAAGCCAGTCATAATCACTTATTTGAGATTGGAGAAGCAGTTTTAAACCATGATGGCGAAGATTTGCCGGCAACATCAGCAAAATGTTCCGAGATCCATCAGCTAAGAGAGAGAGACAGAGAGCCAGACAGACAGAGAGGGAGGGAGAGAGAGAGGTTTTCTCTCAGAAACGTGGCGGAGAGAGAGGAGAGAGAGAGAGAGAGAGAGAGAGAGAGAGAGAGAGAGAGAGAGACGAAGGAAAGGATGAACAAGTCAACCTCCAAAGGACCCATACAATTTATTTCACAAATGAAAGATAAATAGGGGGTAGAATAAGAGTGGTGGAGATGAGGCAGAGGATAAAGGGGGGGGGGAGGATGGAGGGTCTGACTCTCACCCTTCATCCCACGAAAAACCTCTAATCAAGGAGAGTGCCCAGATTCAAAATGGACGCCTCCGGCCAAGGAAGGAAAAAAAGCCTGTTCCTTGTTATCTCTTTGTGCTTGAAGCCGCAGGAAGTCTTCAAACCTGGTGCTGTTCTCTCTCTCTCTCTCTCTCTCTCTCTCTCTCTCTCTCTCTCTCTCTCTCTCTCTCTCAGGGAAGGCAAAGTTACTCAGTATGTGTTCTCGCCAATACAAATCATCAAGAATGTTGAAATAGGAAATAATTCTCGGTGTGCAGAGGAAATAACGATCTTATAACATGCGAAATTATTCCATTATTTTAGTCACACTTTCTGTTTTCATCTATTCGAACAACAAAGAGAAATATATGTCCTATGACGCATTGAATGCTCGTGGCTTTTTTTCCCTCACGTCTTTCCTTCTTTACACGGACCCAACATCGCCCCCCCCCCCCCCCCCACCCCCCCATCACCACCACCCACCAAAGTCATTTCCGTTTCCTCCCATACTATTCCCATCATGCACTATTTGCACCCACCGCTCTCCTGCGTGCTGTGTTTCCCATTAAGAGATGCTAACGCCCCGCCACGATAGAAAACAAGAGTCGGTAAGACCGGGATCCACACGATCATGTCGAAGACAGACCTTGTGTTGAAGTGCCAGTCACTGTGTGGCAAGCTACCAGGCCACTTCAACAAGGAAACGGAAAGAGGACCGCTGGCAGACGACAAGAACATGGAGCAGCTCATAAATAAATCAGGTGGTGTTCCTTTATGCAGCAGCCGAAAGTTCCGTCAGCAGGTCTGTCTGTTTGGCTCAGTGGTCCCGTTCTGTGCCCTCACGCAGACCAGTTTAAACCCCGCTGGTAACCTGATGAAAACAGCAAAACAGTTTGCTGTCCGTCTTATAAACCTGTGGTGACGTCAGTGGAGTGTTAGTTTGGCCCCCTCCCCATCCACTCCCCCACTCTTCTGGTACAGCTATCCAATGTCTGAAATATCACTGTAAGTAGGTGTGGATATGAAACCTGAAGAGAGGCCAATCTAAACATGCCAAATACGCCGCTAGAAAGAGGGGGGGGCGGGGCGTGCACTGACTATGACCTCAATGCCAGGACAGTCAAGACACGAGCAGCCCTTGTCATGCTGAAGAGCATGTGGACCCCTGTAGCAGTCAGCGTGACCATGAAAATAGCGCATCTGTGATGCCAAAGTCACGTCAGTGCTGTCTGTGACTGTGAGAAGACAGGAAGACCAAGGCAGTCCAGCAGGTGATACAGACGACACTCCTTCCCACCTGTCTGGGGGACAGTTTCAACATTCTGTGGCCGGACAAAGCCAGCAGTGAGGAGCTGTGGCCAAAGGCAGGACTGGAACTAGTTCACCAGGCTGGACAGCACAGACCTCCAGGAATCCAGCATCCAGTACCCACCACCAGGCTCCGATGTGGAACCTTCAGGGGATAGAAAGGAGAGACAACCCACTCAGGGCAGTACAGAGAAGAGATAGTGAGACAGAGCTGAAGATCAGGGAATCCCAACAGGACGCAGGCAGGAAGGACAACCCGGGGTGCTGTTTGGTGGAAACCTGTTGTCACGACCTATGCTTCCTCAGGAAGGGGGGGGGGGCGAGTGTGCAAGCCGCCGTGGCGAAGTGGTCAGCATCGCGGACTCTCGGCTGGGAGTCGTGGGTTCGAATCCCATCAGAGTCATGTGGGATTTTTCTGCCTCGACCGGCTCCTACCCAGAGTTGAGTTTGCCACGGGCTGAGTTCGGAAGACTGGACCACATGGTCGAGTTTCATCCACTTAATGGATGTGTCTCTGAGAATGTTGCTCAAATTTCCTGACCAACACTGCAGGTGTCTGTATCTCTGGGGCCTGTTTGACGCCGGGATCTATTGTGAAAGGAAGCGTAGAGTACAGCTCTGTCATGCAGTCTCAGACCGGAAAGGAATCCGTAGCATCATGTTCATCACTCTCATTCTCATCGATCAGCATTTTTTTTTCAAAGTCTCAAATTCGGTGGCCCTTCATGCCCTACTCTTACGGTCACCTCATTTACTATGTCCTCTCTACGTCTGTGGCCTTGGTTTGGTTCCATCGGGGTCACCGGTATCGGCAAATTCATGGGGGGTGTCTTTGGACAGATGAAGTGCGCCCTCCAGAGGGAGAGCCCACTCACGCAGGCTCCGCGACAAAGTAATGAAAGTCGTCATCAGGGGTTTTAGTAGGTAGTGTCGTGCGTATGTTGGATCAGAACAGGCGCCACTGAACACCACCCGAAGTGAATCGGCTGCAGTGCAGTATCTCCTCCGGTGGGTTGCCTCTTGACGACTTGACCTTGACTGCTCCCTGTGGATTGCCGGTGCTGGGGCTGCGGCGGGCCGGATCGGGATGTGCCTGTGGACGGCGGGTTGGAATGAGCGACGTGGGTGCAATGCTACTGAGGTGGCACAGATGATAGGACAAAAAACAACAACAAATAAACAAAAACAAAAACGCACACACACAGAAAATACCAACCCGGAAACACAACATACGTACGTACAGTAAGTCATATGAACACGTCTGCGGGGTGTTTTCTTATTATGATTGATCGTGTATTCGTCTGGTAGCCGTGAATGATTTATTCGCGAACTCGATTTGAACTTAAGCCCGTCTAATCAGTGCCGTTGCATAGAAACCATGAAACGCCATTTTTAAACATGTAAGAAATAATGACTTCTATGCTACACATCTTTCGTGGAACGAGTGATAAAGAGAGCCAGATACAAACTACTGATCTACACTTTGGTTTCTTGTCACAATGTTATTTCTCTTAACAGTGGGTTACTTCGTCCACGACAGAAAAGGAATTCGAGGGTGGGGATGGGGTGGGGATGGGGGTGTTCAAGTGTTTTACATCGGCAAAAAAGATAACGGAAGGGAGGTAGAGTGCCACAAGACAATCGCAAACTATTCTCAACTTCGTGATAGCCACACACAGTACGACTGCCCGCAGGTACAATTTCTGAGTAGGCAAGGGTAACCCGAATGGTAGCCTACCCCATAAACCCAGTACTATGTGCAATGGACGTGTGAATTGTATGCTTAAGACTAGATGAACATGTTGGATGAGTAAGGACAGACACACATACGCACACACGCATGCATGCACGCACACGCACACACACAGACACGCACGCACGCACGCACGCACGCACGCACGCACGCCACACACACACACACACACACACACACACACACACACACACACACACTAGCTGCCCCCCTTATCCGCCATGATATTGTCTGTCTTAGTGTTATCTACATTTTTTTATGTGGCTTGTGACGTACAAATGGCAGACGATAGCTTAGAGGATCAGACATTAGAAGAAACTAGACTCCCCTCCTCCCCTTCCCCATCCTCTCTCTCTCTCTCTCTCCTCTCTCTCTCTCTCTCTCTCCTCTCTCTCCTCTCTCTCTCTCTCCTCTCTCTCTCTCTCTCTGAGCCAAACAAGTCGATAGATTCATAAACGATGACGTCTGCGCAACCTCCTCTCCCCCAGCCAACAAGACGGACAGAGAGAGGTTCAAGGCAGATGACATTTCAATGGAAACAAGATCAGTCATGTCACTTTTGTCTGGAGGAAAATCTCCTCGGGGAAGTCACCTTTCCCCTTGCAGCTAGCTGAAATGAAAGCCAAGCTCTGACTGGCTGCCGGATTTCCACGATTTGTTCGTGACTGGCTGTGTCTGGTGAGGTCATGACCTTCCGCCTCCGCAGCAACATGTACGATGGGCTGTCCCAAGCAATCAGCAGACGGATTTTTTTTTTTTTTTTGGTGCGTGGGGGAGGGGGGGGGGGAGGAGGAAAGGATGATGGCTGAACATTAACCAGGAAAGATTTCCTTTTGACCCTTACCCCTAAAAAACAGCAAAGAATTTGTTTCTGTCGAAGTTGAAGTGAATTTCCAATCACAAGCAGCTTCATTAGGGACCATAATCGTAAACTTTGTTTCTTCTTCTTTTTTTTCTCTCTTTCATTTATAAATATTAGTGTATTTGCGCAGAAGAGATGCCGATGTTCACCTGGTGTATAGTCTCTTTCGTCCCTAATTTTCCCCCTCTCTCCGTTGTCGCATTCGCATGGCCTATAACATATATCTCGGTGTGATTTCCACCTTCATTTATATATCAAATTAGCAAAAACATACTGGAAGAATAGACAACGGATGAAACATGGCATTATCAGGACCAATCGGAAGGAAGTTAACAGATTTTGACCAGTTAGATAACCTGACACATATACTAATGTCTATAGATAAAAGACATAAAAATGGAAAAACAGACATGTTTATTAAATGTAGACTTGTGTCTTTAAGTAAGAGACACAGAATGGTAAACAGACATGTTTACATGTATACTAATTCAATGTAGACTTATGTCTATAAATATGACACACAGAAATGGAAAACAGACATATTAATAAATGTACACTAATGTCTATAATGAGACATAGAAATAAAAAACAGACACAGAAATAAAAAAAAAACCAGACATGTTTACTAAATGTAGACTAATGTCTATAAACGAGAGACATACATGTTTACTTAAGGTATACTTTAATTAGTTTCTCCCTTTATGGAGTATTTTTCATCGTCGAAGCAAACCAGACAAGTTAGATCTTTGAGGGCTTGGCTTCACAAGTAAATCCAATCCTTTCTCATGATGTTCCAAATTTTCTCCTCAGTACGCTAGAAATAGTTAGTTCCTCGGTTCAGTAGATCAGAATTGTCAGTCTGTACCGATGTAATACTTGGTTGAATCATGTTTTGCTAAGTAGCATTCCGAGTTGCCCCTTCACTTACCACCATGATCATCACCAGTTGTAAACTTACGAGTAAGTGCTAACGTCTGTGTGTGTGTGTGTGTGTGTGTGTGTGTGTGTGTGTGTGTGTGTGTGTGTGTCTGTCTGTCTGTCTGTCTGTGGGGTGGAATAGCAAAGGAGTGAAATATGTAAGCCCTGTATCGCCCGGGGCAAAGCACTTGGCTAACTGCCGGGCGATCATCAAATGAGGTTTAAATCCTTCGCTCTGTATTACAGTGTCACCTCGCTTGTGCAGGCTGTTACGCCACACACACACACACACACACACACACCACACACACACACACACACACACATGCACACGCACGCACACGCACGCACGCACACACACACACACACACACACACACACAACACACACACACACACACATGCACACGCACGCACACACACACACATGCACACGCACGCACGCACGCACGCACAACACACACACACACACACACACACACACACACACACACACACACACACACAACCACGCACGCACGCACACACACACCACACACACATGCACACGCACGCACGCACGCCCCACACACACACACGCACGCACACACCCCACACACACACACACACACACACACACACACACACACACACACACACACACACACACACACACACACACACACACACACACGCACGCACGCACGCACGCACGCACGTACACACGCACGAACACACACACACACACACACACACACACACAGAGCAAATATATCTGTCTATACATCTCCATCTCCACCCCACCTCCACCCCCAGCTTTTCCTTTACACCCCTCTTATCCCTGCTTGCCCTAATGTCTGCCTAACACGTTCGCTTACTCATCTCCATCAACTATCATTCATCTTCATCTATGAACCTCCAATTCCACACACACGCACGCACGCACGCACGCACGCACGCAAGCACACAAACTCCATCCATACAGATCTTTTTCTACATAAATCCGTTTGGCAACGTCCATCACATCACACTTCTATCTGTTGTATCGGCCACTGTGCATTTCTCCTCTATATGCAACGCACATATACATATATCCCCATAAGCATCTCTCTCTCTCTCTCTCTCTCTCTCTCTCGGGGGCGTGACCTGACACTGATGCGCAGAAGTCGCATGTTTCAACGCTCCGCCGATTCTTGCATCTTGACGAAGACAGAAGCCAGTCAGGGTCGCCATTTTCTGCCAGCTGATTCATCCTGAGTCATGCCATCCACTCCACTCGCTTCTCGAGCGACATGCGGCTGCTTTTTGCCAGTTTGCATGTCGTTCATGATGAAGAGGGCCAGGAGAAGAAAGCCGCGCGCATCGCCATGTTGACACCGCAGAGCAGGTTGGACGGTGTCACCCTTGGCCTGCTCCTCACCCTGCTGTTCTGGGCGGTCTGCTGATGAGGTGCGGAGACGTGGAGCAGAACCCCGGACCCAAGGACAGCCTGAGGCAGCCAAGACTAGGCAGCAGTGGACGGACGAGCCAGGATAGGACCGCGGCATCCCAGGGCAGCAGACAGTCATCACCTTCACCCTCCCGGCAGCCTACCCTTGCTGATGTTGTGGAGATACTGCAGTCCATGAAAGTTCAGAATGCCACAACAAACAGTAAGCTCGATGAAGTGGAACGATGTGTGAAAGGACTGAGAGAACAGTATGTTGAGTTACAGAAGGATATGTTGGACTTGAAAAAAAAGGTGGATGATTTGAAAAAAGAAAATCAAACTTTGTCACAGAAAAACTCTGATCTGCTCTCTCGAGTCGATCAGTTAGAAAGAAAGACTGACGACCTTGAGGGCAGATCCAAAAGGAATAATCTAATATTCTATGGAATAGACAGAGAGCAAAACGAATCCAATGAACAATGTGCAACCAAATTACATGACGTCATTGCTAAAAAGCTGGATATAAGCGGTGACATCCAATTTGACAGGGTCCATCGTTTGAACAACAAACCAGATTCCCCGATGATCGCAAGATGCACTTTTTATAAAGACAAAGTACAAATTCTCAGTGTGAAAAAGAAATTGCAGGGTACCAGAATTTTTGTAGGAGAAGACTTCTCCTTCCGAGTGAGGGAGATAAGACGCAAACTGTCTCCCCTCCTGAAAAAAGCCAGAAAATGATGGGAAGAGGGCCACGATGGTGTTTGACCACCTACTCATTGATGGTCAGAAGTACTTTCCTTGGCGAGGGGGACAGTTTGCGTGAATCCAGATAGGATCCTGGCCGGCCATTTTCTGGACTTAATTCTCCCATTGATAGGAACACGAGAGGTAACAAATGTAACCCAACACCGTCTGTACGCTTACCTGTTCGTCATGTCAGTGACACGCTTGAACTCTGCGATGTTAATCAGGTCAGCAAGGCCGTGCCGTGTCGTGACAGCGTGAGTGAGCACGTGCAACACACACCGAGCGCAAAACCAAAACGTGTTTCTTTTTTGTTGTGGAACGTAAACGGATTGCTATCAAAAATATTTGACTCTGGTTTCATTTCTTATGTTTGTCAGTTCGATTTTGTTTGTTTAGTTGAGACGTTCATTGAGGACTGTCAGTTGGACTTATTCACCGGGTACAGACTATTTTGTAAACCTGCCGTTAAATTTACTAAACAGGGTAGACGATCGGGAGGACTTGTTTGTTTAGTAAGGAATGATCTTTTCCCGTACGTTAAAAGTATTGATATGGACCATGTTAATTGTTGCATGTTTTTGATCAGTAAAGAGTTATTTGGATTAGGTAAAGATATCTGTATGTTTGTACATATATACCACCAGAAGGATCTCCATTTTACACTTATTTTGATATTGACAATGGAATTAGTATGCTTGAAGAATGTTTAAACCGATTTTCTGTTGCAGAATGATGTGTAGTTATTTTAAATGGAGATTTGAATAGCAGAACAGCTGAGTTTCTCTAGATTATATTGTACAAAATACGTTTGATCCACAGTTCAGTAATTTGTCCTATAATATGGTTCGACATTCAAATGACTGTACTTTGAACAGCTATGGTAAATTATTATTGAACATGTGCACTGCGTTAGATTTGTGTATTTTAAATGGCATGTGCAAAGGCGACTATGAAGGTTGCTACACATTTATATCTGACTCTGGAAGCAGTGTCACAGACTATTTCGTACTCTCACGTGAACTTTTTATGATTCTGGTTGATTCTTGTGAATTATCTATAGCTGACCGTATTGATTCCGACCATTTACCAGTGACAGCATGTGTTGTTCTTGCCAAGGAATGTTCACTTGATATGTGTATGCAAAAAGAGAATTTTGTCATACACAAACTTATATGGACGAGAAGTGTGCAGCTACATATACCAGTATTTTGTGCAGTGAAGAAACGCACACAAAAATTGATCTTGCAATTGATTTGATTGATGTTAACGTAAATAATGCTCTTAAAGTTTTTAATGATTGTATAAGAGAAAGTGCTGGATACATGAAAACATGTATATCATTTAATAACAATGGAAGTTCATGTAAATGGTTTGATATAGAATGTAAACTTTGTAAAAAACACACTAGAAGATTGTTACAGATATTTCGTCGTTCAGTAAAATTAGAAAAGAAAACAGAAACAATAATCGAAATGAGAAATGAATATGTAATTGCCAGACGTGAATATAAAAATTTACTAAAGCGGAAGAGGAAACAATTCAACAAAGCTTTACTAGATAAACTGGTAATGACAGTGGGAAACCAAAAAGAATTTTGGGACGTTGTTCATAACGCGTCCTTCAAAAGAAAACAGCCTAGAAATAATATAATCAGTCGATTCCTGGTTTCAACACTTTAAAGCCTTGCTGGAGACGGATGCTGACAACACAGTAAATGAGTATTCAGCTGAAGTTGAAATGGAAGGCTATATGAATCGTCCGATCTCTAGAGATGAAATATTGCTAGCACTTAGAAAACTAAAAAACCATAAAGCAGCTGGTCCTGATGGCATTATTGCCGAGCTTTTTTAAGAATTCGAATGATCAAGTTGTATACTTCCTTCTGAAATTGTTTAATAAGCTATTTGATAATGGCGTGTTTCCTGAGAACTGGTTTGAATCTGTTATTCAACCTATTTTTAAGAAGGGTGATATCAATGATCCTAACAATTATAGGGGAATTTCCTTGAGCGATGTTTAGTAGTAAATTATTTGGTATAGTGATAAATAATAGACTGCAAGAATGGGTGGATGAACACAATCTCACAGGTGATTATCAAGCTGGATTTAAGAGAGGATACTCTACAGTCGACCATATGTTTTCTTTACTAGCTCTCGTACAGAAACAGTTTTGTATAATCGAAAATTGTATGTTGCATTTATGATTTCGAAAAAGCTTTTGACACGATAAATCGAAATATTCTTTGGGCCAATTCTCCCTAAAAAATGGCATTAAAGGTAAATTATTTCAGATGCATTAAAAGCATGTACAATGATGTCAAAGCCAGAGTTCGATGTGGTTCTATGTTAACTGATTACATTGCCTGCACATCAGGATAAGGCAGGGAGATGCTTGCAGCCCTATTTTGTTTTCTCTTTTCATTAACGAACTGGCGGTTGAAGTAATTAATAAAGGAAGACATGGCGCTCGATTTTCACTAGATGCATTCGAATTATTTATTCTGTTGTTGGCTGACGATGTCGTTTTGATGGCAGAGACAGTTATAGGTCTGCAAACACAACTGAACAGCTTACAACAGGCCGCTGCATCTCTTCAACTTAAAGTTAATATGACTAAAAGCAATATCATAGTATTTCGGAAGGGTGGATATTTGAGTGTGAGAGAAAAATGGTTGTATAACGGTGAAAGAATGCCTGTGGTTAATGCGTATAAATATTTAGGAATTTTTTTCTCTACGCGCTTGAGTTTCACTGCTGCATGCAAAGACCTTGCAAGCAGAGCTAAGAATGCTTTGATTTATGTTCTGAAAAGGTTATATATGTTGGATAACAACTCTTTTAATTTATTTATGAAATTGTTTGATTCTCAATACAGCCAGTTGTGCAGTATGGCTCTGAATTATGGGGCCTAGACAATGCTGTTGTCCATTGTGAATCAGTCCATTTATTTGCGTTGAAGAAATTTCTAGGAGTAGACAGGCGAACACCCAATGACCTTGTTTATGGTGAAACCAATCGCTATCCAATATATATAAATTCTGCTGTTAAGTGCATTCGCTACTGGCTTAAGCTGATACAAATGGAGAATCACAGGATTCCCGCGCAAAGCTTATGATATGTTATTTGACCTTGATATAAAAGGTAAGAAAAATTGGGTAACAAATGTGCGCTTATGTTTGTTTAAATATGGATTTGGATTTGTTTGGGCAAGTCAAGGCGTTGGAAATGTTCATGATTTTATGTGTTGTTTCAGGCAAAGGATGATTGACTGTAGGTGGCAAACTTGGTCCGATCATATTCAAACTAGTGATAGATTCAGCTTGTATAGAGCTTTTTTGCAGTGACCACAGTTTAAAACCTTACTTACATTTAGATATTGATAGGCACTTAAAATTTATTACGACTAGATTTAGGCTCGGGATTTCTGAGCTGGCTTTACATCGCTTCCGATACAAAACGTCTATGTTCAACGATTTAATTTGCCCCTTATGTACTGAAGGCGAAGAAAGTGAGGTGCATTTTGTTCTCTGTTGCCCAGCTCTTAAACATATACGAGAAACTTTAATTAAGCCTAAATACTATAGACATCCGTCACTGTTTAAACTGAGTTTGCTAATGTCATCGACCAAACCTGAAGATGTGCGTAGTCTTTCTTTGTTTTTGTATAAAGGATTTAAAATGAGAGATGTTATGACTTCTTGAAAGGTACATGAATACATTTATACCATCGTTAACTTGTATTTTGAACCTGTTGTATATCTTTACTCAGTTTCATGTTCACATTCCCCTTCATGATGGGCTGAGGCCTAATATGAATAAAATATCTTGAGTCTTGAGTCTCTCTCTCTCTCTCTCTCTCTCTCTCTCTCTCTCTCTCTCTCTCTCTCTCTCTCTCTCTCTCTCTGCGCGTATTAACGAGTTCGTGTGTGTGTGAGTGAGTGTGTGCGTGTGTGTATGTGTGCGTGCGTGCGTGCGTGCGTGCGTGCGTGCGTGCGTGTGTGTGTGAGAGAGAGAGAGGAACGGCGACAGAAAAACAACCAGCTTGGGTGGTACAATGTCTACAAAATGACAAGTGTGTAGTTATGCTGTTTTGGCGGATTTTCTCGATTGGAAAATAAGCAAACAGCTCAAATCAAGTGATTGTGAAATTATCGGATCAGTGTCTGCGTGTATGCGTGCATTGTGTGTGTGTGTGTGTGTGTGTGTGTGTGTGTGTGTGTGTGTGTGTGTGTGTGTGTAGTGTGCGTGTGTGTGTGTGTTCGTGTGCGTGTGTGTGTGTGTGTGTGTGTGTGTGTGTGTGTGTGTGTGTGCGTGTGTGCGTGAGTGCGTGCGTGCGCGTGTGTGTATGTGTGTGTGTGTGTGTGGATAGACGCGTGGGTGAGAAGTGAAGACTGGAATATGTGAAGCATTGAGATGTTCACAACATATATTATTCAACTTTACGTTCGCCAAGGCACGATTTGCTTTGCAAGTCTGTCGTGATCCATTATTGAGTTTGCTGCTTTAAAGATGCTCCCTCTCTCCCCCTATCCTAGCCACTTCTCTCTCTCTCTCTCTCTCTCTCTCTCCTCTCTCTCTCTCTCTCTCTCTCTCTCTTCTCTCTGGTGACATAATCCTCGTCTCACCATTGCTATGTGTGCGGATTGTCAATGTCCCATGAACAGTGTCCCTTCTCCCGTTCTTTGGAAATAACCTACTTTCCTCGGAAAGCCCCGGAGGTTGGCAAACAGCATTGTGATCCTCACAGACAGGTCTGTGTTGCAGTCTGAACAGTCTCCTTCAGGACAGCTCGATGCCATAGCCTGGCGCCACTTTTGATGTGTATTGGTCTTCTCCCTGCGCAGTGGATTCTTCTCCGGAGTTGTGCGTTGTCGCGGGGGTTAGTTTACAAGAGCCACGTCTGTGCTGCTCAGCGAACGTATTGTCGGCGGTTGATATACATGAGTTACGTCTATGCTGCTCACAGAACGTTTTGTCGTCGGGTACTTTACATGAGCTACATATATACTGCTCACACAACGTTTTGTCGTCGGCTAATGTATGTGAGATACGTCTGCGCTGCTCACAGAACGTATTGTCGTCGGGTTGTATGCACGAGCTTTGTCTAGGCTGCTCTCAGAACGTATTGTCGTCGGGTTGTATACACGAGCTTTGTCTAGGCTGCTCACAAAACGTGTTGTCGTCGGGTTGTATACACGAGCTACGCCTATGCTACTCACTAAACGTATTTTCGTCGGCTAATGTACATGATATGCCTCTACGCTGCTTACAGAAGGTATTGTCGTCGGTCAGTATACATGAGCTACGTCTATGCTGCTCACAGAATGTATTATCGTCGGGTTGTATGCATGAACTACGTCTAAGCTGCTCACAGAACGTATTATCGTCGGGTTGTATGCATGAGCTACGTCTATGCTGCTCACAAAACGTATCGTCGTCGGTTAATATACATGAGCTATGTCTATGCTGCTCACAAAACGTATCGTCGTCGGTTAGTATACATGAGCTATGTCTATGCTGCTCACAAAACGTATCGTCTTCGGGCTGTATATATGAGCTCCGTCTATGTAGCTCACAAAACGTCGGTGCGGTGTCTGTTTCATGCACATTCTTTGCCATGTATGTTGCAGACGGTTTTTCTTTGTCCGTTCTTTTTATCCCACAATGCATTCGTTGAAATATTTGCAGATTTGTTCTTCTTCTTTAGAAGGGCACGGAGTGGAAAGAGAGAAGAGGTAACGAGAGGAGAAGGAAGGGGGGGGGGGGGGGCAATGGCGTAGTTAGGGAGATAAAGTTTTGCCCTACGTTATCTTCAGATTGACGTCAATTGTTCGGGGTCTTCTTGTTGCAGATTTTTTCGTTTTTTGTTTGTTTGTTTTGTTGTTGTTATTGTTGTCGTTGTTGTCGTTGTTGTTGTTGTTGTTGTTAATCTATATAAAATGTTCTTTAATGTTCTTCTGTCTGTATGTAATGATTGAAGGTTTTTTAAACAACGTATTCTATTCCAGCACATGTCCTTTGACATACAGGGTCGAACTTTAATTAGGGACCACCCCGAAAAAAGGCCCTTTCTTTTTAAATTGGCCAAAAATACAAGCAATGCATTTTTTTCGAAGAATTCGACTGGGAAAGGTTTAAGGGGTTAACAGAGTATTCCGCAAAGCTTGCGAAAGCTGTCTTATTGTCACGTGCGGCATGCAGAGGGGTGGGGGGGTTGAAAGTTGCAGATTGTTGTCAAAATTGCTTGTTTTTTAAGCAAGAGTGAACACTGCTTCAAACGGTTTTGCACTGAAATTCCAAATGCACGTGCAAAAACCAATGCATTGCAGAGCATTTTACTGACTGAAATGCCCCTAAAAGCAGCCCAACGTGCATAATTCTTCATAACACAAAAATGCCTCCAAGACGCAAGCTGTCTGATTTTGATCGGACCCGGGCGATTGCATGGCTGCAGGATCGAGTTGGCGTTCGAGAAGTGGCCAGAAGACTACAAGTGTCCCACTCCGTCATCGTCCAGGCCAGCCAAAGAAGACCACTGCAAGAGATGACAGGTTCATCCGCAGACATGCTCTTCGGACCAGGACCACCACCTCTAACACCACCAGGCGTCGGCTCCAAGCTGCCACTAACACAGCAGTGTGTGAGATGACCATACGGCGGCGCCTCAATGCTGCCAACCTTCGAGCAAGGCGCCCAGTCCGGAAACCAAAACTGACTGCGGCCCACCGGGCACGTCGCCTGGCCTGGTGCACAGCTCATCGAACATGGACTCGGGCTCAGTGGCGGATGGTGCTTTTCACCAATAAGTCCAAGTTCCAGTTGAAGCCACGAGATGGACGCATTCGGGTGTGGCGGCGTCCCAGGGAGCAGCTGGCAGATGACGTCATCCAGGAGGTCGTCGCTTTTGGTGGTGGCTCCGTCATGGTATGGGGGGGGGGGGGGGGGGGGCATCAGCAGTCACTACAAGACTCCCCTGTACCATGTGGATGGCAACCTGAACGGCCAACGCTACCTGCAGGAGATTTTACGGCCTTTGGTTGTCCCAGCACTCCAGCAGATTGGGGCTCAGGTTGTGTTCATGGACGATAATGCCACCCCACATCGTTGTCGAGCCGTGAACACTTTTGTGGTGCAAGCTGGCATCACCAGGATGCCATGGCCGGCAAACAGTCCGGACATGAACCCTGTTGAGAACATCTGGGGCGAGCTTGGGAGGAGAGTTCAAGAAAATCACCCTGTTCCGGCAAATCGACAGGAGCTGCTGCACTACCTGCAGCAGGAGTGGGCAAACCTCCCCCAGGCACTCATTACAAGAACAGTCAACACCATGAGGCAGCGCTGTGTGGATTGTGTGGCAGCACGAGGGGGCACACTCGGTTTTGATCAGACTGTAAAGAAACTCTTTTTGTGAATGTCATTTTGGGGGTAGTCTCATTCAGGCTCCCCTGTCTAATCAGAAATGATTTTTTTCGATGAAAGTGACAAAATGTTGTTCACTGATAATGAAATTAAACATTTATAAAGTTTCTGTCGTTTGTCGGTTTTTCTTTCTATGTTTTGTGAGACTGTGTATAAGTGGTCCTTAATTTAAGTTCGACCCTGTATATGTATATGAATTGTTGAACACAAAACTGATTTCTCTTTCATTTGAGTACCTGTACCTCACTTAGGGGTCAAGCTTTCTCAGAATGACTTACAGCCATTCAGGGGCATTACAACTGATCTCCGCATCTTTGTTGCTCAGAAACAGAAAAACCAAATCATTGAT
>CM031604.1:11018317-11020817 GCA_018398815.1 Conus ventricosus | reverse complement strand
GAGCATCAAAGATCTCCTTCAAGAAGTCCTCTTTGCCGATGACTGCGCACTGGTGGCCCATGCAGAATCCGATCTGCAAACGATGCTTGACCGCCTTCTCCGATGCTTCAAAGCTCTTCGGCCTGACAATCAGCCTCGGAAAGACTGAGGTGCTTCACCAACCCGCACCAAACACCAACCCCTCGGCACCCACCATCGTCATTGACGACTCCCAGCTTGCGGACGTTGAACATTTCAGATATCTAGGAAGTACCATCTCCTGTGATGGCTCCCTGGACAGGGAAGTTGATGCCCGAATCAGCAAAGCAAGCCAGGCGCTGGGAAGACTCCGCAACAGAGTGCTTGTCAACACAACATTCGGCTGACTAACAAAACTGAGAGTTTACAACGCAGTGGTCTTGCCCTCTCTCCTCTATGGGTGCGAATCTTGGACACTGTACCGCAGACACGTCAAGAAGCTGGAGAACTTCCACATGCGAGCTCTTCGCTCCATACTCGGAATCCATTGGCAGGACCGTGTTTCCAACCTCGAGGTCCTGGACCGTGCTCACACTACAAGTATCGAGTCCATGCTTATCAAGGCCCAGCTTCGATGGGTGGGGCATGTCATCCGTATGGAAGAGCACCGATATGCCAAGGCGACTGCTGTATGGAGAGCTTCTGCACGGCAAGAGAAACCAAGGACGCCCAAAAGAAACGGTACCAAGGACTCGGTCAAATCAAACCTCCAGTGGTGCGAACTCAAAACCAAAAGAACTAGAGGAGTGCGCCAGTGACCGACCTCTGTGGGGGCCACAATTCACAAAGCCGCTACCAACTTCGAAAGTACTCGACGCCAAAAGCTGACTGCCGCCAGGGATCAAGTCACAGAGCAGCTGCAGCAGTGATCACGACAACGGACTTCCAGTGCCCCCACTGTTCCAGACTCTGCGCCTCCAGATTGGGGCTGCAGAGCCACCTCCGCGTACATCGATGAGCTGCAGAAACGCTAACGTCATCTCGGATCCGAAGGACTACACACACTTAATCAGAAGGGGAAAGAACAGTGTTTGGTTTAATGTATTTGTCTCCCATCAAAAAATTAATAGCCAAGTGCTGTCTCGTAGATCTGTCTGCATCACAAATCGATAGTCATATTCCCAGACATCTGTTATGTGCCAAAAAAAATCGACAGTTATGTTCAGACCCGTACTTCTATCATGCTTGGATAATCGGTAGACGCGTCGTGGAATAATTAGAGATTCAGCCCTGCATAACAGTCAATAGTTATTTTCTGATACATGGCCCTCTCTCTCTCTCTCTCATGCTTCATAAATCAAAAGTTGGTTTGACACATATTTCTATGATCCGTAAAAAAAATCGATTGTGATGTTCTGACACATATATCTGTCATGTGTCATGAAGCGATAGTCATATTCTGACACATGTAACTGTCATGCTTCAAACCTCGATCGTTAATCTTTGTCACAGCTTTCTGTCATGCATCAAAAACAGACAGTCATGTTTTTAACACATATTCGTGGCATGCATCAAAAAATCGTTAGTAATGTTCTGACACGTGTCATAAATCGATGGTAAATATACGAGCCAGAAGAGATGTATGGTATTTCTGTAGCTGAAGACTTATGGAATAAATGCACAGGGTGACAATCTCGGGGAAGTTGGAAGTGATTGCAGGTTCACGGTTCGACTCCAACGTGGGCCAGTTTCTTTTTTTTTTTTTTTTTTGCAACCTTCCAGATCTCCCTGAGCTAAAGTTTTGAGCTTTACTGGAGTAAGACCGAGCCACTACTGTAACACGTGGGTAGAACTGACTGCAGTGGACTGTAATTTTAAAGGCCTCAAGACATTAGCAATCAAGGAACAGGACACGAGAGAGAAAGGGAGAGAGAGGGAAGAGAGAGAGAGAGAGAGAGAGAGAGAGAGAGAGAGAGAGAAAGAGGAGTGAGCAGGACAGAGTAGGGTCGAAAGAAACGTGGTCTAGGCGAGAGAAGTGGAGACAAGATCTTCAACGCAGGGCTTAAGCTCCATCGTTATTTTTGTTGGAAAAACGTTAAGCCGCACTATGTGCTTAAGTCACGTCAAAAAAAAACAAACAAACAAACAAAACATCAGGTGAGGAACAGCTTTTCCTCCAGAAACATGTGCAGGGAATCAATAACATGTCAACCACGAACAGCACACAAACAACAGAAATATAACTTGTAACAAATAACCTCCCTTAGAACCCAAAATGAAATGGAGAGGCTGAGCGGTAAGGAAGTGGACGGTGCTATGGTGATGTGCCTTCTCTGTGGAAACAGCATCATTCTCCATGCAGAAGCAATCGTTGTCATGATTAAAAGAAGAAAAAAGGAGTGAGAGGAATGAAGGAGAAAGGAACAGGTGGGTGTGTGTGTGAAAAGGAGGGTGTTCAGTGAAAGGGAGAAGGAGAAGATGGCGCGTAAGACGGGGGGAAAAAGGGGGGAAATTGGGGGAAAGGGAAGGAAGGAAGATGTGA
>CM031604.1:10995707-11017317 GCA_018398815.1 Conus ventricosus | reverse complement strand
AGAACTAATCACAAATCGATAGTCATAATTCAGACCAATCTGTTATGTGCCAAAAAAAATCGACAGTTATGTTCAGACCCGTACTTCTATCATGCTTGGATAATCGGTAGACGCGTCGTGGAATAATTAGAGATTCAGCCCTGCATAACAGTCAATAGTTATTTTCTGATACATGGCCCTCTCTCTCTCTCTCTCATGCTTCATAAATCAAAAGTTGGTTTGACACATATTTCTATGATCCGTAAAAAAATCGATTGTGATGTTCTGACACATATATCTGTCATGTGTCATGAAGCGATAGTCATATTCTGACACATGTAACTGTCATGCTTCAAACCTCGATCGTTAATCTTTGTCACAGCTTTCTGTCATGCATCAAAAACAGACAGTCATTTTTTTAAAACACATATTCGTGGCATGCATCAAAAATCGTTAGTAATGTTCTGACACGTGTCATAAATCGATGGTAAATATACGAGCCAGAAGAGATGTATGGTATTTCTGTAGCTGAAGACTTATGGAATAAAATGCACAGGGTGACAATCTCGGGAAGTTGGAAGTGATTGCAGGTTCACGGTTCGACTCCAACGTGGGCCAGTTTCTTTTTTTTTTTTTTTTTTTTGCAACCTTCCAGATCTCCCTGAGCTAAAGTTTTGAGCTTTACTGGAGTAAAGACCGAGCCACTACTGTAACACGTGGGTAGAACTGACTGCAGTGGACTGTAATTTAAAGGCCTCAAGACATTAGCAATCAAGGAACAGGACACGAGAGAGAAAGGGAGAGAGAGGGAGAGAGAGAGAGAGAGAGAGAGAGAGAGAGAGAGAGAGAGAGAAAGAGGAGTGAGCAGGACAGAGTAGGGTCGAAAGAAAACGTGGTCTAGGCGAGAGAAGTGGGAGACAAGATCTTCAACGCAGGGCTTAAGCTCCATCGTTATTTTTGTTGGAAAAACGTTAAGCCGCACTATGTGCTTAAGTCACGTCAAAAAAAAAACAAACAAACAAACAAAACATCAGGTGAGGAACAGCTTTTTCCTCCAGAAACATGTGCAGGGAATCAATAACATGTCAACCACGAACAGCACACAAACAACAGAATATAACTTGTAACAAATAACCTCCCTTAGAACCCAAAATGAAATGGAGAGGCTGAGCGGTAAGGAAGTGGACGGTGCTATGGTGATGTGCCTTCTCTGTGGAAAACAGCATCATTCTCCATGCAGAAGCAATCGTTGTCATGATTAAAAGAAAGAAAAAGGAGTGAGAGGAATGAAGGAAGAAGGAAGCAGGTGGGTGTGTGTGTGAAAAGGAGGATGTTCAGTGAAAGGAGAAGGAGAAGGATGGCGCGTAAGACGAGGAAGAGGAGGTAAAGAAGGGGAGGAGAAGGAAGATGAGGATGACGAGGGAAGTACACGGAAAGGGAAAAAAAAAGGAAAGATGACAAGTAGAAAGAACAGGAAGAGGAGTAGCAGAACGAAAGAAGGATAAGGAAGTAAATGGTGAAGACGTATGACGAGTAAATAGAAAGGAAAGGAAGATGAGGGAAACGAACAGTAGAAGGAAAAGGAAGAGAAAGACCAAAAAAAAATGAAGAAAAAAGGAAGAGAAAGATGACAACGAATAGAAGGAAAACGAAGAGGAGAATGACGTCAAGAAATAGTCGGAAAAGGAAGAGAAGGATGACGAGAAGTAGGAGGAAAAGGAAGAGAAGGTGACGAGAAGTAGGAGGAAAAGGAAAAGAGAAGGATGACGAGAAGTAGGAGGAAAAGGAAGAAGGATGACAAGAAGTAGGAGGAAAAGGAAGAGAAGGATGACGAGAATAGGAGGAAAAGGAAGAAAGGATGATGAGAAGTAGGAGGAAAAGGAAGAGAAGGATGACGAGAAGTAGGAGGAAAAGGAAGAGAAGGATGGCGAGAAGTAGAGGAAAAGATGGAGAAAAGGACGACGAGAAACAGAAGGAGAAAGAAGAGAGGCTGACGAGGAGTAGAAGGATGAGAAAAGAGGAATGAGCTGGAGTAACAGGAAAAGGGACAGAAGAATGAAGAGGAACGGAACGAATCAAAAGATAAGGATAACGAAGGAAGAAGGAAAAGCGAGAGAAAAATGATGAGGATTAGAAGGAAACGGAAGTTAAATGACGAGAAATCGAAGGAAAAGAAATAGAAAAACTATGTGAAATCAAAGGGAAAAAAAAGAGAAAGAATACATGAAAGAGAACGATAAAGAAGAGAAAGATGATCAAGAACAGACAGAGAAGCGAGGGATGCAGGAAAAAGAGGAACAGAAAGAAAAGATAGATCAGGCTGATGAGGAACAAAGGGAAATGGAGAGAATGATAACGAGGAAGGAAAATAACGAGGGGAGGATGACGAAGAAGAGGACCGAGGAAAGGGGAGGGGAGTACGATATAAGAAAAGAAAGGAGAAGAAGGGAATGCAGAAGGAAATGGAGGAGATGGAGGACAAGATGTACAAAGAAAAAGTAGAGGAGGCTGAAGAGCAGAAGAAAAAGGAAGAGGGGGATGAAGTGTGGAAGGGAAAAGGGAAAAGGAAAAACAATTATTAGGAGTAGACGGAAATGAACAAGAGAGTATGAATGCTGCTGGTTCCAACAGTCAGACACCTGCCGACACCACACATACCATCCAGAAACCTATATTCTTATTTAAGAGAGTATGAAGATTAGAAGGATAAAAGAAAAAGATGTAAAGAAGTATCAGGAAACAGGAAGAGAAGTATGTGAAGTAGAAGAGAAAATATTTTTTAAAAAAAGAGTGCGATGGATAGGAGGAATAGAAAGAAGAGTATATCAAGTAGAAGGAAAGTAAAGAGGAGGGGTTGGAGAATAGAAAGGAAAAGGAAGAGGCGTTCGAGAAGTAGGAAACGGAAGAAGAAGGAAAGGATTAGAAAAGAAATGGATGTATGAATATGAGGAGTATAAGGAAACAGTGGGGGACAGAATGGGGAATAGAAAGAAAAGGAGGAAGATGAAAAAGAGGGGAGAAGGAACAGAGAGGCGAGGAAAGAAAGAAGAGCAAAAAGAGGAGAACGAAGAAGAGAAAGAGGAATTGGCGAAATATGAACAAGTCAAAGAGTAGTAGAAGAAGAAGAGGGGGGGGGGGTGTGAGAAGAAGGGAAGTTTGAGGAAGAGAAGAACAAGGACCACAAGGAAAAGAAAGAGGAGAAAGAGATGGAGTTTAAAGAATAGGGGGAGAGAAAAAAAACACATGGGGGCAACAAAGGGAAACAGACAATAAGCTACAAAGGAAAAGGAAAGAAAGCGACGACAATGACGACGACAACAACACTGACAACAGCAACAAACAACAACAACAACAACACCAAATGCAGCGAGGAAAAGGAAGGAAGAATAACACGGAGTTGACAGTGATTTGTGGGGCTGTTTAAACCTGTTTTCACACCAAATTCTGTCAGGAGAGGAAGCCAGAATGTGGTCAAGCCATAGCAAGCTCCTTCTATTCTGTCCACTTCCAATACACAATCCGCACATGACCTTGGCGTGAAAAGATCTCAAGATACTTGTGTCGAAAACTTCGCAAAATCCCACCACCACCCTCCCACCCAAACCTCCCACGTACCCTCCTTCTCTCCCATCAGGATTCCGTGGGTTTCTGGGGGAAATGAATCTCCATCGTCTGTACTAGTAATTTCCCCTTTTCCGTTGTTGTTGTTGTTGTTTGGTAGGATTTGTTGTTGTTGTTTGGTTGGTTGTTGTGTTTTGTTTTTTTTTTGTTTTTTGTTTTGTTAATTTTGATTTTACTGCCCTCCACTGCTTGTTGGCTTTTTAACTCATTTCCATGGCGTCTTGCCAGAAAGTCTTCATTCTTCTGGGTGGTGAGATTGTGTGGAGTAACCACTGGATGCACGATCTGCAGTGTCTCTATGCTCACAGGCCATTGTTTTTCACTTGCTTATGCTTTTGTTTGTTATGCTTTTGTTTGTTATTTCTTCCTTGGGTGAAGGGAGGTAAACTAAGGGCTACGAATCAAGTGGAAAGGCTGGTGCCTTCAGCATGGCCGCGAGTTATTTCCCTCAAGGATGCCAAGAGTTCAGCTACTGAGACTTTTTAAAAAGAGATCGCTAGCGATATTATGATGTCATTGTGATTGTTCTTTTCATGACTTATTTGTCTCTATGATAAAAGCCCGGAAAAGCCATTGTGAGATTTGCTAAAGTTCTTTTCATGACTTATTTGTCTCTATGATAAAAGCCCGGAAAAGCCATTGTGAGATTTGCTAAACTAGAGCAACACTGCAACTATACCATAAATGATCGTCTTGATTTCATTACGATTTTTCAAAAGCGAAATAATTTGGAGACAGAACTGGAAAACTGGCCTCCCAAGAGACAGCGAGCATGTGACCAGATATTCTAGTACTATTAATTTTCTATAATGCAGGAACTTATCATTTGAAACGTGTGTTTTAACCTAGAAATGCAATTTGTTGCCATGAGGTTGACCCAGTCTACGCTCACACTGGTATATATATATATATATATACAGAGATACAAGCAAGCGAACCACTTCGTTCTTGTAATGGACAAGTGTTGTGAAGTTGCGGCCCTTTGCTCACAGGACATCGTGAATTACGTAGGCGAACTCGATTTGTTTTCCAGAAAGCTAAAACTGCAGTGATCTCTGGGAGTACTAAAACTGAAAGTACAAAAAAAAAACCCTGATGATTTGTTGCTCTTCTTGCATGCGTTGTTTGTGATGTGAAGTTTAGAGATCTCACTGTGTTGGAATCTCACACTCAGCTGCCTCCGCAATAAACGCCGCCATTTTGTCAGAAAGATAGCCTAGCGTGTTATACAACTCGGTCTTAAAGAAGACACAGGGAAACACTACTGGGGAGTTATGTGATGATGAGAGAAGGCGCATGTGGACAGTGGTGATGGTCCCGGCATGCTTATGCCTCTCTATCTGCATGCACAAAGGCCGCAACAAACATCTCACTCTAAATTCTGCCGCTCTCTCTCTCTCCACTCCCTCCCCACCCCATCCCATCCTCACAACCACCACTATCCTCCACACACATTTCTTCCATCGCCCCACTTGAGTCTACCCTGTCCACTATAGAGAGGCTGCAGGAGGAGGACAAAAATCCCGGATAGAGAGACGCATAGGACAGAGTGACACACACACACACACACACACACACACACACACACACACACACACACACACACACACACATGTACGGACACACACAGACACACGCGCGCGCGCGCATGCGCACTCAGGGGCATACAAGCACGCGCACACATACACAGACACACGCGCGCGCGCGCGCGCACTTTCTCTCACACACGCACGCACACGCACGTGCGCTCTCTCTCTCACACAACACACACACACACACACACACACACACACACACACTCACTCATTCACTCATTCACTCACTCACTCACACACATACACATACACAACACGCGTGCGCGCAATCGCACACAACACTCATACTCTCAGATATACAGAGAGATAGACAAAGACGGGGAGAGAGAGGAGGAGAGAAGAGAGGGTGGTGGAAGAGAGAGAGAGATTAGATGGGTAATGAAGAAGAGGAGGCGGGGGGGAGGAGGTGGAGGGGGGAGAAGAGGCACGAGAAGGAATGGGGTAGGGGCGTTCTGGAGCAGACATTGACAAATGGACGGGAAACGTGTATTGAAAATCTCTCTCTCCTCTCTCTCTCTCTCTCTCTCTCTCTCTCTCTCTCTCTCTCTCTCCGGTGAATATGGTAATTATTCAAGTCCATCAAATTATAGACCATTTTCCATTTCAAGCACCTTATCAAAGCCTATTGAAAAGCACTGGCAAGATCTCTATATTCTTACCTCGTTAAAAATGATGAACTCCATTAAGATCACTTCAGCTCCTGTGAAAATCTTTCATGTCATAGTGCCCTGACACACTTTACAGCCAGCCTGCTGTACAATGTAAAAGAGATGTTTCGATTTACACCGCTACAAAAGAACACTCGAAGGATGGCGACGATAACAATTTATTTTAGCGAGAGACCGAATTCTTCACAGGTTATGGCGCAAACCGGACGTACGGATATGGCCTTACTGCGCGTGCGCGTCTCGCAGATCACGTAGTTCTAGGCGGAACTACGAGAAATGAGAACAGAATCTTTACATAGACTTTGAAAAGTCTCTGATATAATCATTCTCTGATATTGCGTGAACTAGAAAATTACATACTAATTCCAGAATGTATTTCTGCTGTCATTTTTCATGTAATAGAAAACAAGCAGTAATGATTAATTTTAATGTAACACAGAGCACTTCAAAGATCTGTGTTAAGACTTCTTTGTTCTCCATCGATGTCAATGACTCCTTTTTTTTCAAAGATAACTGACATTTTTACAGATGTAGCAACTTTTCATTCAAGTGATAGTCTGAAGCACCACCGAACAGATCTTTCACTGTGTGTTCAAAGCAAAAAGCACCTCCAAGAACAAAGAGACCACGACTTCATAGATTTCAAGAAGGCATTCGACAGACTTTGGCTGGAGGCGCTATGGGCCACCATCAAGAAATTTAACTTCGGGGATCCGTTAATTAACACCATTCAGCAACTGTACTCCAAAGCGACTAGTGTAGCGCACATGAAAGGTGCCATTGAAGAGTTGTTCCATACTTCACTGGAGTTCCTCAGGGCTGCCTACTGGCTCTCACCTTTTTCTTAGACGTTTTATGACGGATATGCTTAAAGATCATGTAAGCACAATCAGCATCGGAGGAATAACCACCATGCTTTGCAGATGACATAAATGACCTAGCAAGCTTGCTCAAAGACTGGATGAAACATCGCCTAGATGGCAGGGAAACTAACGCCGAGAAGCCCATGTTGACGGCCAGCCACAACACCGCCACCAACACTGATTAACTGTCCATCAAGGACCGAAGCTAAAAACTGTTTAGCGGTTCACTTATCTGGAATCTGTTTTATCAGTGAAGGACCCGAACAAGAAACCATCTCATGGGCAGCAAAGACAATGTCAGCACTGTCTCAACTGGAATTGTATAGGACATAATAACATCTCCATGAAACAACAAAATCAGGGTTCTGCGTGCACTGGTATATTCCATCTTTCTTTGTGCATGCCAAATATGGACCCCCACATTGGATCTGGAAAGAAGTATCCATTCGATGGAAATGAGGCGTTACCACAAAATAAAAAAAACATCAGATGTACTGATCATATCACCAGTCAACAAGTGTGACAAACCATGCAGCAACATATGAAGGTCCACAGACATTAGTTAAGAACAGAAAACGACAATGGGTAGGATAAGATAATGTTGCTTATAGCCCAGCCGACCGCAAAGGGCCACATCAGGGCTCGACAATGGGGGGCCATGGAAAAGATTAATGGCTTGCTTAAACAATCCTCCAGAGAACTGTTGAAGGAGGAAGATAAAGGGGAATACATACAAAACCAATGGACTTACAACATTGCACGATGCGTAACAAAAACATTTTTTAAAAACCCAAGCCTTGTCGCACAACCAACAGAACTTGGGGAACCTGGCGAATTGTTCTTCAGTGTATTATCCCAGTGACTCAACATGGAGTTAAAGGAGAACAAGAGAAGAAGCGAGAAACAAACGACTCAACTTTAAGATGATGTTCAAAGGCTTATCGACTGGATCCAACCAAACCACATATCTTGCAATGCAAACAAAACTAAGTGCATGTGTGCATCTATACAGCAAAATAAAAAGCAAAGATTAAAGTCTCGTGTTCCTTGTTTCTATACAACACCAAAACTAGAGAAGCAGAATCACATCAATTAGTAGGTGTCTTTATTGACAAAAACTGATCTTGGATCGATCACATGTCGTCCATAGGGAAATATCTTTCACGAAAAAATCGGTCAGCCAAGATTAAATCTTCGTTCAATGTAGTTTTTTCACTCACAAGCTCCTTTTCTGTGCTCATATTCTGTAATTGATTGATGATGCATCAATCTCATCGGACAACCGCAGCGAAAGTAATTCAAAGAAGAGTTGCTGTTTGCATAAAAGAACAATAAAACTAGCCGTTGAAATCAAGTTCCCCTGATCGCTGAGAATTATAATAAATGACTTCAGATTCTTGACTTTCCGAAACAGACTCTTCCTTATCACGAACGTATTTTGATATACATGATTATATGTGCGAGCTCATACACGCGTGTCTGTCAGGATGTAAGAGGACGTTAGATAGTATGTTCCCTTTGCTAGTGTGTATGTTCCCTTTGCTAGTGTGTGTATGTTCCCTTTGCTAGTGTGTGTATGCTGTATGCAACTTTCTTCTCTTTTCATAACAATTTATAAATGCTCCATCTTTTCATTCGTCTTCTTTCTTTATCCATAGCAGACTAATAAAAAAAAAAAGCTTTGCTTATTCAATATACTTGACTCTGTCTCTCCCTCTCTCTTCACGCGTTAAGCGTGTGTGTGTGTGTGAAGGTGTGGTAAGTGCCTACATGTGTATGTGCAGCAACTGAAAACACAGAGCCCAGTTCCATGCCATCAAAGGGACGGAACTAAAGTCGTTCAAGAGATCGCCCACCATCTCCATCCTTTCTTCTAGGCCGGCTCTTCAGGATTGGACTGGCTCCTTCACAACAACCGTGGAGTGCGCGTTGAGTGACTGTTGCCCGGGGAACGCGGGGAATGTCGTCTGGGCCCTGGTCTGGACAGGCAAGAGAAGAGATTAGAGGAGAGCAGCAAGAGAGACAAAGAGCAACAGGGGAGACAAACTTTCTTCCAAAGAGAGCGCAATCATTCTGACGGCTCTTCCTACCAACTGGGCACTGTTACTATTTTTGGTACATGGAGAGTGAAAATGAGGGCTGATCAGAATAAGAAAAGATTTTTTTCTTCCTGAATAACAGTTCTTTAAGAACATGTTTTTCTTGTTTGAGGTCAAAAAAGATTTAACAGACGTTGAAGAGGATTCTAACGAAAAGAAGCTGAATTAGTAACCAGACATCACCAATACCGTGTTTGTGTCATCTCCCTCTCCTCTAATTAGAGATATGAATGTATATATCGGGCTACCCTTTCGCCAAATTCCGGAAATTTCCTTGTTATTGACAGGCAATACATTGGGATTCACCTGTTAAAGACTAGGTAGAAGAGACATTGTGGAGATATGAAAGAGCGAATCGATCGAAGTTTCGGGGTGAAGAAGCATCGAAATCAGCATTCTGAAACACAGACATGTCATTGCAAACTATCACAAACAAACTCATGAAATGAGACACATGAAGAAAATTAAACAAAATAAGATCCTAATCAAGAGAGGTACCAGTTTATAATAAATTTGATCAAACGTATCTTTTCAGGCCATCAGTATTGTCTTTTAGATGGATGAGCGGCAATTTCAAAAGAAATGGCACACAAAATATGGAAGACTGTTTACATGAATGTATAGAAATGTCACTAGCCTCTCCACAAGGTCTTTCCCGCATGACAGTTATTACAATCAGACAAACATAAACTGCTCAATTATTTATCTTTCTTCTTGTAACAAATATGATGATGAGTGCATTTGCCAAAAAGCTCAGAACAGCCGAGATCAGAGAGAAGGCACATCTAACTGCCAACATGGCGGCGTTTACAGGAGTGAGCAAACTTCGCAAACACGTATGGTACAGGATCACTTGAGACTATGCTGGAATATGTGTTACACGAACCAATTCATCGTTAAGTTAGTAGGCGGTGTCTTGTCATGCTTAATTTAGGGCGTCAGGCACCGCTGGACGCTTGAAGTGATTCAGTTGCAGTACTCGATAACAGAAAGGGTATTAATTAAAGTAACAGCATTCCATTCTCTCTCTCTCTCTCTCTCTCTCTCTCTCTCTCTCTCTCTCTCTGCTGTTTGTAACACTGATTCAAATTAGGAGGATGCGAACTTTCGGGAAAGTGATTTCTTTTTCAGACAGTTGCCGTGTGCTTTCGAGCAACAGTGATAGAAAATCACTGCTCCACTGAACAACTCTCCACCTCACCCCTTCCCAGTCCGCCCCCTCATCCAGCCCACTTATGCCCCTACCTCCTCCTGTTCTCTCCCTCCTCTCGCCCTTCACTCCCCAAGATCTTACATCGTCCATCTTCCAAGAGCCTTAGGCCTGCAGCTTCGCCCTCACCTCTCTATCCTGACTTCTTACGTCACCCCCTCCTTCAGCCTCCCTCTTCCAGCATTCTCTGTCCATCTGTCAGTCTGTTTCTCTTTTCTTCTCTCGTTCCCTGCGTTCCCAGATTTTATCCTTCCCGTCCTCTTCTTTTCTGTCCTACCCTTTCCTCCCCACACTACCCCCACCTCCTCTCCCCAAACTCTTCAACCCTTCGATTCAATTTCCAGTCTACCTCCCCCCTCCCCCCCCCCCCCCCCCCCCCCCCCACACACACACACACACACACTCCCGTAGTCTCCTCTGCTATTTATCTGGAACGCTGCTGAAGAAGGCGAGGAATCCATGCTAATGTCGTCTGCTTCTTCTCCTCCGTTTGTTGATGTCATGAGAGAATGATGTCGGTGTGCAGGTCATTGGGTCTTAATCTTTCAGTTAAAGGGTCCGATAGTTGTTGTTGTCTTGAACTGCACTTTCTGTGCTTAAAATGTCCGTTTCTAAACATGCAAGCACTCACCACGTTCAGAAATAAAGATAAGAGCATGCCAGAAACAGAAACAAAATAATGAAGAAGAAGAAGAAGAAGAAGAAGAAGAGGAAGAAGAAGAAGAAGAAGAAGAAGAAGAAGAAGAAGAAGAAGAAGAAGAAGAAGAAGAAGAAGAAGAAGAAGATCGAGAACAAGGATAAGACGAAGAACAAGAAGAACAAGAAGAAGAAGAAGAGGAAGTACACAATTCTGCTAGACAACTGTTGTACTAAACCATGCAGCTCCATAGCTGCATTTGCAGAGTATTTCTTGTGGATGAAAACTTTTGTTTGTTCCATTACTTCTTTGTTTCTCTTTTTTCTACATGACTTGTTTGTATGGATCTCTCTGATACATTGACACCCACCTCTCTCTCTCTGTCTCTCTGTCTGTCTGTCTCTCTCTCTCTCTCTCTCTCTCTCTCTCTCTCCTCTCTCTCTCTCTCTCTCTTCCCAACAGACCCACTGCTCACCTCTTACCCTTCTCCCATCCCATACCCTACAACCACGCACACCCTCTCCCTTCCTCCCTCCCTCCCACCCCCTTCTCTCTCTCTCTCTCTCTCTCTCTCTCTCTCTCTCTCTCCTCTCTCTCTCTCTCTCTCTTTCTCTCCCTCTCTCTCTCTCCTCCCTCTCTCTCTCTCTCTCTCTCCTCTCTCTCTCTCTCTCTCTCTCTCTCTCTCTCTCTCTCTCTCTCTCCTCTCTCTCTCTCTCTCTCTCTCTCTCTCTCTCGAGCAGTCCTCAATTCGCCACTCCTCTTTCGTATTTCATTCTCTTGCTGACTGCGTTCTGAGGAGTTCTGTTTAGTGCATATATTCATTTATGAAAAAAAAAGACATATTTGTCAAACATTCCTTTGCCTGTATGAGACAGTGATTAGAACATCACTGTTTTGCATTCTGTTTAGTGTGTTTGTGTATGGTTTACAGTGTGTTTGTGTATGGTTTACAGTGTGTTTGTGTATGGTTTACAGTGTGTTTTTGTGCGGTTTTTTGTTTGTTTGTTTTTTTGTTTCTTTCATTTTTTCTTTTTTTTTTCTTTTTTCTTTTGCTTTCATGTAAGTTTGTTTCTTTGTTGGGGGGAAATAGAGGAGAGAGGTGGTTGCCTATTTCTGTGTCGCTGTGGCTTGCTTCATTCGCTTTTTTTTCTTGTTTTTTGTTTGTTTGTTTGTTTGTTTGTTTTTTTGTTTGTTTGTTCTGTAAACAGTTCCCAACCAATATTCCTGCTTCCTGCTCCACTATACTAGTGCTCCATTAACCACTTTTTCCTGTGAACCATTGCTCCGCTAAACCATTTATCCATAAACCATTTCTCCACTAAACCACTTCTCCTCTAAACCACTTCTCCTCTAAACCACTTCTCCTCTAAACCACTTCTTTGCTAAACTAGCTTCTACTCCATGACATCATACTTCAAGAAGTTACTGGCACATGTAACCAACGCTCTGTTGAGTCATAATCCATGAAATCACCGTTTCCTTGAACTACCGCTCTATAGCTCCGAAACATTTCTGCACCACTAAATCCCTAGTTCTAATAAGCGACTGCTCCATTTTAACCGTTTCCGTCCTCTCTTTCCCGCCCATAATGATGGTCCTCTCAGAGCCCCCTCTTACCCGCATTCCCGTCCTCCCCCACACTCTTTACTCTTTTTCTCCCATGGAGTGGGTCCTACCCTCGGCTCTCCGCTCCCACTTGTCTCCCCTGCTCCTTTCAATTTCCGCTGCTGTCTGGGAATGCCAGAGAATGCAAGGAATCAATATTGGCTGTTAATGGCGTGGAGTGTCTTTCGTTTAGGCCGCTGATGACGTGGAAGAAGCGTTGGGTTGTGGGTTTTCTGGTCGATGATTCACCTGTTTGATGTCTTTTTATTCATGTTTCTTCATTGGGTTTTCACCCAGAAGCATTATTGTGGTGGTAATCTTTCTAATGACCACCCTGTTCTCTGCTGATTTGATCCAAATCACTGTGCTGTTTTGTTCATCTGTACACACTTCATTTTGGTCACTGTTATTTGTTTGTGCCTTCTTTTAGTAGCCAGGTAATTCTGTTTCTGCTGCCATTTCAATTTCCGCGCGTAGTCACGCCATTTTGAAACTGTTCGCTGGTTATTAACTTCCTTGTCTATTAATATCTTAAAACTGTTCAAGAACACTGGGGGTGGGGATAGGGGACAGTGTTGTAAACAAGACAAACATTGAGGAACGCAAAGGAAAGCTGGGTCGATCAACAAGGTGAGGATAATAACAGAACAGACAACATCACCAAGAGAGCTTTTAAGATTGTTAAAGACCTCACCAAACAAAAGCAAAGTCACGTCAGCACCATTCAGGACAAGTCAGTAACTATCTTACACAGAAAGAAAACGTCATCAAAATTTGAACCGAATATTGCTGTAAATTCAACAACGAACAGAGCACAGGGGATGCGAATTCCTGATACTCCATGAAGAAGTCATAGCTGCAGTGAACTTGCTGAAATGTGGTAAGGCTGCAGGCACCGACAACATCCCTGCAGGATTTTGGAACATGGGGGAGATGCAATAGTTTATATCCTATCAGCCATCTGCAGCAAAATCTGGCATACTAGGGAGTATCCCACGCCATGGACTCCATCACCAATCGTCATCTTGTCCAAGACATGAAATCTCTGACTCAGCCAAAAGCTTGATCAGCCACGCCAGCAAAACAATACTTAAAATCATTCTAAATACATTGTAACTGGAAGCATCAACCTTGCTAATGAACAGGCTGGATTCAACAAAGGCAGAAGTGCCATCGATCAGATTTTAAACCTATGTATTCTTTTATGAAAAACATCTCAATTCCAGAGGAAGTTTTACCTCGTTTTCATAGACTTCAAGAAGGAGTTCAACATGGTCTGGCAGTCGACCCGATGGGTCACAATGAAGAAATTTAACATCGGACAAAAGCTAGTCAACACTATACAGCAATTGTACTCCAAATCTAATGGTGCAGAGTCATATAAGATGCTACTGAGGAGTTGTTCCATACTTCAGTCGGAGTTTGTCAGGACTGCCTCCTATCTCCCACACTTTTTAACATATTCCTTGGGCAAATCATGGCTGAGGGACTTAAAGATCATGTTAGTACAGTCAGCAAGGGAAGAGTAACTATTATAATCCTTCGTTTTGCAGATAGCATGGATGGCTTAGCAGACAATGAACAAGATTCACCATGCTTGTTCAAAGTCTGGAAGAAACATCAACAAAACGACATGAAAATTAACGCCGAGAAGACGAAGCCGATGGCCAGCCACAACACCACCATCAGAACTGATACAACTGTCCATCATGGACTAAGGTTAGAAACTGTTCAAGGGTTCACTTATTTGGAATCTACTTTTTAAAAACAACTAGAAAATAATCGTCTCGGTGACGGCAAAGATAACGTCAACACTGTCCAGATGAAAATCTGTAAGCAAGAGCGAGAAGTCGGTTCTACTCTATGGCTGCGAGACTTGGAGAATGACCAAGGCAATACAACAAAAACTTCAGACCTTCATCAACACCTGTCTGAGGCGCATCTTTAAAATCAGATGGCCAGAAAAAAATCAGCAATGAAGATCTATGGAAGCAGGCAGAACAGGAACCAGTGGCCAAGCAGATTCTGCGGAGGAAGTGGGGCTGGATTGGACACACTCTCAGGAAACCAGCACCCAGCACCACACGCCAAGCCCTGATTTGGAACCCGCAGGGGAAGAGGAAGAGAGGCCGACCTCGCAGCAGCTGGAGGCGAGACACTGAAGCGGAGATATAGAGGCAGGGGACCAACTGGACAGGCATTCAGCGAGCAGCCCAGAACCGAGTGCGATGGTGGAGTGTTGTCGATGGCCTGTGCTCACACTTGAGCTATGGGGCCTAAGTAAGTAAGTAAGTAAGTAAGAGCGAGAACATCTCTCCATGAAACACAAAATCAAGATGCTGCGTGCACGGGTATATTCCATCTTCCTGGATGGATGCCAGAGGTGAACCCTCACAAGAAACCTGGAAAGAAGAATCCAAACTGTAGAAATAAGGTGTTACCTCAAGACAATACACTTATATACTAATTATATTACCAATCAACAAATGCGTCAAACCATCAAGCAGCATATGATCTACTAATATCTATTCAGAGCAGAAAACTACGTTAACAAGATCTCATGGCCTTACTTAAACCATCCTCAAGGAAACTGCTGAAGAACGGGGACGGAGTGGAAGACAGGGAAATATCTATGGACTGATAACATTGCAGAATGGGTAGCAAAACCATGTGCAGAAACCCAAGCCTTGTCAAACAACCAGCAGAACTGGAGGTGATGTGTTCTTCAGTACAGTACCCGAACGACTCGTCACAGAGGTAGACGAAGAACAACCCAAGCCTTGTCAAACAACCAGCAGAACTGGGGGTGATGTGTTCTTCAGTACAGTACCCGAACGACTCGTCACAGAGGTAGACGAAGAACAACCCAAGCCTTGTCAAACAACCAGCAGAACTGGGGGTGATGTGTTCTTCAGTACAGTACCCGAACGACTCGTCACAGAGGTAGACGAAGAACAACCCAAGCCTTGTCAAACAACCAGCAGAACTGGGGGTGATGTGGTCTTCAGTACAGTACCCGAACGACTCGTCACAGAGGTAGACGAAGGACAAGAGAAGAACAGAGAAACTACTAATTCAACGTAAAATTGTGTTCAAAGACCTCTCAGCTGGATCTAACTAAACCATGTCTTGCAATGCAAACACGAGAATGTGCGTGTATGCATCTGTACAGGAATACAAAAGGCAAATATCATAGTCTCAATTTGATTGTCTACACAAAATATCATAAACTAAAAAAAAATAGCATCACATAAAATAGTAGATGTCTTTATTGACAAAAACTGATCTTGAATCGATCACATAACGTCTCATCTTTCAAGCAAAAAATATTAATCATCCGAGATTAAACCTTCGCTCAACGCTTTTCCCCCACAAGCTCTTTTTTCTGTGCTCATATTCTATAAATAATTAATCATGCATCAATCTTATGGGACAACTGCAGCGAAAATAATTCGAAGATGATTCGCTGTTTACATAAAAGAACAATAAAGCCGGTGCTGTTGAAATCAAGGTCCCCTGATCGCTGGAAATTACACTACACGACATGAAATCTTGACTCTCCAAAACAGACTCTTCTTTAACATGTAAGTATCTTTATGTACATGATTGTATGTGTGAGCTCATGCACGAGCGTCTATCAGTATGTAAGAGTATGTAAGGGCGTATATTCCCTTTGCCAGTGTGTGTATGCTGTATATAACTGTATTCGCTTTTCATATTAATTCAAGAAACATCCTTCTTTTTTTCATTCGTCCTTCTTTCTTTCTTTTTATGGCTGCATCTATTGGGAAAAAAAGCAATGACTTGCCTATTCAATAAACTTGACTCTCTCTCTCTCTCTCTCTCTCTCTCTCTCTCTCTCTCTCTCTCTCTCTCTCTCTCTCTCTCTCTCTCTCTCTGTTGGCTGTGTGTCAATATGTCAGGATGTCCGTGAGTGTCTGCATATATCTTTGAAGCAGCTGAAAACGCACAGGGACTGGTTGCTGGTTCCCTGCCTTCAAGTGGACGTAATGTCGTTCAAGAGGTCGTCAACCATTTCCGTCCTATCTGGACTAGTTCTTCAGGGATTCACTGGTTCCTTCACAACAGCTGTGGAGTGGGCGCTGAGTGGCTGATGCCCGGGGGGACTGGGGGATGTTGACTGTGCCCTCGATAGGCAAAGGAAGAGACTAGAGCAGAGCAACAGGTGAGACAACTCCCTACCAAAGAGAACTCAATAATTCCGACACCTCTTTCTACCAGTCAGAAACCATTATTATCGTTGGTGCATTAAGCGTTGTTTATAATGGCTGATCATGATTTTTTTTTTAAATTCCATTTTGACCTTTACATTTTCTAGGAAAATTCCTTCATGTTTGTAATGAAGTTGAAGAGGAGTTTTAACGAAAAGAAGATGAATGAGTAATTTGATTTTATCTATACTATGTATTTTTCTATCACCGTCTGTTTTATCTATAAACATTATTATATATCTGTCAGGCCACGTGATTCTGCAAACCTCTCTGCGATAAGTAGGAAGAATCATTGAAATTCACCCAATGAAGAATCAGACAGAAAAACGCGGTAGGGGGATATACCAGAAGACAATATCGATCAAGGCACCAAAATCTAACATTTCCTAAATCCATTTTGAGTCCAGTTTGAGGAAATAAGTGATTGTTCATTCTTAGTTTTTTCATTGTCTTAGATGTTGTTTGTCTAGCCTGTATAAAAACCAAAGAGGTCGAAACGCGTCGTGTTTAGTCTCGTAATTTGTTTCGTATGGCGGAACAGTGCTGTTTCTTTTAAGCTAGTTTCAATTTCCACCTGCAGCCACTTCACTTTGAAACTAATCTAAAACATACTAGATGGTTTGCAAACATGATGTGGGCAAATTAAAGGAAATGGTCCCTTTTAAGATCATCTTAACCTTTGTCTTTGGGTGGACGAGCCACTATTTTGACCGAAACAACACAAATTATGGCAGACTTTTCACTTGAATGTACACAGATTTTACTGGCCTTCTACAAAGTCTTTCTCGCGTGACAGCCATTACAATCGGTCTATCATAAACTACCCCATCATTTGTCTTTCGTTTTGTCAGAAATATAATGATGGTCACATTTGAGAAAGAGCTCGGAACAGTCAAGCATCTGACTGCCAATATGGTGCTCTTGACAGCAGAAAACATTGCATGAAACATTTGGGACAGGATCTCCTGGGGCTACGCTGGGGTCTGAATTGCATAGAGCCACTCCTTCCTAAGTTAGTAGGTGGTGTCTGGTGATGCTAAATTTAGAGCAGCAGGCACCACAGGACCGTTGAAGTGATTCAGTAACAGAGCTCAATAAAAACGTATCCAGGTCTCTCTCTCTCTCTCTCTCTCTCTCTCTCTCTCTCTCTCTCTCTGGCTATAATAACATCCATCATTTAATAATGATAATACCATTATTCAAATCTGCGGATGTGCACTTTAGGAAAAGTTCGTCCTTTTCAGACAGTTGCCATGCGCTCTCAAGCAACAGTGATAGCCAATCACTGCTCCACTGAACACACCTCCATCCCTACTCCTTCCCAGTCCCCCCCGCCCCTTCATCCAGCCCACTCATCCCCCACCCCTCCAGCTTCTCCTTCCACCTCCCTCCTCTCACTCCCCAACATGTCATATCTTCCATCACCCCGAGTCTTAGGCGTGCACTTTCGTCCAAAGCTCTCTATCCCAACTCCTTATGTCACTCCCTCCTTTATCCCCTCTTCCAACCTTCACCCCAGCACGCTCTGTCCATCAGTCAACCCGATTCTCTTTCTCTCTCTCCTTCCTTCCCTTTTTCCAGATCTTGTTCTTCCCATCCTCTACTCTTCTTTTCTGTCCTACCCTTCCCTCCCCACCCACCCGACGTCCTCCTTCTCCCGGCCCTTCAACCCCTCAATTTAATTTCCAGCCTCCCTCCCTTTTCCTCCCCCCCCCCCCCCCTAGTCTCTTCTGGTGATTATCTGGACCGCTGAAGGAGGAGAGCAGTCCATGCTAATGTCGTCTGCTTCTTTCTATCAGTTCGTTGACGTCATTAGAGAATGTCTTGGAGGTCATTGGTATTCATCTTTCAGTTGAAGGGTCCAGTGATTGTTGCTATTTTTGTGTTGCACTTTCTTCACTTAATACTTCATTTTCAAACACGCACGTATTTGTCATGTTCCAAAATAAAGACAAGAGCATGCCAGAACCAGAACTAAAATGATGATGATGATGGTGATGATGATGATGATGATGATGATGATGATGATGATGATGATGATGATGATCATCATCATCATCATCACATCATCATTTTTATATGATATTATAAGGACGATGACGGTGATAGTGACAACGACGATGACGACGACAACACCTGGAAGAACAACAAGAACAACAACGACCACGATAACAATGGTAATGATGATGATGATGATGATGATGATGATGATGATGATGATGATGATGATAACAATAGTAATACTAACAATAATGATATAATAATAATAATAATAATAATAATAATAATAATAATAATAATAATAATAATAATAATAATAACGATGATGAGGATAATAATAGTCAAACAATTGCTCTGCCAGACAACTATTTCATTAAACCATTCCTCCGCAACTGCGTTTGCTGTGTATCATATTTGGATGAAAATGTATTTGTCTGTTACGTGACTTGTTTGTCTGATACAGTGTTTCTTGCTGCCTGTCCTCCACATTTCCACCTACCCCCGCCCACCCTCTTTCTTTCTCTCACCTCACTCCTTCCATCACTTTCACCCTAGCTCACGTTTTACCTTTCTCCCATCCTGCACCCCCCCCCCCCACCCACCCACCCCCTCTCCCTCCCTCTCTCTCTCTCTCTCTCTCTCTCTCTTCTCTCTCTCTCTCTCTCTCTCTCTGTTTTTTTTAGCAATCCTCTTTCATACATTATCATTCTCATGCTGACAGTACCTAGGGAGGTTCTTTTCTGTGCATGTATTCATTTACGTCTGAAGAAGACTTAATTGTCAAAACTTCCCTTTCCTCTATGGCACACTGATTAGTTGAGCGTTTTTGCACTCCATTTAGTGTGTTTACGTTAGTTTTGGAGATGATCTTTTTTTTTTTTTTGCTTGTATGTTTGCTTAATTTGTTTGTTGGACGGAGTGGAAGATAGGGGATGGTGCGCTCTTGTAAGGGGGTGGTGCTTTTATATATTGCTGCAGCCTCTTGCGTTTCTTTGTTTGTTTCGTTGGTTGTTCTTTGGGTTTTTTATGCACTTGACCACTATTCCCAAACAACATCCCTACTTCATGCTCCATTAAAGTCACTAAACCACTGATCCACTAAACCACTGTTCTCCATCAAACCACCGATCCACCAAAAATAGTTCTCCACTGAGCCCATGTCTCCCTTTAACCATTGTTTCACTACTCCGCTAACCTATCGCTTCACTAAACCAATGATCCACTAAACCATTTATCCACTAAAAACGCTGTTCCACCAAGCCACTGTTCTACTAAACCACTTCCCCACCAAACTATAGCTTCACAAAATCTCCACATCACTAAATCACTGCACTTCTAAATTATAGCTCCATTGAACCCTACTTCGCTAAATAATTGATCCACTAAATCATTGCTCCACTAAACCACTGATTCACAAAACTATTGCTCCTTTCAACTATTGCTTTATTAAACCACTGCTCCATTAAATCATTGAAACATTGCTCCACTGAACCATTGCTTGTTCTACTCAACCATTGCTTCATTAAACCACTGCCCCTTTAAACTATTGCTCCACTAAAGCATCGCTCCACTCAACCATCGCTTTGTCAGCCTACTTAGCCACTAAACCATCGCTCTACTCAACCACTGCTTCATTCAACCACGGCCTATTAAAACTTTTGCCCCACTAAAACATTGCTCCACTGAACCATTGCTTGCCCTACTCTTTACCCACCGCCCCTTTAAACTATTGCTCCGCTAAAATATTGCTCCACTCAACCAAGGCTTTGTCAGCCTGCTTCTCAGCTAAGCCATTGCTCTTCTGAAGCACGGTTCCATAGACCTCTGCTTCTTTACACCACACTCCAATACGTGGCCGGTACCTTTAACCATCGCTGTATAGAGTCAAATTCCATGAAGTCACCATTTCCTTGAACTACCGCTCTACAACTCATCAAAATTTCTGCTCCACTAACTCCCTAGTTCCACCGGGCGAATGTTTCACTTAAACCGTTTCCTCCCTTCCACCACCACCCCATCCCCACCACACCACCCTCACTCCGACAAGTACAGTTCTCTAACCCCCACCCCACCCCTCTTACCCATACCCCCTCCTCCCCTACACTCTTTACTCTTTTTTCTCCCATGGAGTGGGTCCTACTTTCCGCTCTTCGCTCCCACTTGTCTCCCTGCTCCTTTCAATTTCCGCTGCTGTCTGGGAATGCCAGAGAATGCAGGGAATCAATATTGGCTGTTGATGGCGTGGAGCATCTTTCGTTTAGGCCGCTGATGACGTCATTAGGGGACGAACTGGAAGGAGCGCTGGGATTTGAGTTGGTTGACCGGTGATTCATCTGTTTGATTACCGGCTTGTCTTTTGCCCCCCTGGGTTTAAACCTTAAAGCTGTAATTGCGGAGGTAATCCCTTTGATGAATACTCTGTTTTGTTTCCGCAGATCTGATCCAAATGAGTGGGGTTTTTTTTTCATTTGGTCCATTGTTCGTAATGTATTTGTTCCTTTGTTTTGAAGCCGGGAGATTCTGCTTTTTGCTCTCATTCAAATTTCTGCATGCAGTCACACCACTTTGAAACCATCCATTGTTTATTAATTTCTCTCTTTATTGATAGCTTAAAATTACTCAAGAAGACTGATGGGGAAAAAACACTGTTTCATAAACAAGAGAATCAATGAGAAAATAAAGAGCGCAAAGGAAAGCTGTGTTGAACAACAACAGTGTTTAGGAATTGAAAAGAAATAAAAACGACAATACAAAGAAATCTTTTGATTTGTGAACAACATGACCAGACAAAACCAAAGTGGGCACTATTCCGGACAAAGGCGGCAAATGCCTCACACAGAAAGAGGACATCACTGACAGGTGGACTGACCATTGCTCCGAACTCTACAACAAAAAGAGCGCAGAAATCCAAAGGTGTTAACGTCACAAGGTTCGTCAACTAACAATGATTTTACAGTACACCGTGAGGAAGTCGGAGCTGCAGTGAAATCGCTGAAATGTAGAAAGGCTGCAGGCATCGACAACATCCACGCAGAACTCTTGAATCATGGCAGATTTACACTGATTTATATCTTAACAGCGGTCTGCAGGACAACCAGGC
>CM031604.1:10990707-10993207 GCA_018398815.1 Conus ventricosus | reverse complement strand
ACAGTCACTGTTAATCTATAAATGAATAGATAAACAAATAAATTAAGTAAGTAAGTAAAAAGCGGATAATGTGTATATAACTTATATATGCTAGAATCATCTCAAAATAAAACAGAGGAAATGGGCTTTCAAAGAGCGATGTCAGTTTGACTTTCTCTCGATAGATAGATAGATAGATAGATAGATAGATAGATAGATAGATAGATAGATAGATAGATAGATAGATAGATAGACAAATACATACACACATACATACATGCACACATACATACATACATGCATGCATACATACATACATAGATAGATACATACATACATTCATACGCACATACCTACATAAACACGTACATACATACATGTACACAAGTGCGAAGGCATACCATATATCCGATTACACAAAAGAAAGCATTAGAAACATGGTAAACAACATTCACAAAGAGAAACATACAGGGAGGAAAATCAATGGTAATAGAGCGCGCGCGCGCGCACGCACGCACGCACGCACGCACGCACGCACGCACGCACGCACGCACACACACACACACACACACACACACACACAGAAAGAGTAATACAGACAGGCAGATAGATAGACAGGCAGACAGAGACAGAAAGACAGAGAGGGAGGGAGGGAGAGGGAAAATAGAGAGAGAGGGGAGAGAGAATGAATGAATGACTGTTTATTCATATAGGCCTCAGCCCCTCATGAAGGGGTAAACGTACAAATATAACACTTCATCATGCAATATAAAAGACTACGGCTATGGCATGCACATCATGCAAAACTATAAAGTAGCTATTTCTCTATATTTAAAAGCCTTATACAAAAACAACGATAAATTTCGTAAAACATCAGGTTTAGTGCTTGCCATGAGTAGACTCAGTATATATAAACAAGGTTCTCGATAATATTTAGGCCCCAAAAAATTTCTCTAATTTCTTTCAACCTTTGACAACAAAGAACGAAGTGTACCTCATCTTCTTTAGACATCTGGCATAATGGACACATCAGATAGCAATCATCACAAGATTTATATCTGAAACGATGTGCATTCAAGTCAGATATACCCAGTCTAAACCTAGTCATTATATGCTTTATGCTTCAGTTTTCGGTCCATATTTGCATTCAGATATTGCTTCAAGTCATGGGTATTACAAAACGTTCTATACAAATGAAATCTTTCACTAGTGTAAATGTGGTTATTCCAGTTTTGCCATCTACAGTCAATCAAACGCTGACGAAACATCGCTATAGAGTTATTTTCATTTCCCACACCTTGATTTAACCACACGTCACCAAAACCATTGCTGTATAAACAAACGCGTACATTTGAAACCCAGTTCTTCTTTCCCCTAGCATCTAAATCATACAGCATTTTATACGCTATATTAGGTAACCTGTGTTCATCCATATGTAATTGCTTAAACCAATGTCGAAGGCAGTTAACCGCAGCATTAACATACGTGGGAAATCTGTTTGTGTCACCATATACTAAATCATTGGGAGTACGCAGATCTACTCCTAAATACTTTTACTAAATATATGAACTGATTCACAATGAACAGTGGCTTGATCGAACCCCCATATTTCTGATCCGTATGGCTGGACACGCGTATCAAAAAGTTTTATAAACAGTTCAAAGGAATTGTTATTTAGAGCATATAACTTCTGAACTATACACAACAATGCATTTTTCGCTCAACTGGCAAGATCTTTAAAAGCAGCAGTGAAACTCAGACGATTGGAGATAAATATTCCCAAATACTTGTAAACAAGGGGAGGGGAGAGAGAGAGAGAGAGAGAGAGAGAGAGAGAGAGAGAGAGAGAGAGACAGACAGACAGACAGACAGACAGACAGACAGACAGACGGATGAACAGACAGAGAGAGAGACAGACAGACAGACAGACGGACAGACAGAGAACAAACAGACGAAAGAACGAACGATCTTTTTTGAATGAGGGAAAAGAATAAGCACAATAAAGGCTGATTTACATCTTACCCTCAATGAAAAAAGGAAGAAGCAGAAGAAGCAAAAAGTGAGAGAATGAATGATCTGAACAGAGAAAGGAACACTAAACTGCGATACAAACTGTCATCCAAGAATAACATCTCACAAAAACCAGTAGGCACGAACTTGTCCAGATACATAAAAAGGGTTAAAAAAAAAAAAAAGGACGAACGTCAAAATAGGGAGGAAATGAAAAGAATGTGAAGAGGAGAGAGAGGGAGGGGAGGGAGAGGGAGAGGGAGGGAGGCAATGAGAAAGATAGACAGACAGACTGACAGAAATAGGGAGGTTTGGTCTGTTAATAACAATACTATAACGTATCTTAAAACTCTGCTGTAACGTATCTTAATATCTCTCTCTACCTTATGATCTCTATCTCTCTCTCTATTTTATAATCTCTCTTTGCCTTCATTTAACTGTAATGCCACTATTCCACAGAGGCTACGAATCCTACGAATGGCCAGGAATTGATAAACTCCGGGATTCTTAG
>CM031604.1:10973207-10980707 GCA_018398815.1 Conus ventricosus | reverse complement strand
CCAGTACTGTGTGACGTGTTCGAGATTTTCATGTAAAGTGCTCAAAAGGGTTTCTCCAATACAATATGATGTGTCTGTTATTTTTCAATGGAAAGGTTTTAAAGAGGACTGTCCAATACAATTTGTAGTGTTTGGTATTGTCCCCTGACGCCATCAGGCAAAACCAACAGTGCCGAATCGAAATCTGTCCAAATCCCAGATTTGATCACGTTCATCATTTGCTTGAATAGAATTTCTCATTTTGTCTGTTCTCGTAAAAGATCATTAAAAATGCATTCACGCACGTTAGGGTGGATGGTGTGTAAGAAAATTGTCTATCCTTCCTCTCTATGACACGGTCACGCTACGAACATGAAGTGCTTGCATAAAAACAAACTGGGTCCTCAGAGTTTGCCTCAATGTCTATCATCTGACATATCTGCACATGACACGCCTATGTGTTCGGTGTGGAATCCTTGTCATACCCCCCTGCAAAAGGATCCACCGTCAACAGAAAATTTAACAGTCACTCGAGAACAAGACAATACATCATTTCAGTCTTGGAATCGGGGGAGGGGGGGGGGGGGGGGGGGGGGGGGGGGGGGTCCTCTTTTAAAGGTCACAAATGAAATTAGTTTTCCGTTTCCGTTCGTTTGCTTGTTTGTTTGTTTGTTTTGATATTTTAGTGGGGTTTTGTTGTTGTTGTTAGTTGGTTGGTTGTTGTTGGTTTGTTTGTTTGTTTGGATATTTTAGTGGGGTTTTGTTGTTGTTGTTAGTTGGTTGGTTGTTGTTGGTTTGTTTGTTTGTTTGGATATTTTAGTGGGGTTTTGTTGTTGTTGTTAGTTGGTTGGTTGTTGTTGGTTTGTTTGTTTGTTTGGATATTTTAGTGGGGTTTTGTTGTTGTTGTTAGTTGGTTGGTTGTTGTTGGTTGTTTGGATATTTTAGTGGGGTTTTGTTGTTGTTGTTAGTTGGTTGGTTGTTGTTGGTTTGTTTGTTTGTTTGGATATTTTAGTGGGGTTTTGTTGTTGTTGTTAGTTGGTTGGTTGTTGTTGGTTTGTTTGTTTGTTTGGATATTTTAGTGGGGTTTTGTTGTTGTTGTTAGTTGGTTGGTTGTTGTTGGTTTGTTTGGATATTTTAGGGGGGTTTTGTTGTTGTTGTTAGTTGGTTGGTTGTTGTTGGTTTGTTTGGATATTTTGGTGGGGTTTTGTTGTTGTTGTTAGTTGGTTGGTTGTTGTTGGTTTGTTTGTTTGTTTGGATATTTTAGTGGGGTTTTGTTGTTGTTGTTAGTTGGTTGGTTGTTGTTGGTTTGTTTGTTTGTTTGGATATTTTAGTGGGGTTTTGTTGTTGTTGTTAGTTGGTTGGTTGTTGTTGGTTTGTTTGGGTTTTTTTTAAACTGTGAAAAATTATGACCGTCTTTCTTTCTCAGCTGATTCCAATTTTTTAATTGAAATGTACAGAGTCTTTTATTCTAAAAAAAAAAAATGGCAGTCAGAATTATTTCATCTTGACATCTCTCAAGCAATCAGAGTGGTACGAAAAAGGCCTCGTTTCCATCTGGTTCTTGGATAGGCAGTTCACTCCATCCCATTTCCCATTCCTTTCCGTCCTTCTCCATCCACCCTCAACACTCTCCATCCACGATCTAACCCCCCCCCCCCCCCCCCCCCCACACACACACACACACACACTCTCTCCCTCAGTCCCCTCTCCTCCAAGCTGGTGTTTGCCTTTCCAAATCAGAACAACAACCAGGGTCTGCGTGCAGCACGCGCTCAGAGCACACTCAAAGGCCGTTTAAGAGGCCCCCTGAAAACTTCAAAAGACTGCCCAGAAAGGATGGAGATGGTTCACGGCCGGCCTATTGAAGGACGTTACCTCCCCTTGGTGACAGGAAACTGGATCTAATGTGTTCTTGGCAGCAGCAACACACACACACACACACACACACACACACACACACACACACACACACACACACACACACACACACACACACCACACACACACACACACACAGACTTTTATTCAATAAGGCAGTATGTATGCATAATGTTATATACGGCAATGCTCCTAAAAAGATAAGCGACACGTTCAAAACTAACATCCATAGACACAATATATTTTTTATCTTTTCCCAGACAAGAAATAATCTTTATAAATCTAGTTTTTTTTTATACTCTGGTGGAAACGTATGGAACAAGTTACCAACACGCTTTAAAAGTATAAACAATAAAATCCAGTTTAAAAATAACTTGAAAAGGTATCTCATGAATGGTTCATAACTTAAATTTTCCCAAACCCTTTCAAATAAGGTTTTATGATTTTTCACAGTGTATGCATGTGTATATGTATACCTATGTACATGCTCGCGCATGCGTGTGTGTGCCTCAAAGAAATGGATATGTCAGTGTCGACAATATTCTTTGAAAATACATACGTGCACAATTTGTGAAGACAATGTACATATTGTACATAACCAATCTCTCTCTCTCTCTCTCTCTCTCTCTCTCTCTCTCTCTCTCTCTCTCTCTCTCTCTCTCTCTCTCTCTCTTCGTTACTTTCTGGATTTTCCCCTTTTCATTTGTACACTCCCTCCTACCCCCCCCCCCCCCCCCCCCCATCCATTTCTTCTCTGGTTGCTATTTTTCATTGTCTTTGATTTTCATAAATTTCTGTGATTTTTCGTCGTTTCATCTATATATATATGTGTGTGTGTGTGTGTGTATGTGTATGTATGTATATATGTATGTATATATATATATATATATATATATATATTATATATATATATATGTATATATGTATATATATATATATATATATATATATATTATGGATGGCTTGATGTAAAAAAGCGAATTTATTGCTTATTCAATGTTCCATCTGAAAATAAAATTTTGACTTTGACTTTGACACACACACACACACACGCACGCACTCACGCACGCGCACACACACACACACACACACACACACACACACACACACACACACACACACACACACACACACACACATGCACGCAAGCACACACGCACACATGTGCGCACGTGCACACACACACACACACACCACACACACACACACACACACACACACACACACACACACACACACACACACACACATTTCTTCAGGGGTCAGTATTGGGACCCCTACTCTTTTCTAATTTATATAAATGACTTACCCCTGTTTATAGAATGTTGTTGTGAAATGTTTGCTGATGATACCTCATTACAATCTCACAGTAGTAACCCTACTGAACTGGTAAATAACCTGCAGAAAAATATCAACAAGCTAATTACATGGACAGAAATGAATCATATGTCCCTCAATGCTAGTAAAACCAAATGCATGTATGTCACTACACGCCAGAAACGACAGAAAATGACATCCTCATTTGCGCCATTACATGCCCAAGGACAAAAGATTGAAGAGGTTACATCGCATAAAGTTTTAGGTGTTATCATTGACAACGATTTATCTTGGTCTTACCACATTGCGGATCTTGGAAAACGTATTTCTAAGAGAATATATCAACTTTCAAAGATAAAAAAAATTCTAAATCTTCACTCCAGAAAGATATTCTTTCATGCGCACATTCTTTCTCTTATCAATTATGCATCCACGTTATGGGATAATGCCAGTGAAACTAATCTGAAACTAGTAAGTCGTCTGCATAAAAGGGCCATTAAATTAATTCAGTTGAAATCCAATACCTTGACAAAGAGTGATTACAAAACTTTAAATATTCTTCCATTTAAAGACAGACTCTACTTCAACAAATGCTTGAGCATGTACAATGTAATGAATGGATCAGCCCGAAGATAATCTTTGAAAGCTTTGTCTTCAATAGTTACAGACATACACATAAACTGTCTCTTCCCAGACCTCTATGTAATCTTTATAAATCAAGTTTTCTGTACTCTGGAGGGACCGCATGGAATAATTTGCCTTCCTCCATAAAATCATGTCGCTCAAATATACATTTAAAAAAGCACTAAAAATGCATTTGATAGAAACTCTGCGCTTCAATTGAAGTCATTTCCATTAATACAATCCCCTTATCCCCGTCTTTCTTTCTTTCTCTCTCTCTCTCTCTCCTCTCTCTCTCTCTCTCTCTCTCTCTCTCTCTCTCTCTCTCTCTCTGTGTGCTTGAACTTGAAGTTCCAACAATAGTTTCATGATTGTTTCAGATTTCATATGAGAGTTATGTATTTGCATGAAAGAAATTGTGTGTTTTAAAAATGTTTTTTGAGCTTGTGGTTATATGTTCAATTAGTTTCTTTCTTGTTTATGAGGGCAGGATGTAAAAAAGCTGGAAAGCTTATTCTTTAACCCTCAATAAAGATAATTTTGACTTGACTTGACTTGACACACACACACACACACACACACACACACACAACACATGCACGCACGCACACACGCACGCATGTGCGCACGTGCGCACACACACACACACACACACACACACACACACACGCGCGCGCGCGCGCACGCACGCACGCACGCACGCACACACACACACACACACCATACACACACGCATGCTCACTTGAACGCACGCACGCACACACGAACACATAGCAAGAGAGAGGCAAACAGACAGACAGACAGACAGACAGACACAGAGACTCCAAACTGAGTTTATGGAATTTTCAAAAGCATTTTCAGAACGTTACGATTTACGGAAAAAATGCAGTTTATGTATGTCATTTTGACATCAAGTCCTTTCGTTTAAATGAAACTAGACTATTCCCTTACAGCTCTTAAGTCAGCATTTTTCAAAATCTTATGAATTCATTTTGTTTTCTTCGGAAATCTACTCGTGAAATGTTGAATTTTATGTCCTAAACCAACTATCTAAAGAGTCAATAATCGTACTTCAAAGTATTTTCTGCCATAAAATTGTGCCAGGATCTGTGTGAAAACAAAGTGAGTTTCTGGTGGGCAAACCCAGTTTACCGGTTTTTTGAACAGCTGATAAATCCATTTTGTAGGTTAGGAAAGGCCACCACCCACATGCACATACACGCATCGGGGGAGGAGGGGAGGCAGTGGGGGGGGGGGGGGGGCGAGAGGGGCAGACAGAAAGAGACAGACAGGCAGAGACAAAAACATACGGGAGAGAGTCGGGAAAAGAAGATGGGCCACAAGAGCAGTGGTCAGGCCAGTCTTATGCACGGAACTGCAGAGAGAGGAGACAGAGCCGTTTCCCTGGAGGACAAAGCAGCCAGGTGCCAGAGGCACGGCCCCCGGACACCGGAAATGAATCCCCGCCCCCGCAGCAGACAGCGCCACAACTCCGAGTCTTTCCTACTTTCAACGCGTTGGAGACAACAGAGCCGTCTGCCTGTCTGTCGTCATGTCCCTGTGTAGTGGTAGATGGCCAAGTGACATTTCATGGTCTGAGTCTTGCCTCTACGGACCTGTTATTCCAAGAGTGAATGCGGCACAGAGTTCGTATGTATGCGTGTAAGTAAAAGAGAGAGAGAGAGTGAGACAGACAGACAGACAGACAGACAGAGACAGAGTGAGACAGAGAGACAGAGAGAGAGGTGGGAGAGACAATTATAAAAGGAGGGGTTAAACATTGGCAGAAGAGAAAAAAAAACGTCTGCACAGAATATCCAGAAGATGCATCTATACTGAAAGACAGGAGAGGGTGGGGGGGAGCAGACAAAAACTTTCCAGACTAAATGCAGATGAGTGAGCTACGAAGGCAGGAGAACAGCACACAAGAGTAAAATCATAAACAGAGCAATAACATAAAAGGGCCAGCTGCCATAGCGAAGTGAGTAGTGTTGCAGACTTTAAGCTGGGAGGTCGTGGGTTTGATTCCCATCAGAGCCATGTGGGATCTTTCTGCCCCGACTGGCTCCTACCCAGAGTTGAGGCTGCTATGGGCTCGAGTGGGAAGACTGGGACCACACAGTCGAGTTTCATCCACTAAATGAATGCATCTCTGAGAGTGCTGCTCAAATTTCCTGACTAACACTGCAGGTGTCTGTAGCTCTCGGACCTGGTTGGTGCGGGGGTATATCATGAAACTAAGCATAGAGTAAAGCCCTGCCATGCTGTGTCGGACCACAATGGAAATCTGTAGCATCATCTTCATCATCCTCATTCTCATCAATCTCTCATCGATCACAAATTCTCATCGATCTCAAATTCTCATCGATCTCAAATTCTATGGCCCTCCATGCACTGCTCTCATGGTGATTTCAGTTTCGGTGTTCTCTCCACGTCTGTGGCCTTGGTTTGATTCCGCCAGGGTCACCGGAATCAGCAAAACTCATGAGGGATGTCATTGGACAGACGTGGTGGCACCTTCTGGGAGGGAGGGCTCATCCATGCCGGCTCCAGCTGAGCAATTATTGTCATCAGAAGGGGAATTAGTAGGTGGTGTCCTGCGTATGTTGGATCAGAACAGACACCACTGAACACCACCGAAGTGAAACAGCGGCAGTGCAGTGTCTCCTCTGGTGGGTTGCCTCTTGACAACTTGACATTGACTGCTGTCTGTGGATTGTCGGTGGCAGGGTTGTGGCAGAACGGGTTGAGCTATGGCTGAGGACGAGGGGGTTCGGAACGAGCGGGGTGTGTGTGCAATGCTGCTGAAGCGGCACAGAAGATGGGACAGCAAAAACACTGTAAAGGGACCAAAGACCACACATTTCAGGAACATAGAAATGCAGGAACAAAGGCCTGGGAGGTCACAGGCTTGGAAGGTCATGTCCTTGGAGGAACATCAACCTGGGGACAGGGTGATGGGAAGCACGGAACATGTGGAGGCCATGGTCCTACAACAAAGGAGTCTATCACATCTCCCCTACTCCCCTGTCCAAGCCCAGATTAGAGGGGATAATTCCAGCCACCTGGGGCCTTTGATCAAAAGATTCACAGCTTCAATGCCAGACTCTGGCACCGTTCCCAAGTGACTGGAATGAGTGCGGCAAAATATTGGATGGCCCTTAATGTCTAACGAGTGTCTGCTTTCTTGCCTTTGATCTACCAGGTTGCCCTGGCAACCAGCGAGCGCCGACGACACGTGGACTGATGGATTATGTCCCTTGAAAGTGGAAATCTAAGTGAGGAGATACTTCAATAGAGAACAAAGCCACACGCCAGCGTAACTGCTATTTGGCCACTTTTGAGCACTGAGCAATACGTTGGGACCAGAATCGTTCATGTGGCCAGCCAAGATACAAGTTGCCACAAATTTAATTAGAATAATTCCGCGGACAATGATTTTGACTTTTATATTCAGCTTTTTGCCATTTCCTTTGAACAAAGCGAATTGGCTGATTTCGGGTCTTTGTATCACTTGTTGCTAGATTCTCCGTGCTCACCTGAGGTTCCTGTTACGTACGACCAGCTTAATGTTACTACCGTCAGGAAAGTGTATCACTTAAGCCATTAGTCATCGGCGGACGGTTTGAGGTTCATAACGGACGTCTGTCTGGGCAACAAAGAATGAAAAACGGCCTTAGGACCGAGACTCACGACTCGCTGCTA
>CM031604.1:10953207-10968207 GCA_018398815.1 Conus ventricosus | reverse complement strand
CAACTGGCGCAGGCGAGCGAGGAATTCGAAAGAATGCTAGAAAAAATTTCGCTTTCACCTTTACCGTTGTGCAAGAAAATTGAGGCTGTAAACGTCATGGCTTCTTCAAAATTGACCTTTTATTACAGCAATTCAAAATTCACAGAAAAACTCCTGAAGAATCTGGAAGATAAGATAGTTGATTTTGTTCGCATTCATCTCAAGCTGAACTCTTCTACCAATCGAGCGCACATGTTCCTTCCCGAAAACAAGGCGGCCTTGGTCTGTTGAAACCAAGTACCATGTACTACGCCAAACGCATCTCCTTCCTGATCTCTGTTCTGAACAGTGATGACCAACATGTCAGAATGGTAGCGCGCAACAGTTTCCATCTCCACATGGAAAAGAGAAAAGTGCCTCACGCAGATCCAGACGACAGCAATTTTGGAGGATATGCCACAGACCCCGAAGGGAAGTTAAGGAAAGGCAGCAAGGTCAACTGGTCACGTTCTTCCTTCGTTGAGCTCCATGAGCTGTGTGTGCGACTGGATCTTAAGCTGGAATTCGATGAACACAGCGACAGTTTCGGAGTAGTACTCCCAGCTTCTGATGATGGGGTAGTTCAAATGCGCTACAGTAATTCTAAACAATTGTACAGCGCAATCAAAAGAATGCAAATGGACAAAGATACACACCATTTTCAGCAGCTGCAACAACAAGGAGAATCACCCGGGTTGCAATTCCGAATGCGGCAGTGACCCACTCCATAGGACACCCCCACCAACACCAACATCAATGACCAAATAACCAGGTTCATCAGCAAGGGACGTCTACAGTGCTGGAGACCAATGCAGTGAATAACATATACTATCCTGCTACTTACCGGAGACAGTGTGCTTTGTGCGGGTTTCGTTCTGACACAAATTCCCATGCCTTGAATGGATGTCGTAAAACTGAGGGCCTCTACACACAAAGACACGACAGATGCGTTGAGATCATCAGAAAGGAGCTACAGAAATGCATTGCGACGGATTTTGTGGATGTTTTTCAAAATAGGCCTGTCTCAGTAAACGGTGTTTGAAGATCTGCCAAGGCTGAAACCTGATCTATGCTTCATCGACCATCGAAACTCGGTGGCATTCGTCATCGAGGTTTCAAATCCATTTGACACTTTCATACAAACATGCTATGAGAGCAAATTTCAAAAGTACATGCCTCTTTGCTATGCTCTTAGTGATGCCGGATTTAGCACGAAAGTGGTTGTTCTTGTAATGGGTTCACTAGGCATAGTTCATAATAAAAGAGTGGTTTCAGGACTTTCAATGTTAGGTCTGCCCATAACAAAATGTAAACAACTCGCAAAATACTTGAGCATGTTGTCATGATTGGGTCTAGGCGTGTTTGGTCAAGGCGGAATCACCTCATGAACCAGCATTGAAACTGACAGATGATGACTTTCAAAAATGTGCTTTAACCTGAAGTTAACTCCCGGATTCTCCCGTTGCAAGTATAAGAGGGTATCAGCTGACTAAAGCACTGACGGACAAAGAATTGGAGCCAGCCGGAGAGAGAAAGGGCGTGGGGACAGAGAGAGAGAAAGAGGGGGAATAGAGAGAGAGAGAGGAGAGAGAGAGAGAGAGAGAGAGAGAGAGAGAGAGAGGAGAGAGAGAGAGGAGAGAGAAGAGAGAGAGAGAGAGAGTATGTGAAAGATAACTTTTATCGATACGCCCGCAATCTGGACTACTGTGCATTGTTGTTGATTTGACAAGTTGATGCATTAAAGTAATTGATATGTATGTATGTATGCATGTATGTATGCATGTATGTATATGTATATGTCTATGTATGTATGTATGTATGTATGTATGTATGTATGTACGCATGTATGTATGTATGTATGTATGTATGGATGGATGGATGGATGGATGTATGTATGTATTGTATGTATGTATGTATGTATGTATGTATGTATGGTATGTATGTATGTATGCATGCATGTATGTATGTATGCCTGTATGTATGCATGTATGTATGAATGTATTATGTATGTATGTATGTATGTATGTATGTATGTATGTATGTATGTATGTATGTATTGGAGAATGGGGCAAAAAAGCAAAAGAAAGAATGGACGAACAAACATATCGCAGTTGTAGCCAAGGAACGAAGAAAGACTCCTGCAGGCATTATACACACACCCTGGTCATTCTGGTGGTATCAGTGCAGTGCTGCACAGGTCGCTTCTTCCACTCTTCCAGAATGCTAATCCTCGTATCATGCCGTATCATTTAAGCTGGATGCAGAAGTCCAATCTGGATACGGTCGTAATGGTGCCACCGATTTCAACTCTGCTGCAACTTTCTGTCTGCTTCTTGGAGAAAGAGCTTGGTGTGTGTCTACAACAGAAACTGTTCAAGGTAGAGTACAAGCGTTTCAACGGATAGTTCTGGAGGTACAGATGACTGTCAAGCTCCTTGAATTCCGTGTGGCTGACAATACGCCCTGCCATTGCAGTTAAAGGGGTGTTTAACATCGATTGTTAACAGTTTTAAATCGGGCAGGTTTTAGAATGAGTTCACTTTCAATAGGCGTGGAATGCTGTTCAGAAGAGGCATTGTTTGGAATTTTTTCTTCCAACCCTTGTCCTTTCATGCATTTATTTTATTCACTTCTTTAGCTTGGCTGTGTCTGGAGTGGCACCGTCTTCATCTGTCCGTGGGCAGGGAGTGGTTGGGTCTGTGGGGTGTGCTCGGCAGCTGGAGGGTGGTGTTTTTCGCCGGTGGGCTCTGCAGTCATGAAATACGGGCTGGTACACACATGGGGATGCTACTTTAAGGCTGTTATGAGCTGCATCCTGTAGTCTAATTTACCTCTGTTCAGGAGCAGTTATGTCCCTTGATATCTTAATGGGAGTGTCCTGCGCGTGCCTGTACCCATCGTCAACACAGCGCAGGCCTCCAAGGGTGGTACAGGGCTGCTCTAAAGGCAGGTGAAGACGGTGCTTCTCTGGGTCCTCCCCAGCACTTCGGGTTGTTTCTTTTTCTTCTTTGCCTTAAATAGGCTGACCCTGGAGAAAGGTCCAGTGACGGTGAGGAAAGACCCACTGACCACAGGGAAAGTCCTGTTGACAGTGGGAAAGACTACAACTTTGGATTCTCTCTTGAGGGCACATAGACCGTTTTGGCGAAAGCTTGGCTGTGTCTGGAGTGGCACCGTCTTCATCTGTCCGTGGGCAGGGGTGGTTGGGTCTGTGGGGTGTGCTCGGCAGCTGGAGGGTGGTGTTTTTCGCCGGTGGCTCTGCAGTCATGAATACGGGCTGGTACACACATGGGGTGCTACTTTAAGGCTGTTATGTGCTGCATCTGTAGTCTAATTTACCTCTGTTCAGGAGCAGTTATGTCCCTTGATATCTTAATGGAGTGTCCTGCGCGTGCCTGTACCCATCGTCAACACAGCGCAGGCCTCCAAGGGTGGGTACAGGGCTGCTCTAAAGGCAGGTGAAGACGGTGCTTCTCTGGGTCCTCCCCCAGCACCTTCGGGTGTTTCTTTTTCTTCTTTTCTTTTCCTTTTTTTTTTAATCGCTGGCTATTTCTAGAGAGAGAGAGAGAGAGAGGAGAGAGAGATGTGGGGGGATGGGGGACTAGATAGGGACGCAGAGATGAGTTTTGACGTGGATCTAGGCGCAGTGAAGACTGTCCGGAGAAAGAGGGAAAGGCCTGGTGGTTGGCTGATTACTCCTTTGTTCTCTGTCACGCCTTCGTCTGCTGCCTCTCCCCCGGTGAAGGTAATTTGGCGAGATGATTTCCCCCGCCTCAGTCTCCGCTCAAGCCCACCAGCCCATCACGGATAACACACGGCTGCCACAGGCATCGACAGTGCCTCACATACAGACATATTTTGGTCATGAAACGAGACACCCCCTTTCCTCCTCCTCTCTCCACAATTCCTCCCACCCCAATCCCATCTCATCCCCCCCCACCCTCCCTCTGCCCCCCCCCCCCCCCCTCCCCTGTTCTCAAGAAAAGTTTGGCATTTAAGATCAATTTGTCATCCATGAGTGAAAAGCGGCGAGTACATTTACTGGAATGTTTTATGTAGCAGTAGTTCAGTTTTTGGCATCATTTAACTGCATAATTAGTTATTCAAAGATTTCTTAGGTCGCGGTTCCAGTCGTGACGGCACGAGCTGCCTTTGTCACTCAAACATTGCAGTGGTTGTGCCACAGGATATCTGTCACTCTGATATCACATTGGTTGTGCCACAGGATATTTTGTCTCTCTGATATTACATTGGTTGTGCCACAGGATATCTGTCACTCTAATATTACTTAGTTGTGTCACAGGATATCTGTCACTCTAATATTACATTAGTTGTGTCACAGGATATCTGTCACTCTAATATTACATTAGTTGTGTCACAGGATATCTGTCACTCTAATACATGTATTACATTAGTTGTGCCACAGGATATCTGTCACTCTGATATTACATTGGTTGTGCCACAGGATATCTGTCACTCTGATATTACATTGGTTGTGCCACAGGATATCTGTCACTCTGAAATCACATTTGTTGTGCCACAGGATATCTGTCACTCTGAAATCACATTAGTTGTGCCACAGAATATCTGTCACTCTGAAATCACATTAGTTGTGCCACAAGATATCTGTCACTCTGAAATCACATTAGTTGTGCCACAGGATATCTGTCACTCTGAAATCACATTAGTTGTGCCACAGAATATCTGTCACTCTGAAATCACATTAGTTGTGCCACAGAATATCTGTCACTCTGAAATCACATTAGTTGTGCCACAGAATATCTGTCACTCTGAAATCACATTAGTTGTGCCACAGGATATCTGTCACTCTGAAATCACATTAGTTGTGCCACAGGATATCTGTCACTCTGAAATCACATTAGTTGTGCCACAGGATATCTGTCACTCTGAAATCACATTAGTTGTGCCACAGGATATCTGTCACTCTGAAATCACATTAGTTGTGCACAGGATATCTGTCACTCTAATATTACATTAGTTGTGCCACAGGATATCTGTCACTCTAATATTACGATCGTCGAGACATGCCTAGTATCTGTCATTTAAACTTTGCAGTTGTCATGAGGTGAGTATTTGTCATCCTGTCCATACAATCGCCAAGGCGAGGTGTTCTCCCCCAAGGGGCGTCAACCCCAATTCCACGATGAAGTTCTTTGAGACAACACAGTGTCCTGCACTACAGTGCAACTGACCGGTTGCGGAAAGAAATTCGGGGGAAGATAACGCCTGTCTATCCATTGCAAGGAGAGTTACTTGTTTCTCAGTTTCTGACTCAAGCAAATAGATGTAGAGTCAAATATTTGAACTGAAGCCTACACCAGGTTAACGATCGACTGTCTATGTTACAGGCGCACCGTCAAACACCTGTTTTAGGTGGGTTTTTTTTTCCTCCTCAGATTCAATTGTTAAACTGTCTGATGGGACAACAGTTCTTTGCGCGTACCCACCAGCGGCAAGTGTCCCATGAAAATAGCGGAGTTACTCTCGCGGAACGTGATCTCTAACGCGGATTACCTCCCATGCTGATTTCCGAACACCGTCTATTCAATGAATTGTCATACAATAGAATACAATGCAATGCCAGTAGAAAGAAAACTCATGGAGAGCGTGGCAGCAGAGAGTCCTCAGAAGAGAGGCCCCCTTCCAGCAAGTATTTCGGCCCTTATCTCCTGACACTCTAGGGGGGTTGGGCCACACCCGGTTCATGACTCCGGATGTCCCTCTGCTGCCCCATACAATAGAATACAATGCAATGCGATAACATACAATATGATATAATATAATACAAGGCCATACAATGATACACCACACGAAATTTGCAACCACAAAAAAAGATCGACAGAACCAATAATCAGCTGTGGGGTGTGTGTGTGTGTGTGTGTGTGTGTGTGTGTGTGTGTGTGTGTGTGTGTGTGTGTGTGTGTGTGTGTGTGTGTGCGTGTGTGTGTGTGTGTGTGTGTGTGTGTCCGTGCGTGCGTGCGTGCGTGCGTGCGTGTGTGTGTGTGTGTGTGTGTGTGTGTGTGTGTGTGTGTGTGTGTGTGTGTGTGTGTGTGTGTGTGTGACCCCTTCCTTCCTTCCTCCACCCTACCCTCTTCCAATCTGTGTGCAAAATGACTGAAAAAAAGCAGCAGCAGCAGCAGCAACAACACCCCTACCACCAACAACACCACCACCAACAACAACAACAGCAACAACAACAACAACAACGACAACAACAACAACAACAACAACAACGGCAGCAATAACAACAACAACGACAGCAACAACAACAACGACTGCGACGACGATGACGACGACGACAATGATTGCAACGATAAAAGGCAGTCCCCGTGTCCTGATAGTGGACTAGCTGTGGATAAAGACAACAGCAACAACACCAACAACGATGACGACGACGACAACAACAACGACGACGACGACGACAACAACGATTGTAACGATAAAAGGCAGTCCCGTGGGCCTGACAGTAGACTAGCCGTGGAGGAAGAATCAGGCGACGAGCCCCACTCTCCCGGGCTAAGTGGGGGTGGCCAAAATCAATTTCCACATCTCTCGACTGGCGGTGGAACGTTGACAGTCCCACCACACACACACACACACACACACACACACTGCCCCTCTCTCTCTCTCTCTCTCTCTTCTCTCTCTCTCTCTCTCTCTCTCCTGTCGTCGTCGTCACGGACTCCACCAATTTCTTTTTAATTCATCAATCGGCCTGTCCGTCCGTCTGTCTGTCCGTCTGTCTGTCTGTCTGTGTCCGTCTGTCTGTCTGTGTCCGTCTGTCCGTCTGTCTGTGTCCGTCTGTCTGTCTGTCTGTCTGTCTGTCTGTCCGAATGTCTGTCCACCGACTGTGGTTGGGTGGGTGATGGTTCATTTCGATTTGGGGGTTGTTTTCTTTTTTTCGTTTTTTTGTTTTGTGTTTTGTTTTTTCTGTGGAGGGGGATGGAGGAGGGGGGTAGGGGGTGGACGAGGAGTTGGAGAGGGGTATTGGTATTGATTGGCAAAAGCTCGTGACTTAGCGGCCCTAACTTGTTTGTTTACTTATCCGTTTCATTTCATTGTAAAATGATAGGTGTTAGGTATCTACTGGTGTTGAATGAACAAATTATAAAGAAAAAAAAGTGTCATATGTTTCCATCTATATATTTTGCGCATGGGTCCGGGTCCTATGTACCCAGGTCTTAAGTCGCTGGTTCATAGATGTCCACGTCCTACAGATTCATGTCAAGGGTCCAGGTCCTATGTACCCAGGTCGCTAGTTCATAGATGTCCACGTCCTATAGGTTCATGTCTTATGGGTCCAGGTCCTATGTAGCCAGGCCCTAGGTCGCTAGTTAATAGATGTCCACGTCCCATAGGTTCATGTCAAGGGTCCATATCCTATGTAGCAGGTCCTAAGTCGCTGGTTCATAGATGTCCAGGTCCTATGGGTTCATGTCATGGGTCCAGGTCCTATGTAGCCAGGTCCAGATCGCTGGTTCATAGATGTCCAGGTCCTATGGGTTCATGTCATGGGTCCAGGTCCTGTGAGTCAGGTCTCGCAGTGGTGGCGGAAGAATATTTTGTACTGGCGAGGGAAAGCGGGGGGGGGGGGGGGGGGGGGGGGGGGGCAGAACGATAAGTATTTTGACATCACCACTATGGTTTATCCTCCTAATTTGAATAAAGCGGATGGTGGGAGGAACGGGGGAGGGGGGGTGGTCATTGAAGCTATGTGCGTCGTTCTCTTTTCTTCCAAATTCTTGTAACAGTGGGTAGGAGGGGAGGAAAGGCCAATACGTAACATGCGGTCTTTTTTTTTCATCCGAAGAAGCAAAATGGCGCCATCTGATGCAACCCGAGCCAAGATATTACCCCTTATACATCTGTAAAACCTCCCCTTGTTCCTACTGTAAGAAACCCACAAGGGGAGATCGGGTTCGGGAGAAAGTTGACTAGGTTCATCCAAAAAGACAAATGAGTCAGGCCCAGTGAAGATTTTCTTTCTTTTAATTTGGTCTACGGCTTTTTGCACATAAAAGGGGCTGGTGACAATGCCCAACAAAAAGGAAATAGGGAAAAAACAAAGGTAAAGGGGAAAAAAGGGAAGAATAAAGGTAGAAGTAACGACAAAGGGGAAAAGAAAAAGGAAAAGGGCTCTAGCAACCGTGGCCTGTCAATGAAAATGCAAACGAACGTAAACCACAAATGCATCTTACACCATTGCATAGCTCACATACATCCGAATCATTTCATAAGTTCTTCCACGTGACAGAAAAACATCATTTAGCAAAATTACGAAGCTAGGTCAGTCTCGGGGATGAAGTATCCCTCATTCTACTGCAAGCCAGAGCATATCATTCAGGAGACACATAATCAGGAATGCGCTATACTATGGTATTCAGAACCATAGGTTCAGCACTATAGCTCTTTTGTCTCTTGCATTGGATTTGCACAGAAGTTATCAACAATGATAACCTATCCAAACAAAAACTTACCGAGTGACACAACGACCACTCTGAAACCAGGGTGAACCTAACCTCCAAGACACGGTTCAACCCTGTGCTGCCCTAAGTCAGAACAGCAATGCCAATTATGTGGGATTCACATCCCTAACACAATTATTTCACCTCATTCCATGTGTTCCATCATAACTGCTCATCCTTCGCTTCTATAATTAAGCAACATGGGATAACAGACTGCATCCCCAAATTACAACCAGTCAAAGGAATCGACTGTGAAACTAATCAAGCGCAACACAACACTTCGACTCATGAAATGAAAAACATGAAACAGCAACAAAGAAATATGCCAGTTTCCATCGACATTAAAGGCAAACAGCCTATATAGGCAACAAGCCTGTAACCTTCGTCATGTATATAAGGCAGACAGATACCTATAGCCGGTTATGGTAACATGTTCTTCAGAAAAAGAATATATACTTAAGAGAGAGAGAGAGAGGAGAGAGAGAGAGAGAGAGAGAGAGAGGAGAGAGAGAGAGAGAGATGGCTTATCGCTCCGGTCAAAAAGCAATGCAAATCATCTTTTACCATAGCCCATAAGTCAATAACACATCACAATATGGTTTCACCGGCCATCATTTAACGACTCCTGTCTCAACTGCTCAATTATAAAATTCTACAAACACCACTAATAGTCTGTCTACTACATCACTACATTATTTGCTTATTCACTTATTACTTAACAATTTACAATAAACATAATACTGATAAGGACTCCATAACCTCTGTATTTTATCTCATTTATTTATATTTTTATTGTCACAGAACTGAATCCTTAACTGAATTTCTATCCTGCAATTAAGTAGGTCTTTCCTTCAATTGTGAACTCGACTTCTAAAACAATTTCAAAATCTTAGTGCTCAATAAGACCCATAGAAAACCCAAAGGGTCAAGAACACAAAGCATGGAACAATCAAATCTCATTTCATGATAACAATGCGCACATAGCAAAACACAAAGTACATAGTACTTAGATGCACGGCCAGAATACAGAAATGGAAAAAATGCATCAACTTACATTTTCTGGTGCCATCAGAACACCATCACCACACTTCACAGACTAAGGTGTCGTCCTCTCGTTTGAGATTTGGGGCCTGACTGAATAACTCCGTAACTTCAAGAGCACCCACGCTTCCCCTAGCGTCACCTAGGGACGCCATCTGTCAGATCCCTACGCCTCATGAATATTTATAAGGGTCTTACATGTTTAACTGCAACTATTAACTACAAACTTCATATCACCTACATGTCCCTCTAACCTAAGCATACAACATCTTCTCAAACATTGCGTGATCCTAGGTCTCACAAGTTTGAAATAAAAAATAGTAATCAGAACTATTTCCTTAAAATTACAGGATGACGAACAACCTAAAAGTAAGCCCATCCCACAACTACTGGTCTTCCTCTTACATAATGGGGCTGGCACCCCCACAAAACTTTCCCCGGTCTCTTCCCCGGTCTACTCGAGAGTATTCCCTCTTTGGCATTTCCGGCCCGTCGCCGGTCAGTGCCTACAAAGGGATTCCTCCTTAGATCGCCACACCACTGGGCGAACTCATCGGGGGTCATCAGACTACTCCCTTGGTTAATCTAAACATCAACCATGGCACTCCTCAGTGGAAGCACACAAGAATCTCTGGTCTCCTTAGATCGCCACACAACTGGGCGAACTCATCGGGGGTCATCAGACTACCTCCCTCGGTTAATCTAAACATCAGCCATGGCACTCCTCAGTGGAAGCACACATGAATCTCTGGTACACCATAGGTGTGGTGTACACATCTTACACACAAAATATCAGTCACGACCGCACTATAGCCTGAATGTGTTCAAAATACGTGTGGGTTTTTGTTTGTTTGTTTGTTTGTTTGTTTGGGGGGTTCCTTTTTTGTTGTTGTTTGTTTGTTTTGTGTCTTTCTTTGGGGGGAATCCCTTTCTTTGTCTCTTTTTGGTAATTCGGCGTCTCAACGGCTTCAAATCGTGGTGGTGGGGATAGGAAGCAGAATGTACTCTACTTTTCCCCCCATCCCCAAGCCCTGTGTTTTCGGGAAGGGGAGGGGGGGGCGAGGGGGTTGGGGGGTTGGGGGGTGGGGCTGGCCTCCCTGATTCCGACGTTACTGGTTTCTAAGCAGGCACAGAAAACATAAAAGGAATTTCTGCGGTATGTCTTTTTGTCTTTTCCATAAGCTTTGTTGAGCGGTTCAGTATAGCCTGAAATAAGGGTATGTTGTTTGATCTTATGGGCGGGAGGGAAGGGGGGGGATAAAATTTTTGATGTTTAACGAAATTTTCATTTCACTGTGATTACCGAGTTAAAGAGCTTTTATCTGAGATTTATAACAGTGTATTTAAACGTTTGCAAACAATTGACGCCTGTTTGCCAAAAGAGGGAAATAGTGACCGCTTGAACAACTGTCTTGTCTGTCGGTTTGTATGTGTGTATACGACTCCTGTTTGTTGGCTTCACCTCTAAGGAAAATCGCACCCATGAGTAATATAAAACTATTCCCTCATTTGCCTTTGGGTCGGGGTAAGCTCCCTTGATGATGAACAATGACAGGTGTGTGCTCGCCCTTTTTCAACTGCAAGCAAGTTTGTACAACTCGATGCTGACTGTTTAACAAGACAAATGTTTGGTTTTGAACTTCCCCCATCTACGAGCAGATCCTGACAACTATTCACCCCACACAACAGTCGTCCCACCAGGCCACGCTGCCATAACAGCAACAGTGAGCTGAAGAAGACAGGGCGACCCTGTCGAAATATTCTCAAAGTAAGTCTTTGATTCTGAGTCTAAATACGTTTCTAAAGACAAATGTTTTCTATATGAATGAAGCTGGCAGAGATCTAGATCAAAGATTTCATCAACCTTGTATCTAATGCAGCTCTTCTTTCCATTTCGATCCACCTCAAAGTTTCAAATGGCAGGGGGGGGGGGGGGGGGGGGGGGGGGGGGGGGGGGTGTCAGAAAGAACTTCTTTTCCACCCACGAGCTGGCTTTTTTTTTTTAATGCTCCATAGGTAGTAAAATCTTCTGATTGGTGCCTGAAATGGTCGGCATTCTCATTGCAGTAGAGAGCAGTGGGTTTGTTGCTTTTACCTTTTACGTCACTACAGACGGTAACGACGGTCACATGCGCAAGACCTCCCTCCCCTCTTGGTCTGCCATCTCCCATCCCTCCCTCTTCTCACACACACACACACACGTGCCCGCGCGTGCGCACTAGCACGCAGGCGCGCGCGCTCACACACACACGCACGCGCGCGCGCACACACACACACACACACACACACACACACACACACACGCACACACACACACAGAGTGAAGAAAAGACACCCTGGGCTTTCCGTAAAACAAACAATGTTATTGAAAATTAACATCCCACATCATTTTTGTTTTCTTCGCCAGCATCAAATTCCAGCATAATTATGTGTTTGCTATTCTCAGTTTCTTTGAGTTCTGTCAATTGTTCAGTCGCTTCTTTATCGTGTGTGACATTTCTTTCATTCGGCGTGTTAACATAGTTGCATTATTTTTTTTAACTTGAAGACATATCCGTTACAATAGGCGATAGCGATGGAGTCCTTGATACTACAGTAGTCTGTTGCTTTTGAGAGGGAAAGAGAGGAGGGGGGGGGTGGGGGGAGGGTGACAAATCAAAGGAAGCAGCGTTTAAAATAACTCCCGACGAGAAAGGCCTAATCATTAAAAAAAACAAAAACAAAAAAGTGTGGAGAATGCAACGAACAGACAAACTAGACAACACGTACATCTCCACAAAACCGCCCTCTTTCCAAAATACAGGGGTCTGATTCCAAACAATTTACTAGTCACACTTCTTGATTCAAAGACTCTATTTACAATAATGTTTTTGAGCGCATTCGTAAGTTTTAACTTCCACACAAGTTTAACTCCCTAATGCGGTTACCCTCTGTAGTCTGTCTGCGCCTTTAAAATAAATAAATAAATAAAAAGACTGAGAGAAAGAAAACTTTGGAAGAAAAAAAAGAATAAATGATCGATTCTCATACAGGTTTGACTGGTTTTATTTCTTCATCATGACATGGTCTTTAAAATGTCTCGACGTTTCTAGTTTGCTTCTCTGCGTCTTTTCTGACACCTGCATTTCAAGAGGATAAAACCGTAGATCAAATTTTCATGATCGGCTATTTGTCTTTACACGAAAATGGAATTTGGCGCAGCCATCGATCTGACAGAGCAAAACACAGTGGCATCACTCAGTATGGGCCAAAATGGAACTCGACCTCATCAATGGGGCATTCTCTGCACAGACCGGCGTAGACATAGCATGAAGGCTCTTGCCAAAGGCTTAGTTAGCAGGGAGAGGCATGGAGTGAGGACTCTGAAGGCTCTTGCCAAAGGCTTCGTCAGCAGGGAGGGGCTGTATAGCTTGTGGGCTCTTGCCAAAGGCTTTGTTCACTGGGACGGGCTTAGAGAAAGAGGCCTGAAGGGTGCTGCCAAAGGCTTCGTCAGCAGGGAGGGGCTGTATAGTTTGTGGGCTCTTGCCAAAGGCTTTGTTCAGTGGGACGGGCTTAGAGAAAGAGGCCTGAAGGGTGCTGCCAAAGGCTTCGTCAACAGGGAGAGACATTGAGCGAGGAGTCTGATGGTTGTTGCTGGGACAGAGGAGCCTACAGGCGGTTGTCAAAAGCTTGTTTAGCTGACAGAGGCTTGGAGAGAGAGGCCTGGAGGCTCTTCCCAAAGGCTTCTTCAGCCTTTCGTTTACCCGGTGTTCTCTTCCCGTCAGGAAAATCTGGGTTGAATGCAGGTCCTCTCCTCTGCTTCCTGTGGCTGGTGTCGTCACGTCAATGTTGATAAAACGTCCACACTCTGTTCCCTGTGCTCAGGGCTTCCCGGAGTCGTTTTCCACTGTTGACGGCTTTCACTGGTCTGTTCCCAGTGTTGACGGCTTTCATTGGTCCGTTCCAGTGTTGACGGCTTTCATTGGTCCGTTCCAGTGTTGACGGCTTTCATTGGTCCGTTCCCAGGGTTGACGGCTTTCACTGGTCCGTTCCCAGTGTTGACGGCTTTCATTGGTCCGTTCCCAGGGTTGACGGCTTTCGTTGGTCCGTTCCCAGTGTTGACGGCTTTCACTGGTCCGTTCCCAGTGTTGACGGCTTTCGTTGGTCCGTTCCCAGTGTTGACGGCTTTCATTGGTCCGTTCCCAGTGTTGACGGCTTTCATTGGTCCGTTCCCAGTGTTGACGGCTCACCTCGGCCTGGTACGAATGGCATGGTGGGTCCTGACTCCAGGACAGAAAATCGGCCTTGGGGTTAGATGCAGGTTTCCCTAGAAGAACAAAACCAGGCGATGCAGACGACTCTGTCACGGTGCTGCTCAAAGCACGCTGAAGGGGGGTGTCACCGGAACCGGATGGTCAGGTCCGATAGGAACGTCCACAGCAGTTCCAGTATTCTGGCCACCAACTGAAACGTCCTGCTCTGAAGATTTGTGCAGAAACGCCAGATCTGATTTTGTCTCACGGGTGACAGGAGATGCACCCAACGAAGAACTGCCAGGTGACGACTCCCGAGACCGACGGGCCTGACACACAGCAGAGGGACTACCTCCAGCCATCACGTTCCTCCACTCCTGCCCGCAGCGCCGACCCACGATCTGCGGCAATGTCCACACTCTCCACTCGTCACTGTCAGGCGATGGAGGAGGAGCCGGCGGAGAACGGCCATGCTTGCGGCTACAGCAGGGAGGAGACCCTGCGCCGTCGTGAACGAAATTTGAACCGACGATCCTCACGAACGTGTCAAACCTGGGAGCCAGGAAGGTCGCGGCCGGACTGTCAGGTGACGGTGGGGAACTTGCCGAGGACTTTCTTCTCCGCGGCGGAGGTTTCAGGGGACGTTTGAAAGGTGAGGAGTCGCTTGCGGAGGAGTTTCGGATCCCCTTCCTGTCACAATGCAGCAGTCCCATGTCATTTTCCTTGGAATCTTCGGTTCTCTCTGAAGGATCAGATCCGGAAGCCTCACTGATGAAAAACCTAAAGTCCATTCTGGTCGATGTGCCTCAGCTTTCTCTCGGCTTCAACACCGCCAAGCTCTGGACATTCTGAAAACGAGAAGGGAATGAATTAATTTGGTGCTAAAAGCATAATAACGGTCATTGACAGCTACGTGGACAATGGAATGACGGAAACGACGACAATGTCTTGATCAAAATGACACTTGTCGCTTGACTCATGATGCAAATCAGCCATCATTCTTCAGAAGACCAACAGTTCGCGGGGGTGGGGTAGGGGGTAGGAGGTTTCAACGTTTGAAATGCACGACATTAATTAGCTGGATCATAATGACCAGATGGCATGGAAGATTGCGCCCACCCACATGAACAACATAGTTCACTCCTTTTTGAAAACAAAGTACACTTTAAATTAAAGAGTCCACCATTGTGAAAACTGACAGATGCTGACGGCTCTACACATCT
>CM031604.1:10925707-10948207 GCA_018398815.1 Conus ventricosus | reverse complement strand
TTAGCGCATTTGTTAGCGTTGACAAAAGGTTGATCTAACATGACACAATATCCTCCAGTTCTTGATTTATTTGGCGGTAAGTATAGGCCTATCGATGGTGGTTCTGATATCATCATTGAGTTTGAGTTGGATTGGGAAGATCCTGATCGTGGGCTCCCCTTGCGCTGTGATATTCATCGCCGGGCGATTTGAGTAATGTTTATCCTTCTTCGCGATTCAAAGATTTCAGCCAGTGATGTGGTCCGGTAAATCTTCTATGCACATTTAGCATTCCGGCCTGTATACATACCATCCATATCACAAGTCACTTTGTTTGCTAAATGTTATCGACCTTTTTCTGGCCGTATCAGCTGACGGACAGACGGAAATAGCAAATCAAAGTAGATATGAAATGAGGCAGGGAACAGTAAACAGTAAATGATAAACAAGTAGGGCAAGCAAATCAAGTTTACGGAGCCCCGACTCTATTCAAAATCCACTAGAAAACTTCCCTCTGAGAGAGCGGTTCTTTCCTTCAAATGAGCCCGAAATGGTTAATTAACTTGTGTGTTTGGTACTTAAAGAACATTCAGAGGGTTTTCTGATCGAATCCACTCTGACTTCGATGGAATCAAAACACGACAGACAGAAATCCTTTGAAGGCGAGCGAGTGCCAAAACCAGGGACCAGGCCTTTGATCTTTGAGGCTTGCTAGAAATTCTTTTCAGGAAAGAATGGGGAATGTAAAGTTGGAAGAAGGAAAAGGGAAGTATCGGAAGTCTTTCGCATTTATATGATTTTCATAATGAATATTGCATTAAAAAAAAAAACACAGTAATTATGAAGGCGAAATCTATATTTACCCCCTGTGCACTTTTCTGTGTGAAATACGGAAAGCATTCTTTTCTTTTTCAAAGTAGCATGCTCATGGGTACATGCAATTTTGAAAAACTTGCCTTTCCCTTCAAGCAGAAGAGTACACAGGGGTAAATGTAAACATTCCATAATGGAGACCGTATTTTCAACCTTACCACATATGCCTACCCGAATTGAGGCACGTATTGAAGAGTGGTGCAGTGGCCGGGGAAGAACTGTGACCAACTGCCTCACGTCCTCCCAAACAGCAGTGGAATACGGATATAGTGTTCCCCCACAGTACTCAACTGTACTCAGTTAACGGACAGTCCGGCACGAAGTGGTTGTCCATTTCTTCGCCTTGTTAACGACGTGAGCACAGCTCATAGCACATTTCCCTCCTCTCCTTCATTTTGGAATTCTCACTATAACTGCCGGGTGTTAGCCATTTTGCAACAGACGTCAGACTATTCTATCTGTGGAAAGGGAGTGAAGGGGCAAGTGGCGAGTCCATCAGGACACTCCCCCCCCCCCCCCCCCCCTTCCTCCTAACCCCCACCACCGCTCTCTCTCTCTCTCACACACACACACACACCTCCTTCATGCTCAAAAACTGATCAGCCATTGCAGACCTCTAAATAGAACTCAGACCCATCCATACCAACACCCACACCCCCTTCCCTCTTGGACGCGTGGTCCGCCCTGTGCTTCCATTAAACTTTTAACAATTGAACAGCAGATGACGTTCTTTGTATTCCACCATTAACCCTTTCACCACAAATGTGACAATGACAAGGCTCACGGTTAAGGTTCAAGGATCGTGCTGGAAAAGGAAAGAAAAAAGAAGAAAAAAAGAAAAGAGAAAAAAAAATCAGAAAGAAAAAAGCGCAAATCGTTGAAATTCCAGGGGATTGGGATGGAAGGGAGAAATGGGGCCGGGAGAGGGGAGGTAGGGGGATGTGTGTGTGTGTGTGTGTGTAGGGGAGGGGGGGAGGTCCATGTGGTAGGCTGCGCGCCTAAATACAAAAAAAAAAAAAGAAAAAAAAAGAATAAAGTCTTTCTTTCAAAGGGAGCAATTTTAAGCAAATCTGAGTATTGAGCGATGTTTCAGTCCAACTACAACCAAGGCCATTTGTTCCAATAGTTTTTGTCAACTACAACCAAGGCCATTTGTTCCAATAGTTTTTGTCAACTACAACCAAGGCCATTTGTTCCAATAGTTTTTGTCAACTACAACCAAGGCCATTTGTTCCAATAGTTTTTGTCAACTACAACCAAGGCCATTTGTTCCAATAGTTTTTGTCAACTACAACCAAGGCCATTTGTTCCAATAGTTTTTGTCAACTACAACCAAGGCCATTTGTTCCAATAGTTTTTGTCAACTACAACCAAGGCCATTTGTCCCAATAGTTTTTGTCAACTACAACCAAGGCCATTTGTTCCAATAGTTTTTGTCAACTACAACCAAGGCCATTTGTTCCAATAGTTTTTGTCAGTGTCTTTCACTTGTGTAGCAGCGTGCCGAAGACCAGCAAAGTTTACATCAGCTTGCTCGTAATGCAACAGGTGGTCCGCAAATTCAAACGCTTAAAAAAAAAAATCCCCGAAAGAAAACTTCGTTAATTTGTTTCCTGCAAATACAAACAAGATAGATGCTGTTCCCGCTGACTGAACTAAACTCACAGAATGTGGTTGGAAAAAGAAAAAATCCAGATTGAAAACCGATGTTCTCCCTAAACTGCAATAATTATTTGCTGGAGGGGAAGCAATTCCAATGTAAAGGGAAAACATAAGTGTGCATCGATTATGTCCCTTTCTCCATTGCAGTTGTTTTAGATTTGATCCTCGCGATGTACAATGTTGCATGCGTGATACTAATAACCGTGGTGGCATTTGTTTTTTCCAACAATTATTAATGCGTTTGTCGTCGTTCATTGGCTGGTTGTTTGGTTTTGCTTTTTATTCTTTTTTTTTTAAAGGCTTACCTTAGTTATGATTTGATTCTGAATGTCAATCATAGCTTTCTGCGTTTTATGTTCAACTCACATGCGCCCACCATCCTGTTCGAATGGAGTGCAAATGCCATGACAGCTTTCATTCATGCACAACTTCTTCTCCTTTTTTTCTCCATACCCACAATCACTGCCATTGTTTTTCTGACACTTCCAAGGGCTGTACATGTACAGGAACAGCAGCTGAAGATTTGGGGCATGTGCCAATTAAAAATAAAACAAAAAAACAATTTCCAATTACAAACAATAAAGAAAAAAATGCTTTCATGACATTACAAGGTCCATCCTGTTGGTGAAGCATTTTCTACAAGTCCCAGGCTGACATTTACCCCTCCTTAAGTTCAGAACGTACCCTTACCTGGTAGCCGGTGTTCCATAATTGTCACCCAAAGCTGTGTGGTACTTGTGTTAACTAATGTTGCCTCAAAACAGTCTGAAAGGAGATCTCAGCTCTCATTGTTAAGACTCTTGGTTTTGGATCGAAGATCAGCTAATTACACTGGACTCTGATTATTGTAAGCATCAAATCTAGCCCTGCTCCGAATTGTCATCTCCAACAAGGTTGTTTTCATGCGTGTCCACTGATTGGTCAGTAAGATAACACAAAGACACTATTGGCCTTGATCCGAGTAGGTGGAATGATGGAATATAACCCCAAGAGAAACCTAATGATGTTCAAGCGGATGTGAATGAAACAGGGATCAAGGATCCTTTCAGAAAGTTAATTACCCATTTCCACAGGATGTGAAGTCTGTGAACTTCTGTGTTACCATAACCAATTGATGGCTCTCTATGAATTCATACATTTGCACACATTATAACTTCCTGGTGATTTAAACACCGACATTTCCTTTTTCCACATCCAGCCATTACAAGGATGCGAAACAAAACAAAAAGAGAAGCAACTCTTCCAGTCCACATCTTTCACCTATTCCCCTGGTGTGCTCATAAAGTGTATAGAAAAATAAGAAACAAAGCAAATCTGCTTGCTGACCCAAAGGGAAACATACTTTCAATGGAGAAAGGGAAAGGGTAGGGAGGGGGAGAAGGAAGGCATAAAGGCTCAGTCCAAGCATTCACGTTCTGTTCAACTTTAGCAGAGTCTACTGTCCCCCAGGTGCCGTTTTCTCAGGAATATAGTTTTGCTTGCCATTTTAATGGTCATGTTTTGTTCACATCTTTTTACTGTCTTTTTAGTGTTCTACCAATGTTGCAGTTACACACACACACAACTAACCCACACATATTGCCGTCAACTGGCACCAAGCTGTACATTTCTGGCTGCACAACCACACAAACTACGTCACCCTTAACCCCACTCCATTTCACTCTCCTCACCATCCACTCAATCCTGTGCCACTCTTGTTCAGTCATTACAGTGTCATTTTCTGGTGTGGCTATCTCACGACTTGTACACAAAAAAAATTATTTCATGTTCTCTGTCAGCATACACGTTTCCATCTACTCAAAACCACACATTTCCACAATACTCACAACTACCTACATGTTCATCCATCACTACCCACCGTCCACTGAATTGCCCTTCACATACGCCCGTTTTGCTCAGGCACACACGGTTCACCATGATCACCCCACACTTCTGAACATGAAAGAACACTAGGGCTCCATTCCCACACAGGCAAGCCAGGCTGGAAGAATCTGGATTTTACATCTGTACAGACTTTAACCTCATGCTAGTCCTTCAGATGATGAGACTTTGAACCGAGGGTCTGTGCATAAAAGCGTGCAAGCAAAAATCTTACGTGACTATCAAATCCCATTCCACCGAGCGCCCATGAGAGAGCCGACACAGGAATAAACCATATGCACACTGATGTAATGTTCAAATATCATCTCCGAAGGTGGGAGTGTGGCTACCTTTACGGAGTAAAAACAGTCACCATAAAATAAAGTGTCACCAGTGGTAAATCTTGGCAGTTCTCCCAAAGAACGAAGAGTGTGCTTTGTCTTTGCGACATTACTTAATGGGCATTTCACCTATGCAGGTATACAGAATTACAGAAAAGATGTGTGTTCCTCATTATCACTGCTGGTTTGCATTTTTCCCCATGAAGAAAACACGAAGAGCTTCTTTCAAAGTCTTTTTATTTTGTGCCTTCTTAATTAAAATCATATCATTCAAACATAAATTTCAGCTGCATATTTATTCAAGCATTATGAATGATACTACATACAATTTTACTTTAAAGAATTTGTCCGTCTTGATATATCTTAAGAATCTGGTAATCAATACTTGTACAAATTTGGTGTCAATTTCCTTACAGTGAATTTCAAAGATATGAGATGTAATGAGAGTTCCTCTTACAGAATTACCTGACCAATAATGATTGTTATTTTACTTCTTCCAAACCTGAACTTCACTATCTTCTGTCCACAAGTTACTCTTCTCTCAGAATGAACAGTTCTCAGCCTGGTTTCTTCTCCATCAGTTCTCTGATAGTCCTGGTTCTGATCAAAGCGCAACAAATCCGGTCTTGAAGACTGACAGACAATATCACTTCAGTGGAGAATGCTCATGAATAACAAGACTTAATACGTGGTAAGGGAATGTTTCCGAGAGGCCGACGCTCATAGAGATTACTAATGCGAATGTGCTACTAACACCAAGCAGCCTAGGTTTTCAGTGGGGTGATGATGATGACACCAATAACAAATTGAAGTAACAAACTAATGAAAAGACTGAAAGCAAAAGAAAGCCATAGGCCATAGATTATGTCCAAATTTTTTTCTTGTTTTTTCTTAGCATAATGCAACTTATTTTTTAATCTACAGAATTAAAGCATGACTGGTTCTTCTCACAGTACTGTGCTGTCAAGCCCATAGAATTTCAGGCAGGATTTCTTGATGATGAAAGTGTATGATGCCGAGTCTTCATCCAATTTACGACAAGGAAAGATCAACACAGGAAACTGTTTAAGAACTAAACAAAGCAGTGAGTATAATTTGCCCTGCATTCCTCTAATTTATGATGAATAAAGATCAACATGGAAACTGTCCACAATGCAGACATTCTACAACAAACAACTATAACTCTGAATTCAGCTAAGTCCACGTTTTGACCTTTCAATAAAATCCCACAGATCATCCCATAAATTATCCATGCATACAACAACAAAAAATGACAAGACCAACCATTGTAACTTTGCACACCAACAAAAGATTTCTTACTGCTACAGGGCCCTGTGAATATTTAATTCCAGTTTTAAATGAAAAACAAATCTGTCATACATGGTGGTATCGAAGTATCAACTTGTAAAATCACACCTTTCTGTTGAATAGCATTTAAGAGTAGGCTGCAAACAACAGCATTTTAAAGGGGACCAGCAAGGCTGCTAACACACAAACAACTTATAGACCACATGGTCCACAGGAGAGACACATTAAGGCATTATGATTTTGGAGTCTTTGAATCAATCAGGAGGCACATAAATCCAAAACATTACCCACTGCCTCAAAGGATGTAATTTTCCCTCTCACACCTTCACAAAAAATTGTAGCACAAACACACACATAAATCCACTGACACAGATTCCTGTTCCTTGCGTTGTTTCCATCATCAGACTCCCTAAAACATCCTTCTCCTTCCTGCTCTGCCCACATTAGACTCACCCATGCATAATCACATACTTGCACACAAGCATATCAGCCCAGACAAGGTGTACAAACACGTACAGAAGTTTATTCATACAATCTAAAGAAGCTGCCTATTGCTGGAGTCGTGTTTTGGCGGTGTAGGCCGACCACCAGACAAAGATGGCCACCATGGCGGCCACAAACTCGCTCTGCAGAAGGGGACCACTCCACACACCCTGAAACAATGCATGTAAGGATCAGAATGACTGCCAGGCTGAGGGACACTCCACCAGCTGATGATTACGCTGTGCCCAACTCACTGGAAAAACTGTCTGGACTGACGCTCCATATACAGGGCAAGACAACAACATCTGACAGACAAATATACTATGCTCATCACATAGGGCAATGAAACTGAAGACAACTGATAATTATATTATGTTCACTACACAGGTCAGTGCAATCAAATATAACTGATAACTATGTTATGCTCCGTTGTTATGTTACGTCCTGTTTAAATCTGGTAGTCGTAATGTTATGCTCAACACACAGCGCAATGCAGTTATATACAACTGATAATGGCATTATGTTCAACACAGGGCAATGCAACTAAATATAACCAATAACTACATTATGTTCAACACACAGGACAATGCAATAAATATAACTAATTATACTATGCTCAACACAAAGGGCAATGCAATAAAATATAACTGATAGTTATATCAAGCTCTACATATTTGGCACTGAACCTAAATGTAACCGATAAGTGTATTATTCTCAACAGAGTAATGCACCTAAATATAACTGATAACTGTATTATTCTCAACACATATGGCACTGCACCGAAATATAACTGATAACTATATTATCCTCAACACATAGGGTAATGCAATTCAATACAACTGATAACTATATTATGCTCAACACAGACGGCTATGCAACAAAATGTAACTGGTAACTATGTTTTGCTTTACACATATGGCAATGCAACTAAATACAGCTGATGCTTACACTTTGTTCAACTAGCCGAGCAACACAACTAAATATTACCGACAAGCATACTGTGCTCAACACTCAAGGTAATACAGTGCATTTCATCTTAGGAAGCTGAAAACAAAAGGCACAAACGAAGCCATGCACCAAACATTACAATGGCAAACTGGCGACGCTGGATACATGACTGAATTGGAACTGACACCCCTGACCTGCTCAATGATGACCTTTTACAATTCTACTCTAAGGGTCATGCGACTGCTTCTAAGTAGAAGCCAGCAGTAGTCCTGGTAGCACCATATGACTAGTCATGATTAGTCACTGATGACTGATCAACATGCTGTGCTCCACATAGACACCAAAATACCTTGAACTGGCCCTGGCTGAACAACTGATGTCTCCCAAGGAGTCACATGGACTGAACAAGATCTAAGACAGCACTGATGCTTTCATTCTTCTGAGTGACGACAAATCCAAGGGACACTGACAGAGACAAGCTGACAACATCAGCTATAAAGCTGCCACCATTTTTTTAAGAATAAGAGAGGTGCCTGTGGGAACAAACTTACTGATGGTTCACATTCCTCGCAGGTGATCAAATATAAAACAGGCAGATTGGTCAAAGCTGGCAAACTAAACCAGATCTCAGGAGAAAAAAAAAAGCTAAGGAGATGCACTCCATTTGAACTGCTATTCTGTTCATGTTCATGTCATTTGCAACCCAGCCAACCAAAAAAGCCCTTAGACACCAGGTCTGTAAGGGCCTATGGCTTATCATACATTAAACTCACCCTTCATTCAAGAGGCCACGTCAGGTTCATCAGAACTGCTATCTCTTTACTTGTTTATCCACATGGTCTCTCCATGTCAATGCCTAACAGAAGCTTCTTTTTTTCCCCTTTGTTTCATACCTCTGATTTTTAAACTTCAAAACTAGCAGACGTTCCTCAATATCAAACAGTAAGTCTCATAAATGAACTGACCAGAGCAGAGCATTTCTGATGTCTCCTACAACTTACCACTTATGCTAAATGCCTGAAAGAATCAAGCAAACAAGCCATCTAACCAGGTCAGCCATGGAAATGCTGATGATTAGGGACGATGATATTGGAATGGGGGCGGGGATGGAGGAAACCAGTCACAGCTTGGCCCATCTCATAATCATATCAAAAATGAGAGAGGAAAGAAGGCCGAGAGGGGGGACAGCGGTCAACTACAGTCACCAAACAGTGTCATAACAGACTGACTGTGAGGCAAACAGTTTAAAACAAACAAAACCATCCTACTCTGTACTTCTGTCCTCTGTGTCTTTTTATCTGATCCAAATGAGATCATAACTCTTCCTGAATATGCCTTCACAACTTGATCAAATTTCTTTTAAAATGTCAGATTTTTTTTTCTTTTGATGAGAAATACATTATGCCAGGACATTAAATCAACTTAGTGCACTAATTTCAATGATGTTATAACTTGCATTTGCCCATTTTTTAACCCAAAGAGCATACTGTTGCAAACTTTGTGCTCACTTTTCTGAAATCTACTTAATACTAATAATAATGTATAGATTTTATATAGCGCAATTCTTGGGATCAACTCATTGCGCTCAACACACACTCAAACACTCGCACTAACATGTGTTCACACACACACACACACACACACACACACACACCTACCGACACAGGCGCACTTATCAAGTTCAACGGTTCAAGCGTAAACAATACAGTTTTGCATGCAGTACATATAAAGTCAGGTCAGAATAATAGACACAGCATTAATGGTTGAAGAAGGCTTTCCTAAAGAAGTATGTTTTTAACTCTGACTTGAATTTAGATAATGTAGGCACTTCTATGCATAGGTATGCGTGTGAGCGTGCAACTCTGCTGAGATGAGATTTTTTTTACAGAATATAGAAAAGTGACTTACAGGATGGTTAAGATCCAAGGTAAAGAGCGGTTTGATGTTTTCCGTGTTCTCTCCACTCCTCTGGGCCTGTACATAATCACAACCAAGGGCAGACCTGTTAGGTTCTTTTGGCCAACATACACACACAACAGCTACCAAAACATTTTATACACAACATAACAACAGATTTTACAACCATATAGCCATCTCTTACAATGGAAGAATGTACATTAAAAAAAAAATTGCCAGAGCATTTCAAGGGTTTGTAGCAAACAAGAGAAAAGAAAATTTCAATATATGCCCATAAGAAATTATTTGTTCTGACAAGCATTTTTTCTTTCATTATTTAACAAAGCTTGAATCTATAACTGCCTGCATTAAAAAAAAAACAACTGTAGGAATATAAAAAAAAAGCTCATACCCATCTATGTCTTATACTGTTTCACACACACACACACACTCATGCCTTTATTAGAACAAAAATGGGACTGCACAGCACGGCAGCAAAAACATCAACTATGGAAAAAAAAATTAAGGAAAAAAAGAAAATTATTCAATCAAATACAAGCATAAAAGATGAGCAGCAGTTACGTGGTCTGTAAAGTGTTTTTTGAGGTTTTGAACAACACAGACTATCTGTCGTATTCATTAGAGATTATTTGAAGAGGTCTATAACAACTCTCAGCAGCACCCTTGGACTATTTGTGAAGTGTCAGTCGCTCACTCACCTTCCTGAGCCAGGCATAGCCCTCTTCGTCAAAGACCCGCACCTGGTAGGTCCCTGATGCAAGCTTTTTATGATCGTCCGTCAAACTCAGCTGAAAGCAAAGCCATACCACCTTAACATGCACATATGTGACCAACTCCCACAAAATGATAGATAAGTCGGATTTTGAACTTATGAAGATAAGTATATCAACAGAAAGAGGAGAATAAGACCTTTCCAATGATATATAAAGAATTTCTGTGTGTTAAAAAATTAAAAAGCTATGACCCTTCAAAGAGTCCGATTAACACAGTAGCCATTTTAAGAAAAATTGCCTCAAAGTTTTCCTACTTTCTCCAACCGTTTTTCCTTAGCAACCAAAGTTTAATTTTGCTGTAAACTTATGAAAATGTGGGAAACCATCAAAATAATCATTGCAAACACTTTAATAATTGAATTTTATCACCAGTCAGATATATACTGGTGTATTTAATGGCTGTTCAGGGCGCTGAAAAATGAAAAAAATCTGATTTTTTAAAATTTAATAGATACTTTTGTTTTTAATGTTATCTTAGCACAGATACACTTATCAGAACTGTTTGAATTAATATGTATTTTCTACTTTCATTTTGCCCAGCGTTTTAAAAAAAAGTGGGTTCTTGGAGGGAAAAAAAAGGTAGCTCTCTTGCACTGTGCGTTAACACATACTGGACTCACAATTCATGACATCCTATGATGAAAACAGCATACTCATAATTAACTCATAATTAATAAACATACCTTATCAGAAACAAATACTTGTGCATTATTCTTTCTTCTTCCTTTTCAGTTGCCTGGGTGGAATCTCTCTTGTCCTCTCGCACACACACACACACGCACGCACGCACGCACGCACACACTCACACACACACTATATCCCGACATTCAAAACCTGTGCTCCCTCTCCTCTCCACAAACATGCACACACATATAATATGTTGGCCATCAGCAGCTGGAATGCTTTAAACGATCATTTTGATCTGCATACAGTTACTGGAAAACTGTGACTGGTGAGTTGATTTTAACGTGGTGCCCTTTGCGGTCGGCTGGGCTATAAGCAACATTATCTTATCTTATCTACTGGAAAACTGTTCTGCCATTTGTAGATCTGGCAGAGGTTGCCCATTGCAGTTCATAAGTCGCTGTCACCAAATTTTTGGCATTATCGCAACGGCATTACACCTGACAGATCTACACTTTCTTCAATTCGTACAACTGGCTCCTCATTTTCTTTTTCATCTTCGATTTCGAGTCCAACAGGCTGAGACTGACACACGCCAGTCGAAGTCGATGGGGAAATCCCATCGTCAGCTTCCCTGTCAGTTTCTTCATTGGAATCGAAATCAAAATATTCCTTTTCATTGCTATTGCTGGTGGTGAAATATTCGTTTATAAGGCCACTAATTCCATGGCCTTCATAATCGAAAATATTTCCTTTTTAACAGCGTTACAATACGTCGATCCATGATTTTTCGAGTGAGGCGACGGCAAAGGCAAAACGCAATAGATTCCATTCTGCTGTGGCCAATGAAAGGCAGCGTCTCTGCTGTTAACAGCTGAGTTACTAAGGCCATTTCGGTATTTGATTGCTGATTGGTTGGAAGATTTTCTTTTATGTATGACTTTGAATGCCTCCTAAAGGCCTTCTGATTGGTGTATTTTAGAAAATTGTGTACACATTCTTAAAATAGACACACTGAGCTTTCGAATGATGTGCGACATGCCAGGGGCTCTGCGAGGGATGTGCACTCGATTATCTGTTGAAAATGAGTAGCTTTTCGCAATCAGTGCTGCTTAAATTCCTGACATGGAGCGAAAAAAATTCATTAAATCACATTTCTAGCATAATTTAGGTAAAATCAGTGAAACATAATACCGTTTAATGGTTTTCCAATGTGTTGGTGCAAAAATCTCATTTTATCCCAAAAAGACCCTCACCACTCGTTGTTGCCCGCAGCGGCGATCAGCCCTGTGCGACTTCTCTCATTTTGTGGGAGGCAGTCACATATATCTGTAAAAACCACTATGTGTGTAAAGTGTGTGTGGGTGTGCATGTGTGTGAGTGTGAGTGTGTGCGCGTCGGTGTGTGGGTGTGTGTGTGTATGCACTCATGTCAGGATGTGCAGGAGCACTTTGTGTATGCATGTATGTTCACGCATTGACTTTGAGTTCATGTGTGCTAGTATGCATGCTTAACTAATACCTGAAACAATAGATGGGCGAGTTGATGGATATGTGTGTGGACATATCTGTTAACATAAGAATATACATGTGAGCAGACACATTTAATTCAAACTGTTAGTGGATAAGTTTGTCTGTGATCTGTGTGAGTGGGGATGTGGGTGTGTGCATGCAGCCAAGCATATATATATGCTTAACTCAAGTTTACCTGAAACTTGTTGGGCTCTCCAATCTTGCTGGCAGGAACAGTTTTGCCCCCAAATTCTGCATACAGGTTGATGTTCTACAAATATGCACACACAAAAACGAGATGAAACTCAAAATGACTGAAGTTGATAAATTACTTTACAAGATCTATTTACTACTTAGTAACCAGAAATTGCAGATAACATATTGCATCAACTTTCTAATTTCAAAGAAAAGATATGACCATTGATAGGAAAGGAAAAACAAGATGAAATTTATCAGTTCTCTAAGTTTTGTTGTTCTACTCATGAATTATTCATTATTCTCACCTCCCAACAAATATAATTTAAAAAATTCAAAACTTTTTTCTTCTTCACTAGTTAATCAAATTAAAGAGATACTTTGCTTTTAATTTTATATATACCTTTCAAACTCAACATCATACATACCTTCAGTCCGTTTTTGCAAGTGACAGAAAACTCAACAATAAAGACCGTTTCTGTGGAGACAGTGGTCTCAGGTGTGGTGTATGTCTCCGATGTCACCTGGGGGCCAAGGCACATATCACCTGTCAACATAGCATTGGCAATAACTGCATGTATGCATTAACATTAACACAATCAACAACAAAAAATTACTGCATATAAAAATAATTATATTTAAGTAAAAAATAAAAAACTTTATTTCTTCCCTAGGTGTGGAATACCAAAAACAAATGATTTACTTGGGTTTATTGGAAACTGGCCCCATGCAATGAAGGTTTTTTCCCCCCATTCAAGTTGAGAGTGACAGATCGACACGTTCACGACTGACATGAGTCGGTGTCATCAGTCAACCAACTATGTAATGGCTGTGTTAACAGCGTCATGCTTGTATACACCCTGTCCTGACCGAGTCAGTGAATGTAAGAAAACGTTAATGTTTTTCCTTACTGGAATCAATATTCTGTGATATCATCCAACGTAAATACACAAATTTATTGAATTCAAATACTACTGTTAGTACTGAAAGAAAGAAAAAGAAAAAGAAGAAAACCGACATGTTAGACTCTGGGTCTTCAGTAGATGCGACATACCTAGATTTCGCTAAGGCGTTCAATTCCGTTCCTCATGAGCGGCTCTTAAGAAAAGTAAAGGCTCAGGGCATTTTAGGACAGACACTTCAGTGGATCAGGAACTTTTTGGTTGGGGGGCGCCAGCGAGTTAGTGTGAATGGAGCTGTATCAGGCTGGATGGCAGTGAAGTGCGGTGTGCCACAAGGCAGCGTGCTGGGGCCTGTGTTGTTTGTAGTGTTTATAAACGACCTTCAAGGCGCTGTGTCTAGTCTCTGTTCAATGTATGCAGATGATACAAAAGTGTACAAACAGGTAGACAAAGAAGAACATAGAGAACAGCTTCAGAATAATCTGAACAGTCTTGCCAAATGGGCAGATACATTGGCAGTTACGTTCTAATGCTGACAAATGCAAGGTCTTGCATTTAGGCAAGAAAAACCCACAGTTCAATTATGATATGAGAAAACATGGCAGTGAGGAGAAAGTCTGTTTGCAAGCTACTGAGTTAGAGAAAGATCTGGGTGTAAATGTGGACAAGGAACTGAAATTTTCTAAACACATTGAGATTCTGGTAGGTAGGTAGGTAGGAGCTTGTATAGCCTCGCGGCTTTCTTGTGCTCCGTCAATTGATATGTCAGTATTGCTCAAGGGGTGTTAATCGCAGCGTGTTAAAGTTATATATAGATATGAAAAAGTCTCAGTCATCAAAGTCAAATTCTATGTCTTTAAAACTTACATCTGCATCAAGGAGGCTTTTAAAGTTGTTAAGAGTGTCAGCAAGTTTAATGTTAGAAGAGAATTCCATCTGCTAACTACTCTGACAGCAAACGAATTTCTCCTTAGGTTAGTGTTAGAAAAACGAACAAACAATTTGAACAAACAATTTGCCTTCCTTGCCTCTTGTGATATCAGACTTACTCACTTGGAAAAAAGAGTTAAAATCAATATCGTCCACTTGGTGAAATATTTTATATACTTGGATCAGGTCCCCTCTTACCCTTCTGGCTTTTAGAGCTGTAGCTCAAGATATCTTAACCTATCTGTATAAGTCATGTCTCTGCATTCTGGTAATATCTTAGTCGCTCTTATCTGGTCCTTTTCTACCGATGCCGATTGTCTCTTAAGCAGTGGGTACCATATAACATTTCCGTACTCCACATGTGGTCTGATAAGCGCTTTGTACAATTTCAGGAATATGCCTGTCAATAAAGGAGAAAGACCATTTAATCAACTCAATCATTTGGTTCAGGTTGGCTTTACTAATCGCTTTTTGTATGCGTGGGTCAAAACTAAGATCGCAGTCAAAGGTAACGCTAAGGTCTTTTTCCTCTGAGCATTTTTGAATCGTTTCATTTGAATCACCTAATTTCATTGTGCAGTCAGTTTCAGGATTTTTCTTCGCTATGTGCATTACCTTACACTTTTGGACACTGAAATACAAGTTCCACTTATCAAGTTATGCGACCATTCCTGCACGTTGTCAAAGTCCTTTTGGATATCAGGATAATTAACAGAGTCACCGTAAATCTTCGTATCGTCAGCAAAAATTTTGCACGTACTCAGTACCACGTCCAGTAAGTCATTAATAAATACAGTAAAAGGACTGGGCCAAAAATGCTTCCCTGTGGAATGCCACTTAAAACTGGTTTGTTCGAAGAGTAAGCCGATCCTACCTTCACCCTCTGTCTTTGGTCAGTCAGAAAGTCCTCGATCCAGTCTATCATCATCATCATCATCCAGTTGAATGGCCTCAATCATCATGTTGATTTTTCTGCCATTGTAGAACTTTTGAGATGATTGTAGAGTGAGAAAAAAGAATCGTGGATAGAAAGTGAAAGACCTAGATTGTGAGAATAAAACCTGACCCTAACTCCTAAATACTAGGTGGGTTTACTGGCAGACTACTACATAAAAAAACAAATTTTTTTTTTTAAAAGGGGGGAGGCGAGAGTGGGGAGGGTGGCCAACCTACCTAACTAAACTAACTACTGGGTGGCACTCTGGACTTGAAGGTGTCCAGAGTGTCAGCTGCCACAGTAGTACTACGCAGCTCGTTCCATTCCTGGATGGGGTTCGGAAGGAAGGAATATCGTCTGTAGTCTGTCCTGCACTGCATCTGAACAAGTTGTTGAGGGTGGCAATGTCGTCTTCGTGAGGGGGCGTGGTTGATCTTGTCCATGCTGAACGCGGCCTCGTTGTTCAGGATCTTTCTCAGCATGGTAAGTCGGGCTACTTTCCGCCGGTGTTGGAGGGAGGGCCATTTGAGTTTGTCAATCATGCAGGTGACACTCGAGGTGTTGTGGTACCTGTTGATGACAAATCTGGCGGCTCTCCTCTGGACCGCTTCAATTTTGTTGATGTTTGATTCATCATGTGGGTCCCATACTGTGCAGGTGTACTCCAGTATGGGACATCTCTTTAATTTTAGTGGAGCTCACTTTCAGGTTTCTCCGCAGGAACCCCAAGGCCTTATTGGCCTTGAGGATGATGTTGTGGATGTGGGAACCCCATGACAGATCTTTGGTGAGGGTGACTCCGAGATACTTGGCCGAGGTGACATTTGCCAAGGTGTGCCCATGGAGTTTGCACTGGTAGTTAGAAGGATTTTTTTTCCTGGTGACGGATAGGGTAACACGCTTCCCCGGGTGGAACGCCATATCCCAGCTCTTCTCCCACTGCTCGAGGCGTTGGAGGTCTTCTTGTAGCTGGTGTCGGTCGTGTTCTGTAGCAGAGAGACGATAGACAATGGTATCGTCGGCGAACAGACGTGTCGGTGAGGCGAGTTGCTCCGGTAGGTCGTTGATGTATGCCAGGAAAAGCACTGGCCCAACGATGGATCCCTGTGGAACTCCTGATTGCACACTGACAAAGTCTGATGTAGCACCATTAACGTTAACGTCTAGGAGGGCGCCGTCAATTCCAAAATTTTTCAACTTGATCAGCAGTCTTTTATGCGCTACAGAGTCAAAGGCTTTACGGAAATCTAAATACACTATATCTATTTATTTTTTTGTCATCAGTAAGTGCAGTTAAATCATCAATGACTTGGATCAGTTGGGTCACGCAAGATCTTTTATTTCGAAAAACCATGTTGACAGTCTGCAAAAAGTTTGAAATCATTCAAATATGTCACAATAACATCCCTCACAGATAGCTTTACTGGTCAAAAGACCAGCAGAAGATTATAAGAAGGAAAGAACTGAGACTGAAAAGAATGGGCGACAGGCCTAAAGGCCTACCTGCATTTGGAGCCGACTATACTATACTATACTATACTACTATACTATAAAAATAAATCTGGTGACGACTGACCGAGTTGGCGAGTGCCACGCAAGCACGAAGTAGACGCCCGGCACGATCAGTCTGGGCTGATCTCAATCAGATAGGCGTAACTAAGGTTTTACTATGCATAAAGGCCGGCGGTAAATTCAGAAATACCCGTAATACCATACATTTTTTCGAAAATTCTTTACAAACCTTGGGCAACGATGGGAAGCATAAACAACGCAACAACAACGAGGACTTTGCTGGTGGCTGCCATGTTGAACGATGTAGAGAGGTCGCTGTCGTCAATTAAGGCCGGTAACTGCACCTATCGTCTGCTTCAAAATCCCATGTCGTCTGCAACAAAATTAATGTCAACAGACTTTTTTTTTCACAGATTTTATGCTGGAGTGTTAGCCAAAGTCACCTAACATTTGTGAGTTTAAGACCATTAAAAAAATATTCTAAATGTTTTTAAATCATATTTTTGAAATGAACATGTTAACTATTAGAATTGTTTACTTGTACTTTCTTTTCACATCCACTCGGTGATTTGTCAGAAGCAGTGGGAAACACTGGTGTCAGTATTTTACGTTGAAGATATCTGAATCATTACCCATAACTGGATTTGGCAAAAATATACATATGGATCATGTATTTTATTTCATTGTGTTGTTTGCTAAGCACTTTCTATCTACACGCTCAAAACAAAACAAAAAACAGAAAAGAAAAGAAAAGAAATAACAATTAATGAAAACTGAAATTGTATGACTAGTCAGTCTTCTAAATGAAAAAAAAATGACAAGTCTTCTAAATGAAAAAAAATGACAACACAGAAACAACACATTTAAACGACTGAAGTTATCTAAAGGCAAGTCAAAAATCACACACACTAACCGAGAGGGAGAGAGGAGCAGGAATCGAACGAACCAAGGGTGTTGGTGATTGGAGAAAATAAAAACAGACTGTTTTAGTAATGAAGTTCTGGGACAGATATTACAAACAATGCAAAAATATTTTTTTGCTCAAACATGTAACTAGTAAATTCAATAAGCCTACTTAAACTGTGTCCTGCAAAAAAACTGGATATGTGAAAACTCTTGTCCAGAGGAACGGATACAAGATGACTGACTACAGGGCTAACTGCGCAAAACGAATTTTGTTTAACTCGAAGGAAATACCAAAAGAGACGTAAAAAAAAAAAAACTCGCACTCGTGGAATTTTGCTCAGAAATTTAAACTTTGAAATAGGCATTAATACATGGGTATAGCATGAAAGAAATTAGTTAGATCAAAACAGTTGTAATGGGAAATTGTTCATAACATATATCCAGCAAATATTTTGTTACATAAAATGAAGCTGCTGGATGACAGTTAATGCTCAATCTGCGGAACTGAAATATATCATTTAGGACGTTTCTTTTTCCACCATCCCATGTAGTCAAAGCATACATGAAGAAAATTGTGGTCTCCATATGAGATGAAATCTATTTGACATTGTATTTGGATGTAAAGTGGGATTATTGCAGGCGGAAATTGAAACATACGAGCAAATAGAACTACAAATAACATTCAAAACAATGAAAACAAAGAACAAACAGTCGCTCAACTGTTTGATTTTGATGCAATATGTGGTCTTGGGTGATTTTGCACCCTGATTGAAGAGATAAGGGACTGTTAGTTCGTCCTTTATTTTCATTGTTTTAAATGTTATTTGACCTGTCTGAAGAAGACCAGTAGACCGAAACTTGTGTCTGTTTTATAATATGTGTGTTCATTCGATCGTTTGGCGACCCAGTAATTCTTTTTTTGCTTCGTGTTTTGCAGCCGACCGATTGAAGAAAAATAGACGCCAGTTAAATTGTCCCGAGATAATTGTGAACATGTTCTGGCGTCTAATTAAACGTTTAAAAAAATGTAAAAAGACGAGAAAAAGACACACACAAAAAAGGAAAAACAAAAGCAGAACAAAATGCCAATACATAGACCATGTAATGAAAAAGAACAGGAAAAGGAAAGAAGAAAAGAGCGTTATGACCTGGATGCAATTGAGGGGGTGAGGGGACCTAGTTGACAACCATGAGCAATTTCAATTTTCTCTGATGCCATTTTTGCCAGCCGTGGATAGGGAATGGGGGGTTACAGTCACATGAGAAGGGGGCGACCCACGAAATCTACTCCCACGAAATCTCCCCCATGAGAATTGGGGAGGGGGGGGGGGGGGGGGGGCAAGATGGAGGCAGCGTTACAAAAAATGCCATTTTTGCCAGAAGGGAGGCGGGGAGGGGAAGGGGTACCGGGCACCTTGGACGTCACTAACGACCCTCCCCCCCCCCCCCCCTCCCCCATCCAACTCCGTTTGCTTATTTCCTCCCTCCCAGCACATCCCCACTGTCACCCCCAACCCCCTCCCCTACTTTTCCTCAGGTAAATCGTGTTCTGTCGACTTTTTCTTGTCACAAGGGAGACTATTCAAATCCAGTTGCAACTCCTAAAAATGCGGTTGTTTACCATGATCAACGGCTTAGGAGAGAGAGACAGGGACAGAGAGGAATGGTTGCGTGAGTGTGTGTGTGTGTGTGTGTGTGTGTGTGTGTGTGTGTGTGTGTGTGTGTGTGTGTGTTGTTTTGTGTGTTTGTGTGTGTGTGTGTGTGTGTGTGTGTGTGTGTGTGTGTGCAGAGAGGAGAAGAGAAGGATAGGCGCATGTCATACTGGAAATCTCTCTCTCTCTCTCTCTCTCTCTTCTCTCTCTCTCTCTCTCTCTCAGAGAGTCGCTGACGTAGTAGCTGATGCTTTTTTGTTGTTGTTGTTTTTTTCGATTAAAAAATTCAGTTTATGTTCAATGTTAAATATGTCTGTCTCTTGTTGCTGTTTGTTGCTATGTCTATATAATTGTCACTGTCCTATTTTGTTGAGAAGAAAAGCCATGACAGACTGTTAAATTAGGCACTGCCCAAAATTTTTAGTCATATATAATAATTTGTTTTACTCTCTCTCTCTCTCTCTCTCTCTCTCTCTCTCTCTCAGATCTGTCAAATTGAGAGTTAATGGCTTAGTTAATGCAAAGACGTTTAAAACCAGTGAGCAAAATGCTGATTGTCCGTTGTTAGATCACTGCATAAAAGATGAAGTGCACCTGATTTTTCAGTGTTCCTTCCTTTCAGTGCACATAAGATATTCATTCTTCAACTTTACTCATCTCCATCTTATGTTAAGCGGTTTCAAAAGAATTATTTCTCTGTTGTTGTCGGTGCAACAAGAAGAACGTAATACTATTGATGCTGTAATCTGTTCTTTTTTATCCTGATAATTACCGTGTTGTTTTGTAATCAGCCGATGGTCATTGTGCGTCCATGCGTTCACGCTTGCGTCATGCTTCCGTGCGTGAGCATGCAAATGTGTATGAGAGAAGGGGAAGGGGGTGGGGAGGAGTGGGCCGTCGGGATCTTTCGTGCAATGGGGCGAGATCGTGGGTAGGCGGAGGACGGGTTTAGAAGAACGATTGCGTGAGAGCTCATGTTTCCTGTTTGTTGTTATGCGTGCAGGGTGTGGGAACGGGGTGAGAACTGTTGGTTGGGACTTAGGGAGTGGGGGTGGAAGAGTGGGAGGGATGTGTGCAACACGGGTCTTCCAACAAGCTTACATCCTTGACGTGTGAATTAGTACCTCACCTCCACAATGGCTTGCTTATCTGATGCAATAAAACGTCAAAGTAACCAACTCTTTCTCTCTCTCTCTCTCTCTCTCTCTCTCTCTCTCTGCTTTCAGCTTTGCTTTTTGCCTTTTTGTGTAGAACCTGTATGGGCGAATATTGGATGAAAAAGAGACGTGTATTCATGTTTATCTACTATCTTCATAAATGAATCATCTCTCTCTCTCTCTCTCTCTCTCTCTCTCTCTCTCTCCACACACACACACACACACACACACACACACACACACACACACACACATATATATATGTGTGTGTGTGTGTGTACATATAATATATTCATCTATACATATAACGGTATTCCTGAAATCTCTTAACTTGACCACAGCCTTTCAGACAGTTTCCAGATGCTGTAAAGGCAGGTGCACAAAGACACGAACACGGACATGGAAACCCAGTGGCCATACACCTAGAAGATTTGGCTTGACACCGGTGAAGAGGTCCTGGGCAAGAAGAAGACAGCGCAAAGAATGGATCCCGGTTAATCCGCTACAGACAGCGGAACTGAGGAAAGTGCAGACAACTGCGCTGAATGCGAGCAGGACATGAACAGCCAAAGTGACAGCGGCGCTACAGCATCTAACACATACAATGAGAAAAGCATTAAGAAGGACAAGTGGCCCACATGACATAGCCAGCCAACGTGACTAGCGGGCAGGCAGAACGAGGAAATCTCAAAGAACTGTATGTAGGGGCAAGGAAAGTGTGGGCACGTTCCTGCGAAAGACAAACGAGGAACCCCACTCACAACGAATGACCCATGAGGCACCATCAGATAATCCGCCGGCAGAGGCAATGCATAATTGGCGATCAACTGCAACGCACTGACAAAGGCAGAGCAGCGGATCAAGGAAGCCATAATGTCTGAGGAACAGGAAAGCAGCAGGTCTGGTCGAGGTCCCGGTCGACTGCAGCGACTACCGAGGGATTATGCTTCTATCTGGGCCAAGCAAAATTCTGAACAAAGTCTGTTTGGAGATAATGAAAGGTTCCTTCCAAGCTCAGATCGCAACAGAGATCATGTGCAGTCCAGATACTCACGCTGTACATAATAGTGAAGCAGACACTGGAGTGGAACTCCACCCTCTAAATCAACTCCACAGACTACTAGAAGGCATTCGACGCCATTACAGAAACTGTAGATCTACTTCGGAGTACCTGAGAAAATTTAATGTGTTCCCTGATCCAAGGTAGCTGTCAAGACAGGGTCGCTCATGCGGGCCAGCTATTAGATTTTGAGATAAAAACCAGAGTTCTTCAACGAAAGATCTTCCTCCTGGTCAACAACTGGGTCATGAAAACCACCGTAATAGACAGGAGCAGTGAGAGACAGTGGCCACTCTAGGCTCGGGTTGAATATCTTTTGCTGTTGACCTGGTTCATCTCTCGCACAACTAGCACCTGAAGCAAGACAAGACCGCCCGCCTGGCAACAATACGCACAGGGACAGGGCTCAGGATCAAGGAGAGAAAAATCTGATGAACGTCAGTACCACTGCCAACTTTGCAGTTGCTGGAAACCCTCTCAAAGATTAGAAATAAAGAGAAAAGCATATTTCGCGAAGGACACCACTACTGCCAGCACTCCTAGCAGTCACAGCTTGATGGAGACCCACTGAAGGAGGTCGAGTCCTTTGCATATCTAGGCAGAGTTAAACACATTAAACACAGCTTGGGAGATACAGATTAACACGCCGTTGTGAGGATGCGCAAGACACGAAGACCTTTGTCATCTGGGCGTTTGGGGAAGCTCAGCCACAAAACTGAGCATCTTTGATTTTAATGGCAACTGGGTCTTGCTTTTTGGCTGAGATGTGAAGGAGACCAAAGTGATATGCAAATGACGAAAACATTAACACCGTGTCTGAGGTGCATATTTGTGGTCAAATAAAATCAGCCATGAGGAGCTGAGGCAAAGAGCGGAGCAGAATCCAGTCACCACCCAGATCCTAAGAAGATACTGGGGCAGAATAGGATACACCCTATGGAAGCCAGCTTTAAAACCCCCTGTCAGACTG
>CM031604.1:10913207-10915707 GCA_018398815.1 Conus ventricosus | reverse complement strand
TAAAAAAAGATTAAGTTGAGAAATGGGGGAATTATTTAATTAAAAGCCTTCCACTACTCACGTTTCATTCAAAAAACCAGACTAGCGATGATGGTAAAAGGTCTGCTAAACGTAGACCAAAACGAAGGAGGGCTGAAGTTGTCGTATCTTCCTGTCTATCACAACATGTCGAATTTGGGGCTTGTTTAGTTACTGTGATTAGGGCCCTGGAGGTTGACTCGCCCCTAAAACTGTGCGTGGTGCAGTGTAAGTGTTGTCTTTTGGGTCCTGTCTGGCTGAGACATAGAACTGGCCCAGAGCAAAGGAAACAAATTAAGGTTCCCAAAAGGGGCGTTTGAAGAAATGAACCCAAACGTGTATTTTTGTGGGGGGGGTTTGGTTTGGGTGTTTGTAAATCACATGGGCCTTTGGAAAAATAAACTACTTGGCCAAACAAATAGAGTTACAAGCTTGCGTTTTGACACAGAAGGAAGCACACAAAACTATTACATGGAAGAGCGGACTTGGGGACTAAAAGCTGCATTCAATGTAACAAGGGGGGGGGGGGAAACAAGGGCCCAGCCCTTTGTATGTAAGGCAGAAACTAGTATTCCATTGTTTCATTTTCGCAACTTCTGAAAAAACGCCGCTCGAGACTCAACCCCCTATAACCCCCCCCCCCCAACCCCCCCCTTTCCCCCCCCGGGCCCCCTGAACCTCCGATCCGCTTGCCTCCCCAAAACCCCCCCCCCCCTCCCCCCCCCCCCCCCCCCCCCCCCCCCCCCCCCCCCCCCAACCCCCCCCCCCCCCCCCCCCCCCCCCCCCCCCCCCCCCCCCCCCACTCGCCTTTCCCTCTTTGTCCTTGCCCACGTCCCTGGCCATTTAAACAGGTCGTTTATCATTCAACCCTGGGCAGTTCCGTAGGGGAAAACCTGCAGACGGTTTCAAAAACACTGAGACCTCTCTCTTCTCTCCTCTCCTCTCTCCTCTCTCTCCCTCCTTTCCCCTCTTCTCTCTCTCTCTCTCTCCCCCATTCTCACCCTCTCCCCTCCTCTCTCTCCTCCTCTCTCCAAAACGACCAAAACGACAACAATGCTCTTATCGGGGACGGATGTCTCTTCTTAACAACTTTTAAATGTTGGCGTTCCAAGGCTCCTTTTTAGGCCCGCTACTCTCTCAATCACATTAATGACCAAACCCTACATGTAGTCTACATGCGCCCTCTTTGCAGAGCACCAAAATTTCCCACACCAGCCATAATGTCCTTCCAGTCTTTCAAAACATTCAAGGAGTACCACGACCTTGTAAAATGGACCGAACTAAATCAATGTCACTCACCTCAAATACAAAACTCAGTACTACAACTGGCAAAAAAGACAAAAGACTCACCAATGATTTCCCTCCTATACACCTCAATAATGTACTTGGAGCAAGTCACTCAAATAAAGTGTTAGACTAATAATTACAATAGTCTCAGCTGGAATCCCCCATAACGTTACTATGCAAAAACTCTCCAGAAAGTATATCAGCTCACCAAAATCAAACATTTCTTGCCATCATTCACAAAACTTTTTTCCCATGTCATATTCATTCTCATTTTTAATGCATCGACATATGGGATTCTGCAAGTGCAAACACTAAAAACCATTGTCAGCCTAACATAAACGAGCGCTAAAACTAATCCTTCTGAAAAAACAGCCTCGAAAGCTCGATTATAAAACATCTGCACATTCTTCCATTCAGCCAAGATTTCAAATACAAAAAAGGGCAAAATGAGCAAAAGATTCTGACCGGGAAATGCTCCAACAACTTTAATAGACGATCTCAAAGTCTCGTCGAGAAACCCCCACAAACTCCAATCCCAGTCCCCAGAATTGCCCTATATAAATCAAGTCTAACGTATCGGGAACCCTTTGTGGAACTCCTTCCAGAATACATCAAACAAATCCATTGTACCACAACTTTCAAAAACGCTTACCTTCCCCCACTTCTGCGGTAAAAAATAAATTTTTAAAAAAAACATAAATAAAAATAAAATTAAAAAAAAAAACATAAGTAATGCCAAGTAATCTCAAAAGCATAAATGATCCCATTTTCATGTTTCTTAACCAATTTGTCTTTTCTAAATTTCTTTTCCTTCTTCTTTTTTTTTCATGTATCAGTATCTTTATATATATATAATATATATATATATTATATATATAATATATATATTTTATATATATATATATATATAATCACAGTGTGTGTGATGTATGTAGTATGTTTGTATGTGTGTATGTATGTATGTGTGTATATTTTATATGTACATGTGCGCATGTATGTGTATGTGTGTGCGTGTATGATGTATGTACATGTATGTGTGTAAAATGTTATATAGGATATATAAAATATATATATATATATTAAAATATATATATATATATATTATATATATATGTATATATATATATATATATATATAAAATATATATATATATATATATATATATATGTGTGTGGTGTGGTGTGGTGTGTGTGT
>CM031604.1:10900707-10905707 GCA_018398815.1 Conus ventricosus | reverse complement strand
TTTCCGCTTAGTTGCATACAATATCATTTGTACACTCATGCGGAAATGTTTCTGTGTCTGTGTGAGTTTGAAACCGGGTGACATCGAGTGTATGACTCCTTCGTATGCACAGGGTCTGCATGAGTGTAGTTTGTAAAAAAAAAAAAAAAAAAAAAAAAGATATATTCTCCAGCTGAGACTCGAGTGTTCTCTTGATCGGCATGGTTTAAGGAACCACCCCATTACCACCACCACCGCCCACTTCCCCTGCTCTTCTCTCCCTCACCCCCACCCCATCCCCCGTCCCCCAACCAAGTACAGAAAAGCAGTAAAGGGGAGATGAGTCACTACACTGTGAGCTGAAGAAGCTTTAACAAAATATGTTTCTCACCGGGCGCCGTGGCGCAGTGGTTTGTTTAGCAGACTGAGGGCTGGGAAGTCGTGGGTTCGGTTCCCATCGGAACCGTTTAGTTGTGAGATTTGTCGGCCTCTGGCCGGCTTCTGTCCAGAATTTCAGTTTGGTATGGGCTCATTAAGGAAGACTGCAACCACACAGTCGAATTTCATCCACTGAATGAATGCCCATCTGTGGTGCTCAAATATCCTGACCAAAACTCCAGGTGTCTGTATCTCTCGGGCCTGACCTGGGATATACTGACTATGAAAATGAGCGTTGAGTGCAGCCCTCGGACCAGAACGGGACTCCGTAGCACCATCTTCACCATCCTCATCAAATCAGCATGAAAAAACAACAACAACAAAAACAACTGTTGAATGATGTGGCCCGTCATGTCCTGCTCTCAGTGTTGGTTTCCTCTCCACGTCTGTAGGCGGTGTCTTGCGTTTGTTGGATCACAACAAGCACTGCACTGCTGAACACTTCCTAAAGCGACGCGGCAGAAGTGCAGTGTCTGTTGTGGCGCGTTGCCTCGTGATGACTTAGCAGTGACGGTTCCTGTGGTTGATCGTCGAAGCCGGGACTGCGACGGGACAAGGTGGGGTGTAGCTGGGACGGGGAGCCGGACGGAATGAACGGCGTTGTGTTAACCGATGATACTGAAATGGCATGGAACATCACACACACACACACACACACACACACACACACACACACACACACACACACACACACACACACACACACACACACACACACACACACACACACACACACACACACACACTCACACACACACACACACACACACACACTCGCTCACTCACTCACTCAACGGACACACACACACACACACACACACACACACACACACACACACACAGACACACACACACACACACACACACACACACACACACACGCACACACACACACGCGCACACACACACACACACACACACACACACACACACACACACAGCCCTCGCACACGCGCACGTACGCACGCACGTACACACACACACACTTGCACGCACGCACGCACGCACGCACGCACGCACGCACGCACGCACACAAACACACAAACACGCGCGCGCGCACACATTCTCTCTCTCTCTTTCTTTCTCTCTCTCTCTCTCTCTCTCTCTCTCTCTCTCTCTCTCCCCCCCCCCCCCCCCCCACACACACACACACACTCATTCACGCACGCACGCACACATGCACGCGCACACATAGGCACACACACATAGACACACACACACACACACACACACACACACACACACACACACACACACACACACACACACACACACATACACTTTTTGTCTAAATATACTCAGAGGCATAAAAAACGCGAAAACAAACTGTATAGAAATGTTGATGTAATTTGGCTACCGATTCCTTTGAACTGGTAATAGAAAGTGAGAAAAAGCAATCGAACACCGCAAAAGTGTCCTTTCAAAGTTCATTCTGGTAGAAAATAAGGTCACATGAACTTGACCTTGACCCTGTGTTAACAGCAGAATGTCAGTATCTGGTGTGACCACCTCGAGCATTGATCACAGCTGTGCACCTGCGGTACATCGAGCGCACCAGAGTGTTGGTCTGCCTCTGGGGGACTTGCCACCACACCTGGCCCACAGCGACAGCAAGCTGAGCTGCTGTCTGGGGTCTGGGGTTGAGCTGGTTCAACTGCCTCTGAAGGGCATCCCAGAAATGCTCTATTGGGTTAAGGTCGGGAGAACGGGCTGGGTGAGGCAGCAGATTGATGTTGTTCTGCCTCAGGAAGTTCTGCGTAGCACGGGTAGTGTGCGGCCTTGCGTTGTCCTGCTGAAACAGGTTCTGTGGATGCTGCTGGAAATGCGGCAGGATGTGGGGCCTCAGAACTTGGTCGATGTAATGAACAGCAGTGACCCCGTTACCACGTCCTGGACCCACATTCTGGAAGATGACTGGCCCAATACGGCGATTTATGCCGATAGCCCCCCAGATCATGATGCTTTCACCACCCCATGGGTCCCTTTCGGTGATGTTGGCATCCGTGAAGCGTTCCCCCGCTCTTCTCCAGATCCGGATGCGGCCATCGCCTGGGTCGACGCAGAACCGGCTTTCATCACTGAAGAGGACTCGGCCCCAGTCCCGATGGCGCCAATGCACGTGGATCTGTGCCCACTGCAGACGGTTCTGGCGATGCTGGAGTGTCAGGATAGGTCGCCGGGCTGGACGCCTGCATTGGAGACCAACTGTGTTCAGTCGGCAACGCACGGTCCTGTTGCTGATTGGCCTGCCATGGTTGCCGACGGTGTTCCTGGCTGTGTTGGCAGCGGTTTGGTAAGGCTCCCGTCGATGCTGACGAAGAAGATGGCGGTCTTGGGCTGCTGTGGTGACCTTCGGTCTGCCGCTCCTCGGTCTGTCATCAGTGGTGTTTCTTGCTTGAAAGCGGTCCAGAAGGCGATAGACGGTGGAAATGTGGACTCCGAATGCGATAGCGACCTGCCTCATTGGAACCCCGGCCTGCAGTTGCCCCATTGCTATGCAACGATCTTGACGAGAAAGTCTCGGCATTATGTTGGCGCCTTTGGAAGGGATAATTTGAACTTTTTGGGGTTTGGAAATTTATAGCCCCACAATGGGGGCCACATTGAGTTGCAATTCACATTGATGTACGTGGCGTAGGTAGTCCACATGGCAAATGCACTCCTCGTGCCAAAAACGCTGACCCGGCAACATTCACCCACTGTTACGAGGTTACAACCGGCCAAGACACCACGTACTGCTAATGTTGCACGTGCCAACGACATTGCTTACGTCCTGTTCACAATGTGAACAATCGTGCACTGTCTCTATTTTTTCGCGTTTTTTTTGCCTCTGAGTATATATTTGGACGAACTGCGGTGTTTGCTATTCTATGAATTAACTGGGTTTATCTTTATATCTTTTCCATGACCTGTAAACAGCACAGGAATCTTTACAAGTAAGTGTTCTCGCACTCTAAACTAACGTCGATTATTTTATGTGTATACTAGTTTGTTCTCTTTTCGTAAGGTTTCTTTCTGTCATCATTTTTTCTAATCGTCATGATCAGTCGTCGTCATAATGGTCGTTATTGTTCTCGTCATCAGTGTTGTGAATTTTTTCACCTGTATGTTGAGAGTGTGTTAGCAGAGACATAACGAACTGGAAGATTTTAAGACCGCCTGAAACTCGAACGTCCTTGAGTTATAAGAGGTTTTCTCTTATTTAGTTCAGTGTTTAATATTTTGGATAGATCTTGTATTTTTCTGTGACCGAAATCAGCTGACATTTTCGCACAAGAGTGGGCGCTGGAAGGAGGCAATTTCTTCCCATAGCTTTCTGTGGTTCATAAAAGGTGTCTAGCTTCGTTATGGAGAGCTGTTGATTTCTAGGGGTCTGTGTGTTGGCACTTGACCTTTACGTGTTTATAATCCTGCAGACAAACAGGCACACGCCTACATAGGCTAGCGCACGTGCGCGGGCACACACACACACACACACACACACACACACACACACACACACACACACACACACACACACACGCACGCACGCGCACGCACGCACGCACGCACACACACACACACACACACACACACACACACACACACACACACACACACATACACACACACACGCACGCACTCACACACACATACACACATACACACACACACACACACACACACACACACACACACACACACACGCACGCACGGCGCGCTGAACTAACCGTCACCTGTGTGAACTGTTACCCCGGATAGATATAGAAAGACAGACAGACAGATGGACATAAAGATCCATCCATCCATCCATGCGACCATTCATCCATACATATGAAATAGATGCATACAGACGTACATACACACATCCATCCATACATACATATATACGTACATGCATGGGCACATACATATATACATACATACATTATTATATGTGCATATATATATATATATATATATATATATCTATCGATCACAGCAATGACAGACAAAACAACAAGTTGTACATATTCTCTAACGTTTCGGCAATCTTGGCTTCTTCAGAGAAACTTTATTAACTGAGCAAAACACAGATCACAATACCCAACCACAGCTACGGGATAAAGAAGGAACATCACTCACTTGAATTGGAGGGGAAAAAAAAAAAAAGAAAAGAGGTGGGGGTAGAAATACTAGTGCAGTGACACTTGACAACAATTCTCTCCCCGACACACAGACACCCATACTATCCCACATATAGGGCTGCATGCATAGCACCCTCCTACATGAACTTGCACGCGCGCACCTGTGCGCGCGCACGTACATACACACACATTCGTGCGCGCGCACACACACACACACTTACACCCACCCACACCCACTCACACACACACACACACACACACACACACACACACACACACACATAGTGTCACTTACGGGACAAGGCGAATTGGAGAGACAAGGTGGAATCGAGATTCAATTTGAAAAATATGAAAGCCAAAGGTTATCAACACCAGACAGAGGTTTTGAGGTGAATGTGAGGGTGGAGGAGGGGTGGGGGGGCAAGGGGGAAGGGGAAAGAGGCAGTTGGAGAGGATGGGGGAAGTGAGGGGAAAGGG
>CM031604.1:10888207-10890707 GCA_018398815.1 Conus ventricosus | reverse complement strand
GTATTGCTGTGCAGGTGTCCCTGGTTCGGGTCTCCGCCGGTACTGCTTGTTTTCTTCCCTTGTGACTTGAAAGTTTCATTCTTTGTACTCCCAGTTCTTATAGAACAGGGAGTACTTTAGAATGGGAACGAAGAAATGCTGTCTGTGTGTCTGTCTGTCTGTCTCTCTGTGTGTCCGTGGTCAAAATGTGTTCCACTCGCTCCAGACAAAACTACTGGGCCGATCTTTCTGAAAATTTGTAGATATGTTCATTATGGGCCACGGATGATGCCCGATGTTTTAGTTTACCGCTATAGCCGCTACTAACGGCTGTAACGGCCAATAACGCTTTTTCTTCTTTATGGAATATCTCAGAAAGTACTTGGCCAATTTATAAGCGGTTTCGATGATCTTGTGACAAATCGGAGCCTCTGTCCATATGTAAGTGATGTAATGCTGAAAATGGATTAAACAACCGTTAAAAACCGTTATTCTGCCGTTATTTCTTATATATAGGTGGATTTTAATGAAATTTGGTATATAGAAAGGTTATCACACACAAATGGCACTTCTGTATAGTGTTTCAAAATTTGACCGTTAAAAACCGTTATTCTTGACATATTGTCCGATTTGGATGAAATTTGATATGTACACAGGCTTTAGCCCAGTGAGGACTAAAATACAGGTTTCAAAAGTGTACATCGGTTAAATAACCGTTAAAACCGTTATTTTGCCTTTATTTCTTATCTCACAAAGCTCTTAGCCGATTTATAAGCAGTTTGGAAAACTGGGAATACGTTTATATGCTTCGCATCTTGTTTTTCTTTTTTGTTTGTTCGTTTGTTTGTTTTGTTTTTGTACAAGTACAGGTGGCCGGCTGTCAGAGACATGCACGAGTCGCTTTGCTATTCTTCTTTCTTTTATGTTCCATTGTTTTGTTTTTGTACAAGTACAGGTGGCCGGCTGTCAGAGACATGCACGAGTCGCTTTGCTATTCTTCTTTCTTTTATGTTCCATTGTTTGTTTTTTGTACAAGTACAGGTGGCCGGCTGTCAGAGACATGCACGAGTCGCTTTGCTATTCTTCTTTCTTTTATGTTCCATTGTTTTGTTTTTGTACCAGTACAGGTGGCCGGCTGTCAGAGACATGCACGAGTCGCTTTGCTATTCTTCTTTCTTTTATGTTCCATTGTTTTGTTTTTGTACCAGTACAGGTGGCCGGCTGTCAGAGACATGCACGAGTCGCTTTGCTATTCTTCTTTCTTTTATGTTCCCTTGTTTTGTTTTTGTACCAGTACAGGTGGCCGGCTGTCAGAGACATGCACGAGTCGCTTTGCTATTCTTCTTTCTTTTATGTTCCCTTGTTTTGTTTTTGTACCAGTACAGGTGGCCGGCTGTCAGAGACATGCACGAGTCGCTTTGCTATTCTTCTTTCTTTTATGTTCCATTGTTTTGTTTTTGTACCAGTACAGGTGGCCGGCTGTCAGAGACATGCACGAGTCGCTTTGCTATTCTTCTTTCTTTTATGTTCCATTGTTCTCAGTTCCTTAGTTTCCTTTTTTCCCGTTCTTTCTTCTTACATTTACCAGTATTTTTCCTTCCTTTTTTTCTCTCTTTTCTTGTTTCTTTCAGTGTTGTATTCTTTGTCTCTTCCTTATTTTTGTAGTTTTCATTTTTCTTGTTTTTTTTCCAGTCTCTGTAAAACCTGTTTGAATCTTGTGAATGTTTTTTGTTTGTTTGTTTGCTTTGTCGTTTTTTTGTTTTTTGTTTTCTTTGTGTGTGTTTTTTTTCCTCTAAAATTTGCTAAGGGAATCTGAAAGATAAGTAAACAGGCATCTCTCTCTCTCTCTCTCTCTCTCTCTCTCTCTCTCTCTCTCTCTCTCTCTCCTCTCTCTCTCTCTCTCTCTCTCTCTCTCAGAAATGGGTAAACATTTGAAATTTTTAAAACGACGAGCGTTAGACTTGGTATATCGGGAAAAGCGATTCATCATTACAGATATACATCTTTCTGTGCCACAAATTTGATCTGTCCTTATGTAAAAAATCGCAAGAAAATGAGATCCATTTTGTTTTTTGCTGTCCGTCTCTCCACAACCGTTTATTAAATAATCGTTAGTCATAAATACTTCAGAGACCCTTCTTTATTTAATCTGTGCATGTCAGTGTCATCAGCTTCTATAAAAATTGTTTCGAAATTTCTCCCTGCTTCTATAAAAACCATTTAGACGTTGAGAAAAAGTTATGTCATAGAAGGAATAATACTGTGCATTCAGATGTCATAGAAAAAACAATACTGTGCATTCAGAAGACCTAGTCTGTCATTTAAAATTTTTGTTTTGCTGTTGTTGTTACCATGTACCCCGTCATAAGGGTCCAAGGCCTGTGTGAGTAAAATAAAGAAAAATAAGTGAAAATTTTAAAAAGATAGAAAGAAGAAAAAAAAAAGAACAAAAAGCAAACAAACATTAGAATAATTTCAAAATAAAGAAAAATAAATGAAAATTTTAAAAAAGATAGAAAGA
>CM031604.1:10870707-10873207 GCA_018398815.1 Conus ventricosus | reverse complement strand
TGAGGCTGAGAGGAGGGAAGAAACTGAGAGATGAGGCTGAGATGAGGGAAAGGACTGAGAGATGAGGCTGAGATGAGGGAAAGGACTGAGAGATGAGGCTGAGATGAGGGAAAGGACTGAGAGATGAGGCTGAGATTAGGGAAAGGACTGAGAGATGAGGTTGAGAAGAGGGAAAGGACTGAGAGATGAGGCTGAGATGAGGGAAAGGACTGAGAGATGAGGCTGAGATGAGGGAAAGGACTGAGAGATGAGGCTGAGAGGAGGGAAAGGACTGAGAGATGAGGCTGAGATGAGGGAAAGGACTGAGAGATGAGGCTGAGATGAGGGGAAGGACTGAGAGATGAGGCTGAGATGAGGGGAAGGACTGAGAGATGAGGCTGAGATGAGGGGAAAGGACTGAGAGATGAGGCTGATATGAGGGAAAGGACTGAGAGATGAGGCTGAGAGGAGGGAAAGGACTGAGAGATGAGGCTGAGATGAGCGGAAAGGACTGAGAGATGAGGCTGAGATGAGGGGAAAGGACTGAGAGATGAGGCTGAGATGAGGGGAAAGGACTGAGAGATGAGGCTGAGAGAGGGAAAGGACTGAGAGATGAGGCTGAGATGAGGGAAAGGACTGAGAGATGAGGCTGAGATGAGGGGAAAGGACTGAGAGATGAGGCTGAGATGAGGAAAGGACTGAGAGATGAGGCTGAGATGAGGGGAAAGGACTGAGTGATGAGCTGAGATGAGGGAGAGGACTGAGAGATGAGGCTGAGAGGAGGGAAAGGACTGAGAGATGAGGCTGAAAGGAGGGAAAGGACTGAGAGATGAGGCTGAGATGAGGGAAAGGACTGAGAGATGAGGCTGAGAGGAGGGAAAGGACTGAGAGATGAGGCTGAGATGAGGGAAAGGACTGAGAGATGAGGACTGGATATGAGGGGAAAGGACTGAGAGATAGGCTGAGATGAGGGAAAGGACTGAGAGATGAGGCTGATGAGGAGGGAAAGGACTGAGAGATGAGGCTGATATGAGGGAAAGGACTGAGAGATGAGGCTGAGAGAGGGAAAGGACTGAGAATGAGGCTGAGATGAGGGAAAGGACTGAGAGATGAGGCTGAGATGAGGGAAAGGACTGGGAGATGAGGCTGAGATGAGGGAAAGGACTGAGAGATGAGGCTGAGATGAGGGGAAAGGACTGAGAGATGAGGCTGAGATGAGGGAAAGGAACTGAGAGATGGGGCTGAGATGAGAAGGGAAAAGGAATGAGAGATGAGATGAGATGAGGAAAGGACTGAGAGATGAGGCTGAGATGAGGGAAAGGACTGAGAGATGAGGCTGAGATGAGGGAAAGGACTGAGAGATGAGGCTGAGATGAGGGAAAGGACTGAGAGATGAGGCTGAGATGAGGGGAAAGGACTGAGAGATGAGGCTGAGATGAGGGAAAGGACTGAGAGATGAGGCTGAGATGAGGAAAGGACTGAGAGATGAGGCTGAGATGAGGGAAAGCCAGCCGCACGTAGCTTCCAATTAGACTCACTGGCAGAAGGGAATGCTGCGATATCTTTCCCTTAGTTCTGCTATCCACAGGCGTGTGATTGTAAGTCATTACTTTTCTGTTATCTGCACACTCGGAAACTGGGTCACCCTGGTCTGATTTCTTGCAACGCTAAGACCCAAAAATCGTCAGGGATTGTCACGCTTTAACGGACATCCTTCAGGTATGAAAGTACTCATTTAATACGGTGGGCAGAGGTAAACTTTTAACTATACTGACTTTTTATGAGATGGGCAGGATTAAACAGGAACAATTATGATTTTACGTCATGTAGGGAGAATTAGACAGTAAATGATACTGATACTTAAAGGACGCCGAAAGAATTAATCAGTGAATAACACTGATTTTTCGTGAGACAGCGAGAGTTAAACAGCGAATGATACTGATTTTCATGAAGCAGAGAGAATTATACAGTGATTAAGACTGATAATTCATGAGGTGAACATAATGAAACAGTGAACAATAATAAGTTGTCATTCGATGGTGAGAATTCAACAGTGAATAACACTGATTTTCCATAAGAAGGGAGGATTCAACAGTGAATAACACTAATTTTCCATAAGAATGGGAGGATTCAACAGTGAATAACACTAATTTTCCATAAGAAGGGGAGGATTCAACAGTGAATAACACTAATTTTCCATAAGAAGGGGAGAATTCAACAGTGAATAACACTAATTTTCCATAAGAAGGGACGATACAACAGTGAATGATGTTGATTTTTCATGAAGTGGTATAAATTAAAGTGTAAATGATATTGATTGTTCATGACATCGGGATTGGAGGGTGGTTGTACAGTGATTGATACTTATTTTTTACATGAAATAGGGAAAATTGATAATGAATACTAAATATGCATGATGTAAGAAGAATGCAACAATGTGTAATACCAAATTCTGACGACATGGGAAGAATTAAACAAGAATAATACTGACATTCCATGACATAAAGGAATTAAACAATGA
>CM031604.1:10840707-10845707 GCA_018398815.1 Conus ventricosus | reverse complement strand
GGTCGTTCCGGGTGGCGAAGAGATGAGATAGGTGAAGGCAGAATCTGGCATTCCACGGGCCTCTTGTTGTTTCTATGCCACGTAAACGGCCTGCCAGGGCCAGTCAAATAGCAGTCGCGCTTATTCGCAGATGACTGTCTACAGATATTCAAAATCTTCAGTTGTTGTTGTTGTTGTTGTCGTACCCTGGCTAAAAGACTCCAGGGATCATCCAAACAGCCGAAGTACTTGAACACTATCTTCAGTGATCAGCTTGCCCTCCAAGAAGACCTAAAGCACTTGGGAGAATGTGCTTATGGCTGGGTTGTGCGCTTCAATGTAAAGACGTGCTGCATCATCACTGAAGAGGACTAACTAAATTTCACATCCCCTATGGCGAGTTCCTCTGTCTAATCCGCAGCCACCCATACCTTGGTGTGACAATATATGAAGACTTGAAGTAACGCTCCCACGTCGCACCACCGAGAAAGCCAATGCCACCCCGAGATGTTCGCGACGAACTTTGCGACTTTGTCCCCAGTCTGGTAAGAGAACAGCATACCCCCGCTCGTAGGATCCATTTTATAGTATGCGGCAAGACTAGTGGATCCCGGCTACCAGTGAGACACAGAGAATCAAGAGCACATTCAACATGAGGCCGCAAGGTTCATCACAGAGGGCTGCAGGTTGAGGGAGTTAGGTTGTGTCTTATCCATGCACGAAGAGCTTGACTTCAGGAACCTTCAAGACCGGCGTCAAGACCAACGACTGTTCTTCCTGCATCGAGTTGTGGATGGATCGGTGCTGGCCCTACCGCCAGAGCTCGCTTTGTTAAAGAGCAGAGGGCTGACAAGGGCCGCCTCCGGCCTAAGCGCTGTACTGACTGTGTCGCTGCAAATCTGATACAAAGATCCCCCAGAGGCAACGTTAGAGCCCTCAAGATCCCTGCAGCAAAGATCCCCCAGAGGCAACGTTAGAGCCCTCAAGGCCCCTGCAACCAGACCAGGACAATTCAGACGTTTTCCACTGAGAACATTAATAGACAGGAACCATCTTAGTCAAGAGCAAAGGCAGGAACAGCATCATCACCCTGCATGTGCGATTCAACCATCCTGTCGCGTTATCCCCCGTTGTGTGTACAGTGATTTGTGGATCTTGCAACAAGTTCACTCCAGATCCAGACGTGGTGGAGCCCCTGTAGGCTGTGGAAAGCCGGTGGGGGAGAGCGGACCACTGACACAGGCGCTGTGTCGTGCCTTGTCACATTATACAACCAGCAAATCAGATTTACAAGGGCCTGGTTGAACTACGTGAAGGTGGTCCCCACATGACAAGTGGAACAGTTTTATGGCGCTCTTGAAGCTTGCCGACCTGTCAAGTGTCCTCCAAACTGCATGTGGATTCGCCCACCATACTTCTGCCGCCACTTTAACAGACCGACAGAGCGCAAGAGACTGCCGGATTCACTGTACACCCCGCACAGAGACGCCACTGGAATTTCTACTGTCACACCATCAGCTGTTTTCCCAAGTTTGCGATTTGCGGTCAGTGCGCGTGCTGTATATAGTGTTCACGTTTCGTCTAGTCTAGTTTCGTCTGTCTTGTATGCGTGTGCGTCACTGTGAGTGTCTCCTTCCGCGGGCTTTAGAAATCTTGCGTGTAACGTTTGACCCAAACACTCATTGACAGTTCAACAGCATTTGTGGTGCACTGATCTAAACGTTTTATTTATTGTTACTGGAAACAAGAAATGCATCATAAAAACTGATTTCTTTTCTGGTCTTTAGCAGAATTTACCTTGTTTGCAGCGAAGATGAAATGGATGTTACATACCAATGAGCTGAATCAGAGCTAAGGTTTTTTAAGCTTCTTCTTTGTTGTTTGTCTCCGTCTCTTTTAGTTCTAGACCAGTATCTATATTCGCCGGATTGCGTAAACCTCCACGCAAATGATCAAGACTTCTGTTCGCTTGTTGTCAGGCCTCCTCGTCTCTGTGTGTCACCATTCCGGTGTGTGTGTGTGTGTGTGTGTGTGTGTGTGTGTGTGTGTGTGATACAACCAATGATTTTGTGCAACTAGTTCCAGTGTGATTTGGACAAAACATGATGGATTCGTGAGAACAAGGACGCATTGGATGAAAGGTGATCAGGCAAAACGTTATTATACAAAGCGTGTTTGGGCAAAACTTGATAGGGAAAACGGCATAAGGCAAAAGTGATTGGGCAAAGCGTGTTTGGGCAAAACTTGATAGGGAAAACGGCATAAGGCAAAAGTGATTGGGCAAAGCGTGTTTGGGCAAAACTTGATTTAAGGAAAACGGGGTAAGGCAAAACGTAATCGGGCAAAACGTTTTTGGGCAAAGCTTGATTAGGCAAAACGTGATTGTGCACAACGTGGTACACTCCAGCTTTGTGCTGTCGGCGACAGGCTGTGGTGTGCAGGGCGAGGGGTGATCATGACATGTCTACTGCCCGTGGTGTGTGACATGATAATCTGCAAAATGTGATGATCATCAACGTACAGGCTGACGTTGGATGTGGTTGTAGAGAGGCTGAATGGGAGACCATTTTTCTCCCTGACATTTTTCCAGTGACTCTGAAGCCAGCTGTAATTACGTATTTCTGCTGAGTTGCGTTCAGCCAGGGCTACCCTCGACTTCTTTGCCCTGCTTTTCACAGCTTTTCCACAGTTTGTTTCATGTTTTTTTACAATGTGAGTACTCATGCCTTTTGCTGACGTACGAAGAGTTGAAGGTTAATATCTCTAAGCCGAAAGGCAGCGCACTTCAGTATCAGGGCCATCAAAATGATGAGTACTAGTACGTTTTGCAATGTCTTTAGTTGACGTACGAAGAGTCAGAAGGTTAAAATCGGCTAGCCTAAAGGCCACGCACTTCAGTGATAGAACCATCAAAGAAGAATTGTTGGACGATCCAGGACATGGGATTATGGAAGGCGAAGTCCGTCTTCACCTTCTGCCGCTTTACTTTCCTGGACGGAATCAGGTATACACTAACTGTTGGTTTGACAGAGAGGGTTTTCAAACATTTAACTGCCGTCCCTTTCCAGAAGATATGAAAAACAGGACAGTTCAAAGGGGCAAACGGGAAAACCAGACTGTAAACTCAGTCTTTGCTTTTTGATTTTGTTCAGTGCGGTTGGGCGTTTCTGTTGTGTGTGGAAGCTTTCAATGGTGTGGTCCAAATAACCGGCTGAGGTCAGTGACATCTGTTTGGCTGGCTTCCAACACGTGCGCATGCGACACCCAAAGTGCTTCCTTTCCCGTTCATGTGGTGAAGTTTCAGAGCATCTAACCTGGGGGGGGGGGGGGGGGGGGGGGGGTACGAAAAGATAGCAAAGTATAGGAAAATGTTGGGAAATTTATTTTCAAAGGATATAAAGACGGGCAAAGAGAGAGAGAGAGAGAGAGGGGGGGGGGGGGGGGGCATGGAAAAGGTCGCGAAAAGTAGTGGAAAGGAGGAAAAGACACAGAAAAGTAGAGCAAAGGAGGAAAAGGTAGGGGAAGGTGGGAAACTTGTAGGAAAGAGTTACAGATGGCGGAAAGGTCAGAAAAAGTAGTGGCATTCAGAATTCAAGGTTGAAAGCGTTCGAAACCCGTCATAGTGGTTGAACGTATCTCTTTGAAGTGAACTTTGCTGAGGGGGGGGGGGGGGGGGGGGGGGGGGGGGGGGGGGGGGGGGTCAGTCTCCTGAGCTCGCTGTGACAACAGTTGGGAACATTGGCACTCCGGCGGCGAGGTTGTGGCCTTTTATTTGGGCGTTGGTCGGTTCCGCTGAGGGCTGCGCTGCCTTGATCTTCGGGCCTAGGGAAAGTCAGGACACAGAGCGTGAACAGGATCATTGGTGATCGCCGTTGGCAGGAGATGGTCTGCACGGTTAGTTAGTACTCTTAGTGGACGTTTCGCTTCTCTCTTTGTGGATGTAGAATTGGTCGCTCTCGCTCTCTCTCTCTCTCTCTCTCTCTCTCTCTCCTCTCTCTCTCTTCTCCTCTCTCTCTCTCTCTCTCTCTTCTCTTCTCTTTCTCTCTCTTCTTCTCTCTCTTCCCTCTCTCTCTCTCTCTCTCTCTCTTCTCTCTCTCTCTCTCTCTCTCTCTTCTCTCTCTCTCTCTTCTCCCTTCTCTCTCTCTCCTCTCTCTTGCCTGTCTTTGTCTGCCTGCGTGTTGGTCAGTCAGTCAGTCTGTCTGTCTGTCTCCCTCCTCTCTCTCTCTCTCTCTCTCTCCTCTCTCTCTCTCTCTCTTTCTCTGTCTCTGTGTCTCCTCTCCTCTCCTCTCCTCTCCTCCGCCTCTCTCCCTCCCTCCCTGCTTCTCTCACCCTCCTCTCTTGCCTCTCTCTCCTCCCCCGCTCTTCCTCCTCTCTTTCCTCCCTATCTTGCCTCTCTCTATCCGCCTCTATTCTCTGTCTTTCTTTCTTTCTTTCTCTGTCTCTGTCTCTCTCTCTCTCTCTCTTTTCTCTCTCTCTCTCTCTCTCTCTCTCTCTCTCTCTCTCTCTCTCTCTCTCTCTCTCCTCTCTCCCTCTCTCCTCTTCTCTCCTCTGTCTCTGTCTCTTCTGTCTGCTGTCTGTCTGTCCTCTCTCTCTCTTCTCTCTCTCTCTCTCTCTCTCTCTCTCTCTCTCCCTTTCTCTCTCTCTCTCTCCCCTTCTCTCTCTCTCTTTCTCTCTCTCTCTGTATGTATGTCTGTATGTTTGTATCTATTGTCTATGTGTCACCCCCACCCCCCGGTCCCACCGTCTTGCTCCCGGCTTTCACTGTCTCGCTCGTCATTGACGTACTGATTCAGCCCCTGCAGAGCCCTGGTGGTGATTCATGCAGGCGGCCCATTTTCAGACCCCAATAACCCCACGTCTCTCCATTAACTTCTGCAGCTCCCTCTGGGACCCACCTTAGGCGGAGCACTGGGGAAAAAAACATGACAGACAGAGAGACAGGGGGTGGGGTGGGGGGGGAGGGGAGGGGACTCGGTAGAGGTTGGTAAGAGGGCGGGAGGTCAAGATAGATGAAAAAGGGA
>CM031604.1:10833207-10835707 GCA_018398815.1 Conus ventricosus | reverse complement strand
CATGGTTACAATCATAGGGAGGAAAACCCTCACTGATCACGTATGAAGCCGCTCACCAGTCTGTCCTTCGAGGCAGCTGACCGCCCTACAAGCCATCAGCCACTCAACTGGAATTGTTCGTTCACTACGTGCAGTGTATGCAAGCTGCACGGTTTCCGTGACGAGGTAGGTCACGGCACAAAAGGGCAACAAGATTATAACCCTCTTCTTTTCGAAAGCACGCGTAAGTTTTATGTTTTCCGTCGACAAGCCCATTGACATTCTAACACATAGTAAACGACCAGGAACTTTGGGACAGTTACTGACAATGTGTGTGTGTGTGTGTGTGTGTGTGTGTGTGTGTGTGTGTGTGTGTGTGTGTGTGTGTGCGCGCGCGTGCGTGCGTGCGGTGGCGTGTGTGTAGATTTTTTTTTTTAAACTCATTTCGATCAGGAAATAAATGTACTATTGCGAGCTGGGGACACAACAATGCCATAGTACACGCCTTTTTCCTTGATCGAAACCATCCGAGTTAACCCACCGTGTCACGTCAATAGTCACATGTTGATTGTGAACGAAAAGCGCTCATTGAGGACTGTCACGTTTTGGCTGCTATAAGAAATGTCGTACGAAATAGTGGAGTGAGGGTAAGTGTGTGTGTGTGTGTGTGTGTGTGTGTGTGTGTGTGTGTGTGTGTGTGCAACAGGAGTGTGTGTGTGTGTGTGTGTGTGTGTGTGTTGTGTGTGTGTGTGTGTGTGTGTGTGGTGTGAGAGAGAGAGAGAGAGAGAGAGAGAGAGAGAGTGCTTGTACCACCAAAGAGGATGGATTTATATCACTTGACGTCACGAGTGTCATTTGTGTCTACTTACATCTCTCTCTCTCTCTCTCTCTCTCTCTCTCTCTCTCTCTCTCTCTCTCTCTCTCTCTCTCTCTCTCTCTTCTGTAAAGGCCCAGTACCATCAGGGTCCAGATTCATAGGTCCCAATACAGTTAGGACCCAGCCCCAATAGCCTCTAATGCCATGACGGTTTCAGTACCAGCAGTGTTAACAGGAACAAAACGGCACTGCATTGGCCCTGCTAGCGCTGGGGCCTGGTTGTATTGTGCCTACACTGGACGACCCCCACTCCTATCCACACTCCCCACTACCCCACCCTGTCAACATTAGCCACGGCTACCGGAATGCCATGGGTCTGTTACGGCACCTCTGAGATGCGATATATTGGACAGCACTACGAGAATATTGTTACAATTACGTTAGATATTTTCCTATCATCATCATTATTATTATCATTATCATCATCATCATGTCATCATCATCATTATCATCATCATCATCATCATCATCTGTTAGAGATCAAGCTCTACCTGGGTAGAGCTGACTGAGCTGGGGCTACATTCAGGCATTTCCCCAGTCATTCGGTCAATATCAGTCACTCAGTTTTCTTCATTCTTCCGATATATATATATTTTTTTTTTACTAAGGGTGCATGCTATCTATCATCCATACCAACGGCCAAACTGGCCTTCTCTTCCGAAAGTTGGTGGTGGGATTTTACGTATGCGAGTGTCCACACACGGAAGCTCGGTGTATAATCTCATTCGAATGACTTGCTGCGGGAAATGGAGTCATAACCAATGTTAACAGGGAAAGGAAAACACCCAGTGCCGAATCGGCCCGGCGGTGATTTGAACCCGCATTCCCAGGATCTCTAGGATTATGAATCCAGCGTTCAACTAACTGCGCTGTTTTCATTGTGGCATCAGCATGAAGCTGGATGCCATCAGTGATGTGTCATGGGAAGATCGGGACGCTCTCAGTGCCAGGTCTACATTGACGCTGTGCAGTCTGTCACCAAGCCATTGTTTGAAACGTCATTCTTGGCTGTTGTACACCGACACCCTCCCCCCCCACCCCCCATCCATTCCCCATCCCCCCTCCCCTCCATTCCCCATCTCCCCTCCCCTCCACTCCCCTCCCCTTAAACACTCCTGCCATTCAGGGTCCTTTCCGGAACATTTTCCTGTGTGTCCATGACAGCCAAGCAATAAACCGACACAACGCGCATTGCAAAACGGGCAAGTGTATGTTCGACAAAAATGCATCCTCTTCTGACGTCACAAAGGATTTAAAAAAAAAAAAAAAAAAACAGAGAATGAAATACACCCCGGATTTCCTCCAGCAGGAGAATAACATCTAAAAGAAGAGTGGGGAAGTGAGGACAGTTCAGAGAGAGAGAGAGAGAGGAGAGAGAGAGAGAGGAGAGAGAGAGAGGAGAGAGAGAGAGAGAGAGTGGACTGACGCTTTTTAATTTTGTGTATGTTGTGTTAAAAAAAAAACTTTTAGTCAAAGCAATCGTCTATTTTTGTATTGTGCGTTCAATAAGCGTTGATCTGCACTCTGTTACGTATGTTGATCTGCGTTTTGGCTTCTTTTTCCCCCTAAATAATGACGCTGTAGTTTTCGTTTAGTTTTGTTTAGTTTCCTTATTTTCTTACCTGTGGACTTTAAAACTGAGGA
>CM031604.1:10824047-10832207 GCA_018398815.1 Conus ventricosus | reverse complement strand
AAGAAATGTTTTTTTGTCGATGGGGGCATTTCGTCTTTGTAAGCAGTCGGATCGTATCTCTCGGTGAATTTGACTTTGTAAACAGACTTGAAATCGGCCCGAAACCTATATTTTCACCACCTAGTTCTTCCACTTTTCTGTGGCTAGTTTGATGTGTGATGCTTGTTAATGTCTACAGCTGTATTCTTCCGAAGGACCAGGAGTATGACTGACAGCACCGTGAGAGAAAGAATTGTGTGTTTTTGCTGATGCTGAGAAGAAAATTATGACTGAAAACTTATCATCAAAGAAAATTTTCCGGTTTTAGTAGTTACAAAAAAAACCTGTTTGATTCTTCTGAGTTTGGGAACAATAGTGACTGAAAACACACCATTTAACAAATATTTCCGTTTGCAGTGGTACTGAAAGAATCGTCTTTTTTTTCCCCCCCGCCACACTTTGAAAACAGTTATGACTGAAAACTCATCATCCAGCAAATATTTCCGTTTTCCGTTGTGTCCAGTCCGTTCGTCAAACGAAAGAGGGAAGTCACAACAAACAATTCCCACATTCCGTCCCGGTCTGCTGAACCACAACGAACATAACCACCGCCGCCGCCGCCACCACCACCACCCAGCCCTCCTCGTGAGAACAGGCAGAAGACTGTGGGACGGGTTCTGTCAGCAAAGAGAGACTGCAGGCGTTTGTCCTTGGTGCTGGGAGCGGAAGGAAACGGACTGTGCAGGTCAGACTTGGAGTCGGTGACGTCGGAAGATGAATGAGTCCCCTGGCTGGGAACAGAACCAAGCCGTCTCAGAGTATCTGTGAACTGGCACACGGGAGCCGGACATACCGAAGTAACTGCGCTGATCAGTTGATTGATAACTCATCCCCGCTACAAATAGCGCGGCAGCTAGCCACGCAAGAAGTTGATCAAACGCAAGAAGTTGTCTATGCAAGACAGCGCCGTTGCCGTAAGAATAACGTTGATACCTGTCTATACTGACGTTGCTGTTCGACGTGACAGAAAAATATGATCGGGAGATCCGCGAAAAACCGTCTATCAAGACTTGTGTAAGTCAGTCATTGTGAGGTTTCCAGCTCCAAACAGGTTCTCCGTGCGGTGTGCCTTTGGGGGGAGTTTTCTGAAGAAAACCCGCGGAGTGTCGCTCTTGGTTACACGCCAGACGTGTTGCTGGGGAGAGGAAGTTCCATACACGCTGCTGCGCGCCGGATGGAATTCGTTGAGCATGGACAGGGGTGGAGGAAGGCTGCAGGATGCTGTGGCCCTCTTCAGAAAACTGGTGTCTGGTGAGTGAGTGTGTGTGCGCGCGCGCGCGCGCTGGCGTGCGCATATGTATATTGTGCGTATAGTTAGTTAGTTAGTTCTTCAATTTAACGTCTGTTCACTTTAAGTGATATTAGACAAAATGATGCAGAAATGAGTGGGTGAGAGAAATGGAAATAGTGTATGCAACATGCGGGTGTATGTGTGTGTGCTCGCGCGCTCGCGCGTGTGTGTGTGTGTGTGTGTGTGTGTGTGTGTGTGTGTGTGTGTGTGTGTGTGAGTGTGTGTGTGTGTGTGTGTGTGTGTGTGTGTGTGTGTGTGTGTGTGTGTGATGCGCATGGTGGTGTGTGTGTGTGTGTGTGTGTGTGTGTGTGGTAATAGTAGTAGTAGTAGGTGTGTATATAATTATGTGTGTGTGCAGTGTGTCTGTAGTGTGTGTGTAGTGCCTATGTGTGTGTAGTAGTTGGTGGTAGTGGTGGTGGTAGTGTGTTGTGTGTGTGTGTGTGTGTGTGGTGTGTGTGTGTGTGTGTTGTGTGTGTGTGTGATTGGTTAGTTGCGTAAGGTAATGATTTGAGGTTTTTCGGTACACACACACACACACACACACACACACACACACACACACAACACACACACACACACACACACACACACACACACACACACACACACACACACACACACACACACACATCGCGCGCTTGCTTTTCGACAGAGAGAGAGAGAGAGAGAGATGGGGGTCTGTTTTGTTGTCAACTGTTGGATCATAACTGCGGTTTTCATGATCGGTGTTGAGGGACAGGGCAAAGCATTTAGCTCACCACTGTGCAGGGTGTGGTCTGAGGAGTGAGGGGGACGGGCCACTGCTATAACCAGTCGTCCAGTGCATCCGCCGAGTCAGGTCACGATCGGTGCACCGTTTCCACTTACAAGCCACGGGCATACTGGGGTGTTTACACAATCCGGGCTTCTCTGTCGGCAGACACAGTGTGAAGATTCTCTGTCTGTCTGTCTGTCTGTCTGTGTCTGTCTGTCTGTCTGTCTGTCTGTCTCTCTCTCTCTCTCTCTCTCTCTCACTCTCTGTCTGTCTGTCTGTCTGTCTCTCTCTCTCTCTCTCTCTCTCTCTCTCTCCTCTCTCTCTCTCCACCTTCGCTCCCTCTCTCTCGCTCTCTCTCTCTCTCTCTCTCTCTCTCTCTCTCTCTCTCTCTGTGTGTGTCTGTCTGTCTGTCTCTGTCTGTCTGTCTGTCTGTCTGTCTCTCGCTCTCTTTCTCTCGCTCTCTCTCTCTCTCTTCTTCTTCTCTCTCTCTCTCTCTCTTCTCTCTCTCTCCCCTCTCTCTCTCTCTCTCTTTTCTCCCTCTCTCTCTCTGCTTTTCTTCTTGTTGTTGCTGTGTATGCCGTGAATGCGCGCGTGCGTGCATGTGTGTGTGTGCGCGCGCGCGCGCGCGCGCGTGTGTGTGTAGAGGAAAGTGGGGTAAGGAAGGAAAGAGAAGCGGTGGGGGAGAGGAGGCACGTGTGTGTCGGTTTAATGTCCATGAATGTACGTGTGTTGCCGGCTCCTGCGTTGAAAGGTTGTCCCCCCCCCCCCCCCCCCCCCCCCCCCCCCCCCCCCCCAGTGAGTATAATGCACATTGAAATTCCAGGGGAAGAGAATAACCGGTGGATTGTTTAAAGGTCAGACCGCCATGCATTTTTGTTTTATTAAAGTGTATGTGTGATCCCGATTATCATCATCGCCGTGTCCGTTTCCATCTAACGAGACGACTTGACCCTGTAAAGGGGAATTGTCTTTCAGTTGACGCTCCCATATTCTTGTCCTTATTTCTCATTGTCCGAGCATTGGGGCTTTCTGACATCACTGATGTCCAGTGGGGCGGAGTGGACAGCACACTATCCATGGAAAGTCGTTAGATTTTTAGATCAGAATCTCTGACTTGACGCTAGGCTATGTCTTTTGTCTCCATGCAGTCCACTGACATGAAGTGATGTAAGAGTGATCGCTAGCTTTTTCCGACGTAGATTGTGCCAATATGCAGTTTGCGGTTCCCCGCACGTAAAAATGAAACAAGGCAATACGGAACACTGGCTGTACCGGCCTGATTCTGTAGCCTAAAGGAAAAAAGATGGACAAAACATGTGGACAAAAATCTGTAACCCATTCTAGCAGCCTGATCCGTCTAATTACTTCCCTTTGCAGAGCAATGCAGAGAAACCCATGTGTTGCACACTGTGATGGAAAGAGGCGTCACTGAGAACTGTGTGGAATGGACAGCTGATCGGCGGTGTTAATGACGGGGTTTTTCACAGTGTGATGGAACTAGGCGTCACTGAGAACTGTGTGGAATGGGCAGCTGATCGGCGGTGTTAATGACGTGTTGCACAGTGTGATGGAACGAGGCGTCACTGAGAACTGTGTACAATGGTCAGCTGATCGGCGGTGTTTATGACGTGTTGCACAGTGTGGGTGGAACGAGGCGTCACTGAGAACTGTGTGGAATGGTCAGCTGATCGGCGTAATAATGACGTGTTGCACAGTGTGATGAAACGAGGCGTCACTGAGAACTGTGTGGAAGGTCAGCTGATCGGGGGTGTTAATGACGTGTTGCACACTGTGATGGAAAGAGGCGTCACTGAGAACTGTGTGGAATGGTCAGCTGATCGGCAGTGTTAATGACGTGTTTGCACAGTGTGATGGAACGAGGCGTCACTGAGAACTGTGTGGAATGGTCAGCTGATCGGCAGTGTTAATGACGTGTTGCCACTGTGATGGAACGAGGCGTCACTGAGAACTGTGTGAATGGTCAGCTGATCAGCGGTGTTAATGACGTGTTGCACACTGTGGTGGAACGAGGCGTCACAGAGAACTGTGTGGAATGGTCAGCTGATCAGGTGTTAATGACGTGTTGCACACTGTGATGGAACGAGGCGTCACTGAGAACTGTGTGGAATGCCAATGGTCAGCTGATCGGCAGTGTTAATGACGTGTTGCACTGTGTGATGGAAAGAGGCGTCACTGAGAACTGTGTAGAATGGTCAGCTGATCGGCGGTGTTTATGACGTGTTGCACACTGTGATGGAACGAGGCGTCACTGAGAACTGTGTGGATGGTCAGCTGATCAGCGGTGTTTATGACGTGTTGCACAGTGTGATGGAACGAGGCGTCACTGAGAACTGTGTAGAATGGTCAGCTGATCGGCGGTGTTAATGACGTGTTGCACAGTGTGATGGAACGAGGCGTCACTGAAACTGTGTGGAATGGTCAGCTGATCGGCGGTGTTTATGACGCCGCTCAGGCTGGAACCAGTTTCTTGCCCCCCTTCTAGACTGGGATCATCTTTAGAATTGTGCCACCAAGGTCCAACAAATCGTTGATCCGCCCTTTCAGTCTGTTCATTGTCGAAGCAAAATTAGGTTTCCTACCAGGAGAAGTAATAGTTATAGATGATGACTCGAAGAGTTATTTCCCTGACACGAATGCGAAATGTCGGCATTCATATCACAAGAAAGTTTTGTATTCTGTGAAAATATATTATATCTGATAGTTGACAGCTTGTAAAGCTAACTTCACAGTTAATGCTCAGTTGAGAATTTGTGATAATCTCGCTGAACGGATCCCAGGGATCGGCACCAAAATTTTATGGGTTGGCCCGCAGGTCACAGCCCCTCTTTCCACCTGCGTTTGTTAATTCGGTTCTGTTCTCTCTCTCTCTCTCTCTCTCTCCTCTCTCTCTCTCTCTCTCTCTCTCTGTCTCTCTGTCTCTCTCTCTCTCTCTCTCTCTCTCTCTCTCTCTCTCTCTCTCTCTGGTGTGTGTGTGTGTGTGTGTTTTGTGTGTGGCATGCATGATCTCGCCGATATTTAAACAACCAAACCAACGAACACAAATGAAAACAAGCCTCTCTCCCTGTACATGTTTCCACGAAACCAACTAGACACAAACGACTAAAGAAGGAACTAAACAGCCAGCAAGACCTACGTAACGTGTGTGACGTACAGATGTTAGACAGCCAGCAAGACCTACGTAACGTGTGTGACGTACAGATGTTAGACAGCCAGCAAGACCTACGTACCGTGTGTGACGTACAGATGTTAGACAGCCAGCAAGACCTACGTACCGTGTGTGACGTACAGATGTTAGACAGCCAGCAAGACCTACGTACCGTGTGTGACGTACAGATGTTAGACAGCCAGCAAGACCTACGTACCGTGTGTGACGTACAGATGTTAGACAGCCAGCAAGACCTACGTAACGTGTGTGACGTACAGATGTTAGACAGCCAGCAAGACCTACGTAACGTGTGTGACGTACAGATGTTAGACAGCCAGCAAGACCTACGTAACGTGTGTGACGTACAGATGTTAGACAGCCAGCAAGACCTACGTAACGTGTGTGACGTACAGATGTTAGACAGCCAGCAAGACCTACGTAACGTGTGTGACGTACAGATGTTAGACAGCCAGCAAGACCTACGTAACGTGTGTGACGTACAGATGTTAGTAGCCCAAGCCAAAGGCAGGAGACGACCAGACAGTGTGTTGGCATGGTGGAGCGGAGTCATGCTCCGTGGGAAAGGTGGATGTACGGGGGAACGGTTCCTGCCGGTGTGGCGGTGTTGCTTTTGGAGACTGTGCTGTGTCCAGAGCCAATCTTCGGGTTAGGAGGGAGTAAAAGAGGGTTAAAGGAAAAGAGGAATGACCTCTCTGTTTGTTGTGGAGTTCTTTGGGACCGGATTTTTTTTTTTTTTTTTTTTTTTTTAGAGAGGGGAGAAACGACAGAAGTAAAGAGAGAGCAGAAAGAAAGGAGGACAGACAGATCCACAAAGTAATCGAAAAAAGAAATTCCTTCATTAGACAAATACATGTGAAATAAAATCAGTGTGATGAAAGTCGGAACGAAAGTGGAGACAGACAGATCCACAAAGTGATCGAAGAAAGGTCCGAAAGAAATTCCTTCATTAGACAAATACATGTAGAAATGAAATCAAAGTGATGAAAGACGGAACGAAAGTTTAGAATCCGAAAAAAAGGAAATGGAAAATTGAATTTCAGAGAGGAACAGGGAAGTAAGAATTGATTTATAATTAAATGAAAAAAAGAGTGTCTCAGTATTGCTGTCATCGAACTGTTCGTGAAAACACTCAACTCTGAAACTCATTGCTTTGTCTGAGAGTCTGTGTCTCACTCTGTTTCTTCCTTTTCCCGTCTTCCTGCATAGCTGTTCCATGCTCATGGTCTGCGTGCATGTTACCTGTCTGTCTGTCTGCTGTCTGTCAGTATCCGAAGGTCATTCCTTTCTTAGAGCTTCACATGCATGAATAAACTTCGAGTCTTCCCTGTGTGGACAAGGTGGATGGAGCTGAGATGGAACTTCCCGGGCCAGCTGATTTCCGTCGTCCAGCTGTCTGTGCCCTCTTTCTGCCTGTCTGTCTGCGTCTGTCTGTCTCTGTCTCTGTCCGTCTGTCTGTCTGCCATTCTATGTGTGTCTGTGTACCTCTGTTTATCTGTCTCCCTCTCTATGTCTGTCTGTCTGTCTGTCTGTCTGTCTGTCTCTCTCTCTCTCTTTCTCTCTCTCTCTCTCCTCTCTCTCTCTCTCTCTCTCTCTCTCTCTCTCTCTCTCTCTCTCTCTCTGTTTGTCTGCCTGCCTCTGTCTGTCTGTCCGTCTATCTGTCTGCTGCCTCTCCCTGTCTGTCTTCCTACCTGCCTGCCTCTCTGAACAAACTGTTAGTTCCACGAGAATCGGATGTCGTCAGGAACAAAATAAATTTTGCACACCACAGATGTTACGTGTTTGGGGAAAACCCTGTATCTCCTTCCCCTGATCCCCGCTCTCCCTCCCTGTCCCCTCCTCCCTTCCTCCTCCTCTCCCGTCCCCCTTTCCCCCGCCTTTTTCTCTTTCTGCCCCCCCCCCCCTCCCGCCCCCCCCCCCCTCCAGTCCCCCTTCTTCTTCCTCCTCATCCCCTGACGGGCCCCCTCTACTCTGGCCAGAAACCTCTTGTCCGATTCTAATCAGCAGACACTTCGGAGGCGCGTGCCATGGCTCGTTGGGCTTTCCAGCCTTGGCTTGTGTACAGTCTGTTGTGTTACTGTTGATGTCTCGCAACCACCGTTATTTAGTGACCCTTTAAGGTTATTTGTTTGATCTAATTCATTGTACACTCATGACATTTAATGTTTGAAAAAGTGCTCTCACTGTCTCTCTCTCTCTCTCTCTCTCTCTCTCTCTCTCTTCTCTCACTCTCTCTCTCTCTCTCTCTCTCTCTGAATAGTTTGCTTATCATGGTAGAATTAGATTACCATGTTGCTATGTTGAATTGTCAGTATGAATAATATGTGCTGAAATAATGTATGCATGACAAGGACAGATTGTAAGACTAGGCTTTGGTCTGAAATCTCCATCCTTGTGTATTAAAGATCAATAAGTCAATCAATCTCTCTCTCTCTCTCTCTCTCTCTCTCTCTCCTCTCTCTCTCTCTCTCTCTCTCTCTCTCTCTCTCTCTCTCTCTCTCTCTCTCAGCCTTCATGATTTTCTTTTCTCTCATCCTAGTCCACACACTGCCTCTGTGTCTCTTACCAAACTCCCTCCGTCCCCTTCTACACCCTGGCTCTCGTCTCTCTGTCTCTCCATCTGTCTGTCTGTCTGTCGTTCGGTCGTCTGTCTGTCTGTCTGTCTGTCTGTCTGTCTGTCTTCTCTCTCTCTCTCTCTCTCTCTCTCTCTCTCTCTCTCTCTCTCTCTCTCTCTCTCTCTCTCTCTCTCTCTCTCTCCTCTCTCTCTCTCTCTCTCTCTCTTCCGCCTCTCAGCGGCAAGTCTGAAAAATTGCCGACACGGTGACAGGCAATAATTTTTCACGATTGGAAAATGGTATGTCAGTTGTCATTACCATTGTTATGCTCTCTCTC
>CM031604.1:10819048-10821447 GCA_018398815.1 Conus ventricosus | reverse complement strand
GAGTACAGAGATTAGTTTATCCACTTCATTATCTGTGTCTGGGACTGTCCGCGTGGTCCTCGTCTCTGTGAAAGATTCTCAGTCTGAATAGGTGTGACAGGATCTGACAATGTCCTGGCCTTAGTCTGAAGATGGTGACCTGTTGGCATCCTTTCCTGTATGTCCTGGTCTTAGTCTGAAGATGGTGACCTGTTGGCATCCTTTCCTGTATGTCCTGGTCTTAGTCTGAAGATGGTGACCTGTTGCCATCCTTTCCTGTATGTCCTGGTCTTAGTCTGAAGATGGTGACCTGTTGGCATCCTTTCCTGTATGTCCTGGTCTTAGTCTGAAGATGGTGACCTGTTGCCATCCTTTCCTGTATGTCCTGGTCTTAGTCTGAAGATGGTGACCTGTTGCCATCCTTTCCTGTATGTCCTGGTCTTAGTCTGAAGATGGTGACCTGTTGCCAACCTTTCCTGTATGTCCTGGTCTTAGTCTGAAGATGGTGACCTGTTGGCATCCTTTCCTGTATGTCCTGGTCTTAGTCTGAAGATGGTGACCTGTTGCCATCCTTTCCTGTTGCTGGATGCCATCCTCCTCATGTCCTGTCTCCTGGCGCTGTCTCCACGTGTTTAGTGGCTTTGTAGAAGGATCGTGACTTCTCCCCCCATGACTTTAGTGGGAGTATGCTCCTCCTTACTGTCCAGCGCGGAGAGTTTGTCAGATTCCCCATTACACATAGTGCTACAGTGAGAGGGGATCCACTGCAAAACCAGATTTTGTTTGGGAGCCCGGTCTGTGAAACTTCCTTCTGATTTCTTGGAGAATGTGGTCTGTCTGACTGCACCCAAGATTCTGGCGAAGGGCCCGCAGTCATGTAGGAAGACGGTGTGGGAAAACAGATCGTTTGTTGTATTCAGCGTCTTGAGCAGCATGACGCAATGCACAGGTTTCAGCTCTGAAGTTGATGGAGAACCGACCATTGGCGAGAAACTTGGTATTAGAGCTGCCTTCAGCAAACCATGTATAGACATCGCCTCCCCCGTTAACGCGTTTCGTACAGCATTTTCTGCAGAACTATCTGTATTGACTTGAGTCCAGATGGTGGTGCTTGGATAGTCTCTGTCTATCATTTCAGCTGTCAGTTTAATTCTCTTGCTATGTGGTCTTTTGCTCTGACTCCAGGAATGTCACAGGGCTGTCTAATGACCAATTCTCATCGTCATGGAGCACTTCGCGTTGTTGGTTTCTGAGCGGTAGATGTTCACTGTTTCTGCGGAGGCCTCTTTACCAGGCGATTTGGGCTTTGCCGTTTGATTCTGTTCTTGGTCAGAGCCTTGAGCGTGGAGAGCAGATGGTGAGGTGGGAGCCTCTTCATTTTTTCGTTTTGTCTTAAGGGTTTCTTGTTTAATCTCTCCTGGACTGACAGCAGGCCAGCCATCTTCTTCATTGCAGCTGTGGCTGTGGTTTACTGTAGCCGTCTGTGATGACTCGGAGGCTGACGTTTTGTGCCGTGTCCAGATGGTCTGTGCTGATTTTACCTGCTTGGTTTTCGGTTGTTTGGTGCTGAGTGACCGGAATCATTAAACTTTTAGTAATCAATCATATTGTTACCGTTCACTATCGCTATTACTGAAAACAGAAGAAGAAAAAGAAAGAAGAAAGAAAGAAAGGCAAACGTATCCAAAAAGTTTGCAGTTTTCCTGTTTAACTCGCTTGACAAAAGTAGAACATTTTTCTTCTGAATAAACCGAAAAGGTGTATTTTTTTGTATGTTTCAAACAGTTCCAGTGATAAATGTATTCTGACATTGTTATTGATACAATGTGCGGCAAAGCACTGGGTGAGCTGCCACCCTTTGTCTCCGTCTCGTTGATAGGCGCTCCACAGAGTGAATAGCCGTTCTTTCTGCCGAGTGCTAATCAATGAAACCGACACAAAAGGCGGCTGCTTAACTAGAGTTTTGCCCTTTATGGATTTGACCCACTTTTAACGGGACCATGGCCTGTTTGAATAAACCATATACCCCCCCCCCCCACCCCCTCTTTCTCTCTCTTTTTCTTTCTCTCTCTGTCTCTTTCTCTCTCGCTCGCTCTATCTCTTTCTCTCTCTCTCTCTCTCTCTCTCTCTCTCTCTCTCTCTCACTCTCTCTTTCTTCCACTCTCTCCTCTCTGTCCTCTCTCTCTCTCTCTCTCTCTCTCTCTCCTCGCTCTCTCTCGCTCTCCCTCCCCCTCTCTCTCTCTCTCTCTCTCTCTCTCTCTGTCTCTCTCGCTCTCTCTCTCCACTCTCCCACTCTCCCCCTCCTCTTTTTCTTCCTTCCACTCTCCCACTCTTTCTCTTCCCCCACTCTCCCACTTTCTATCCCACGCTCTCCTCCTCTCTCTCTCTGACTCTCTCTCTCTCTCCTCTCTCTCTCTCTC
>CM031604.1:10809048-10811548 GCA_018398815.1 Conus ventricosus | reverse complement strand
GATGTAGTTTAGAAGACATCACAAATAACAGACATAAACATGCATCCTCTCCCCCCCCCCCCCCCCCCTCTTCCACCCTCCCTTTTTCCTGACTGATATCTCTGTTCCTCCACCCCCGCTCTCCCCCCCTTTTTCATTACTTGATTTCTCATCATCTCACCAGACATAGGGTCTGTTTCCTGTTCGCTAAACGGTCTCATCTGCAAGGGCTATCAACAGGTGAAAGGCAGCTTTAGCAGGCACCAATCACGAGAAAGCTGACGTATCTCGGCGAATCATGTACCGCAACACGTATATCAGCAAACTGAATGAAAGAGACGGAGAATGAGAGAGAGAGAGAGAGAGAGAGAGAGAGAGAGAGAGAGAGAGAGAGAGAGAGAGAGAGAGAGAGAAACAACAGAGTATCTCATTCAGTTTCCATTTCAAATCCGCATCATCTTCCATACAAACAAGGTCAGTGTTGTCTGTAAAGGACAGAAGTCCGAAAGGAAATCTTGTCTAGTTACGTTACGCCGTTCATTTTTGTTTTGTTTCTCCTATTCATAGTAAATAGTAACGGCCCCTTACTGGTGGATGATATAGATCTAATGGAAATTCTCACTAACCTGTCATGGCGCCATTTAGTCGCACGTCTGACCGATTTTTTTTCGTGTGTGTGTGTGCGCTCTCTCTCTCTCTCTCTCTCTCTCTCTCTCTCTCTCTCTCTCTCTCTCTCTCTCTCTCTCTCCTCTCTCTCTCTCTCTCTCTCTCTCTCCCCCCCCCCCCCCCCCCACACCCATCCCGATTTCTCCCAACCCTCAAACCCCCTCCCCACCATTTTCGTCTGTTTCTCTTCCCCACTCTCTGTCTTCGTTCCTCCTCCTTCTCCTCCTCTCTTTTCCTATGATGCCTGTCTCCACTGTGCCCGGGTGCATACCGTTAGATAACTGTCTGGGAGTGCGCGCGCTGTATGCTAGCAACGAGGCTGGAGAAGGTGAGACCACTCCACATGCCACAACAGAAGTTTCCCGGTGGATTGCTTCCCTTGGTGAACAGTTTGCAGCATCCGTTTGCATGTTTCCCCGCGTGCTTATTATCTGTGTTGGTTTTCTTCATCATGTTTGGGATTGGTGTGTGTGTGTGTGTGTGTGTGTGTGTGTGCGTGCGTGTGTGTGTGATATACAGACCTGCTATTTCTGGGGAAAAAAACAAAAAAACTGGAGATGAATAATCGTTTAATAATTTGACTAGATATGCTGCTGACCAGTGTTACGGTGCAACGTGTAATTGAAACTTGTTAGGGAGTGGGTTGTTATGTCCTTTATGTTTGAAAGGAATAAAGAAAGGAAAAGAAAGAGAAAGGTGGTAAATAAATGGCACGTAGAGTCACATGAGTTCTCAATGTTTGGAAGAATGAAGAGAGGAAAGGAAAGAAAGAACAGAACTGATAAACAGTGAACACGCGTGGGCGGTCAGCGCTGTGTTTCAGTGGTCACTGTGACGTCAGGAATGACCGGCGGCCTCGGCTTCACTGTGTGCCATCATCAACCACCAGCATGGCTGTAGTGGTGTTGTGGGATGTGTGGCCAACCCCCCTCTCTCCCCCCTTCCTCACCAGTTTTTAGTCCGAGTGGACTCTTGCTACAGGGTCAGCTGAGACTGGCCGCCTTGATGGAAGCACTTTGAGTCATTTCACATCTGAGCAACAACCCAAGGACTCCGATGATGATGATGATGATGATGTTGAGCCTGTGACCAGTAATACATTATGATTCAGAAGCATTCTGTCTCGTCACAGTATCCAAAAGAGATACAGACTGTGCAGATCTCAGCGCCTATAAAGCATTCCGTGGAAACCTAGTGTCTTTTAATCACACTTGAGGTCGCATACGTTTGCTGAAAATAGTTGGTGGACAGGATTCCTTCTTCAGCTCCAAGGATTGATTAGCCTCCTTGACTGCAAATCAGAGTTGGACTTGGTCAGCAGCGCTTAGCCTTCGTCAACCAAGGCTTGATGGGGCTTTGAAAATAGTACTTCACCTGAGTCAGCCTAAATTTGGTGCCAGTTTGAAAGCAGTACTTTGCCTGAGTCATCCCAGCCTGATCCCAGGGGAAGAGGAGGTCCAGGAGACAGTGATACATGGTCACCTGACCTGTCTCCCATCCCACACAAGCAGGCTGCATCTGATCTCTTTCACTTCATGGCGTTGGCTAGCGAGAATTCGCTCAGTTGCTGTTTCTCAATCCGTGGCAGCTGAGCTTCATTGGTTTCAATGTCGGGCACACGTCTGTCTGCTGGTTCATGGCGGGGATGTGATTGCCTCATCTGTCTGCGTCATGCGGGGAGTCAGTAGTGTTCTGCAGTCTGTCTTGTGGTTCATGGACGGATGTCTGTGTGGCCCGCAGTCTGGTCTTGCTGGTTCATGGACGGGGAGTCTGTGTAGTGGTAGCCCTGCAGTCTGGTCTTGCTGGTTCATGGACGGGGAGTCTATGTAGTGTGTGCCCTGCAGTCTGGTCTTGC
>CM031604.1:10799048-10804048 GCA_018398815.1 Conus ventricosus | reverse complement strand
CGTCTACCAGTCGTTTTGACGAACAATCGTTGGGGCAGGAATTGCTTGACTTCCCACAAATTGTTTTGCAAGAATTGTGTGACGGTCAGTCAACAGTTTTGATCAGAACTGTTGCCATTTCCGAAAGTATTTTGGGCTGATATTGCTGTATTGTCCACCACCAGCAGTTGTTTTTTTTTTAGCAAGAATAGCTGAACTTTTCAAAGATAGTTTTAGTTTAAAGAAAGACCGGACTTTCCGACGGGAGTTTTAAGCAAGAATTGTTGGATTTTGTTACAGTAGTATTAGCTAGAACTGCTGGATTTTTTCAACGGTAGTTTTAGCAAGAATCGCCAGCGTTGGTAAGATTATTAGACTCGGACAGTTTTGGCGAGAATATCAGCGGACATTACTGTGGGTATACAACCACACTATTGACAAGGATTCACCACTTGTAGTTTTGACATTCACTGTCGGTAGTTTTGACATTTATTGCCGTAGCTTTGACAAGGACTTGCTACCAGTAGTTTCGACAAGGATTTACTACCAGTAGTTTTGACAAGGATTTACTACCAGTAGTTTTGAATAAGCGTTTACTACCAGTCGTTTTGATAAGGATTTACTATTAGTAGTTTTGACAAGGATTTACTACCAGTAGTTTTGATAAGGATTTGCTACCAGTAGTTTTGACAAGGATTTACTACCAGTAGTTTTGATAAGCGTTTACTGCCAGTCGTTTTGACAAGGATTTTACTATCAGTAGTTCTGACAATGATTTTCTACCAGTAGTTTTGACAAGGATTTACTACCAGTAGTTTTGATAAGGATTTACTACCAGTCGTTTTGACAAGGATTTACTACCAGTAGTTTAGATAAGCGTTTACTGCCAGTCGTTTTGACAAGGATTTACTACCAGTAGTTTAGATAAGCGTTTACTGCCAGTAGTTTTGACAAGGATTTACTACCAGTAGTTTTGATAAGGATTTACTACCAGTCGTTTTGACAAGGATTTACTACCAGTAGTTTTGATAAGCGTTTACTGCCAGTCGTTTTGACAAGGATTTGCTACCAGTAGTTTTGACAAGGATTTACTACCAGTAGTTTTGACAAGGATTTGCTACCAGTAGTTTTGACAAGGATTTACTACCAGTAGTTTTGACAAGGATTTACTACCAGTAGTTTAGATAAGGATTTACTACCAGTAGTTTTGACAAGGATTTACTACCAGTAGTTTTGACAAGGATTTACTACCAGTAGTTTAGATAAGGATTCATCATTACTAATGATCTTGTCAGTAAGTGGCCACCAGTAATGTCAACAAGGATTCACCACCGCCAGTAGTTTTGACAAGGATTCATCACTACTGATAATTTAGAAGTGATTCACCGCCAGTGATTTCGACAAGGATTCACCACCACCAGTGATTTCGACAAGGATTCACCACCACCACCAGTAATTTCGACAGGGATTGGCCACCAGTATAGTTGACAAGCACTCGCCACCAGTGGTTTTGACAGTGATTCACCACCACCAGTAATTTTGGAAAAGAATTAGCCCACCAGTGATTTTGACAAGGATTACTCCTTCCTTGTCCTCCTTTCTGGTGGCACCGCCCTGCCATGGTGCTGGAGCCCTGCGCCTCCAGGGCCCAGACAAGTTCTTCAGCCTGTGACGTGGAGGAGTCCGTTCTTCTGCAGAAGTGTTCGGTGTGTGCTATTGCAGACTTTGTCGTCCTCTGGGATTCTGGGGCGTGGGACTGGGTGCTTGTCGTTGTCCTCCCCGCCTTGGTCCACCAGCACGACTATGACCGCATGCTCTCTGGCCGTCTTCTGCAACGTTGAGCGCTTCTGGTGCTACGCCAGCCCCTGGGGCAAAGGTGGGGCCGAGGTGGGGAAGGAGGGGACGGACGAGTCCAAGCAGCGTGACGTCCTCATCCCACGGCGACAGGAGATTCGCCGCACCGTAGGTAAGACAGGCCTTGTGTGGGTGGTGAGGCCAGGGTAGAGAGAGGACAGTGACGGTTGGCGGTGTGGGCAAGGTTATAAGATGGAGTCGTCAAGTCTCTTCTGTGTGGCTTCTTTTCTTTTGCTCTTTTACAGCGCATTTTCTGTGCTTGCAGGCGATTGTTCGAGTTCTGACGAATGTTTTTATTTGTTTCTTATGTAACCTGTTGTTATTTGGTATTAAATGACTCGTCACTTCCAGTAACGTTCTCCAGTTCCACTGCTACTCCAGTCAGTCAACACTTCGTGGGTTGCAGTTTGCAATGTGGACAGTTAGACAGGTAGGGGTGAGGGTGGAAAGATAAAGCTCTAAATAGTGGTCTGTAACAATCATTTATGTATGTTTTAATCAAAAGAATATGTTTTTTTCTGTATTTCTTTTGATGTAGGGTTTTCGACCCTGAACTCGAAGAGCTTAAGTCGTTCACTGACCGATTTTTTTTTCCAACTCTTTCGTTTTGAATTTGCCAAACTCGTGTCATAGACGATGACCTACAGCTCGAGTCTGATGACAACGATGACATTCTGATGAAATCTCGAGCCAGATGTCGCGAATTAATCCCTTAATTTGGATAGACAAGCAGCGAGGCGGAAGACGACAGTCGTACATGCGGAGACAGTCGGGCACTTCTGGTTGACGCCGCCATCTTGTCATGGGATACATGGAGCCTGGCCTCTTGATCTCAGAATCTTGGTTTTGTTTATTCTTGATTGTACACCACCGCGCTCTGTGGAATTGAGCCAGGTGTGTGTGTGTGTGTGTGTGTGTGTGTGTGTGTGTGTGTGTGTGTGTGTGTGTGTGTGTGATCAATTCTTTTTTTCTGTCACAGTGTTATTTAATATTGACAATAATTATCTTTTTTTTTTAAAACACGATCGCCACGCTGTCGTTTAAAATACTGGTTTTCATGATAATGCCTGATGTGTTATAATATTGTCTTTCACCCTTCAGGTCCAAAACGGAATTTCTGTTTTAACAGAGATGCTGACTTTTCCGTTTTCAAAATTGGTGTAAACTGACTCGCCTATACAACATGAACAAACAAAACACCAAACACGACGCGGTCTGCATTTTGCTTTTCTTTTGTCGTTTAGAAACAAGCTCCTCTATTTTTGACGAGGGAAGGAAGAGTAAGTTGGACTAGTCAAGAAAGGAAAGAAAAAGGTTTATGTTGAGCTCTCTCTGCATCACTGTCTTTCTCATAATGCTTTCAGTTGCAGGATGGTTTATGGCGGTGAGTCAGTGCGTTGCTTTGAAGTCGGCGTGAATGATGTAATCTATTAGCACGGCAGACAGCGGGTGTTCGCAGCCCTCCGTCAAAACGATCGATCAATGAAGGGAGTCTTAGCGTGAAAAAACCGGGAGCTGCTGTTTGTGGCCTGTTGACTGGCTTGGTGGCTTCTTGTTGTCTTGCTTGGTTGGTCGATTGGTTGTTTGCCAGGTAGACTCTTGTATCAGTGGGTTGGTGGGCTGCTGTCTTGTTAAATGGGTTGGTGGGCTGTTGCTGTGTTCAGTGGGTTGGTGTGCTGATGTTGTCTTGTTTGGTGGGCTCCTGTCCTGACTACAAGCTAAGTCGTAGCTACCAGACCCTCTTCTCCCATTCTCTCATCTTAGTTGATAACTCGTTTATCCATCTGCTTAAAATCATGCGCAGTGTGGTCTCAAACTTAGCGGATGTGGTGAAGCGCATATGGACTAGTCCGCACGCAGTGACGCCTCCTTGATGAAACTGAAACTGAAACCCCTGCTTAGTGGTTTGGTGGGTTGTCTGTTTAGTGGGTTGGTGGGCTGTCGTCTTATTGACTGGGTTGAAAGGCTGTTGTTGCCTTGTTAAGTGGGTTGTTCGGTTGTTGTTCAGTTAGTTGACATGCTGTTATTTAGTAGGTTGGTGGGCTGTTGTTAAGTTGGTTGATGAGCTGTGTTTTAAGTTGGTTGGTGGGCTGTTATTTAGTGGGTTGATGAGCTGTTGTCTTGCTTTGTAAGATGGTGGGATGTTGTCCTTTTCACTGCTTTGATGGACCATTGTCTTGCTTTGTGGATTGGTTGGCTATTCCCTCGTTTTGTGAGTTGATTGGTTGTAATTTCCCTGTTTACTGGGTTCGTGGGTTGTTATCTTCTTTAGTATGTTTGTTAGCTGTTGTTTTATTTAATGGATTGGTGGCCTGTTGTTTGTCTAATGGATTGGTGGCCTGTTGTTTGTCTAATGGATGGGTGGCCTGTTGTTTGTCTAATGGATGGGTGGCCTGTTGTTTGTCTAGTGGATTGGTGGCCTGTTGTTTGTCTTTAGAATGGATTGGTGGCCTGTTGTTTGTCTAGTGGATTGGTGGCCTGTTGTTTGTCTAATGGATTGGTGGCCTGTTGTTTGTCTAATGGATGGGTGGCCTGTTGTTTGTCTAATGGATGGGTGGCCTGTTGTTCGTCTAATGGATGGGTGGCCTGTTGTTTGTCTAATGGATTGGTAGACTGCTGTTGTCTAGTTAGAGCTTGTTTGGTTGTAATCTTGATAAGTGGGTTGGTGGGTTGTAGTCTTGTTTAGTGGGTTTTGTGGGTTGGTGGGTTGTAGTCTTGTTTAGTGGGTTGTGAGCTGTTGTTGTCTTATTTAGTGAATCGATGAACAGTTGCTGTGTTGCTTAATGGATTGCTGGGCTGCTGTTATCTCGTGTAGTGGGCTGGTGGGCAGTGACTTTTTCAGTGGGTTGTAAGTTGCCTTGTTTAGAGGGTTGATAGACTGTTGCTGTCTTCTTCAATGAGTTTATAGGCCGCCGTTGTGGTGTTTAGTGGGTCTGTGGACTGCTGTTGTCCTGTTCAGTGGGTTGATGAACTTTGTTGTCCTGTTCAGTGGGTTGATGGACTTTGTTGTCCTGTTCAGTGGGTTGATGGACTTTGTTGTCCTGTTCAGTGGGTTGATGGACTTTGTTGTCCTGTTCAGTGGGTTGATGGACTTTGTTGTCCTGTTCAGTGGGTTGATGGACTTTGTTGTCCTGTTCAGTGGGTTAGTGGATTACTGGACATTGTCT
>CM031604.1:10779048-10794048 GCA_018398815.1 Conus ventricosus | reverse complement strand
GGAAAGTGTAGCGCTTGATCTGCAGTTCATTGTTCTCTAAATGAAGTGAGCTACTTGGTCCACAGTTCATTTGTTCTGTCAGTAAAGTATAAAGTGAACTGCTTCGTCTGCAGTTTACTTGCTTTGTCAATAATGTGAACTGCTTGGTTCGCAGTCCATTGTTCTGTCAGTAAAGTGAACTGCTTGGTCTGCAGTTTATTCGCTCTGTCAATAATGTGAACTGCTTGGTCTGCAGATTTTTGTTCTGTCAGTAAAGTGACCTGATTGGTCTGCAGTTTTTTTTTGTTCTATAAATAAACTGAACTGCTTGGTCTGCAGTTTATTCGCTCTGTTTTAATAATGTGAACAGCTCGGTCTGCAGATTATTGTTCTGTCAGTAAAGTGACCTGATTGGTCTGCAGTTTATTGTTCTATTGATAAAGTGAACTGCTTGGTCTGCGGTTTATTCGCTCTGTTAATAATGTGAACAGCTTGGTCTGCAGATTATTGTTCTGTCAGTAAAGAGAGCTGATTGGTAAGCAGTTTATTGTTCTATTAATAACGTGAACTGTTTGGTGTGCAGTTTATTTGCTCCGTCAATAAAATTGACTGCTTGGTTTGCGGTTCATTGTTCTGTCAGTGAAATGAACTGATTATTCTGCAGTTATTGTTCTATCGGTGAAAAGAACTGCTTGGTTTGCAGTTCATTATTCTGTTGATAAAGTGAACTGATTAGTCTGCAGTTTATTGTTCTGTCGATAAAGTGAACTGCTTGGTTTGCAGTTAATTGTTCTGTTTGATACAATGAACTGATTAGTCTGCAGTTTATTTGTTGTGTGGTTAAGCAGACGTCTTGTTCGACGTTTCATTGTTCTGTCCGTATGGTGGACTGGTTCTTGGCATTTTGTTGTTGTTTGTTGACAGAGAAGTGCCATGTCAGCGTTCCCATCGTGTGTGCAATTAGTCGGTGTCTGGGAGCCATGACGGATCAATTTGCCCCGCCATTTGGCCTTTGTCTGCTGGTTTCCTGACGAAAGAAACTCTGAACCGCTTTGTCGCCATTGAGGTGGTGGTGGTGGTTCTTTGGAAACTTTCTTAATAATTAACAGACGAAAGAGAATGAAGGACAAAGGTATAGGGGTAGGAGGTAGAGAAGAAGGGAGGGAAGAGGGAATCGCTTTAGGAGACTTGCTTGCGGGCATGCTTTAGTCCTACGTCAGTGGAAAGATCTTTAAACCAGCCAGCGCCAACATAGTCAGTGCACAGAACGCCTGGAATTTCTGGGTTTCTTCTAAAACACTATTCCATCAGTTTATCCCAAAATATTTAGATGTTAGGCATTTCTCTTTTGAGTGACGCAGTGAGTACAGGTGTGGCGGTTTGACAGTAGCGACAGGGTTCCTGGGACACCGTGGTGTGTGTGGTTGCCAAGGAGAGTGCGTGTGGAGTTTGAAAGCGATGCCAATGTGTAGCGACACTCGGTGCAGTCATCAGATGTAGTCACAGGAAAGAATCCGGTGTAACTGGTGACGTCAAGATGTTGAGAGCTAGTCACACGGAACAGCATCCACGTCGGAAACGGGTGGTCCCACCCGTGAAACGGCCCATCTTGGACACGGTTCTTCCTGCCCTCCCCCCCCCCCCCCTTTCCTCTCTGCTACCACCTTGATCCGCCCCTGCACTCCATCTGATGGAGCTGTTGCATGCTACTCTTTCGGTTGACATGAGAGAAAAAAAGGGCCTGGGGGGAAAAAAAGAGAAAGAAATGGAACGATGATCTATGTGCAACATATGCTTCTTGCACAGTCACTCACACAGCTGTTGAGAAACATAGTGTGACGAATTAACATGATGTAGTCCGGCTCAATCAAGTGATGAAACTAACAATGTGTAGCTTTGGTCCGTAGCGACGCGCTCCCTCAGTGGAAGGAGGGAAGAAAATGATGGAGGGGGAGGGGGGGGGGGGGGAGGAAGGGGTCCGGATTCTCTTTGTGACAGAACTTTTGCCATGCACGCAGAAAGTTAACAGATGATGTCGATGAAGAACTAGTGCGCCTTACCTCCAGACTGATAATACAGCGAGACTTGGATGTTGTTGCGGCTTTTTTTGCTTGTTGTTTTGTTTGTTTTTGTCGGTCAATGAGACATGATGCCAATGTGGGAGCTTAGAGAGTTGCAGTGCCGGTTATTCCAGACTATTGATTCACAAGGCGGCGCTGCACTGGGAAAAGCTGCAGATGAGATGAAATCGCATCGTGTGGCACAGTGAGGCTGTGTTCCAATGAAATGGGGAGAAAATCTCGTCACCACCACCACATCTCTCTCTCTCTCTCCTCTCTCTCTCTCTCTCTCTCTCTCTCTCTCTCTCTCTCTCTCTCTCTCTCTCTCTCTCCTCTGTGTGTTGGGACTGTAGGAGCTGGGCTCGCTCTGGAGTGGGGGGGGGGGGGGAGGACTGGCACGGTGGAGTTGAGGAAGGGGAGTCATGCATGTCGGCATATGAACAGGTTTTACAGCAATGAGGTCGGCTGTTTTATGGAAAGTTCTATCTGGTTTGGGTCAGGAGATGGCCACGGATGATGTGCACTTGTCTGGCATTATATTGAAAGCCCTACAACGAAATCACAGTCCGATGGGTAGCGAGATGGCTCGTTGTTGTTGTCGTCGTCATTGTCGCTGTTGTACGCGCACGCACGCACGCACGCACGCACGCACGCACACACACACACACACACACACAACACACACACACACACACACACCACACACACACACACACACACACACACACACACACACACACACACACACATACATACACCCACACACACGCACACACGCACGTGCCTACGCACGCACGCACGCATGCACGCACGCACGCACGCACGCACGCACGCACGCACACGCACGCACGCACGCACGCACGCACGCACGCACGCACGCACCACACACACACACACACACACACACACACACACACACACACACGCACGCACCTACTCACGCACGCACGCACGCACGCACACAGTATGACATGCATCATGGCTAGGCGACCAGCTTAAATCTTCACCGAGATTGAAGGCCAGAGAAAATACAAATCAGCACGCAACTCCAGGTGCAAACGTAACGCGTGTCTAAAACTCTCTACGAAACACAAAAGTAATGTTTTGACAAATATGTCTCTTTGAGACGTCACAAATTACAGAGGTTAAAAAAGGATAAAATGAATACACCTTTGATGGCAGTCAGAGATCGACAGTCATCAAGGACGTTGTTGCTCAGTGCCAGACCGAGGGGATGGGGATGAGGGGGAGGGGTTTGGTTTGATGTATGTGTGTATGTTGGCGGAGGGAAGCGGGTATAACATAATAGAAATGCACAAAGCAGTCAGCATCGGGGAGAATTGTTTTGTGCATTATGCGTTGGTTGTTTTGAGGTCTGAAGAAGACGTTCTTGTCGAAAATTCGCGTGTCTTGTTTTGTACTGTGTTTAAAACATTTGTTACTTTGCACTTCGTTTCGTTTGGTATATTTGTGTTTTGCTATCAGATCTGCTCCTTTGTGTTGGGTCACACTCGCCGAATATACAAATCCACCCGCTTTAGTGTTTTACTTGTTCGTGGCACTTGGATCAATTTTGATTTTACCTGTATACAGCCCCAGCCCACCCCACCCCACTTCAATCCCTCTCCACCCCCTTTAGGACTTAAAAAGTGTCTGACAGTATCGTGAAAAAAAGATGGCGTGCATGTGTTGCCTATCTGTATCGAGTTCGATTGGTTGGCTGGTTCCGTTCCACGGCTGACGGGAGTTTGAGGGTCACTGGGGATGTGAGGGAACAGCGGAACGGGTCATAGTATGTTAAGGAGGATGGAGGGTCGAAGGCTCGATCGATCCGTGTCTGGCAGCAGAACGGTGAAATAAGAGTTGAATTACCCCCCATCCGTTTGCTTCTCAATAATCACCAAGTTCTCAAAGAAAAAGACGGTGCGGGAGAAGGGGGGGGGGGGGGGGGGGGGGGGGGGGGAGAAGTTAAAACACCGTTATCAGTTGCCTTGCTTATTTCCATTACTGATAATAAAACCATTCAGCCGTAACTTCTTTCTTTCTTTTGCTCCTTTTTTCTATCTTTCTTTCTTCCCTTCCTTCTCTCTTTGTTTCTTTTCTTTTCTGTTGTGCTGTCTCTTCTGGCACTTTCATGTGTGAAGTCATTTTCGTCGTCTCAGAGTTGTCCGCTCTAAGGAAGAAGAATCAGAATCCCCATTCCCAACCCGCTTTCTCTTTCCTAGTCCGTAATGTCAATAATTATTCCCACTGTTCTTAGTCCGACATCCCCCCAAGCACACAGCCACACGCCAGGAAAGTCCTGTTGCAACCTCGGCCCCGACCGTCCACTGGGAGAGATCAGTATCCGGTCGTCATGAGGCAACTTACTAGAGGAGACACTGCACTGAACATGTCATAACTGAAACACTCTAAGCACCATGTAAATAATCTTGTCATGTAGCAGTCGATTAATGATAACGGTCAAATGGAGATGGTTCAATTGATACTGCGGTTGGAAACATACACAGCGTTTTGTTTGGAGTCAGAGAGAGGGGCGGGTAGGTAGAAAGAGAGAGGGGAGGGGAGGGAGGGAGGGAGGGATAGAGACGCAGGGAGGGGGTGTAGGGGACAGTGCGGTGGGAAGGGGGAGGGGGATGCGGGAGGATAGTTATGTCCATATCGCAACTGTGGAGGCATGAAGCACTGGCCAGCCGCTTTGAAGTGGACCAGACGCAGGTGGGAGAAGAAGCCTGTTGGCAGAGCACCGGCGTGGCGCCGTAGAGACGTGGACAGACCGTGTGTGGTTCTGAGGGCAGGGAACTTGTTCCACCGTGCCAGTCAGAGGTATCGATCCCCAACACCACTTCAGCTAGGTTCCAGACTCTGGAGTCGTCGGTGTTGCTGACTGACACAGAGGCAGGGAATGAAGGACGCGGTGTCGTTGGGGGTTGTGATGTGGAAGTGATCGGCTGGTAGTAAAAGGGGAAGGTGTCAAGCTTCGTCCACTGGTGTAGTAGGAACGGTCAGTGGTTTTTTGAACGGCACGCACGCTCGCCCACGCAGATACATTGACTCGCGTGTGCACTCGCTCTCTCTCTCTCTCTCTCTCTCTCTCTCTCTCTCTCTCTCTCTCTCTCTCTCTCTCTCTCTCTCCTTTTCTCTCTCTCTCTCTCTCTTCACGCACGTACGCACGCACGCACTCTCTTTCACACATGCACAGATGCACATACGTACACGCGCGCGCGCGCGCGCACACACACACACACACACACACACACACACACACACACACACACACACACACACACACACACTCTCACACACACACACACACACACACACACACACACACACACACACACACACACACACACACTCTCACACACACACACACACACACACACACACACACACACACACACACACACACACACACACACACACACACAGTCACTCACACTCACACTCAAAAGGTGCAATCGCGCTGACAAATGCATTTGAACACAGACATGGACAAGCCAGGTAAAGTCGGGCAACTATGCAACACGATTTCTGTCTATGATAAGCTGACTGTGTAAAGTGTCTCGCGTTCTTGACCCTGCAATTTGGGTTAGTGTTGTCAGCAAGATTACTTTAAGATGGATGCACAGTGCAGTGAGACATGGGTTATTTACTACTTCCACACTCTCTTTTTTATCCTAAGGTCCCCACGTTTCTTGATAAGATGATTTACAGAAGGGAGTGTACATTTGGCAACCCGCCCAGTCATCTGGGACACCATGAGAATGGAGGAGGAGAGGGTGAGGGGGGCGGTGGAACGTGGATGGGAGGTGGGACGGTGGCTGGCGGAACTGTCAACTCGCGGGGCTGGCGGATCGATTCTGCCTGTGTTGTTCCACTCGAAGCTCAACCCGCGCGGTGGGTAAATCCGAGGTCAGACATCGGCTGAATGAATCTTGTTCATGCCCCGTGATCCCTGTCCTTTTTGCTGCTGTTTATCTTTGTTACAGTTACTTCAATATTCATTGACCTTTTTCTTTTCTTAGCATGTGCGTAGGTCTGATCGCTTTTGCAGGTGTGGCGTATATGGACCGGAGGTGGCCCAGAGACCGACTATCCCAAAACCACAAACCCAAAATAGGCGAGCTTAAGTATCGAATAGCGCGAATGATAAAATGTCGCTCTGTCAGTGTCAAAAAGCGCGAGGTGGCTTTTCAATACAAGGCGCCTGCTTAACGTGACGTGAACAACTGATCGCAAACACGTAGTTATTTGGAACAAAACAAAAATGTAACTGAAACAACAAATGAATTATTTACGATACCCGTGTGGCAAGAGAAAAATGATGGAAACAATATAAAGAACGTGATCATGCTGTGGGAAATTCAGTCAACATTTCCACGGAGATGTCTCTCTGTCTCTGTCTGTCTATCTCTCTGTCTGTCTGTCTGTCTCTCTCTCTCTCTCTCTCTCTCTCTCTCTCTCTCTCTCTCTCTCTCTCTCTCTCTCTCTGTGTGTGTGCGCGCGCGCGCACGTGTGCATGCGCGTATGACTGTGGTGTGTGTGTGTGTGTGTGTGTGTGTGTGTGTGTGTGTGTGTGTGTGTGTGTGTGTGAGGTTCTTGCGTTCGCGCGTACGCGTGCGTTCGAGAATATGTGCATGTATGCACGCATCTATGTGTGTGTGTGTGTGTGTGTGTGTGTGTGTGTGTGTGTGTGTGTGTGTGTGTGTGTGTGTGTGTGAGGAGGAGGGGGGGGGGGGGGAGGGAGAGAGAGTTGATTATACTGCAACAGTATTTGTGAAAATTTTAGACATACAATCTTTTCTCCACAGATGGGCCTGGCAAACTGTTGTTACCTATCGTCTGCGGAACACACACAACTACGTTCACTATCAAAAAAAAAATAAGCCGTGCACATGCGCTCGGTATGCACAATAGCAGTGGTCCCAAACATTTGATAACAAAGACGATGACTCACTCTTTGAGAGGGAAGATAAGAGAGAAAGAGGGAATCGTGATGTCAGAGGAGAGAGAGAACGAGGAAATCGTAATGTCAGAGGAGAGAGAAGAGAGAGAGAGGAGAGAGAGAGAGGGGAGAGAGAGAGAGAGAGAGAGAGAGAGAGATTTGGAAAATTATGAAACTATGGACTTAAGGGGGGAATGGTAGGGGTTACGTAAGGGGAAGTAATGCAGAATAACTTGTCAGTGGTCTCGGTCAGTGGCTCTTCATTTGCATACATGCAGACGACAGTGACATCCACGCTCTTCACGGATCATTAGGCACACCAGGCCAAGCGGGGTCTGTGATTAACACAGCCGGATGCCGATTGATCCGCGTCAGAATCAGGCTGGTGAAATCATGTAACAAAATCAGTGCATTTGGTTGCTCAAGTAAGCTGTTAAAAGATACCAGTTAGACAAAGACTTAAAAACAGTTAACAGAGCAGGTAAAAAGGCTTTCCACGATTTATAGGTGTAGGGCCTAGGCTAGCCTAATGTTATCTATTGTATAGAATCTAGATAAGAATTAAGAGGTGTCTTCGTCAGTGATGTGATGACTTCTCTCACCCTTCACGTCCTACGCTTCACCCCATCAGCCCTTCATTCCCTCTCCCCTCCCCACATCCCAACTGTTTAGATCTAGATCTAGCACAGGCTTTGTGTACGAGTTCTTTTGTAGAAGATCCGATTGATCTGAAGGCCCTTTAAAAGGTGAAGCCATCTCTGTTTCTTGGGCCTTCTATTTTTTTTTTTTAATCTTCTGACACGTGCGTGTATTATAATTATTACGCTTAGCCAGTTAGATCATGGATAAAAAGGTGTATGTATGAAAATAATTACGCATAGCCTGTTAGACCGTGGATGAAAATACTAAATGTTATGTGTCGGATTATTTCAGAATTGACTGCCATGCCATGAAAGATCATCACATTATTCTTAACATATGTCAGTGTATAAGTATGTCACTCACACACACACACACACACACACACACACACACATGCGCGCGCGCGCGCGCGCACACACACACACACACACACACACACACACACACACACACACACACACACACACACAGGGGGGTGGAGGGAGGGTATAATTTTTCAGTGCCTGGTGTCAGTTATGTGATTCTAATTCGTCAACGTGAACTTGGGAGGAGACATCTAGAAATGGGAATTTACTCATACTTTTTCTGAGTTTTATCCCCACTTCCCCACCTCACCCCACCCAAGAAATCTAGTTTTAGCGGAATGTTCCGGATGACTATACCTGTGAGGGATAATCGTCAGATCTAAACATGGGTGTGCGAATTGCCTCATAGTTCAACAATTTTGCCGTTGATGGAAAATAACGTGCATACTATCTGTTACGATTACCTATGAGTAATATGAAAAGACGCGACCACAGCCAGTTTTGGGAAGCACTCACTAAGTCACAGGGCCGCTAAGTCACAGGGCCGCTAAGTCACATAAATTACAGCAAATTGCCAGAGGGTCCAGTAAGTCACAGGGCCGCTAAGTCACAGGGCCGCTAAGTCACATAAATTACAGCAAATTGCCAGAGGGTCCAGTAAGTCACAGGGCCGCTAAGTCACAGGGCCGCTAAGTCACATAAATTACAGCAAATTGCCAGAGGGTCCAGTAAGTCACAGGGCCGCCAAGTCACAGGGCAACTAAGTCACAGGGCCGCTAAGTCTGTTTGTCTGTTTCTGCTTGTGTGTCTGTCAAACATATCATCGTCTATCAAACATATCACTGGGGGTGTTTTGACCCTCGAAGGTCAAGCCTTGTTTCTTTTATGGTCGGTTTATCCTTTTAAGCATTGCAACTGCCTTCAGAAGGGCAGAATTGTAGATGTAAAAGCAGTATGAAGTCCATTCTTTCTGAATAAGTTGGGATCATGTTCAACATCGCGCATGCGTAAAGAGGGAAATTGTGACTAAAGACCGACATTGTATGCATACAACGTATGCATACATTGGCAGGTTTGGCCCGCCGTAATTTTCGCTGTAATACCATTTCACTTCTGTTCCGACGTGACTGAGCGGCCCTGTGACTTTGCGGCCCCGTGACTTAGCGGTCCTGCAGAATAAGGAATTGTGACTTAGCGGCCCTGTGACTTGGCGGCCCTGTGACTTAGCGGCCCCGTGACTTAGTGACCTGTTTCCGCCAGTTTTGAGCACGCGACAACTTTTTGTTAAGCTAAGTGGCAAGAGCGTTTACCCTCCCCACCCCCACCCTGTCTCTCTCACTCTCTCTCTCTCTCTCTCTCTCTCTCTCTCTCTCTCTCTCTCTCTCTCTCTCTCTCTCTCATATCGGAAATATGATGATACAGTTTTAAATAAAGTAACCCATAACAAGCGCTCATGATTGTCATGAGAACAGGGATTTGGAGTCACAGATATTCCCCTCTCCCTCTCTCCCTCCCTCCCTCACTCACTCACTCCCCTCCCCCCCCCCCCCCCCCCCCCCCCCCCCCCCCTCTCTCTCTCTCTCTCTCTCTCTCTCTCTCTCTCTCTCTCTCTCGTTTATAAAAAAATGGTGATAGAGTTTTAAATACAAAACAACCCATAACGACCGCTCATGACTGTCATGAGAACAGGGATTCGGGGTCATAGCTTCTCTCTCTCTCTCTCTCTCTCTCTCTCTTCTCTCTCTGTGATATCCGAAATTATATGTGGTGATGGGATTTAAAATAACGAGTACCCAAAACGACCAATAACGGTTGCATAAAACAGGGACACGGGGGTCATAGGTTTCCTCCTCTCTCTCTTTGCATGCCCACACACAAATAATGCATCCCGCATCACTCGCCCACAACAACAAAAATATTTTGTTGTGGTGGTGTGTTTTTTTTTTTTTTTTAACCCCGCTCCAACCCCACTTTCCTCACCACCACCTTCCCACTCCCCGAGTCAACTAAGAATTATCTGTTTTTGTTTTATTCTTGTTCGTTTTCAGGGTTCTTTGTTTTTGTTTGTTTGTTTGTTTAATGATTCTTTGTATCGTTCGACTCCCTTGGGATGTCAGAGACTCTTTCAGTGCAAATTGTGTCTCCACCTTCAGAAAATTCTGTGCCAGTAGTTTACTCTTTTCTGTTACTCTATTTGTCTCTGCCTCTTTTTTCTTCTTCTTCTTTTTTTTTTTTTTTAAACTGCCTTGCACCCTTTTCTGCCGTGTAGTTCATTCTGTTTTCTTCTTCAAAGGCTGTATCCTCCCCCCCCCCCCCCCCCCAACACACACACACCCACACACCCACCCCCTCCCCCCGTCATTTCACTTTAACGATATGCCAGCTTTTGTTGTTGTAACCAGATGAGTTAAGTTGCGAAGACTGTGCACGCTGTCTTCAGTGGCCAGTGGCTGTCTGTACTGCAGCATCTGTTCACCAGGGTGTGGGTGTGAGTGTGCACGCATCTACAGTGGCCACTGACTGTGCTGCCGTATCTGTTTACCAGGTGTGTGGGGTGTGAGTGTGCACGCATCTACAGTGGCCACTGACTGTGCTGCCGTATCTGTTCACCAGTGTGTGTGAGTGTGCACGCATCTACAGTGGCCACTGACTGTGCTGCCGTATCTGTTCACCAGTGTGTGTGGGTGTGAGTGTGCACGCATCTACAGTGGCCACTGACTGTGCTGCCGTATCTGTTCACCAGTGTGTGTGTGTGGGTGTGAGTGTGCACGCATCTACAGTGGCCACTGACTGTGCTGCCGTATCTGTTCACAGTAGCCACTGACTGTCTGTACTGCCGTGTCTGTTCACCAGTGTGTGTGTGTGTGTGTGTGTGTGTGTGTGTGTGTGTGTGTGTGCGTGCGTGCGTGCGTGCGTGCGTGCGTGCGTGCGTGTGTGTGTGATGTACTTTTTCTTTCTTTTTACTTCTGTTTTTATTGATCTAGGGGTAAAAGGGGAACGCTTTGCGCCCTCAGCATTGTCCACAGATTAATTTTGTTGTCAACAAGAGAGGTGAAAAGGCCCAGCGTGGTCAGCTAGTTTGTAATGACAACAATAACACAGAAGATAACGGCAAGGTTTCTTCCTGGCCGCCGGTTTGGGGCGGCCTGGCGGCGCTCCGCCGCTGAATGTGGCCACACGGAGGATAGATGATGCCTCACGCGAGGATCTGGTATTCCCATGAGTAATCCAGTGATAAATCACTATAGGCGCCGATTGTGGCCATCCTACGACATTGGCCAACATCGATGTGTGTGTGTGTGTGTGGGGGGGGGGGGGGGGGGGGGGGAGTAGGGGTCGAGGAGGGGGGGGGGGGGGGGGAGTGGCAGGGATTGAGGAATGGGGGGGGGGGGGGGGGGGGGGACGCTGGTGTGGGGGTTAAGAAATCGATGACGTGTTCGGAGGTGGTAGTGGGATAAACACTTCTGTCCTTGGACTCTCTGGGGTCTGTGTGGTGTTGTGCGCGCGCGCGCGCGCGCGCGCGTGTGTGTGTGTGTGTGTGTGTGTGTGTGTGTTGTGTGTGCGCGCGCGCGCGTATGTGTATGTGTGTGTAAAGGATAGAGAACAATTTTTTCCCTCTTTATCATAAAATTAACTCTCTCTGTCTCTCTCTGTTTCTCTCTCTCTCTCTCTCTCTCTCTCTCCTCTCTCTCTCTCTCCGCTTCTCTCTCTTCTCTTGCTCGCCCGCACAACATTCAGCGATTTCTTTTTGCTCAGTGTAGTCATTTCTTAACATGCTGATTCACATGGGCAGGTTTTTAACACCTCTGTTCAGCTGCTCATGATCTAGGTTGGGATATTTATGAAGATTCCCGCCTCTCCATAGGTCCGTCATGGCAGTTCTACTGATTACAGTTGGGGTCAGTGATGATAGGCGATCTGTGAGTCTTTCTCATAGTGTAGTGATCTGTGAGACTTTGTCATACTGGAGTGATTTCTGAGTCTTGCTCCTGTTTGTCTTACTCGTGGTACCGTAATTTATGAGTCTCACCAGGGGTATGGCGATTTCAGAATCTTACTTGTGGTATAGTGATTTCAGCAACATGCCAGTAATGCAGGGAGATCGTAGCAAAGTGTTATCCGTTTACTGCAATTCTGCGCGCGCGCGGGCACGTGCGCGCTTGTGTGTGTGTGTGCGTGTGTGTGTGTGTGTGTGTGTGTGTGTGTGTTCTACTGGATTTTCTCGGTTCATTTGGGGAATTGAGATTGCGTTAGGAGGAGGCGGGGACTTGGGAGAGCTGGAGCCTGTTTACATAAAAAAGAAGTATGATCATCTTTAGTGTATTCATCTCGTTGATAAGGAATGATGTTATCTTGTCATGCAGAGTCTACAGACTTCTCGGTCCAAAATACTGGTGGATGGTTGTTACACAACCAAGCGGTGTAAAGTGTGTGTAGGAAGTTGAAGGAAGGAGGGGGGGGGGGGGGGGGGGGTTCTCTTATTTATTTATTTTTTAAAAAACGTGCTTTGTCTTGAAGCAGAGAATTTACCAGTCACGTTTTTAATCGTCATGAATACACGAACAGAGACTTTCTGTGCTTTGTCCAGGGCCTTCTCAGCAGTGAGATCAGTCTGCCGTCCTACGTGCACGGATTGTTGACAAAGCTGGAGCTGTCGGTGTTATGCTGCCTACCCCCTCACCCTCCCATCTCTTCCCCTCCCCCTTCCGACCACCCACACCAGCCTCCCGCCCATCCCCAACACTGCCACACCCTCCCCTTCCGTTTTTTTAATAAAAAAACTGCTTCTCTCTCTCTCTCTCCCTCTCTCTCTCTCTCTCTCTCTCTCTCTCTCTCTCTCTCTCTCTCTCTCTCTCTCTCTCTAGCTTTGGCGGTCGTCTCTGTCTCCTTTCTCTCAAGGTCTACACGGAGCTGCTGATCGAATTACCAGTCTCCTGCCCAGAGAAACAGGAGCTCCTGCCTCCCACCGTCCCCTCCCCCCCCCCCCCCCCCCCCCCCCCCCCTCCCCCCCTCCGCCCTCCCTGGCAACGACTTTTCAGTGGTATAGTCCCGTGTGCCTCCAGGGAAACTCTCCACTTTTTCTGGTACCACTTCGTTTACGCTTTTTTCTTTTTTTCCCCAACCACCTCGGGTTTCCTGTTCTTCCAGTTCACAGGATAATGTTGAACCACATTTCTCTCACTCAATGACTATCTGTACGTGTGATCTTGTGCTTTCGCGCACGCGCCTTTGATATATATATGTGTGTGTGTGTGTGTGTGTGTGTGTGCGTATGTGTGGTGTGTGTGTGTGTGTGTGTGTGTGTGTGTGTGTGTGCGTGCGTGCGTGCGTGCGTGCGTGCGTGCGTGTGTGTGTGTGTGTGTGTGTAGACAGAGAGAGAGAGAGAGAGAAATACATAGATGTATGTGTGTATGCATGTATATATATATATAATATATATATATATATATATATATATATATATATATATATATATATATTTGTGTGTGTGTTTAGTGTGAATGTAAATGCGCTTGTATGCGGACGTGTGTGTCTGTGTGTGCGTCTGTCTAAATTTTTTTTACATCTGTTTGTGCTAGTGTATGCGTGTGTGTGCGTGCGCGCCTACTTACTTAAACGTATGTGCGTGAATGTCGCTGTTAGTGTTACTTTATGTTGATGTGGCGAAAAGGAAAAAAAGAAAGAAAGAAAGAAAAGAAAAAAGATCTCTGCCTCTCAGTTCTCAACTGCCGGAGGGACTCGAACACATGTCGGGCGGTTTCTCGGCCGGCGATCATAATCTCCACACAGCCGCCAGCAGCGAGAGGAGCGGATCGATACTGACTGAATATCTGGGCTTTAACAGTGACTGTGTCGGGAGCAACAGCGAGCCACTACCATGCATCCTGACTGCATACTAAGCATTGCATCCAGGATGGACAGTCTTTCCTGTAAGAAAGGAGAAGACAACCCCCATTGCCCCACTCTGCAAGTACAATTCATTAATGAAATTTACCACTATGGTTTATGCACAGGGTAGGGCTGGGGTTGTGTTCGGTTAGGGTCGTGCTCCCCGGAGCTGGAGACCATTAAGTTCTCATCTTGTATGCATAGAACACGCTGCTGCCTCCATCCAACTGCCAACCAACGGTTGTAGCTGAGACCTCCCTCACGGGTACGGCGCCGTCCTGTGGGAGTCGTCGGTTTGGGGAAGAAGTGCATTGTCTGCCTGTAGGGAGAGGTCCATTTTCTTGCAGAACTCGCAGCCCTGGTGGGGTGGATGCTCTACCGTCCTTTCTCTCTTCCGTGGAGGCAGACATGAGATGGCTTTTACAATGTTCGTGTTCCGTAGTGTTATCATTCTGTTGCCTCTGAGCGCATGTGTATGCATACGCCCACGCCGAACAGGGGGTGGGGTGGAGAGAGAGAGAGAGAGAGAGAGAGAGAGAGAGAGAGAGAGAGAGAGAGAGAGAGAGAGAGAGAAGGGGGTGGCATCATATCTGCCTCAAGAAGCTGGCCCGACGTCCCTCCCCATAGTGGAGTGAAGATGATCCTCCGGCTCATGTGTTCCTTGCACGTAGGTCTGGCACAGGAAGGGGCTTGATGTGTTCGGGCGGGGAGAAGAAATGGGTGTGGTGTCAGGGAGAGAGAGGAGCGGGGAGGGAGGGGTGAGGAGGGCGGAGGAGTTGGGGCCACATCCAGTGCTGTCACGTGATTGTGGCTGAAGGCGTCTGTCAGTCCCCGATGACCTGAGAGACTTTTTGGGTTACCCCCCTTCTTCATCATCGATGCAAAAAATTCTTTTCATCGAATACCAGGCGGTCGACGTGAGAGGAAAGAAAAAGAAAAGAAATAAAAGTCTGTTCTCTTGCAAAGAATGGAAATTCTAGGTTCGAGGTTCTTTAGGCATTTCTACGTGATTCTTCTCGTGAACCAGATCGGTTTAGGTTACATTTGACAGATTCAAGTTCTCGCGTGGAAATTGGGAGGGGGGGGGGGGGGGGGGGGGGGGGGGTGATTTGAACAACTTTATGCAATCTGCATAAAATCGCGTTCTACTCCTGAAAGATGAGACCGACCTGCCAGA
>CM031604.1:10724048-10776548 GCA_018398815.1 Conus ventricosus | reverse complement strand
ACCATGACAAGTAGCGAGACAGAGTGAGCGAGTCTGTGATGGGTGAATGGGTTAAGGGGGAGTCGGGGAGTGATGAGTTGCCTAAAAGTAATTGTGAATAAATGAAGAGAGAGAGAGAGAGAGCGTAAGGCATGCTGTCACTGCCGGACTGTTCGATGACGCAGGGGTAACAGGTCAAAACCAACACAAGGACTGCCAGTGTTCACAGCCGCCAAGTCCGGTGTAAGGGGACGGGAAGACAAGAGGAAATTAAAGCCGAAGCCCATACAGTGTGTTGTGTTTGCAGGGACATTGGATAGCCGTGCGACCGATATCTACATTCTTCTTTCCTAGCTCTCTCTCTCCTTCACCACTGACTCAAGGCCAGCAACGTTCATATCGATCATGAGCTAAACGAAGATGCGGTTTCTGTGTGTGTGTGTGTGTGTGTGTGTGTGTGTGTGTGTGTGTTTCTTTTTGCGCGCGCGCGCGCGCGCACACACACACACCACACACACACACACACACACACACACTGTTACTTGATTGTGTCAAATGTGTTGGTGTTTGCGTACGCACGCACTCAGTGTGTGTGTGTGTGTGCGCGCGCGCGCGCGCGCGCGTGGACTCGAGCCCTAATATATTCCCTGGTTGCTCGGCTGGGGTACAAAGAAAATGAAACGAGTGCGTGTATTTGTGCGTGCATGTGCGTGCACGCACACATGTGCAAATACGCACACATGACATGCATACTGTAATGTATGCACGTGTCATGCATGTGTGTGCGTGTCCCCCGAGAGGGATAAGTATGGTAGACGAAAGGATTCAAGAATGGCAACACCCCCAATCTTTGCCTTTTTCTCCCTTTCAGTCTGTCTGTCTGTATGTGCACGCGCACCCGTCTCTACGTCTTCATGCAGCATCAAATTACAGTGCGTTACATAGCGCCATCTGTGTGACGTGAGGCGTGTTTAACGTGGCTTGACGTTTAAACAAGCTCGGCACACTGTGTTAGCGGATGAGATTATATCATGAACCGCCAGTCCGCAGGACTCCAGGGCGGGTGGATGGTGGACAGCCCTGAGAACGTTTGCACAGATGTACAATGTGAGTGGCCACGTTTTCCAGCATCCAGTGAGATCATTGTCAGGTTGTGGGCATCCAGTGAGATCATTGTCAGGTTGTGGGTATTCATTCACAGTTACCTTTGTGCACACTGTTAGGAAGGAGTGACGGTGGAACGTTCATGTAGGCCTATATTCTAGGTGACCGCCAGCTAGGGTCCCACAAGAAAACGCCCACTGCACGTGTGGGTGGGCTGTTCCTTGTGTCATAGTGACGTTGATTTGCCTGCCGTTGCTGTCTGGAGTGAGCTAACATTGAAGTTATGCACGAGTGTCTGTCATTCTCAGTGTAGAAGGTGACGGGCTGTCGGTGTGATTTCTCCGCCGTCTTCCTGCTAAAGGTGACACGTGGGAAATATAGCCTGCAGCCTTGTCTTTCTCACAGTGATGCGCAGTGGAGATAGCAAGGTGACAGATGGGACTGTTCGTTGAGAGAACAAACAGGCACAGCATCAGTGCATGTGCTCAGCCGTCTTCTTTCTCTGTCAGCACAGACGATAGTGAAATGTTGTACATGAGGGTAAGTGGCAGTGGCAACGCGTCTGCACAACATATTTCGTCTATTAGTTCCATCATCGTCATGGTTCGTGCCAGCAGCATTTTATGACTCAAGCCTTCAGAATAACTAATTATTGAGCTTCAGTACAATGGATGTTGAACACCAGTGTTGGTAGTGTCGTGGCTTCGACCAACACGCGTGTGTGAGTCAAGACACAAGTTCCTCACTGGACTGTGTATAGGAATAGTGCCAGTGGTGCTGTTATGACTTCAGTGGACACACATAGATAAGTCCAGGTTCCCCAATAGACTGTGATTCGTGTGAAGAAAAGGAATACAGCCTGCCAGTGGTGCTATTATGACTTCAGTGGACACACATGGATAAGTGGTGGTATCAAGGCTTTGACAGACACACATGTGTGATGAAGTTTCTCAATGGACTGTGAAATATAGGAATAGCTCCTGTGGTGGTATCAAGGCTTTGACAGACACACATCAGTGACATGTGTGATGAAGTTTCTCAATGGACTGTGAAATATAGGAATAGCTCCTGTGGTGGTATCAAGGCTTTGACAGACACAAGTGTGACAAAGTTTCTCAAAAAAAATGAAGTATAGGAATAGCTCCAGTGGTGGTGTCAAGGCCATGGAGGCTGTCGATATCAAGCTCCCAGTGTTCCACTAGGTGTCAGGTTCAGGTTCAGGTATTACTCAGTAGTCTCAAATGTTTTGAAACACCCCTGCATTTTTAATCAAAATTCAAATGTCATGCAACTGTTGATGTCTAGTCTGGTCTGGTATCCTCAGGATATAATGGCTCCACTATAATGAAGCTCTTACGACTGGTATATCCAGTGGCCCACTCTAGGAAAGGAGTTCTGTTGCTTTCAGGGGCAGAATTTGTTGTGGGTTTGCTGAGTGTGATGCACACATAAGGATTGGTGCAGTGGATGGGATGGTTTCTGTGCCTTAACTGCTCGAGGGGCCGCAACTGCTACAAAACTGTTCGTGCATTGCTCTCAGGTTCGCAGGGAGAAAGAGGAGGGAATTTTCCATTTTAAAGGCAGCAAGAGCTTTGTTCTTAGATGTGTGTGTGTGTGTTATCATTTTCTAATCAATACTGTCATCTGCAGAACAGCTATTCCACACAAATAATCATATAAGCACACACACACATGGGAGTACATTCACATACACTGGCATTCAAATATATTTTCAAATTACACACATATCATGCATGCAGACGCATGTTCATACAAGCCCACAGATCATACACAAACACACACACATACACACGCACATTAGCACATGTGCGCTTGCATGCACACATCGCGTGTACTGACACACACATGGGCATGTCCACATTGACAGATCCGTGCACACATACCCATGTGCTTATAAAGACAAACACACACTAACAACTTTAGTAGTAGTGCAGACAATATTAGGTAGATATCCAAAGTCTGACCTGTGTATTAGGCACAATTGTGCAGACCAGACAAACACCAAGTCCTGTCCATGATACTCTCTTCTTGAGTCCTTTGATTTGGGGCATTCATTTTTCAAATTCATACATCAGCTGTAAATCCTGCACACTGTGGTCCGGTAATTCAGCAGATGTGCAGCACACATAGACTAGTCTGTATGCAGTGACACCTGGGTGAAACTGAAAGAGTGCCAGTAGTCTGTAGGCGGTGACATCTGGATAGACTGAAAGAGAGTGTGTATGCCCACATTCACATGCTTGTGAATCATGAAAGGAACTCATTTTTATCCAAGACATAGGTTTTTGTAAACAGTCACATTTTGATGTGTGTTTGGAAACCACTCTGCCTCCTTACACGTTTCCCTGGCAGAGAATCTTGACAGCATTTGATGGCTGTGAACTCCTCCCCCTCCCTTCACATTCCTTCTCCTCTGATCTCTTTGGGGATCACTTCCACAGGGCGAGAAAGAGAGAGAGAGAGATGTCAGCCTCTCCTGCCTTTCCCTCTCACTGTCGTTCTCCAGTGTCCTTGGCAGGGGGACAGAAGACAGGGAGGTGTATTGATTGTGGAGGAAGACTCGATGTGGCGCTGTCGACTTTTAGCCAGGGGACTTGAGTGGAATGACGCTCCCTTCCTCGTCCATTTCCCTGAAGTGTGAGAGTGGACCGCAGGAGGTGTGTGTGTTTGTGTGTGTGGACAGCAATGGGTGTGTGTGTGTGTGTGTGTGTGTGTGTGTGCGTGTGTGTGTGTGTGTGTGTGCGTGTGTGTGTGTGTGTGTGTGTGTGGGACAGCAATGGGTGTGTGTGTGTGTGTGTGTGTGTGTGTGTGCGTGTGTGTGTGTGTGCATGTGGTGTGTGTGTGTGTGTGTGTGTGTGGACAGCAATGGGTGTATGTGTGTGTGTGTGTGTGCGTGTGTGTGTGTGTGTGTGTGTGTGTGTGTGTGTGTGTGCGTTGGCTGGCTTAACCTGGAAAGTGGTGTCTTTTGTAATAAAAAAAAAAAAAATTTGATTTTCAAATTCAGTTTATATTTGGATAGATCCTGGCACATTTCATTACCAGATAGTCTACACCATTTTGGGCCTAACTAGTTCATTTATAACACAAAAATCAACGTTTTACAGCCAGATTTCTGAGAAAATGGATTTTCACCGTATGGGGAAAAAGTCTTAGATCATCATAATTGAAGAGCTTTTCTATCAGAAAGATGTTTTCCTTTTGTGAATTACAATTACTTGAATCTGCGTAACATTTAATCAACCTCCTTTGGGGTTGTGTTTGTCTGTGTGTGGTCTTTCTTCATCTAAAGTCATGCTAACAACTCTGTCATCCACACATATATATCGAGAGAAACATTGAGTGGATGGTTGAAGAACATAAGCCCAAAGAGAAAAGCGATAAATTATGCATGGCTGGGTAGAGAGAGAGAGAGAGAGAAAGAGCGCTGAGAGAGAGTCTGTGAGAGGGAGGGATGTGGCACTGGTGTGATTGGTCTCGCAGTAGGGCAGTCAGCCTGGTGCCAGACTCAATCAGCCTCATTTCCTGTGAAGGAAATGTTGTCCCTGGAACTGTTAGTCTTTCCATTCCTGCTGAGGCCTGGAGAGTTTTCTGTGTCAAGGCACTGATATTTCACCTTTAAAGAGATGACTTCACCATCAGCATCTTACAATGTCAGTGATTTTTCGTTTATTGCTTCAAAATGGTACATTTTACCTTGTCCATCTAAACAAAACATAAAAAGCATTTGTGTGTGTGCGTGTGTGTGTGCACGCATGTGTGTGTGTGTGCGCGCGCATGTGTGTGTGTGTGTGTATGCGCGCGTGTGTGTGTGTGTGCGCGCACACGCGGGTGCGTGCATTTATGTGTGTACAGATGACCTGGTGTAAAATGAAAGGTGAAACTGAAGGTTTTTTTTTTTTAGAACAAACAGATTGTAGTTAATCTTGTCAAAACCATTTCAGCTTTTTGTCAATTGAAGCAGGGAATGAAAACTGCGGACAGACAACACTTCTCAAAATTATGCATTCATGTTAAACAATGTATTTTCCAGAGGTTGAAAAAAAAAAAGGTGTACATGTGACAGTACATTTTTCATAGTTATTTTCTTGTGTGATTGCAGATTCACCTGAGCGCACGCAAGCTCCTCCATGGAAGTTTTGGCGCAAGCTGTCAACACGGCGAACGGAGAAGAAGCCCAAATCATCCAGCAAGTACTCGGCCGCTAACGGGGGAGGTCGACGGACCGAGTGGACCCATCCCAGCCACCTGGACCTGAGACCTCTGAGTGGGACGGAGGAGGAGGACCTGACATCGGCTGCCTGTGGTGCGCTGCCCGATGTGCTGGACAAAGCCGTGCATCGACGCAGTAATAGTCTGAAAGCGCCTCCCAAACCTCCCAGACTCTTCCTCTTCCGTTCCTCCTCAATCAACCACCCCGCAGCTCCGTTGATGGAGGTTCCGCCCGTAACTCCATGGTGGCGGCGGGAGGTGGGGAGAGTGGAGTGGATGTGCTGGCTGAAGCGGAGCCCATTTACGTCAACTCTGCTTTTGGTGCAGCCTTGAAGACGGGTCTGTCTGGTAACGATCGCATCATTCCACCAACCGTCAGTAACAACAACAACGACAGCAAATCCATCAGTGAGAGAAGACAGGCCATTGAAGAAATGGATGTCGCCCAGAAGCATGCTCCAGTGCACAGACCCAGGCGGAATGGTCCGTTGCCTCAGCCACCCACCACCACCACCACCACCTCTAACTATCACAGCCTCCCCCACTCCAGCCATCGCTCCACAGACGGGACAGCCAAGCGACATCCAGGACGATCCAGACGCAAATCCAGTGACAGGTCGGAGTTGAGCCGCCACAAGCACATCATGCACAGTGTGGTGGATCTGCTGTGCCAGAGGTTCAACCCCTTCCCCCTCCTCAAGGCGCTGCAGTCGGCTGGGGTCCTGACCCCCATGGACCTGCAGGCCTTTGAGGGTCACCCTGATCGCAAGCTTATCTGCGAGAATCTTGCCAACGTGATCGGGGAGGGAGACTACTCGCTCTTCACAGCTTTCCTGCAGGTGGTGCGCGAGGCTGGAGACCAGGAGGAGATAGTGCGTGTGCTGGATGCCATGGGGGCCGTGGACAGACTGATCCATGACCTGCCCAGCACACCAGAAGCTTGTGAGGATGACCCTCAGATTCTGGCCGATGAGAAGATGATTTCCTATGAAGTGGGCTACCTGGCACCAGACGGGATGACTCTCAAACCTGTGATAGAGCTGGAGAGAGTGCGACTGACAGACAGGAGACTGAGTAAGAGGATGTCTCGGGCATCAGGGTGCTCCAGTCTGGGGGAGGGAGACAAAGGAGAGGAGGAGGGGAAGAGTGGAGACATGGTAAGCAGTGTGATGTCAGTTGGCAGTGCAGGACCTGTCATGATCAACGCCTGCATCACCGGGCACAACCTGAGTGGGCAACGGGCACGGGCATTGGCCCAGGTCATCAAGGAGCATGACTGCATTCTGGAGTTGAGGATTGGCAAGACTCAGCTACGCAGCGCTGATGTAGCCACTTTGTGTGAGGCACTGATAGACAACTCCTCCCTGGTCTCCCTGGACATCCGTCTCAATGTACTGGACTTTGTGGGGGCCACGGCTGTGGCCAACATGTTGTCCAAGACCCAGGCTCTCCGTCAGCTCAATCTGTCCTCCACAGGGTTAGACGTGGCCGGGTGTCGTGCCATTCTGCAGGCCCTGTCCGCTAACAAGACCATGATGGACCTGGACATGAGTTTCCTGGATGTGGGGGACTCCGTGTGTGAATGTGTGCGGGACATGCTCAAGGCCAACACCTGTCTGCAGAGACTCCGCCTACGCAGCAACAACTTTTCTGCCGCCGGTTGCTTTGCCCTGGCTGAAGGACTGAGTCGCAACCGCGCCCTGCTGGAACTGGACCTGAGCCGTAACTGCATTGGGGATGATGGGGTGGAGGCTCTTGCCCGCTACATTCCCGACTCCTGTCTGGCAGAGATGAGCCTGGAGAACTGCGGTCTGACATCATCTGTGTGTGACATGCTGGGTCAGATGATCTCTAGCAGTAAGCGACTCCGCACTCTGGATCTGAGCGTCAACTTTCTGGGTGATGAGGGCGTGATGAAGCTGGGAGCTGCATTGGAGCGTAGCTCTGTGCTGCACACGGTGGGACTGAACATGTGTGGCATCACCAACGACGGGTTTTCTGCCCTGCTGGATGTGCTGGAGAAAAACGCCAGCATCTTGCTGCTCAAGCTGTGCTACAACCGCCTGGGCCGAGAACACCGCAGTCCCACAGCCACCTCCGACAACCTGAGGTATCGCCTGCGTATTGTCACCTCCTCCAAACCCAAACTGAAGATTCTCCTGTGGGGAAACTCCTTTGATGAAGTCTAGTGAGACTAACAGACATGTAACTCAGTGACTGTGACAAACATATAGACTAGCATTAGAAATATTGTATGGTTTGTCTTAGACTGATGATTTTGGCCACTTGAAACGACTCTTTTCCTTTATAAGTGTGAGACACTAGTCCTTGACATTTATTTTATATGATGGGACAAAGACAAGTGTGAAGATTAGAGTTAACCTTGGTGGAAAGGTACTGTGTTGACGTACTCAGCTGAATACCAGATTATCTGTTGGGTCTTTCCTTTGAATAGAACGAAGTCTGCTTTACTTTGTTGCTGGTTTATTGTTTGAAGACTTGCCGTCGACCAACCAGCGGGTACCTTGTGATGGTGTTTGGGGTTGTGGGATGCAAGGCCTTGTCAAGGGACACAATGCAAGTGGTGAACTGCTGGTAGGCTCAGAGCTGTGACGTTGTGTAGAGGTTTGTGAGAAGGTGGATCAACATTTTGTGGAATTTCTTTTGATGCTACACCTGTGTTTAGTTGAAGTGAAAATCTTATTCCTGTTGCGTTTACGTCATCAGGGTGTGGTACGCAGAGCTAAGACACAGAATGAAACATGTCAAAAAGAATAACCTTTGTTAATCGCACATGCAGAATCAAGATGTACAGGTCTTCATTCGACCCGAAGCTATCGCACCTGACGATATGATTTTCAGCTGAAACTTGAAAAGTAAAATGTACTTTGTTCTATTGCGTTTTGGTGAAGAGACTGCAATTTTATTTGCCAATGCAAGATTTTACAGCAGCGAGTTTAGGGCAAGGAGCAAACAGACTGTCACAAGAGGGAAAACTTCCAGTCTTACGTGCCACAGTCAGATGTCTATATGGCTTTCTGTACAGGACAGAGAGGTGGATTCTGTTGGAAGGATGGTATTTCTGTCAACTGATTTGTCTGTTCAGACGTTTTGGTTGCTACTTGTGACAAGTTACGTTGTCGTTCTTGTGATCTGCCTGGGAGAAGGCTTACAGTGAATCCAGTGAGTGAATCGGAGATCTATATTAATGTCAATATGTGCATCAAGTGAACCACTGCATCTTAGGTTTCTGCCATAGACATATGAATAATTGTATGTATGTGTGAAGTGTGGTCAAATCATATTGAAATGAATGGGTAATCGAGGAACAAACATAAGATGGCCAGATAAACAAATCATTTTAATCAGCACACTTGAAAAGCCTAAATGCCCCATCTTCAAATATTTTGAGTCGGGAACTTTCCCTTCCACATCATTTTTTTTTTTTCATCAATGACTATATTACTTCTTTTGGAGAATGTCAAAACGAAAATCTGCACAGCTGGACAGTCACACAGATGACAGATGTGAAATAGGTTGAAGAGGATGTAATTCTGCTTTTCGACCTTATTCGTTAACTTTTGAAATCACTTGTTGCTATGGTTATCGATAGTTTTCATATGTACCTGTGTTTCACACACACCAGCACACATACATGTACATTTGGACACGCACATACATACACACACACACACACGCACACACACACACACACACACTTGCACACACACAAGGGAGAAATGAAAATAGCAGCAGAGTGGGCACAGTTTTTAGCTTATTATGAATGGCAGAAAGCCTGGCCTACACAAGTGGTGTCCTCCCTTTGAAGACTGGGAAAGGAAAGAAAGGCAGAAAGCCTGGCCTACACAAGTGGTGTGCTCCCTTTGAAGACTGGGAAAGCCTGGCCTACACAAGTGATGTCCTCCCTTTGAAGACTGGGAAAGGAAAGAAAGAAATGGGGAACAAGAAAATCCATCTTTTTAATTGTCCAGTTTTCTTAATGATGTCATATAAAAAAAATATCCGTTTATGATCACCTTTGTGTGTGTGTTCATGACATCGATACCTTTCTGTCTCTAACGTTGTTTTTCTTTTCTGCTTATTGCCATCAGTGTTTTGGGAATAGTGAATTAGATGAATGTATATAAAGCTGCCAGTGTTGTTAAATATAACGTACATTTATAAGTGTTGCTTGATAATGTTTACAAGATAAAAATTGCTGGCAAATGCATGTAACTCATCTGTCACTTTTCAATGACTGAATGGCTTGTTATTGATGTTTGTGTGTTTGATGTAATCATTGTGAAATCAGCTTTACACCTTATCTCAAAATGATCCATGGTACCCATTAGATTTTCTTGTTTATCTTTCATAAAGTGAAGAAGAGCATCTCTCGTTTCTGATGTCCCCAATAGTTCACTTTTTCTGCTGTTTCTTTATAACTTGCTGGGCGGAAAACAATTTCTGATTGATGTGAGTGCAGTCCGTTGTTGTTGGAAGTTTCTTTTTATATTTGACTGTTAATGCTTTCCGTCTACATTTTTCCTTTGTTTTCTATTTTTTCTTTTTCTGGGCATGTCAACACTGTTTTAAAGAGATGGATTAATCAAGTGATCCATTTGTGATCAATGCAAGAATACCATAGAATGAAAAGGAGAGAACAAGAGATGTGTATGATCTGACTGTCAGAGAATCTTTGATTTTCAATAACATAAATTCTGTTAGTTGAAAAGGTTTGGGTTTTGTTTGTTTTTTTTAAAGAAAAATTCATAAAACTGTATTAATGCTGCTAATGGCCAGACTGTTTAGATTGAAATGCATTCCAGAACCTGAAAATCCCCACTCGCCCATCTATCACTCCCCACTGCATACGATGCAGATAACATAACAGGGCAAGTTCCACTTAAGAACGGTGTTCTGGACCAGAAGTACCTGTGTCCACTCCAGGCATTTGTGAAAATGCACTTTTCCGTGTCCGAGTCCTTTTTCAACCTCTCACCTCCATTTACAATGTGTGTGTACCTACTGGTAGGCTTGAATGTGTGAATGTGCGCTTTTTTTTGCATGTATTTGCTTTTCTCATTTTTCTTCTAACCCTTATCCTCCCTTCAGAATCAGTTTTCATCTCATCTTGAAAGCAAGTCACGGAACGAGTCGCCTTGACATACAAGACATGCCAGCGTTTGCTGTCAGGACCCATGCATGATGCACACCTCTCCATACCCACATGTACACCAGTTCGTCAACACACAGGAGGAGAGCATCGTCAGAACAGCCCAATCCAACTACTGTCCAGGCTTCCAGCTCTCTGCATGCCATCTCCTCCCTGTGGGCGATGCCAGTGTCCAGGTCTCCACAGTGACCACACATTTCACATCAAGTTTTAAATCAAGACTACTCTATTGAAATTAAGACCCTGTTACATGTATTCAGAGCCTGATGCGTGTTCAGTAGACATTTCAAAACACACACACATTACGATTTATTTCAATAAGCAAGCGGCAAGGTGAGTCCTGAATATCTCATGTTGCTAGTAGGCCTTTGTGTTTGTTAGGTTTTACTTAATCCAGTTTGTCATCAATCCAGAATGGGGGCTATTTAACTGGCATGTCTAGGTTATATGTCATTCACCGTGTCCACCACCTGTGATGACAATGGTATATAGGTAACCACTGTAGTTTGTCATCCACTTTTTTGGTCACAGGCTTCTAAAATTCAAGCCATCTGTCGTAGTACGGGCTTCTCCTAGATTTGTTGTCAGGAGTTGGAATGAAAGTTCAGTTTAACTTCTTACTCAATGACAGATGCCACAAACAGGGCCTGTATTGTAAGTGGTTCATTCAACAAATGCAGCTTAAGAGTAACCTTTTCAGAGGGAGCGGGGATAAGGGGGTATTCCCAGTCATCTGATCAACTCTAAAATTGGTCTCAAGCCCGAAACTTTTTTCTCTACCAGAAGACAAAATGCACTAACAAATAAAGCAAAAGATGCACACAAAAGATAACACCAGAGAGAAGCTGTATCTGAGGACTGACTTGACAGTCAACAAGAGTTCTCCAGTATGCCAGATTCTTTCAAGGCAAAAACACTTATTAGGATCAAAACGGTAACAGAAAGTGCATGTAACATTCTTCATGCATTTGCTTTCAGTACAGGAACCTTTCTTTAAACTGAAAAAAAAAATTAGAGAAAGGAAAAAAAACTGACACATTATCGGAAGCTTCACGGGGAAGGGTGGGGATGGATGGTCCTCATGCAAATTGTTGCAAGGTTAATGGTGATATGATTTATAAATGTTGCACATGAAATCGGCTTGCCAGTGTTCACCGGTTTTATATTTAGATAGTGTGTAGTGGTGTGTGTGTGTGTGTGAGGGAAGAGAGAGTCATGTGTACATGTTGCTAATATGTTAATTTTTTTTTTTTTTTAAATATGTTTAATTTTAAGTGGACGATTAACTGCATGCCATGATAAACAGAAAATCATGGCAATGAATAATTGTCTTCTTGTCACCTTATAAATGTTGAATACACATGGCACTCATGATATATGCCTATCGTGATTTGGAAACTGTGTTCAGTGTACTGACTGACTGAATTTTGTGATTTCCCTTTCCCTCCTTTCCCACCCTTACTTTTGTTGTTGTTCCTGTGACTGCCCTATCTCTCACAGACTTTAAGTCTTGTTTTGTATTAAATTCTTCTGTGATTTTTTCTCTTCCGATTTCTGTGATCACATTTCATCATACATGTAGTTCTCTCTTTGTCAATCTCCTCCCCCCCCTCCCCTTTCAGATGGAATATATTTTGATTTTCATGCATGATGTACAATTCATTTATGATCTGGGTTATCATCATCAAATTACCATCCAGGTCTCTTGCATGTCGTCCACAGTTCAATTTGGGACGGGAAATGGACTGGAGGGAGAAATGTTTTTCATTTTTTAATTAGCTGTAGCAATTAAAAGAAATTCCCATTTTCATCTTCATTTAAAACAGCAGGATATCTACCTTATTCCATACAGTTCCTCTGAGTTAAAAATGTAATTTGTATACAAAAGAAAATGAAATCTTTCAAAGTCATTATGTTCTACTACTAGTATGAACCATGGAAGCATCTAGGTTATGGAGCCAAGTTCTGATAAATCATGAATTGCCACAAATTTTGTGTATGGTATTGATTTATGTTCCCCTCTGAAACACACATCACAATATATATTTCTCCCCCCCCCCCCCCCCCCCCAAAAAAAAAAAAATATTTAAGAGGTTTTAATCCATATGTTCAAGTACTTCCCCAAAAGAGCCACCAAACAAGCACTTCCTTTAAAGACCCTGAATAGATCTAACTAACCAATTCATATGCACTTGTTTCATTAACTGCAATATACCTGGTCACAGGATAAGAGAGGAGTGTGTGTGTGTTGAGGCATTTCTGTGGCTTCATTATTAGGTCACGCCATCCCTTTCTGCTGGTCAGGTCAGCATGTTCTCTTCTTCCCTGATGATACTAACATATTACAGTGTTCCCTTTTTGTTTCCTGATTACCGCAGTGTTTCACCTGACGACTTGTTCTGTGGCATTGACAATGAGTGTCGTTATGTTGCTGAAGAACCATTCATTCATTAAATCTGGCTTTAAGCCTGTCTGAAAATCAACATGTGTCTGTGTGCGACTGTGAGTGTGATATCCTGTCTGTCAGCTACAGACTTGTCATTTAGCTCAAGGACATCATGCATAGCAAACTGTGGAGATCTCTGTGAGAAAACAAAAAGAAGAAAAAGACTTGAATGTAGGTCCTGGATTTCCAAGAGAATGGAAAACCAAACACTGAACAAAACTTTATATATAAAGCTAGAGTTAAATAAAACATAGAAATTCATGGCTGAAAAACACATTTGAAAGTATTTGTTGTACCTTTTTGGGGGGTGGGTTTTATTTGCACCAGCACCTCATGACAATGATGTATAACATGCAAATTCCAGAATCTGAGAGAACAAACAAGTACAAGCACATAACACTGCATGTAAAATCTGTACAACAGCAATAAAATGTTTCATGTTCACTTGCTTCTACTTTACTGTGTTCAAGCTTGCATGTCATCTACTGTCAAGACCATCAGAAGAAAACGCTCATGCGTGCATGCAGCACACACATACACGCACACATACCTCTATACATGCATGCATATTCATTTATGCACATCCATATTTCTGTTTATACATGATGCTGGTGTCCTGTTGAAAAACATTCAGTGCTTCCCCTTCTGTCAAAATTGAAAAAGAGCAATTCCATCACTGAAGTGACATTACTCATGCCTTACACTTGAAGAACAAGATTGTGAGTCACCCAACATAATAAAAAAAAAAAAAAGTTAATCGCATAATATACCACCCACACAGACACAGACGTGCACACTCCCTTCAGCTTCTTACATTTCCACAAAACATCCATAAGAAAAAATACAACAACAATAACATGCATTCATGAGTCATCATGACCTTTGTGGAAAGCCACGACCTTTGTTCTTGGAATTTGCTGTTGACATGTTTCTAATGTAATTTTTCTTTTCTCCATTCTTTAAACTTGTGTTATTTTTTTTTTCAAATTTTGTGTTATTTGGGAAACTTCTGATCTTAACAGTTTCATGGCTGAAAAGTGTCTTCATCTAAAACAGCAAACTTCTCACCTGAAGATGTTTTACATATTAACATGATGGAATACAATAAAATAAGAAATATTGAAGAAAAAAAAAAACAGAGAAAGAGAAACTGACAAGCTCATTAGATGTGTGGCATTTCTGTTGGGTGAATTTTTTGGCAATTGGGCATATAAAGTGCATTTTATATGTGTAATATTATTACTAATAAAGTAAAACAGCCTACTAAATACTCCATTTTATTTGTATGCAATAAATTTTTTAAAAAGTGTACAAAAAATTCCGAATGTGTATGAGTGCACAGATCTGTAAATTATGCATAGATGAATTTTACAAAACAACATTAAAAAATAAAAAAAAGCAGAATTTGAACTGAAGAAATAATAAATCACAATAGCATGTTCACAACACCAAGACTTCTGTACTTTTGGAATACAGCATCCGCCCCCCACACCCTCAACATACACATGTATATTTACTGCCAACTTCCCAGTGGTGATAAAGGGGAATTCAGGTCCAAACAGTTACGCACACTGGCTGCAGTGAGTGCTTGTGATCTTCATACCTGATTTCGGTCTGAAGTGAACTTTCTGAGGTTGGACGCTCTCCCATTCAGAGTTCTTAAGCTTAATGAAGTAGGGTCAACCAGTGGGCTACCGCTGACGACATCCATTAACACAATGACTCTGGCCAGAACACCAGAATGGTGTGTGTATCTGCTAGGTCACCTGGCGAGCGCACACTGTACGTCATTTCCTGCATTTTAGAATGTTACACATTTCACTGTCTCTCTCTCTCTCTCACACACACAGAGAAAAGGTCTGCTAATCAAATGGCCAACATGTGATTAATTAATGTTCTGTTTCTAAGACAGAAATATACAGGAGTGAGATGGAGGAGGCAGAGAAAGGGGGATCTCTTTCTCTCTCATTCACTCTCCCTCGCCCACCTCCCTCCTCTCCCTCTCTCACAATGTGCCAAAGGCACAGGCATCCTTTTAGATGTCAGCGATAGCGAGTTAGTCACTCTGACGTCTTTCATTTCCTCCCTTTCCGTCCTTCTCTTCATTATAGTCTTTGGCAGTGTTGCGGGTGCAGACAGTCAGAAGGACTGGGGTGGTGGGGACAAGTAGAGGAGGGAATAGGTGAGGTTACAGACCTAGCTAAACCAGGTTGAAATGTCAGTGTGGTGTGTGTGTGTGTGTCTGCCTGCCTACCTGTCTGTCTATCTGTCAGACTGTCTGTCTGTCTCTAATATATATATATAAACGCACACACACACACATACACACACATTCACCGTGTATCAGGAAATTCAGCATACTATTTTTAAAAAACACACACACACTAGGACAGCTGGACTGACAATTGGTTAAAAAGACATCTGTGAAGATAAGGTATGTATATTTTAAGTGTATAAACGGTCATCCTCTCTCAGAGTCTCTGCATCCTATATTCTTCATAAAGGTAATCAATTTCCCTTACTGTGTGATACACACAATCCTCATCATTCAACCAAATGTTACGGTCAGTCTGTAATGTCAGAAATAGCCATCAACAGCCATTCTTTTCACACTGTTCAGTCTTTGAAGCGAGAGATGAAGTCCTGTTCACACAATGGACTACGGAGACAGCTTTGAAGATGGTCTCTGCTGCTGCCCAGTGCTTCCATCCAGCTGTCTCTATCCCAGTTCCTGTGATCCACACACTGATCACATTAAGTGAGGTACTGATGGACCAGCTTATAACACTGAACAAGCAGCCTTTTTTCAGAAGAGACTGGAAAAGCCCTTTGTATCATTTTCCACCACAAAGACACCACTGGAATGTACTGTCTCTAGTGGCCATTAATCTCATGAAGGGACACTTTCATCCTAGTCCTGTGACATATAGAAACCAGGACTATCTGACAAAGACATTTAACGATGATGTGAAGGCCTACAGCATACATTTAGAGCCACACACATTAATTGCTATCATACTCCTCCAATGTCTAGACACTGAGTGGGTTTTTCCCCTTCTGTACCTACTGTGTGGTAATATTTGCCTTTCATCTTTGAATGGCTGATTTTATTTCTACCTGCACTGGAGACCAGATGGTATGTGTGCCACAGGTTTGTTTGTTTTTTTGTTTTGTTTTTCGTTTTTCATTGCTCTGCATATTCATATTAATGCTCTGTATCGCCAGAGACATAAAAAGAACGATATCATTTATAGCTGTCATTGCCATGAAACCTTTAAGGTGGATTGTGTCCACAGATTCTCATCAAGGAAGACTGATAAACTGTCTAAGGTATTGTCCTAACTGCCTTCTGCAGCGTCTTATTCACTCTCCAGCACTGTGTCAACTTCCAACTACAGCCAACTGCCAAGCATGCTCTGCAGCACAGCGTCTCAGCAGCCTGTCAGCTGGAGCATGATATCTCGACTACACACTGAACCTTCACACTGATTCTTCCGGGTGCTCCTGTATCAGACGCACAAAAAGTCTTTACATCTCTGAAACTATTACAGCTATTCCACTGAAATTTTACATATCTTTAGAAAAAAAAGTTATTTACTCTATGTCAGCAAATTTTGGAGCCAGAGCATCAAAAGAGAGAAATAATCAGTTGCATCATTTGAACCATACACTTTCTATGGTCTAGGTCCTAATGGACCCATATGTTTAAAGAGCGGTAACTGGATATCACAATGCACTGAGTACGGGTGGATCTGTTTTGTTTTGTCAGTTAAAGCATAAACTCTTGAGGACTTTTTGATGAGTATATGTGATGCAAGAACCCCACGGATATGAACAGTGATCAGCACAGTAAAAACAGAAGCCTACTGTATCGTACAGTGTGTAGGTACTGAAGGATCAACGTCAGAAAGGTACGGACAAGAGTGGTGTCCAGTGAAGACTGAGTAACCACTCTAAGTCAAATGTCCACTGAGGTGCAAAGAATCAACTGTCCAAGAAGTCTGCTATCTCAGTCGCCCATACTTGCAAATTTTGCCAGCTTGTCTTCATCCAGCATATTACCAACACTGGTAATGGTAATGGTCATGTTGCTTATAGCCCAGCTGACTGCAAAGGGCCATATAAGGGTGTCACCACATTAAAATCAACTCAAGTCATCCAAAAAAAAATTTTTCCCTTACCCTGTTCATCAAATTATACACATGTTCTGGTCTTGAAAACACACACACACACACACACACACACACACGCACAGGCATGCATCGCATACACTGCCACATACACATGAGACCGTGCCTGCCCACCCACTCACATACATACACATACCTGTACACTAGCCACACACACATACTCCGATAATAATGGCACAGACGATGGCAGGAAGGCACCTAAGGTCTGACTAGCAAGTTGGGCTTATGCGTAGGTCAGACATCTACTAAGTCATAGCCATGAAACCCTCTTCTTAATTTCTCTCATCTTAGTCATCACAATTCATTTATCCATCAGCTATAAATCGCTCACATTGTGGTCTCAAAACTTTGCAGATGTGGTGTAGCGTATATAAATGAGTCCATGCAAGTGACATTTGATGAAACTGAAACTTGAAATGGTTAACAGAAAACAAGTGGGGTATGTTTTGCTCCCATAAGAAAACCTAACACAGAGTATAAACTTTTATTCAAGACTGGCACAGCCTTTTAAACTTGAATAAAGTCAGACAAATACATAGACGAACAATCTTATAGTGGGGGAAAACACAAGCGCAGGCCAAAAACTGAACTGTCTTCATAGTAATGACTTGGCAAAGATTTGGACTTAAGGAGGGAGGGGGGGGGGGGGGGGGGGGGAGTTTGAAGATAGAGAAACTGGGAACATGAAATTAAGAAAATATGTTACAGATATGAAAACTCTTCACTAGCTGCATAAGGGAACCATCGCAATCCCTTTTGAAGGCAGATATATTTGTATTGCCTGCTCCGAGGCCTTTCGTCCGCTGGGTCGGACTCATCAGGGAGACACGGCTGGCTGTGTCTGCGCTCCCGGCATCAAGTTGAGACACACCACAGTCCATAATACTGTGGTGTTCTCACCACCAAGGGTGCAAAAAAGAATCCAATAGCACCCCCAAAGCAGCCAGCGAAGAGTAGTAAATGCAACCAAACGAAAGTGTGGGGAGGAAAAAAGTTGCTGAAAAACTAAAGACATTATGCAAATAATATAAAATGTAGGGGACAATCTTTGAGCCTACGCTCTTTGTCCCCTACATTTTATATTATTTGCATAATGTCTTTAGTTTTTCAGCAACTTCTGAAATGGTTAAGTCTACCCACTGCCTCATACTATCATAGCCAGCACCACTCAACACAAACAGCCAGTTAAATCATCTGAACACAGAACGATCATTCCATCAGCTAGAAACATCAGGTGAGACACATGTATCTTTTACAAGGCCAAGACACCATCAACTGTCCTAGGACACTTGTGTAACACCACAGGTCATTGAATTAACACTGCAGAATTCAACCATTCAATGTTGAACAGCACACCATGCAAAACAAATGGTCACTCTCACCAGTCTCTTGGCATCACACACACACACACACACACACACACACACACACACACACACACACACACAAGTCACATACAACTGCATTCAACACTATAAGAGTACAGGAAGAATTTGAGAAAAAGTAAAATTTCAGTGTGGTTGGTTTCCACCTTGAAGCAAACCATTCCAAACTCAAGGCTGCCAAAGTAAGACACTGGAAAAATGAGCCCGAAATCTGAATACAGTTGGGTTACTACAACATCAGCCACTGTTACTAAAAGGCCAACTCACAACATCTCAGTTTGCACAGTTTTAGCTTGGACAGAACTTGTCAGCATTCAAAATTTTCTCAGCTGCATGACAACTAAAATGTGCAATGTACATCTTTTTTTTTTTTTAACCAAAACTTATATGTGAAGATTTCTATTGCTTCCACTTTCTTCTCATTGATAACTGACTGTTTTCTCATTGTTTAATGAAAAAAAATCAGACCTAAAGTGAAGCAGACCTAAGAACCATTTCTGATGTGTTATCGGTCATAACAACCAATTCACCTGACAACTCATCTCATAAAAATTGACAAAACTCTATACAAGCCTCTTTCCAGTCCTTACTGGAACAAATGAAGACTTTTCTACATCACAACTCATTCTGCTGCCAACTTCCTTTCGTTCAGATTATTCCCGAAGGTCTGACATCAAACAATTTTAAACACCACGACCACAGGCCTGAATATGGTGGTTGGCTGGCTGTAACCTTGATCTCTCCTCTTTGCACTGCATATCGTTGTTTAAGTTTGAAAATCACTTTGCTGACTGGAATCTTAATTGAGGTAACCGGTTCATCTCCAAAATGGCAGATTTGAGAAATGCCCACTTGAAGTTTTTAAACAACGGCAGAAGTCACACGAGTACTTCTATAGTCACATAACTCACAATGGTTCAAGTTCAAGTTGTAATGTATAAGTGCTGTTAGCAGCATCAAATAGTATTCAACAGAAAACATAAAAACACACATTTACAAAAAAATAGTCATTCCTTGCTTGAAAACTGCCTCGCAGGGCTCTTCATAATTTGGAGCAAACCAGACTTCCAGTAGTAAGCCTGGTGTAGCGCGCTCTTTATCTGACCGTCCTAGCCTCTCCCCTCCCACATGGCAGAGCAGGCCATAAATCAGTGTAATGAGGAAGGCAGACGTTTTCCCTCTCCTGCTGCCAGCATCTTTCACAGCAGGGAAGAGTATCAGCCAAGTGTACAGAGGTAGCCTACCCTCCCTTCCTTTCCTTAACATATCCTCTTTCTCAGCACAGTTGGTTAAAGCCGGGTGTTCCGCTGTTGCTCCAAACACATAGGTAATCTTGCTCTGTGCCACAAGTGTTTTTTCGCTTTATCTCTGCTATTATGCAACATCACATCACCAGGTTTGGAGCTCTTGATAAGACCATGAAAAGACACACAATGCACCAAAAAACCCCAAAACCCAAAATTTGGAGGTAATCTGGTGTGGCTCTAATGTAGCGAAATGAAGTTGAATAAAACTACTTTTGCTAACTTTTCAACCCCTGTCTGACCTTGATTTTTGTTTCCTTCATTATTTCTTGCCTGTCTCAGCTTTTGTTTCAAGCTGCCAGTCAGCTCTGATGAAGCGTATCCATGAAAGAGACACTCAAGAACAGGACAGTCATGGTCCAATACACATCCTGACCATATCATAAGACCTTAGTGCCATTCACTGATTCAGTTCAGACAATAGGTGCATAAGCAATCTGTGTTTGGAGGCATAATGTATTTTCATTGATTATCTTCATAATAAAGCACAAAAAGAGAAATAACAAATCCAAAGGATGCCCTACATGATCCCAGGTGAAATCCTGCTGTTTATAGCTTCCCTACACATGGATACAGTGTGTCTACACTCCACGGTGTTTCATCAACTAACGAACAAAAAACACAGACATACCCATCACTCTCACTTCAAAACTGTTCTTCTCTAAATCTGTTTTACACAACTAGCTCCAGATCACAATTCATTGTGCAGCAAAAATGGGGCAACAGCAGTTCTTTCATTGACCGAGCTCAGAACCCTTATCTCTCGCTTTTTGGAAAGACATTCTTTACCACAGGGCCACCTGTCCACACTGATGAAGGCTGTACAGCGAGCCCCATGATGGTGACCGACCTCACCTGGCGACTGCCAAACTGAGGTCTGCTTCACTGCACGGTCAGAAGTCATCAGACAGCTGGGACAGGATGTCATCGTCCAGTTCTGAGACACACACACACAATCAACTATGAGTAGACAGATGAACACTGAACAATATTCACATTTTTCTCTTATAATTATCCACACCTTACGCCCTCTCCCCATCAACCACCCCAGCCTCTCGCCCCACCCTCTCCTCCTTCCCTGTCTTTTCAAACCTTGCTAAAGTATGGATGGCTAGCAGCAGAACTGATCTTGTTCAAACCTTAAAGCATACTGTCAACCTAAAATACATCACTGCAAACTGAAATTTCATCTCATCATACTGTCAGAACAGTTCAGGTACAGTCCACATAAACTAGAAGCCATGCAGTTTACTGCCTCAACGTATGACTGATTTATTCATGTGCCTTTCTCTCTCTCGTATATTACATTCACATACTATTTTGATATCAGCACTAAATCTGATAAACTGATTCTCACTGTTTGAAATTAGACATTACAATACATAAAAAGAAGCATATGATTGAATGACACTCACCTTCATCCCACATTAAACTGGCTCCTTTTCCTGCAGAGTGTGTCTCCATGACTATGGCCCCACTCAAGGTCGGTGCTGTGGTCAAAGGCAGCTGTGGTGCTGCAGACCATCTAGTCTCTTCAGTTTTCTGGGGCCCGCTGTCTGAACCTGTGCGTGTAGACTGCTGCCTCCGACCCTGCCCTTCCCCATGAGGAGTGACGTCACTGTGCTGTGTTGCACCTTGGCTGGCCGAGTCACACGCTTTGCGCTTGAAAGACCACTTGGACTGCTGAGGAAGCTGAGTGACAGCACTGTTTTCACAAGGAGCTGGGACACTAGATGCTGTCTTCCCTGCCCTTCCGACAGCGTTTGGTGCAGTCGATGCGCTTAAAGAAGTTGATCTGCCCAGACTACAGCCAGCAGACAGAGCACTGGCATGACCACCAGAAACACTTGTCTGAGGAGCCGCCTGGTTTGTGTTTGGTCTACAAGGTGCTGGGGGCTGAAGCCTACAGTTAGGGGTCTGGTTTGTGTTTGGTCTACAAGGTGCTGGGGCTGAAGCCTACAGTTAGGGGTCTGGTTGTTGCTGAGATTCCAGCTTCTGCTCCCACCGACGCATGACTGTACTGACTGCCCAAGAGAACTATTTGGACCAGGAGTGGTTGGAGTCTGGTGTCTCTGAGAACTGCGTGAGTTATGGACAGAACTGCCTTGGGAAAATGAAGGTGTCGCTGTGTGACCAGGGGTTGGAGTTCTCATCTGTGGTGATGCAGAAGTCTTTGTGAATGCAAAGCGACCAGTGCCAGTCGGAGTCGTCATGGACGACGAGGCCTGTTGAGGTCTGTGAGGCGTGAACGGTCCTGAGACAGAGCCGCGCGCTCCTTGAAACGGAGAACTGCTGAACAGCCCGGAACTTGGAGCTGATCTGCCAGCAGAGGCGCCCCCACTGGGAGACATGGACGTCTGTGCAGAAGCACCCCGCTGTCGAAGCCTGGCCAGAGCCGCCTGTTTGGCGGTGTTGGCCGCCTCCACAGCTCCAGCTCTGCAGCGTGGACATAGGTCTTCACCAGGTCCTGACAGGGCTGAACACTGCCGTGGTCCAGGGGGCGGGGAGGGCGACCGGTGCTCTGTCGCCATGGGCAGGGTAGATGGCAACAATGTTGCCGGCAGTGATGTTCAAGTAGTGTGTGCGTGCTGAGGGGCTGATCACACTCACCTGAATAAACACACACACACACACACAAACCTGTATGAGTTTACACTACCAAACAGCAAAGTCCCATCTCTGTGTCACCAAAGATCAACCATCAAAGCACTGACAGTGTGCAGTCATAAATACATTAGTAGCATTTGCATTCCCCAATCTACTGTATTTGAATATATGTGCATACATCATATCAAAACTAGTTTCCACAAACCATGGACAGCACGCACTCTGGTTATGGAGGTGCCAAAGTACACACACCAATGGACAGCACGCACTCTGGTTATGGAGGTGCCAGAGTACACACACCATGGACAGCACGCACTCTGGTTATGGAGGTGCCAGAGTACACACACCATGGACAGCACGCACTCTGGTTATGGAGGTGCCAGAGTACACACACCATGGACAGCACGCACTCTGGTTATGGAGGTGCCAGAGTACACACACCATGGACAGCACGCACTCTGGTTATGGAGGTGCCAGAGTACACACACCATGGACAGCACGCACTCTGGTTATGGAGGGTGCCAGAGTACACACACCATGGACAGCACGCACTCTGGTTATGGAGGTGCCAGAGTACACACACCATGGACAGCACGCACTCTGGTTATGGAGGTGCCAGAGTACACAAACCATGGACAGCACGCACTCTGGTTATGGAGGCGCCAGAGTACACAAACCATGGACAGCACGCACTCTGGTTATGGAGGTGCCAGAGTACACAAACCATGGACAGCACGCACTCTGGTTATGGAGGTGCCAGAGTACACAAACCATGGACAGCACGCACTCTGGTTATGGAGGTGCCAGAGTACACAAACCATGGACAGCACGCACTCTGGTTATGGAGGTGCCAGAGTACACAAACCCATGGACAGCACGCACTCTGGTTATGGAGGTGCCAGAGTACACAAACCATGGACAGCACGCACTCTGGTTATGGAGGTGCCAGAGTACACACACCATGGACAGCACGCACTCTGGTTATGGAGGTGCCAGAGTACACACACCATGGACAGCACGCACTCTGGTTATGGAGGTGCCAGAGTACACAAACCATGGACAGCACGCACTCTGGTTATGGAGGTGCCAGAGTACACACACCATGGACAGCATGCACTCTGGTTATGGAGGTGCCAGAGTACACACACCATGGACAGCACGCACTCTGGTTATGGAGGTGCCAGAGTACACAAACCATGGACAGCACGCACTCTGGTTATGGAGGTGCCAGAGTACACAAACCATGGACAGCACGCACTCTGGTTATGGAGGTGCCAGAGTACACAAACCATGGACAGCACGCACTCTGGTTATGGAGGTGCCAGAGTACACAAACCATGGACAGCACGCACTCTGGTTATGGAGGTGCCAGAGTACACACACCATGGACAGCACGCACTCTGGTTATGGAGGTGCCAGAGTACACAAACCATGGACAGCACGCACTCTGGTTATGGAGGTGCCAGAGTACACACACCATGGACAGCACGCACTCTGGTTATGGAGGTGTCAGAGTACACACACCATGGACAGCACGCACTCTGGTTATGGAGGTGCCAGAGTACACAAACCATGGACAGCACGCACTCTGGTTATGGAGGTGCCAGAGTACACACACCATGGACAGCACGCACTCTGGTTATGGAGGTGCCAGAGTACACACACCATGGACAGCACGCACTCTGGTTATGGAGGTGCCAGAGTACACACACCATGGACAGCACGCACTCTGGTTATGGAGGTGCCAGAGTACACAAACCATGGACAGCACGCACTCTGGTTATGGAGGTGCCAGAGTACACAAACCATGGACAGCACGCACTCTGGTTATGGAGGTGCCAGAGTACACACACCATGGACAGCACGCACTCTGGTTATGGAGGTGCCAGAGTACACACACCATGGACAGCACGCACTCTGGTTATGGAGGTGCCAGAGTACACACACCATGGACAGCACGCACTCTGGTTATGGAGGTGCCAGAGTACACAAACCATGGACAGCACGCACTCTGGTTATGGAGGTGCCAGAGTACACACACCATGGACAGCACGCACTCTGGTTATGGAGTGCCAGAGTACACACACCATGGACAGCACGCACTCTGGTTATGGAGGTGCAGAGTACACACACCATGGACAGCACGCACTCTGGTTATGGAGGTGCCAGAGTACACACACCATGGACAGCACGCACTCTGGTTATGGAGGTGCCAGAGTACACACACCATGGACAGCACGCACTCTGGTTATGGAGGTGCCAGAGTACACACACCATGGACAGCACGCACTCTGGTTATGGAGGTGCCAGAGTACACACACCATGGACAGCACGCACTCTGGTTATGGAGGTGCCAGAGTACACAAACCATGGACAGCACGCACTCTGGTTATGGAGGTGCCAGAGTACACACCACCATGGACAGCACGCACTCTGGTTATGGAGGTGCCAGAATACACAAACCATGGACAGCACGCACTCTGGTTATGGAGGTGCCAGAGTACACACACCATGGACAGCACGCACTCTGGTTATGGAGGTGCCAGAGTACACACACCATGGACAGCACGCACTCTGGTTATGGAGGTGCCAGAGTACACACACCATGGACAGCACGCACTCTGGTTATGGAGTGCCAGAGTACACAAACCATGGACAGCACGCACTCTGGTTATGGAGGTGCCAGAGTACACACACCATGGACAGCACGCACTCTGGTTATGGAGGTGCCAGAGTACACAAACCATGGACAGCACGCACTCTGGTTATGGAGGTGCCAGAGTACACACACCATGGACAGCACGCACTCTGGTTATGAGGTGCCAGAGTACACACACCATGGACAGCACGCACTCTGGTTATGGAGGTGCCAGAGTACACAAACCATGACAGCACGCACTCTGGTTATGGAGGTGCCAGAGTACACACACCATGGACAGCACGCACTCTGGTTATGGAGGTGCCAGAGTACACACACCATGGACAGCACGCACTTGGTTATGGAGGTGCCAGAGTACCAAACCATGGACAGCACGCACTCTGGTTATGGAGGTGCCAGAGTACACACACCATGGACAGCACGCACTCTGGTTATGGAGGTGCCAGAGTACACACACCATGGACAGCACGCACTCTGGTTATGGAGGTGCCAGAGTACACACACCATGGACAGCACGCACTCTGGTTATGGAGGTGTCAGAGTACACACACCATGGACAGCACGCACTCTGGTTATGGATGGTGCCAGAGTACACAAACCATGGACAGCACGCACTCTGGTTATGGAGGTGCCAGAGTACACACACCATGGACACACGCACTCTGGTTATGGAGGTGCCAAAGTACACAAACCATGGACAGCACGCACTCTGGTTATGGAGGTGCCAGAGTACACACACCATGGACAGCACGCACTTGGTTATGGAGGTGCCAGAGTACACACACCATGGACAGCACGCACTCTGGTTATGGAGGTGCCAGAGTACACACACCATGGACAGCACGCACTCGGTTATGGAGGTGTCAGAGTACACACACCATGGACAGCACGCACTCTGGTTATGGAGGTGCCAGAGTACACACACTATAAGCACAATTCCAATCAACATGATAGTTAAAAGCAAAGAAACAAACTAGCAACAACTATTTTCAACTTGGAAGCAAACACAATACTAGCAAGGAAATATAGAAGTAAAGGTTAGCTCTGACCTGCATCCAAAACCAAAAGGCCACAGTGGGCAGAGTTACAGATGGATGCGACTAGCATGTGACAGTCCATTTGCGTCTGTTGTACATGCACAATTTGGTCTGATCTCATCAAACGGTCTGTAGATAATATCAGTTCCTAAATTACATATATCTATTTGTTCTGATACTTGTTTGTTTTACACATTTAGGATACATTTTAATACAACTATCAATTTTGGCTCTGCCAATGACACCGTGAGTGCATGAGTGTACGAGCTAGAAAGCACAGCTTCCACCATAAGCTTGGCGTCCTATGCAGCCTAAATAACATGCTCTATATTTCAAAGCACCTTAAATATGGATGTAATAGATATTCTCTTTCAAGTGAAAGGGCGCATCCTTTATTCCAAAGTGCCTGCTGGTATTCTGAAAATGTAAGTTTAAACAAATCCCTCAACAAACAAAGCCCCACAAGACACACAAGGACAGAGGTACATCAACAAGCTGAAGGAGAGAGAGGACAGGAGGAGCCTGACCTGTCGAAGCACAAGGGCCGCTCCCGTCTGCAGCTCCATGCCGAAGTCTTTGACCGCCTCCCGGTGCAGAGTGCCCGCCATCTGACCTGGACCCACACAACACACACTTCGCTGTGGGCTTCCTGTCAAAAGCGCCATAACCTTCTGTATGCAATGACACATCCTCTGTCAGACTTCCCACCAGAAAATTATCTCCACTTTCCCAAACTTTCTCAATCCACTCGCTCAAAATTTGCAAACCTCGGAACATCAATTAAAAACACTTACCCCTTATCCTTGCTTTGTTTTTCTTTTTGAAGGCAAACATTGCTGAATCAACACATTTCAGGCATTCTGGATTTGTTGCTGCTAGTGTCTCCAACACAAATCAAGGGAAAGAACTCTGAATTTCCCGTAGTGGTTGGCCACAAAAAGTAAACAATGAGCAAAGGCACAACAACAAATCTTTTGATTTGGTTATTTATTTTAGATCTTTTAAGGCAGTTCTGTCTAATGATTGTAAACAATGTGTCATTTTTCCCAGTCGTTACAGGCATTCTCAAATTTTCTCAACTTGAAAACCTTGAAAATTCCAGCTCAGTTTTTCAACACTTTTCCAGTTCTTCATACAACATATAAACCCTGTGTATACCTTACTCATTCTACTCTGCCATACTAAGACTCATTCTGCTGTGTGCTCATTGTGTCAGCATCAACAGCACATACACAATAATCCTTGTCAGGTCACTGTATGGTCACTCACAAGAACATACACTGCACTACTGCCAATTTACTTCAGCCGTGTTCAGTTAGTACCTGTTTCTGACACGACCAACATCGATCATAAAGAGACAAGGACACAGAAGGCCACAGAATTTGAGATTTTTCTTGATCTATGATTCACAAGAACAACAATCGTAACAAAAATTCTGCACAAGTAATTAGTCTGCTTGCAAGACATATCAGGGATGAGCTAGTGGCTGACTGATTTCACTCTATTACTGTCACAACTTAAGCTACCACACACACACACACACACACACACACACACACACACACACACCACTCCTTCTCTTTTCATTCGCCTTCAAAACATATGCTGTGAAAATCCTTTTGTTTCGAACCCTTTAATATTACATTACCAGGGAGACAAAGTGTCACACTGGTTGGTTATCAGGTGTAAAATGATGACAGTCCGGAAAAAAAGGTGACTTTTTAAGGACATAGGCTCAACATGTGCTGTTGTGAGGCACTCACCTGTGGGGTCACGCAGAACCACACTGGCATCGGTGCCCTGAAAGTCAATGGATTCCAGAACACCCACTATGAGGGGACCTTGCCTTTGGGCAGCAGTCTCCGGCTGGCCTGACAACACACAAATCAACAAATCATTCATATCTCCAGGGAACTGCAGATCCGATTCCGAACAGGGTTGATTAGATTAAATAGTATCCAGAGGTTTTTTTTTATTCTTCATGTGCTGAACCCACGGTGGATGTTTTGCTCTGTGCACGGGTCACCACAGAACAATGAACAAGGAAAAACTTCATATTCTCATGTTGAATGTTATAGCAAACAGAAGGCCTTGTGGGATATAATGAATGTGCAATAGACTTCTGAAAGGGCAAAAAGAAGAAAAACAAGAAAGGAATGCCCACACACAGAATCCCACTGCTTTTATGGGTGTGACCCAATGTCAACTAAAGTAGAAAAGAAAAGAATACTCCCATGAAGTCCCACCACTTTCATAATAGATCATAGGAGTGACTCCATTTCAGCTAAACTGCAAAGAAAGGAGACAAACTTTTCTAAATGTCAAAGGTGTATCAATCAAAACAAAAAAAAAATCATTAGCATGGCCCTACCACTCAACAATTCTTTGGATTACCTCCCTTGATAACAAAAATCAGCGATGCAGACATACTGTACATCAACAAACCGATGAAGGCATTCTTTAAAGCTTCAGCAGTTTATCTGAAAGCAGAGATGTTTAGTATGAAATATGGGACAATAAAGAACTATGCCATGACAGGACCTGATCTTTCTCATTTGTTTATTTACTGATTGTTCCCCTTGATAACAAGGATCTCTTCTTGGAATCAACAATGTTACATGGCATCACATTATTTACATATAATTATAAACAATCATCACATTATTTACATATAATTATAAACAGTCATCACATTACTTACATATAATTATAAACAATCATCACATTATTTACATATAATTATAAACCATCACACAGTTACAGTTCTAAAGGAATAATCCCATTTGCCCTCCACCCAAAAAGAGCCTTTTCAGAGCTGTCAAACTCGCTCAAGAAAAAATGTCACATAACATCAAGTCAGACCATCATAACAACAAAAAAAACACACACAAAAGGAACACAAGTGGTCACGACTTAAAACTAAACTACAGACATTCTCAGACATGAAATTAGGCAGGCTGGGAACACCTGTCATTCTCCTTAGCTCTCCACTCCATGTTCAATTGAAAAAAAAAAAAACACACACATTTCAATGTTACTAAACTTATATTTAAAAAGTAAAATGAGAAAAGAGGCACAAGAGAGTTGACAACTTTTGTCATTAGCTACAATCAAGAGGTTATAAAAACAGGAAACATTCTTTTTTTATTTTGATCTGTCTCATCTTAAATGCTCCCCCTTTTCAATCACTCCCCTTTCCTCCCCAAACCAATGCCCCTTTCCCCTCCTGCCCCACTCCTTCAGAGGCACTAGTCCCACACTGCTCATTTCAAATCTCCGTACACAGCCACACCAGATTTGTCACAGCCCAGCATCAGCAGTCCACAGAGGCAATCAGAATCAGTCTTCATAAGGCAACCCACCAGAGGTGACACTGCACTGCTGCCCAATCACTTCAGTGATGTTCAGTGGTGTCTGTTCTGATCCAGCTTACATGGCCCCCTACTGACGGCAATATCTGCATACTTGTGGAGGCAGAGTGAGCAACCATACTCCTCTGGAAGGCATCACCACGTCGATCTAGCGACAGTCCCCATGATCTTGCTAACTCCCCTATGACTCACACTCAATAAGAGACATGAAGAGGACATTCCAAGGAAACTAGAGTCAGCACAAGAATTGGGCATGAAGGGCCACAAAATCTGAGACCTTTTTCTTTGCTTTTAATGATGATAAATAAGGATGAGAATGATGAAGAAGATGCTGTGGACGTTCATTCTGGTCAGAGATAGAGCTGTTCTCTGTCCTTCCTTTCATAACAGAAAACGAGCTGGCTTAATTAAAAAAACTTCTCTCAAAAGCAAATAGCGCCAGGCGGCACAGCTGAGGTGTCCATCACTACCTTATGCAGCATGGCCCGCAGAGAGAACTTGGTCAGCACACTGTCAGCATCCGGGTGAAGGTCGGCAACCAAGGACTGCCACGCTGCTCCGCCAAACAGCTCTCCTCCTGTCTGTGTGCTGCTCACCTCCTCCTGTAGACAGCAACCACATCCTGTCAGCACAAAGTAACGCTATCCCCCAGGATACATGTAAAATCAGGACATGACCCATTGGATGGTGTTTTTTTTTTAGTCCTAATATCATACAGTCTGATAATAATGCTAAAATATCCAACTGATTCAATCAAGAAGTCAAATCTATCATTACTTCAGTTCACAGGTGGTCAATATCTCATTCATACTCTTTCACAGCTGACATGCCAGTGTTTATGAACCATTCCATGGAGATTGTCTGTTCATAGCCGCAGCCTCATTCTGAGACAGGTTTACCACCGTCCGTTATCACACAGCTCAAGACCTAACACATCTTCCAACTGCTGCTACAAGTTCCTGATGGCTTTCTTTGTAAAAACATTCAACAATCTGATTTTGAGAATATTCTACATGGAAGTAACTTCACCTCTGAAGAGATATTAATTCAATTGCATCGACTTGTAAAACTCTCTGCATTGCCAAGTTTAGATCTGATTTTGAGAACATTCTACATGGAAGTAACTTCACCTGTGAAGAGATATTAATCCAATTGCATCGACTTGTAAAACTTTCTGCATTGCCAAGTTTCGTTTAGCCTCTAGCGTTCCTACAGACTTTTCATGTCAACATTCACAAACTTTCAGACACCTTTTCAAAGATCATTTACTCCATTATCCCCTTGCCTTGAAGCAAACTCAGTATGAAAATTTCACATTAAGTCGAGGCAACATGCCTTTCTTGTGTGAGGTGAGAGTGCATTCTCCTTTTCCTAACAAATCGACTTTTTGCACAGCAAGTGAAAGGCTTGCCTCTTACTTTCGCTGCCAGTTCATACATTTCACCTCCTTCAATTACTTAACAATGAAGCAACAATTCATGGGCATTTTCAAGGTTGATTTGATTGCCAGACTGACGGACCTGGACATTGTCAAGGGATGAAACATTAAGTTATTCAAGGACTTGCGTTCCGAGAAACAGGACTTCCACGTTGAACAAATTGCAAAGGAGCTGCAGTTAAGAGGCCAAAACATTTCGTTGGACTTGGAAATGGCACTCCATGAGCTATTGACTGTGTGTGTGTGTGTGTTGTGTGTGTGTGTGGGTGTGTGTGTGTGTGTGTGGTGTGTGTGTGTGGTGTGTTGTGTGTGTGTGTGTGTGTGTGTGTGCGTGCGCGCATGTGCGCGTGTGTGTGCGCGTGTGTGTGCGCGTGTGTGTGCGCGTGCGCCACACCATCTATGTATTACAGAAATTATCTTTTGGATAACCCAAGACATATGTCTTATTGATGCAGTTTTAAAGCAACAAGGCTTGACCTTTTCAGATAGTCTATAAATAACATTTGTAGGTATCTGTCCATTCAACATGACTGTCAGCAATTAACGGATGTCCATTAATTTCATCCAACTGTTTTGGTACCTCAGGAGCTCTAATATGCAAATTGTACAGAGCATTTTGTCATGTAAGTGCAAAAAAACTACAGGTAGGAACGTTTCAAAAACACCCCAACCGATCAGATAGCTGCCTGTGTTTCACAGGTGGCAGTATTCATCACTTGCCCAATAAGAGATCGCCTAACCCACCCAATCAGGCATCTGTGAACATGAATGTAGTATAGGCAAGTCTGTTACTCATCTTACATCGGAATGACAGCCTAAAAGAAATGGAGGTTACAGCCTAACAGCATCCCATGATGCCCCTCTTACTTCTGGTTTGCTGCTGCCATCCTCTGGCACAATGTGTGGAGGCTGGTGCCAGGGCTCTTCCTCATGATGGACGCCAGCTCTGAAGGCTTCTGTCACCACAAACACATTGTTCATACATGTACATCACATTGATGAAGTCCTCGACCATCACACATACCTGAATAAACTAACTAAAAGAAAAATTTACTTCCTTATGACAATATGGTTTACAGAAGTTGGCCAACCAGTACAACTTCAATGTGTAAACGTTACAAATTCTCGTATCAGTTCAGGGCTCCCAATGACGCACATATGTGCGTCTATGACGCACTATGAGCGAAAAGGACGCACTAACAAAACGTGTAGCGAGTCCTGCGGGACGCACTACAAAATCAGGCAAACCCTAAAACGTGCCGCGGTCAGTGATCAAAGCTGAGCACACCACAAGCTTCGCGCGCGATTGCCTGCCGTCAAATTCAGGACAGCGTGTGCCCGCGAAAGTACAGTAAGCCGAGAAGCTGCGTAAACACTGATAGGCTCGCCTTGTGGCCCACGTCACTGAATGGTTACTCAGTCGACCGGCTGACTTATTCAGACTGTGGCGCCCGCCGCCACTAATTAACCAATTCGATGACTCACAAGTTGTAACAATCGCGTGCACAAGCCTAGGCGAACGAAGCAGAAGGGAAGTTCACGGCTATCGCATCTCGCAAATATGTTGTTGCGTCAGTGGTTGGGCGCTCCTAAAAAACGCAAAGAAACATCTTCTGAAGATGCTACAGACAGTAAATCGTCGATTCCTAAAGAAATATCTACAGCAACACCACCTCACAAGAAATGTTTTTTTAAAGAAATGTTTTCAGAGAGAGAGAGAGAGAGAGAGAGATTCATTTACTCTGAAATGTTCAGATTATCAAGCCGATAATTAAAAAAGCAAGAAATACTACATTTTCTGTATTGGTTAATTTTGTTCATGGGGACTCTCTATACCCCCTCTGGGACCCTCTATAGCATCAGTGAAGGAGTCCCTGGGACCCCCTGTCTGTCAGTACAAATGGTAGCCCTGTAGTTAATCACACACACACACACACACACACACACACTAAACAACATTTACAACACACTCACACTACCCCGCTCCCTGTTCCGCACACAGATGCACACATACATAAACAACACACTCTCCCACACACCCAATTATCAATTCAAAAAACAAACAAAAAAAAGAGACCAATCTTTCCACACAATCACACATGCTCATTTACAATTACATGTAAACACCAATTTGTGAGCAATGTTACCATCAAAACATAAATTACAGCCTGTACTTTAGTGTCATGTATCAGAACAATACCACTACATCAGAGCATGATCAGAAGAATACTAGGGAGCTTACAGCAAGAGGCAGTATTCCAGCAGGCCCTGGAATTTCCGCTGACTTCGTCTCTTGAAGGCACAACACCATCACTGGGGGCAGAGGCAGGTCCAGCGTAACTCATCCCCACTTCTCTGACACCTGCTGCTCTTCTCTATCACAGACTTTGGAACTACAGGAGAGAAACAGGACAAAACAAAAAACATTATAAATCCATTTTTTAATCCCTTTGCTTAAAATTTTTTATTCTTCTACGTAAACTGATGTTCATGATATCAACGGTAGCTTGAGAATGGTCTCTCCCACAAAATCTGAACATGTACAATAATTTGTGCAATGAAAGTTGGCTTCACAGCAGTCTATTCTAAAAGAACACTGTCCAGGTCTTGACAAATTCAGGCACCCAAGGCAAGTGCAAAAGCAGGTACGTCAACGGATAAATTTCCCAATCAAAATTGGCTGTCTTCCTCGAGTGTTTCTCTAAGAATTTCTTTAAGAGATAACAGCTTTAATTTCAATCTGGAAAATGTTGACTTCCATCGTTCTCACTCGCTGCAAATGAGCTGATACAGTTTTTTAAAAATCCTGCTGGTTCCACACACATTGTTTTTGATTTAAAGTAGCCTCTTGTCAATGGTGGCTGGTCATATATTTATGAGGCTCTCCTTCTTCTGTGACCTTAGTTATTACATCACTACCACATTGGTTTGCCACTGCAGTCTTCACACCACCATGATCATAGAAAAACATTTCTCTTAGAGTAGTAAAGGTTCAAAACAGCATGCAAAATGCGGAAAGGAGAGGGGGAGATGGGATTTAAATAGCAAGACACAGATCCAGAATGTGATCATCTACATTGAAGAAAATTATTCCTTCATCATTCTAACAACAGTTCAAGTAGCATGAAAACAAGGCTACTGTGTTGGAATTTCTCACTAATCTTTGGTTTGCTTTTCATTTTGATGCTTGCTACTTCTTGGGAGGGAGAAAAATAGTACAATTCTTCAAATCATGGATGAATGAAAAACTATGACAGGATAGTAGAACGTTTTATCCACCAGCTCACTGGCTAGTGAAAATATTTAAACTACTGCAATACTTCCATCAGTCTGCAAGTTCCAATATCAACAATCTTAAAGAATTAAAAGTTTGGAGTTTTACACTATCAATAATAGTTCGATTCCTAGAAAAAAAACTGTAAGCAACAGATTAAAAATGATTCATATTGACAATTTATCAATACTGACATTATGAGAAGTGATATTCAATAATTTCATGAGCCAGATTTTCAGTAGACCATGATTATGATTACCAGAGTTAGTTGCAGGCAGACAGTTTACATCCGTAAGCACTCGCATCTTCTTTGTCTTAGGACTCCTGAGTGTTCTCCATTCCCATCAGCTATTGAAGACACTGGAATCATCATGTGGTTACTTCCCAAGAGGCAGGGAACATTGTTGGCACTGGTGGCTGGGGTATGGGGCGGACTCTGCTTCTCTTCCCCAGGGCAGTGATTGCTAACATCTTGTAGGATGTCCCTGAGGTTCTCCTGCCAATTTAGAATTATAGCATTCATGTAATGAAACATACATACAATGTACAGTAACAATTTTGGAGGAGAAGTGGAGGGTACAGGCTACAGGGGGGGGGGGGGGGGGGGGGGGGGGGGGGGGGGGGGGGGGGGGGAGGTAAAACAGGATGTTGTTTTCTCTTTCAAAGGTTTTATCCAAACTCACCTCTGACCTGTAACCATCACCTTGCTATCAACTGATGGCGGCTCTCTCCACTCCAGTGATGAGTGGTTGCACATATAAGAATTGAGGACATGTTTTCAGGAACATTCCAACAAATTAGGAACATTCTGCATACATACAACACTCATTTCGTCTATTTTAACATTAAAGTTGGATTTTTCATTCCCACTGGTGATTTACCCTGTCTGTCACTGAGGAGTGAGATCATGAAGACTTTTTACCTGAAGTTGGTCACTTTAAGACCAGTCAAACGCACTTATCCAAATTGCATCCACTACCTGCTTTTAAGCATCCACTTGGGAAACTGCACATCAGCATATTAACAACTAACCTAAGCTAACAAAATCAGGTTAACCTTATAATTCATACCATTTTCTGATGTACTCAGATCAAACTGCATCAGATCAGTCTAGTACATTCAGGAAAAATGATCAAGAAAGAAGTAGAGGATGAGGCAGAAAGAGCTCATCAGATCAGTCTCAAAAGCGTCTGGGTCTTTGTTGTAACTGTGGTAATGTGCCAAATGTGACTAGCCCTGTGATGATGATAATGAGCACTGTATTCCACACTTCTGTTTAAAAAATAGACCATCAGTCTTGTGCTGACTTCCCTGACAACGCAATTTACATCACTGGGTTTACCCTGTCTGCAATGGGGCAGTGACCTATGTACTGAAAAGAAACCACAGTTTCCAAGATTTGACAATGTCCATGATCCTGCAACTAACTTTTGAACTGGACAGTCTACACTCGAAGCTAAACATAAACACACTACTAACAAAGAGAGAGGAAATGATGGACACAATGTTGTTTGCAGATGCAATCAAGGAAACAGAAAACAAAGAAGAGAAAGAACATACTGACAGTAAATCTAAAGGACAGAAGTTCTCCAAATCCTCAGTGGATGGAAAAAGCATGATGATTTGAAACTGGCTAAAATTAAAAAAGCAAACGTTAAAAACAGTAGGCTTGGCAGAAGGTGAACTGAATGAGCCAGTGCATCTTGGAAGTAAATGGGGAAACAGGCCTTGAATGCTAATGCTCACTCAGTGACTTGAAGCAGTAAAACCAGACAGATAGACAGGGGTAGGCTAGGCGGTGGAGTACTTATAGCAGTACAAAACAACCTGAAGAGCTTCCTTGTGCTGAGTTGACTACCGACTGCGAAATAGTATGGGTGGGGGTGAAGCTGCATGGCAGGAAGACCCTATACCTGTGCTCCTACTATCGCCCCAACGTCGCCGATGAAATTAGCTTAATTCGGTTGAAGGAGTCACTCGACAGAGCTGCAGGGATCCCAATGCCATTTCCTGATAGGAGGGGATTTTAACTTCCCTGACCTTGACTGGCCACCAAGACTCTCAAACCCAGAGCCGCCCAGTCTCGCCTCCATAACAGTTTCCTCGACATCATCAGTGATCATGGACTTGAACAATTGGTCATGGAGCCCACCCGGCTTGACAACACGCTTGACCTCTTCCTTACCAACTGCCCCCACCTTGTTACACGAGTGAGAGTGTTACCTGGCATTTCTGACCACCAAGTCCCTTACTGTGAACTCAGTCTCACAACCCAGAGGATAAAACAAATGCCAAGACTTATTCCCTCTATAACAAGGCTGACTGGGTGAACATGAAGAAGGCATTGACAGACCTCCAAGCAGAACTAGTGAGGGATGCAGTCAACCTCACTACTGAACAGCTGTGGATTAGGTTTAGAGACACCCTCTCCAATGCAGTAAAATCCTTCGTTCCCCATAAAGTAGCGCGGCAAAGGGATAGCAAGCCATGCATCACCTCTGAGATACGTAAACTGGTGAATAGGCGCCACCGTATCTATAGGAAGATGAAAAGCAGGGATCAGAGGAACTGAAGATGGAGTGTAGGCGCCTACGTAGGTTGATACAGCGCAAGATTCGCCGGGCCTACTGGGACTATGTCAACAAGACTATCATCAGCGACCCAGAGACAGCTGAAGGTCCCTACTCTCTGAAACGCTTCTGGACATTCATCAAACACCAGCGCTCCTCCAAATCCGGTGTCTCCCCTCTGAAGGTGAATGGACGACTTGTGACAGAACCAAGGCGCAAGCAGAAGTCCTTAACAGTCAGTTCCAGTCCGTCTTCAGTGAAGGAAATGAATACACAGTTGACGAGTTCCACGCCAAGTGTCAGATGAGCGAAGTCCATTTGTCTACGGTGCTCAGTGATCTCGCTATCTGAGAAGAGGGCATCCGGAAAATCCTTGTCAATTTGAATCCCTACAAAGCCTGCGGTCCTGACCTAATCAGTCCTCGAATCCTGAAGGAGCTGGCCTCGGAGATTGCACCAATCCTGACAACCATCTTCCTGTCATCGATCAATACAGGCATGGTACCATCTGATTGGAGACTTGCGAACGTTACTCCAGTCTTCAAGAAGGGAGAGCACTATGAACCATCAAACTATCGCCCGTGTCTCTCACAAGCGTGCCATGTAGATCTTGGAACATGTCATTGTCAGTGCTCTCATGAAACACCTCGAGTCCAACAAAATCCTCCGACCAGAACAGCATGGTTTTCGCAAATCAAGATCATGTGAAACTCAGCTGCTGGACTTAGTTAGATAAGATAAGATAATGTTGCTTATAGCGCAGCCGACCGCCAAGGGCCATATCAGGGCTGTCACCCTGCTGGACTTGATGGAAGACTAATGAGAACTATGGAGCAGGGAAAACCAGGCAGACATTGTGATCTTAGATTCGCCAAGGCATTCGATCGAGTAAACCACAGTCTTCTGTCTTCCATAAGCTAAAACCATATGGAGTTCGAGGCATAGTTCACCAGTGGTTCGAGCCTTTCCTCATGATCGGCGACAGTCAGTTGTGGTGAATGGCGATACTTCAGGCGTTATCAGTGTCGTTCAGAGTACCACAAGGTTCAGTGTGTGGACCAGCTTTGGTTTCTGGCAATATATATCATGACTTACCGGAAGAACTAACTCATGACCCTCCTGTTTGCAGATGACACTGCTGCTACGCCTCTCTGCTACAGACCTATCAACAGCAGTGCAACATGGACCTCCAACATTTGAAAGCTGGGAGCGAAGCTGGGACATGGCCTTCCATCTGGGAAGCGCTCAGTCTTGCTGTCACCAGCAAAAGGAACTTACTGTTGGTTCGATACCATTTGCACGAAAAAATTGGTAAACGCACGTGCAATATCTTGGGGTCACCATCTGTAAATGATTTGAACTGGACAGCATAAACTCCATCTGTGCCAAAGCCAAGAAGACCCGTGGCTTTCTCAGGCGAAACTATTAAGATCTAGTTCCACCCAGATTAAAGAAAACGTTGACAAGACTATGCGTCGAACTATTCTGGAATACGCTTGCACTGTGTGGGATCCGTACACGCAGCAAACATCGAGAAGATTGAGGCCGTACAACGGAGGGCCGCAGGTTTGTTGTGAAGGTATCAACAACACGTCAATGGCACCACAATGATAAACGGCTGGAGTGGCCCTCCCTCAGAACCGCAGGAAAGAGGCAAGTCTGGCGATGCTTCGCAAGATCTTGTGTGACAGGCTGTCTCCCCTATGAAGAACAAGTTGACACCGTCCTGCCAGGCAGAGAAGAGGTACACACACAGCAATCAGCCATCAGTGCAGACACAATACCGACAACATGCTTTTTCTCCCAAGGACCATCCGGATTGGAACGACATGTCAGAGACGTTGATGGATGGAACCCAGGCACCTTGGTCATGGGTTCACACAACTAACTTAATGACAAATTAAGTTAGATAGTATAAGTAGGATTAAGGTTGACACCCATCAATCCTTCCTTACATTTTTTTTTTTTTGGGCCGGGTTCACTCTCAGAGAGATTTGGATCACTAGTCTGGAGCCTGTTACGGATGAAGAAAGGGAAAAGTAGTGCTGCTGAAAAACCAATAGAGTAGGTATCTCTCCTGCATTTATATGCATCAGTGCCCTTGTTTCTCTCACTATCTCAGGCTTTATCTTCTATCTGGCCTTTCTAACTCAGCAACTCCATAGACGGCATAATAATCAGCTTGTTGATTGGGCCGTCAATTGGATGATGATGATAGACTTCCTTTTTTTTATAGCTCAAACTGAATGAAGACAGTGGAAAATTGACTACCCAAAGAGTGAGATCATGTAAGTATTATTCCTTTACGAGGGAAAAATGGAAGAAAGAAGGAAAGGTGGGGTGTGAGTAATAATACTGTCAAAGAGATGAAGACTACAACGACTGCAAAGGGGGGGGGTGGGGGGGGGGGGGGTGGGGGGCAGAAGACTATGGAGGACCTTTCTAAGTTCTGAGCTGCTTGTTCGTTTAATTTCAATGCTGGAAAAGACATCAGCTAGACAAGATCCACAGCGAGAGCTGGTCAGTTATGTTACTGAAATTGTATCATAGTACTACTATACTACTTACTAGCATAAGTATTGATCAAAACAATAGCAGATCGCAGATAACTTTCTCTTTACTCTGCGGGTTAGTCCGAAAATCGTCTTACGGCATTACTTACATCGCTAAACAATTCGTCGTCATCTGGTATTTCAAACATGATCTTTTCTTAGTTTCAAATTGCTGAAATTCCCGACATGTCTGAGTGGCTTAAGGGACAAAAACAAACTTTTGATACAAACTGAGACCGGAGCTTAATTTCTAAGTTCATAAAATTCCGCCATTTTGTTGTGTCAGGACTATTTTTTACGGAATCCACCGGAACTTACACATTCTAACTACCGAAATATATCCAAACTTCAAGAGAAAATTATTTGGGACAAGACAAGTGAGGTATCGACAATGAGTGAAGGCGAAGCAAGTATGAATGATGGCAGAGGAGGAGGGGGAAGGAAATCAGGGTGTACCATCTTCTTACTTTTGTCTCTTTCTCCTACAGCGACCTCTCAAAATAGCAACCCCAATAGCCCATTTTTACGTTTGCTGGTGACGCGTTCTGCCACAGAAACGTGAATTTTTCCAGGAACATAAAGACCTGCAGCCAGACCTCGGTCAAATGATTAGCAGGGAAAAGAAATGGGTGATGTCCTTTCACCCTGAAAAGTGTCAGACTCGGCGTTACATGGAAAAAGAGACCCTCTGACTGAGTGCACCAGTCTCTTTATCCCAATACCTCAGCTGGAAAACCCAGATGGCCAACAATGGACCGTGAATGGTGTGCTGGGCCTTCAAAGATGATGCTAAATGCCGATCAGGTGATCGGGTTAAATACTTTGCACAAGTCAGATCTCATCTAGAGTACTGCATAGCTGGCCCTGGAATTTAGTCAAATTTTACATCAGACTGAGCAAGTACAACGAAAAGCTACACATTGAGTCATCAGGGACTATTGTCTAACCACGACAGCAGTATAACTTACATGCTGCAGAAACTAAACTGGGACAATTTGGGCAAGTTTAGGAAAGGGCCAGGACTGATTTAAGGCCAGTATCATGTTTCCCTAAGCGTAGTAAAACTTGCTCAAACTACGGCCTGTGGGGCTTTTCCATTTGTCAAAAACTGAGAAGTATGATTATTACTATAGGAAAAAATACATAAGCTTTTGCCCCTGCTTTGTATTTCCCGTTAGCTTTTGCAGCTGAGGTTAGCCCAGGGCCGGATCCAAGGTGGGGGGGAGGGTGCTTTGGTACTACAGCATCCCCCCTCGGCTAAAAAAACAACAACCATATATTAAACACAGTGCAAAATTGATAAAACGCTATTAATAATGTCTCCCAGCTCACAGGAGATGCCACGAAACAGCTTTTAAAATGTCAAAAACCAATTTTCGGCCGGGGGGCTTTACCCCCTAGTCCCCCCACGGGGCTTTGCGCCTAGACCCCACCGGGGCCTAGGCGGCCCTGGACCCCAGCCTAAAACATTTACCAGCACCCCACCTTAAAAACTCTGTGATCCAGCCCTAAGCCTATAGTCGTCTTTTAAGCAAAGACTTTCCCACCTATTGTTTTACTGCGTAGCCGAGCCCACCTGCTCTCGAAAATAATTCTTTAAAGTCGCACTTTGCAGTGCTTTATCTGTGGTTGAAAGGATCAATATCACTTCATTCCCTCTCCCCGTGCTCTCTGTTTATGAACTGTTCTCACTTCTCCTCTTCTGTGCTTCACATTCCCATTCTGCTGACAAAAAGTATTGTGCATTCTCTCTCTCTCTTCCTTTAATGGCTGTTGTATATGACGCCTGAAACAGAAGACAGTAGTCGAGATTTCTGTTTTCGGCTGTGTTTCAAGTAGACCTAAGTGTTATTTTGTGCCCTGTTTTGTATGCTGTAATTTCTCTCTCTCTCTCTCTCTCTCTCTCTCTCTCTCTCTCTCGCACAATGACCGACAACAGCGTTTCGCATGGTGATTTTTTACCCGTGTCTCAACAAAGATTTGAAGTGAGGTGTGCCGAAATCATTCACAACCTACATATTCAAGGGGCTTTCCTCGGTCAACAGATTGCTGAAAATTTTAACAAACTTCAATATTCTCTGCAGAAATTCGAATGCGACATACAGGAATCCAGGAAAGATATAAAAGACAACAGAAGCGACATCAGCGAGTTACAGCAAAACAGCGTTTTCTTGCAAGAAAAACTTTGTGAAATTGAAGAGAAACTTGAACAAATCGAAGAAGCAAAACGAGAGAAGAATCTGAAGTTTTTTGGTGTTCGTGAATGGAATCCATGGGGAAACAGAAAAAAGGTGAGTGACAGTGAAGAAATAGTGGAAATGCTGAATTATTTTTCCTCTGAAAAATGGTGGACATCAAGCGACATAGAAAATACGTATCGCCTTGGAAGACAAGGACAGAGAAACCAGCCACGCCCTTTGATCGTGTGCTTCACGCGTCAAAGTGATAAAGTTAACATTCTCAGAGACCATGAACTTTTAGAGCTCGGTTACGGCATGAAGATATTCGTGTTTCAACTGACCTTACTGTCCGGCAAAGAAAGATAAGTCAAGAACTCAAAAGGGAAGGTAGAGTGCCAGTATTCAGGAACGGAAAAATCTACGTCGAGGGCTTCCCCTACTCTCCCACTCTCAATTCTAATGTCCATGAAGTTCAGCGCTCATGTGATGATGATTTACTCCCCACACACAGGAGACAAAACCTCTCTAGGCATCAACAGCAAGTGGTGGAACAGACTCCCCGTGTTCCTCCGGGATCTATTCAAGTCACAAAACGGTCACATGAAATGTCCTATCTTTCTGTTCAAGAGAAAGAACGATTTCCGTATGGCCCTCCTCAGTCTGAACATGTGGAAAACCAGTTTGCGTGTGCACCTCCATTCCTCTTTCAAACAAGACAACCCTTTCCTTTTGTCCCCTCTCAACAACAGCTAGAAAAGAGTCCCTTCCTTGTTAACCCATCAGTCCAGAGGCAACGAGCTGAAGATCAATCCCCATTGTTAAATCCTGAGCAATGGCCACCAGTCATGAACAGAAAGAACATGGCCGTAAGGTCTGACAACTCGCCCACAAGTCTCCTGGAAACATCCCAAGAATTCAGTGCCTTGCCCACCCCACGTCGGTCACCTACTCACCAGAGTGGAAATCAGCAAAGTACCAGAACTCAGAAGGCATCTCAAAACACGCAGAATGAAAAGCAACATGTGAATCAACCAAAGCAAAATGAACAGTGTCGGCAAACCAATGAAAAAGCCTCTCAAAGACACAAACAACAATCTTGGCAAAACCAGCAAGAACAACCTAGACCTCAAAGAGAACGTCAGCAAATGAAGAACCAAGGGCAACAAGGGAAACATTTGACAAGGGAAGATGATGAAAGGTTTGGTGAAAAGCAGGATCAAGAAAAGACTGGGGTGCAACAAGAATCAATAAAAGATGCGGAGCAGAGGCAGATACCTCAAGAAAAACTAATTTTTCAAACAGATCGAGTTCTTCACAGACAACCAGTACATCGTCAACAACCACTGAACCATGACCAATCCACTCTACCTGAGTCTGTCGAACTTCATGAGGAAGAACTGAACGAACCGAGTGACGATCAACGCGAACTGTCTGGTCCAGAAGATGAGGAGGAGAAGGAGAATGCAGACTCTGCCCCAAAGACTTCCCCACGTCAATCACGCCCCAGAACCAGACAAGCTGCAAAACTCAACCAGTCCAGCAAAGACCGGGATGACAGCCGTGCTCAACGCTCCCGGACAACACCGCAGCGATCCCCGAACCAGACCAGCATTTTAGAAGTCTTTAGGTCTGCTAGAACAGACAATGACCATAAAACGGATAAAGACAACCCAAGAAAACCTTCGTCATCAGCAGAACCATCAGGAAACGAAAGTAACGAATAAGGAAATGGCCGGGCACATGGACGCGATGGACGCGCCCTAAATATTGACCAGTTTGCGCAAAATTCAATGCCAATGCATCAGTCACCATCGCTTTTCTCAATTATAATGTATGTGGCTTGCAGTCGAAATTAGGTGATAGTGCTTTTATCAAATTTATTCAAAGCATGACCTCGTGTGTCTAACTGAAACCTTTATGGATGTTGAAATAGATGAAAATGTATTTGCAGACTTTAGCATATTCTCGTCAAAAGCAAAAAATTGTCAAGACACGGTAGACCTTCAGGGGGTGTAGTGGTGTTAGTTAAAAAATGTTTTTTGCCTTTCGTTGAAAGAGTGTTCAGTGATGTTAGTAATACTGTCATTTTGAAACTGTCCAGAGGATTTGTGAACACAGATAAAGACGTTTTCTTTATTGCCTCATACATTCCGCCATATGACTCGCCATCGTGGAAATCTGAAGCCAACGGATTTGGTTTAGACTTATTAGAGAAATGCATGCTAGATCTTCACGATTCTTATGATGACTTTTATGTTTTGATATGTGGAGATTTCAATTCCAGGACTGCTGACAGGAATATTGTTTTCAGCTTGTCGGATGAAGGAAGAGACGTGGGTGAAATAAGTAAAGCAGTTAAAGACACTCACAAGACCCTGAAATTAATTTATTTGGCGAACAACTCATTGACTTTTGTAATATTTTTGATTGCCTTATTCTTAATGGTCTGGACCTTTTTGGTTTTGATGACAGTTGTACCTTCATTTCGGGTGCAGGCTCCAGTCTTGTGATTATTTCATCGCCTCTACCGATCTCTTATACAGATTTTGTTGGAACTACGTGTCTGTCTCAGATATGGTAGATTCTGATCATTTACCGATCACATTATCAATTTTCGTACAGTCTGATGTCAACCAGACACCTGACCAAAAACCTGACAAGAAGGCAAATCCTATTACTAAGGTTGTTTGGGACAAAGGAAAAGAACATGAATATGTAACCAAGATTGATAGTGAAGACATTGTTAGTGGGTTAGAAGCTGCTATACAAAAATTAGATGTTGATATAGATCATGGGTTAGAAGTTTTTAACGAGTGCTTGCGAAGTGCTGCAGACTGTATGGTTAAAAAATGCTATGCATCTTTGGAGAATATTAAAGGTACATGGTTTGACCAAGAATGTAGAGATACAAGGGCTAAATGTAGAAGGTTATTAAGGGTTTTTAGGAGAAGCAAAAAACATAACAAGAAAAGTGAAATTGAAGATCGACAAAAATATACTCAGCAGAAAAAAGACATACAGAGAATTGCTTAATAGAAAGAAACGAGAATTTCGCAGAAACACAGCAGAATCTTTAGCTGCAAATGTAAACAAACCATCAGAATTTTGGAGAGAAATAAAGAAGCTTGGTAATGGAAAACAAAAAACGAAGGCTAGTGAAAAGATAAGCTTAGATGACTGGTTTAAGTATTTTCAGGGTGTCTTCCAACAGGGACACGACTTTAACGATAACGAGAGTATTATTGATAGTGATATAAATGAAGCTAGTGATCACATTTTAAACAAAGAGATCACAGAAAAAGAAGTTATAGAAGCAATAAAGAAATTGAACATCGGAAAATCAGGAGGTTTAGATGGACTTGTACCGGAGATGTTAAAAGCAGGAGGTGATAAGGTTGTTAAATTTCTAACTAGGCTTTTAACAAAGTGTTTGATTCTGGGCATTATCCACTTGAATGGTCAAAAGCAATTGTGATACCAATCTTTAAAAAGGGAGACCATGACCAACCGGATAATTACAGAGGAATATCACTCATTAATGTCTCGTGTAAGTGCTATACGTCTATCTTGAATAACAGATTAAGCGCATGGATGGAAAATGATAGTAAAATAGTTGAAAATCAGGCAGGATTCCGAAAAAATTATTCAACTGTCGATCAAATATTCAGTCTGTATGCTTTAGTCCAGAAATGCTTTAACAAAAGAAGACAGAAACTGTATGTTTGTTTCATAGATTTTAAAAAGGCATTTGATTCGGTTAATCATGAGAAGTTGTTACAGATAATATATAATGAAGGTATAAGAGGAAAATTCTATAGTGCTTTAAAAAGTATGTATGCGTCGTTGGTTTCTTGTGTCCGTGTAAACAATGAATTTTCTGATTTCTTTGATTGCCCAACAGGTGTACGACAAGGCTGTACCCTGATTCCTACTTTGTTTTCCTTGTTTATTAACCAGTTAGCAAACCATATTAATAATACAGGTGTCCATGGTGTGCAAATGTTACCCACTTTTCTCGAACTATTCATTTTGTTGTTTGCAGACGACGTGGTCTTGATATCAACTACTCCACGGGGTTTACAATCTCAGCTAAACTCACTAAAGATATGTTGTGATAATTTAAAGTTGACAGTCAACAAAGACAAGACTAAAATAATGGTGTTTAGGAAGGGAGGCTATTTAGGGCGATGCGAAAAATGGTTTTACGAGGGCAAAGCGCTAGAAATTGTTAATAGCTATTGCTATTTAGGGTTTATTTTCACTACGATGATGAGTCTAAAACTTGGTACAAATCATTTAGTTGCAAAGGGAAAAAAGGCGTTTTACTGGCTTTGTCAAGCTTTCAGAAAATGCAAAGAAATGTCACCTAAAATATTTTTTAGAATTTTTGATGCTAAGGTTCAGTCTGTCTTGTTGTATTCTTCAGAAATTTGGGGTTTTAAGAGATTAGAAAGTCTTGAGAAAGTACATTTATTAGCATGCAAAAGATATCTAGGAGTACCATTAAAGACTCCAAACAAAATGATATATGGAGAATTAGGACGATATCCGTTGTTTGTTAATTCACGTATAAGATGCATTAAGTACTGGTTTAGACTGTTGAATATGGATGATGATAGATTACCTAAGCAGGCGTACTTAATGATGTTGTCAATGGATAACAACGGTAAAAGATGCTGGGCAACAGAAATTGCTTTCAAACGCAGGATTTTATGAAGTCTGGTTGAACCAAGGCGTTGGGAGCAATAATGTATTCTTAAGTGAATTTAAGCAACGTTTGATTGACATGTTTTTTCAAGAATGGTCCAGCACAATTAGAGATAAGGAAAGATACAGCCTGTATAATTCGATTAAAGCTAATCTAACTCTGTGTTGTTATTTAGACAAGATAGATATCTTCTGCTTCCGCGTACCTCTAACTCAAATTAGATGTGGAGTGCTACCAATTAACAAAAATATGAATAGATATGGGGAAGATGTTACACAGTCATACTGTCCATATTGTAAAAATTGTATAGAGGATGAACGGCACTTTTTGTATCATTGCCCTTTGTATACAATACAGAGAAGTTGGTATTTTGCTAATGGAATCAATATGCCACTGGAACGATTATTGGATGGAGAATCTAAAACACTGTCCCTTCTAGTTTCCAAGTTTATATTTCAAGCCATGAGACAGAGGCAACAATTTTTGGAAGGGTAAATAACTTTATTGCTACAGGAGTAAGAAGCTATCTTAACTTTCATCTTCGAACTGTATATTCCGCCAGTGGAATTGCTTTATGTTCATTCTATCTATGTGTTAAGAAATGACGTAATAATGTTAAAATTCTGTTTGTTTGTTTTTGTGTGTGTCCTCCACACCCCTTACCAATGTCATGTGCCCATGGCCTAAAGAACAATAAATTATTTCATTTCATTCATTCTCTCTCTCTTCTCTCTCCCCCTCTCTCTCTCTCTCTCTCTCTCTCTCTCTCTCTCTCTCTCTCTCTCTCCTCTCTAAAGCACCACTGCAGTCTGTTTCAGTCTTTAAAGATTGTTGAAGCCTAGATCAAGCTCAGCTGGTTAGTATTTGGGACCTCTGCTGCGGCAGCCGATTGGCATACCGTGTCTAAAAGTTTGTGTTCAGTTTGTGTGAGTGTGTGTGTGTGTGTGTGTGGTGTGTGTGTGTGTGTGTGTGTGTGTGTGTGTGTGTGTGGTGATGCGTGCGTGCGTGTGTGTGTGCATGTGTCTTTGTGCGTGCGTGCGTGCGTGCGTGCGTGCGTGTGTGCGTGTGTGTGTGTGTGTGTGTGTGTGTGTGTGTGTGTGTGTGTGGTGTGTGTGTGTGTGTGTTGTTCTTCTTCTTCTTCTTCTTTCCACCACATGCAATGCAATGGGGGAGAAAATAATCAGAAAAAAAAACCCTAATAGGATCGGATTGTTCTTGATATTTGGAACTCTTTGCCCAGCAACTGCTGGAACTTTCAACAATTTCAGAATGAGCTTGATAACCACTGGGGAAGGGGGGATTATTTGAAACAAACAAGCAAAAAACAATACCCCCCCCCCCCCCTCAATAAAAAAAAAGGAAAAAAAAGAAGAAGAAAAGACAATGTAGTGATCGACTGTTTATTATGCTATACACCCTCCGGAAATGGAAGTGCTTTTTTCTATTTTTTTAATTTTTTTCTTAATAACCTATTTAAATAAAGAAAGAAGAAGAAGAAGAAAAAGAGAAGAAGACGACAGAGGAGGCAAAAGGCTCTCAAGCCGAGGCTGTATACCAATTATGTGAGTGATTGTTACTATCGTGGTGTCCTGCAAATGTTGAACCAGTGCATGCACCCCTAACCATTGTAAGCAAATGTAAATGCGGACTCTCCCTTGACGGGCTGCCTCGTGACGTTTTGATATTGATTGTTCCGTGTGGGTTGTGGTGGTGCAGCTGTGACACGACAAACCTGTTCGGGCCGGAATAGCTCAGTTGGAAGAGCATCGGACTCGTAATCTTGGGGCTGCGGGCTTCGCATCTCCGCTGGGCTGTTTCGGTACAGGGGGATTTTTCCCTCGGAGTTAACATTGTTTCTGACTGTTAATTTTAGTCATTTTCTGAGCTGGCTTCAGACGGAACTATTAAGATCAGACTTCTGAAAATCCAGCATAAAGCAAACGGGAGGCGATCATCGATATTTGTGCAGCGATCCAACCTGTACGGTTCCCTGATCCAACCAATTATTTATAATTCCCCGCCCACTTACATTTCTGTCGTCTGCTAGCCTAATTACCAAACGATTCATTCCTGCGGTGTGTAGTCGCACTGACTCTGAGCATAAATATATATATTCTCAATTTCTTCTTCAGACAGGTGAAATTCAATCTAACCATCAGATAAGAGAAAACACGTAGTTTCAAAATTCCATTTATATAGTCTGTGGAACTGGAGTGGAAAAATTATGAGCAAACCATAGAAAACATGACCTCGAAGCTGATACAGCTGACGTGTTTCCAGTTCCGGGTCATTATAGTCTAACGCCGAATGTGAAACAACGAAGTTGGGTAAATCGGCGTTCACGTTATCTTCGTTTGCGTGCCACAAACTGAAAGCAGTTGTTTAAAAATTGAAAGAACAATATGCATGCCGCGATAGCTATTGGATTTGTCTTCCTTGGCTGCTGTAGTAATGTAGTTTTCTTGGAAGAACTGATCAGGTAAGTGACCTGCTGTTAACACTAGCATTACTCTTTGAGTTTGACACTCTTGTCAACACCACGTCTGCGTTTAGCCGCACAGCATTGGCCCTCCGTACTCACCACACCTCTGCGACACTATTCATTATTTGCCTTATATACTATGTTACTACTTTTTGCTCTTCTCTCATCCTTTATAATCTTCATTTTCATTAGATTCCTTACTTCTCTATTCACATCCTTTTATATTGCTGATTTTCTGTCAAATATAATTATATGCTTCCGTATTTCCTTGTTTCTTTCTTCCCCTCCCACCCATTCTTTTCTGTTTCAATGGTACTCAGAGCATTTGGCTGTCCAGTGTAATTCATTTCCACATTTTTATCATCATCATCATCCGTTGAGCGGCCACAATCATCAGGTTGATTATTCTGCCGCTTTGGGGTTGACGCAAAAAAAACAACAACAAAAAAAAAAACAACAAACAAACAAAAAAAAACCCATTCACACTCTCACTACACAACAGACCGTAATTTGAATAAAGCTAAAATAGCTATGCGTGGATCTGCTGACAGGCTACCACGGTCACCCTGTCCCCCCTCGGGGTAAGCCAGCCCTGGCTACACATAAGGTGCAGCCAAGCCCACTTAAAAAAAACAAAAAAAAAAAAAAAAAACACCCTATCCCTACTCTGGTTCCTACTCTAATTTAATCGGACCCTTGACACGAATGTGTCAGGGTTTTGGCTGATACTACTGCCTCAGTCAGGTCATTCCAGTCCCTGATGGTATTGGGAAAGAATGCCTGTTGTCGGTATGGATGCTGGGTGCGGCAATAGATCTGGGTCAGTCTGGGTTTATTATTATCATTGTAATTTTATTATTGTCATATTATCATTATCAATTTTTATTATTATCAGTTTCAAAGTGAAGTGAATGCAGGCAGAAACTGAAACAATTTTGAGTCTGCCAAAAACAAGGACAAACAAATTACATTTCATTTTCATCAGTTGTAGAGGTCGTGGTAATTGTAGTAGTACATTAGAATCATTAAAATCATAATTGCTATTATTTTATTGATATGGCCTTTATACATATATTCCATTTGTAGTTTCTAATTGATATACATAGGCTATATAAACATATGTTTGTATACTTTTTAGATTTTATATTATCTTTCTCATCTTCATTATAATCATAATTATTTTTAATCAAATCTATTATTAATATCATTGTTATTAGTAGTATTTAGTGGTGTAACATGTCAAGAGATTTTCTAGATTTTTTCTGGCTATCTGTCTCATTTTCTGCATTATTATGATTATTTCTGTATTCTTGTTATTGTTGTTATTCTAAATTCTTCTTCAGTGTTGTTGTTGTCCTTGTTGTTAATGTTATCCTTTAGTATTATGATTACAATTAAAAGTATTATTATTATTATTATTATGAACACAATTATAATGCCATTCTTTTTCATTTGTTTAAGAATTATCATTATCGTTTTAATCTGTACCATCTTCCCTCCAAACTCTTCCCCCTTTCCATTGTGTAATTTTAGTCTTTCAGTTTCACCCATGCGACAGTTGTTATTATTACTATTATCATTATTATTACTATGTTCTGGTTACTATTATTATTATCATCATAGGAGTTTAATGCCCTTATTTTTCCTTCTTTAAAATCATTATGATTTTAATCTGTGTCCTCTCCCCTCCAACCTCTTGCCTCATCTTTTTCAGTCCATTTCACCCAAGCCACAGTTTGGACCAAGATCGAAGAGATAATTGATTCTTTGTTTGTCCTTTGTTTCGTTTGAATGTTGTCTTAAGGAAATCCAACAGATCAAAATGCGTAGTGTCTGTTTCGTAATTTGTTCCTTCATTTGCCTGCATAATAGTAACTAAATCCATTTTTGATTTTATTCCACTACATCTACAGTCACTCAGTCAACTGGCCAAAGTAATACTAATAGCGTATTGTTACAACTATCAGTGAAGCCAAGCCAGTCGGTCAGCCCGAGTCATATCTATCTATAGGGGAGCTGCTAAACTAGGACTTTGCCTAATTTAGTAATTATGTACTGTATTTAGCAGCACAAAGAATGTGCCTGATACCAGTGAAGCAACAGATGCCATCTGTTGTCATAATCACAGAGATCCCAGAGATGTGGGCAGATCACTCCCAGTTAAATTCAACAGTCTGCTCTTATGTCACCACCACTTAGATGTAAATGATCATTTTTAGTTTGTGAAAGTCCATTTGGTATTTCAGACCTAATTGCTATTCATAACCTCAGGATCAAATCAGTCAGCGGAGTGTTTTATACAATATATAAAATAGATCTTTATTTACCAGAAAGAGATCTTTGTTTTCTTGGTCCATGTTATTGTACACATTCACCTGGTACAGGAAATGTTTGACGAATTGTCAGACACATGGTCATAGTCATGGGGTGTTGATCAGTAGATCACATTTTTATGTGTATTTCCATGAATTTAATTAAATAGATTAATTTTATTTGCTATAATATTTGCAGATTGGCTGCTTGTGCTTATCACATGTATGGGTTGTGACGTCAGAGCAGGTTGCTGAATTTAACAGTGTGTACTGTGTGTAGATCACTCTTGATCTTCTGATTTTGCCTTGTCAATTTTACTGCCCCTTCCCCATTCTTCCACCTCTCCCCTTTTTCATTCTCAGTCAAAGAGCGCTTATAAATTATATAAATACCAGCATTTTTTCTGGTGTGTGCTTAGACTGAGAGAAAAAGAAAAATACATTTTATCTCCAAAAAATGTAAGGACTGCGCAGATCATCATTTATTAAATTATTGTGCTCTGCTCGTGTGTGTGTGTGTGTGTGTGTGTTGTATACGGTTGATCCTTTTAATTCTGTTTCAACATTCACATTTAAATTCTAGTGAGCTGTATCAGTGTTGTTTTGGCACACTCAAAGAGGCCTCATTCCGTTTGACCCACATTGTGTCAGATGTCACAAATTACAAATCCAGATGAAATGTCAGAATTTTGTTTCAGCACATTCACAGCTGTAAATAACCTAATGTGAATAATTATAAAGAAAGGCACACCAATAAATATTAAGCAGAAACCCAAAATGTCATCTGGAGATAACTAAAAATGTTGATGAATGTATGGTTGGTAGTCAGTAGTAGAAATCTGAATCAAAGAAGCAGGAGGGCTTTCAACTCATCTGCTGGCTGGCAAGAACGTATCCACACAGAACTTTTATCAAATTAAATTAATCAAGTTTGCCTTGTGTGTGTGTGGATCTTGAAGGCCCTTACTCCTTGTCCAAGACCACTGCAAAGAATGCAATGGAAGAAGGGTGTCTTATAGGCAGAGCAAAGAAGTTCAGGATGGACAACTTGAAGGACTGGACTGGTTGTAACACCTCTGTCCTGTTGCATACTCAAGTTTAGCCATGCGTCTGTCATACCATATCTACTACCAAATGACCTAGGACAAATATTTGCTTAAAAAGAAGTCTGTGTGAAAATATATATTTTAAAGTTAAACACATGTAGGAGTTCAAAGCCTATTTTTTGAATTACATTACTGGTATGTGATCATGGATTTTGTGATTGCCACAGTAATGTAATAAAGAATATGATGAAATCTAATTTTCCTAATAAATGAAAATGAAACAGGAAATGCATGTAGTTATATGATATTTGAATGATAATTTGCAAGTAATTTTTTTTATATTAACAAGACCAAAAGGTTTTGGAGATAATATTGATCAATGTTAATTAAACATTGTTTTGAATGCAAAGCCAGACGACTGCAGGCTGAAATCTAAACAAATCTTAAAAATGT
>CM031604.1:10718880-10723048 GCA_018398815.1 Conus ventricosus | reverse complement strand
GTTTGCATGAACATTTTGATATTGGCCAATGCCTTCTGACTCACCAATGTTTGACATGATACATTTTGATATTGGCCAATGCCTTCTGACTCCACATTGTTTGACATGATACATTTTGTATTGGCCAATGCCTTCTGACTCCCCAATTTTGACATGATACATTTTGATATTGGCCAATGCCTTCTGACTCCACCAATTGTTTGACATGATACATTTTGATATTGGCCAATGCCTTCTGACTCCACCAATTGTTTGACATGATACATTTTGATATTGGCCAATGCCTTCTGACTCCACCAATTGTTTGACATGATACATTTTGACATTGGCCAATGCCTTCTAACTCCCATCATTTGACATGATACATTTTGATATTGGCCAATGCCTTCTGACTCCACCAATTGTTTGACATGATACATTTTGACATTGGCCATGCCTTCTGACTCCCCATTGTTTGACATGATACATTTTGATATTGGCCATGCCTTCTGACTCCACCAATTGTTTGACATGATACATTTTGAATTGGCCAGTGCCTTCTGACTCCATCATTTGACATGATACATTTTGATATTGGCCAGTGCCTTCTGACTCCACCAATTGTTTGACATGATACATTTTGATATTGGCCAAGTGCCTTCTGACTCCACCAATTGTTTGACATGATACATTTTGATATTGGCCAGTGCCTTCTGACTCCACCAATTGTTTGACATGATACATTTTGATATTGGCCATGCCTTCTGACTCCACCAATTGTTTGACATGATACATTTTGATATTGGCCAATGCCTTCTGACTCCACCAATTGTTGACATGATACATTTTGATATTGGCCATGCCTTCTGACTCCACCATTTTGACATGATACATTTTGATATTGGCCAGTGCCTTCTGACTCCACCAATTGTTTGACATGATACAGTTCGATGTCAGTGTTTTGAACAGTGACTGAAAATGATTAGTTCTGTGAGGTGAAATCTATAGCTGTCGTGATGGTTATCAGATACCGGCCACATATTGCTGAACTTTTATTTCTTCACAGTGGATGTATGAAGAATGTGGCTCTTGCTTGGAGGGTAGGTTGCAGCATTCACCATTATGCCTGATGGAAATGACGGACTGCCTGACCCAGGCAGATGGGCAGCCTTGTTAATGCTGTTGAAATAGCAGAAAAAAACCCATCCACCAATCCTCCATTTTTCATTTGTGTAGACTTGCATACAAAATAAAATATGAAAAGTGAAGCTCTACCCTGATGCAGAAGGAAAAGATGGAACAGAGTAGTTGTTTCATCCTGATCCATGGTGTTCATGTTGTCCTCAGGTACAAACCCAGCAAATATTTTTCTGTGCTGATGATAACACTTGGAGTCATCGTATGCACCATTGCTTCAGCGTCACATGTGGTGAGTATGCCAAGCCTTTGCTTAGCTTTGTTCTGAGTTCAAAGAACATGATGATGAGAGATGTGCCGTTGTTTGTGTGACATCGGCATCTGTGTTGGAATGCTGTGTTGTGGTAATGTCTTTGTTGTGTTTGTGCAACAGCTACTCTATATTGAGTACTTTTTGTCTTGCTGAGTTCAAAGCACTTCCAGTGTTAAGAACATGAATACCTTAATTATATCATGCATACGCCCACATGTACGTGCACACACACACACACACACACACACACACACACAAACTCACACACACACACACAACATAACACACACACACACACCACACACACACACCACACACACACACACACACACACACACACACACACACATACACATATACACATACAAGGTTCAAAGTATTTTTTAATCCCTTCTTAGGGCTTAGAGGATGTGAAATTCATTTTTTCAGTTTTAATACAGAGTAGCCTGCAGATCAGCAGTTCTGCTCCAAATGTAGATAAAACCAAACCATGATGGACATGATTTGTCTAAACAATGTTTCTAACTCAATATCAGCTAATTTTAACAGAATAGACTTGTTTGCTCTTAGAGGATTATGCTATGAAAATGTACACTTTACAGCAAGAAATTTGAGAGGGGTGGGGGGTGGGGGGCAAAAATTTGTTCCTTAATTGTATGTGTTTTGGCCGTTAAAAAAATAAAATGGAATTGATCATCTAGCACATTAATATCATAGGACCCGGATGATCTTTTTCCTTTGAAATTACCCTGTGTACACATAATTTAATTTCAAGATTATGACAGCTGCATCTTTACCTAATTAATGCCAGTACATGAATATCAGGTAACTGTGTATATATAATACAGGGTCGAACTTTAATTAAGGACCACCCGAAAAAAGGCCCTTTCTTTTTAAATTGGCCAAAAATACAAGCAATTCATTTTTTCGAAGAATTCAACTGGGAAAGGTTTAAGGGGTTAACAGAGTATTCCGCAAAGCTTGCGAAAGCTGTCTTATTGTCACGTGCGGCATGCAGAGGGGGGTTGAAAGTTGCAGATTGTTGTCAAAATTGCTTGTTTTTTAAGCAAGAGTGAACACTGCTTCAAACGGTTTTGCACTGAAATTCCAAATGCACGTGCAAAAACCAATGCATTGCAGAGCATTTTACTGACTGGAATGCCCCTAAAGCAGCCCAACGTGCATAATTCTTCATAACACAAAAATGCCTCCAAGACGCAAGCTGTCTGATTTTGACCGGACTCGGGCGATTGCATGGCTGCAGGATCGAGTTGGCGTTCGAGAAGTGGCCAGAAGACTACAAGTGTCCCACTCCGTCATCATTCGGCTGAGAGAACGTTTTCAAGCCACTAGAACTGTCAAAGAGAGACCCCGTCCAGGCCAGCCAAAGAAGACCACTGCAAGAGATGACAGGTTCATCCACAGACATGCTCTTCAGACCAGGACCACCACCTCCAACACCATCAGGCGTCGGCTCCAAGCTGCCACTAACACAGCAGTGTGTGAGATGACCATACGCGGCTCCTCAATGCTGCCAACCTTCGAGCAAGGCGCCCAGTCCGGAAACCAAAACTGACTGCGGCCCACCGGGCACGTCGCCTGGCCTGGTGCACAGCTCATCGAACATGGACTCGGGCTCAGTGGCGGATGGTGCTTTTCACCGATGAGTCCAAGTTCCAGTTGAAGCCACGAGATGGACGCATTCGGGTGTGGCGGCGTCCCAGGGAGCAGCTGGCAGATGACGTCATCCAGGAGGTCGTAGCTTTTGGTGGTGGCTCCGTCATGGTATGGGGGGGGGGGGGGGGGGGGGGGGGGCATCAGCAGTCACCACAAGACTCCCCTGTACCATGTGGATGGCAACCTGAACGGCCAACACTACCTGTAGGAGATTTTACGGCGTTTGGTTGTCCCAGCACTCCAGCAGATTGGGGCTCAGGCTGTGTTCATGGACGATAATGCCACTCAACATCGTTGTCGAGCCGTGAACACTTTTGTGGTGCAAGCTGGCATCACCAGGATGCCATGGCCGGCAAACAGCCCAGACATGAACCCTATTGAGAACATCTGGGGCGAGCTTGGGAGGAGAGTTCAAGAAAATCACCCTGTTCCGGCAAATCGACAGGAGCTGCTGCACTACCTGCAGCAGGAGTGGGCAAACCTCCCCCAGGCACTCATTACAAGAACAGTCAACACCATGAGGCAGCGCTGTGTGGATTGTGTGGCAGCACGAGGGGGGCACACTCAGCTTTGATCAGACTGTAAAGAAACTCTTTTTGTGAATGTCATTTTGGGGGGTAGTCTCATTCAGGCTCCCATGTCTAATCAGAAAGAATGATTTTTTCGATGAAAAAGACAAAATGTTGTTCACTGATAATGAAATTAAACATTTATAAAGTTTCTGTCGTTTGTCGGTTTTTCTTTCTATGTTTTGTGAGACTGTGTATAAGTGGTCCTTAATTAAAGTTCGGCCCTGTATATAAATATATTTTTTTTTCCAAAATGGGTCTTAAAATTTCTATAAATATTTGCTGTTGGTTTCAAGGGCATTATGCTATTCATTACACACATATGCACACCACACACATGTATGCATACACGCGTGCATGCTTATACTTGTGCGTGCACGTACATATACACACATGCAAACACAGGACACATACACACACTCAAAGTCAAACATGCACGCACGCACGTGCACGCACACACACACACACGCGCGCACGCACACACACGCACGCA
>CM031604.1:10676380-10716380 GCA_018398815.1 Conus ventricosus | reverse complement strand
TGTTACTGATTGCTCCATAACAGGAGTGTTTGTGTTGGTGCTGTCTCTGTCAGTGTTGTTGACAGGGTGTTACTGATTGCTCCATAACAGGAGTGTTTGTGTTGGTGCTGTCTCTGTCAGTGTTGTTGACAGGGTGTTACTGATTGCTCCATAACAGGAGTGTTTGTGTTGGTCTGTCTCTGTCAGTGTTGTTGACATCTGTCTCTGTCAGTGTTGTTGACAGAGTGTTGTGATTACTCTGTGACAGGAGTGTTTGTGTTGGTGCTGTCTCTGTCAGTGTTGTTGACAGAGTGTTGCTGATTACTCTGTGCAGGAGTGTTTGTGTTGGTGCTGTCTCTGTCAGTGTTGTTGACAGAGTGTTGCTGATTACTCTGTGACAGGAGTGTTTGTGTTGGTGCTGTCTCTGTCAGTGTTGTTGACAGAGTGTTGCTGATTACTCTGGGGACAGGAGTGTTTGTGTTGGTGCTGTCTCTGTCAGTGTTGTTGACAGAGTGTTGCTGATTAGTCTGTGACAGGAGTGTTTGTGTTGGTGCTGTCTCTGTCAGTGTTGTTGACAGAGTGTTGCTGATTAGTCTGTGACAGGAGTGTTTGTGTTGGTGCTGTCTCTGTCAGTGTTGTTGACATGTTGCTGATTACTCTGTGACAGGAGTGTTTCTGTTGGTGCTGTCTCTCTTCCTCTCCGCCAGGATGGGCATCTTTCAGGAACAGACCTATGCCAAGTTCGGCAAACATCCCTCAGAGGCTCTCTTTTACAATGTGAGTACACAGCCAGCTTGGGTGAGTGAGTTTGTTGGGGAAAGGAGAAACAAAGGTAGTTCATGGGGAATCAGGAAAGCCCTCTTCTGCAACAAGAGCACACTGCTCTGTTCAGTGACTACTGCAGTTGTTCTTTGGTCTGTGACAACTAGTATGATCTGTGGAGTCATCAAGGATGCAGAAGTCTCTGAGGCAGTCTTTAGGGCTAGATTCTTCTTCTCCTTTCCAAGTTTGGCGATCATCACTTAGAATATAAAGTGGCTTCTGTGATCTTTTCTCCAACCACTTCTTTTTTGAACAATGATATAAGGAACTGACTTTGATGAGGTAACAGTCCTGAAACACCCTGGTATGGTCCCTTGAGGTCAGCCGGGCTATAAAGAAGAATTGATACCTTTTGAAGAAAAAAAATCAGACAGCCACTGTCTAACGTTGTTACTGGTGGTTTCCATCCTTTTGTATGGAAACACGTCACATCAGGACACTAACTGCAACAATCAAAATCAAAACCATACCCATGTTAGGGATGAAAGAATTCTGGTGGATGTTCCACATCTCCTGGAGGGAACGTCAGAAAAAGAATGGCATCAGGGCTATTCAGTACAAGAATCTGCCCAAAGTTAGCAGACCTTGTCTATTGGCTTGCTGCAAGCTGGTGGAGTCTGGCCATGATAGCCCTACTGTAGTGCAGAACACAGTGGAGGGGGGCAGCAGGTGCAGATGTAGACTGAAGAAGTCCTGGATGGAGGGCACAAAGAACATGGCGTTTCCTTGTTTTGGTCATGATCACAAGGGTGCTCAAAGTGAGGGTATTGCTGCACTATGTCACGTAATGGAAATCTTGTCTCATTTGTATCGTAGGTTGGATTAAAAAAAAAGTTTATCCTTATCTATATTCTATCCATTTATATTATGGATGAAGTATGGAGGATGAATACAAAGACCCTATTTCATAATTATTTTTGTAGGGGCAGAGTATTTCTCTTTGTTTTTTAAAAGTGAATGTTGAGGGGAAGTAAGAGCATGTGTGTCTTCGTTGTTGCAGCATTTGCTTCCCTTGCTGGTTTCTTGCTTCTGGCCAAAGACATCTACAGCCAAAGCCTTCTGTACAACTCATCAGGTAGATTGTTGCCCATTTCTCTCTTGGGAGATCTGCTTTCTGGTGTAACTTTACGCTGAATAGTACATAATTTTTCTGTAATGTCAATTTTCTCATGCTACTGGAAATATTCCCCCCTGCAGCGGTTGATAATCATACACAAAATAATAATAATAATAATAATAATGTGCATTTCTTGCGCCTAATCTTTAAAAGCCCTAAGCGCTTACAATAAAGAGTAAATAAATCAAGAGAAGCAACCAATATGATAAACAACAAAAGGCAATCTTCCAAACACACACACACAATATTTCTACATGCTTAAGCTGAGCACACAAACACACACACACACACACACACACACACACACACACCACACACACACATGTACACAATCACACAAACACACACACAAAACACACATACGCCAGGTGTAGGGTACATCTGCTTTCGACAGAAAGAGGGGAAGGGTCATGACTGGAAGAGGGTAGTCTTAAGAGAAGACTTGAAGGAAGAGAGGGAAGTGGCAGAGCGGAGAGACAAAGGGACAGTACATGTATGTGCTGTCTGCAAGTACATACCAGCTTACTCATAGTCTGTCAGGATGTCTTCTTAGCTGTTGTTAGGAGGATGTTTGCAAATGCACAATATGACTGCAAATACCAAGAACATGAAATAGCATTGCTGAAAGAGCGAAAACAGTTACTGCACTCCCAAACGAAGACACAAACAAATTACAGAACAAATACAATGCATTTTGACCTACTGGGTCTTCTTCAGGCAGACAAATGATGCTCAAGACAGTGAAAACGAAGGACAAATTGTCGGTCATTAGCTCTTCTATGGTGGTGCAAAATTTGGTCTTGAGTCAAACCATATTGAAGAGATAAGTGACTGTTTGCTTGTTCTTTGTTTTCATTGTCTTGACTGTTTTTGCCTTGCCTGGAGAAGACCCAACAAATCGAGTTTTGTCATGTGTTTGTTCATTCGTTTAGTGGTGTAATAATTCTGTTTTTGCCTTGCCTGGAGAAGACCCAACAAATCGAGTTTTGTAATGTGTTTGTTCATTCGTTTAGTGGTGTAGTAATTCTGTTTTGCCTTGCCTGGAGAAGACCCAACAAATCGAGTTTTGTAATGTGTTTGTTCATTGTTTAGTGGTGTAATAATTCTGTTTTTGCCTTGCCTGGAGAAGACCCAACAAATCGAGTTTTGTAATGTGTTTGTTCATTCGTTTAGTGGTGTAGTAATTCTGTTTTTGCCTTGCCTGGAGAAGACCCAACAAATCGAGTTTTGTAATTTGTTTGTTCATTCGTTTAGTGGTGTAGTAATTCTGTTTTTGCTCATGTTTTAATTTCCACCTGCAGTTTCCCCACTTCAAAACCAGCCTTGTTAAAGTCATAATTTGACACCACAGTAGAAACCAATGTGTGCTTGTGTGTGTGTGTGTGTGTGTGTGTGGTGTGTGTGTGTGTGTGTGTGTGTGTGTGTGTGTGTGGTGTGCTTGTGTGTGTGTGTGTGTGTGTGTGTGCTTGTGTGTGTGTGTGTGTGTGTGTGTGTGTGTGTGCTTGTGTGTGTGTGTGTGTGTGTGTGTGTGTGTGTGTTCCTCTTCAGTGCCTGTGCTGTTGCCTGTGTTGGGATGGAGTGTACCACGTGCCTGGTTGATCCTGTTGGCCAATACCATCACACAGTATCCTTCTTTCTCTCAACCCCTCTGCTTCCTGGATGGTTTGACCAGTGTGGAGGTGGGAGAGGGGTGGGGATGTCCTTGTAAACTGGTGGAGGTGGTTTCACATTTCTTCACAGGCACATGGAAAAAAAGTTTTCTGTGTCTCCTTTTTGCTCTGACAGTCCTGCTGCAGCCGTAGTCCACATCATAGTCCATAAGGAGCTGTCAGTTTTAGGTTGTCATGAAGTAACCCACCAGGGGAGACACTGCACTGCTGCGGAATCACTTTGGTGCTCAGTGGTGTCTGTTTTTAATTCATAGTGTTCAGGACATCGCCAGGTAAGCCCCATATAAGGGACAATAATGATTTTGTGGCAAAGCAAGTGTGAGCGTGCATGGCCATCCAGAGTGTGCTGCTGTGTTCGTCCATCAACAGTTCCTGTGAAGATGCTGAAGCTGAAAACATTCACTCGGACCCACCTTGGGAACAAATGTGGGTAGGAAATTTGAACTGGGGTCACCAAGAGAGCAGGGCATGAAGGTCACAGAATGTGTATTTGAAAAAAATGAAAAAAAGTATTGTTGGTTGATGCCGAGTCAGGATGAAGACGATGCTGGTGTTCCATACTGGTCTGAGATCAGATGGCAGGGCTGTGCTCTTGGTGTTCCATACTGGTCTGAGATCAGATGGCAGGGCTGTGCTCTTGGTGTTCCATACTGGTCTGAGATCAGATGGCAGGGCTGTGCTCTTGGTGTTCCATACTGGTCTGAGATCAGATGGCAGGGCTGTGCTCTACGCATGCTTTCAGTTTTGCCCATGAGGTATAGATACTTGTATTGTTTGTTGGGAAGTTGAGTGAGTCTGTCAAAGAGACTTCAGTTAAGTAGCTGAAAGTCGACTGTGTTATCCCAGTCTGAGCTTTCGGTGCACGCATATCTCACAGATAAGCTGAGATGGGAATTGAACTTAGGACCTCTTAGGAAGTCCACAAAACTACCCTCTGCTTCTGATGACTGGTTTCTTGCCTGCGTTTAGCTAGTTTGAGTATGTGTGTGTGTATGTGTGTGTGTGTTTAACACTGCTGTTAAAAGTCACTGCGGGCCATACAGTAAACTCATAACCCCAGACAGTGTCAGGTCAGGGAATAACTTTTGCTCAGGAGCTTCAGGCTGACAAGACGTTGATCCTAAGATGCTGAGGGAACAGGAAGATGCCTCATCGGGCTTTCAGGCTGTTCACCATGGTGAGAGTCCTGCCAGCTCACGTAGGTCGTTAGCCATGTCTGGGCACCAAAGGCGTTGTGTGCCTTGAGAGAATTGTTCAGTTGGCAGGGCTACCCTCTCAGGTGACCCCCTACGCCAGTCTGTGGTTGTCGGCTGTTGAGAGAGTCCAGGCCACTGCTGGCACATAGCCCTGGCTCGAACTGCAGTGTGTGTGGTTCAGAGTGGACAGTTTAATGCAGTCAGTGGCAACCCATGGTGAACAGACGGCCAGCTCATGAACAGGAGGCAGCTAGAGAGCCCATCAAATCAACAGGAAGAAATGACTACCCTTAATGTGTGGGTGGGAACTCCTAGCTAGTGGAAGGTAAAGAGATTTATTTTCCCCACATCGTCGGTCGATTTTTTGGTGATGACTGCGGTATGATGAATTATTTCCCTTGGCAATATGACTTCTGAAATTTTGTTTTACACCTCTTAACACTATCCCTGCGTATGCGTGCAGCATGAGTTCCCCCCCCTCCCGCACACAGCCACTCGCGCTAAAACTCCCACGTACGTAGTGATTTTGGCATTTTTGGAATGTATTTTACGTGTTATGTTTTGTTTGGTCTGTGTTAAAATCATGTTTGGTATGTCCGAAAAGAAGAAATCACAGACTTTTAGATGAATGTACTTTCAAAACTCTATCCTGCGTTGAGACAACGCACGGATAAATGAAGTAACCAAACACACAGAAATAAAAACAAGTGAAAGTTTGATGATCAGTGTTTAGTGATGGCATGCAGACAAATTGATACAAAAGTACTCACCTAATACAGTTATAGTTATGATACTTTTCGCTATCAGTTATTATCCATTTTTAATAAACAATTTCACAGAATTTGGGCTAGAGAGGTTTTGCGAGTCAAGCGCCTGTGTGTGTTACTGAATCGGTTGCTTTGTCATTGTAATCAAGAACATCTTCAAATAGACATCCTTCATCTTCCCTGTCATCTCCACTGTCGATTGACTCTCCTTCGTTATCGGAATCGCCTTGAATGCATTGAAACAGTAACGGCGCTGAGCTGGCATTTTTACTAGACTCTAGCAGACGAAAGGCCGGTGCCAGAAATGCGGTCAGTTCCAAGTCAGAAAAACCCAGCAAAGGGTTCTTTGTCTCAGCCACAGATAGCGAAGGTGAACTCTGCTTGAACTTAAGAACTAGGGCATGTCAGGCTACCAGGAACCCTCTACTAACTTTTGGCGGGAGTTACTTCTCTTAGACCGTTACAATTTGAATAGCAGAATTTTTCGAAATAAGAACGCACGCACTGGTGCGTTCCGTAGGCAACGGAGCTTTCAGTCAGCGCACAGCACCGTGCGTTCCGTAGGCAACGGAGCTTTGAACAGCGCACGGAGGTGTGCGTTCCGTAGGCAAAAAGTTAATACAAACGTGAAAGCCTTTTGTCATGTGTCTACAGAATGTGTGAAATATGAACATTTTACTCAGTATGTTTTAAAGTATCTTTTAGCGTATACCAAAATGAAGTTATGATGTTGAAAAACATGGAATTTTGACTGCTTGCAACATCGCTTGTTTTTTAAGCTTTTTGCATGAAATACCATCTCTGTGATTAAAATGACATTTTCCGTGAGCTTACACCTAACACTAAACATTAAATGTTATTGCATCCATCAAGTGGCAGAAGGAAAATGTGTGAAAAATGCGAGAATTGTTTTTGACTGCCGTCACTTTCTCATGGTAGCATGGCCAATGGGAACGGCTTCCTTACTATCACCTGTACACGGCACATTGCGAAAAAGTCATTTTCATCATGATCATCACACAGTAAACCTGATGATCACCTAGAAACCATCAGGGACATGACACTGAGGGCATGTAGACAGAAGTTACTGTTCTCAGACATAGCAGTTGACAGGTGTGTGTGTAGTTGTGTGTGTGTGCATGCATGTGTGTGCATTTGTGTGCATGCACGTGTGTTATCATCTGTTCTGTATGTGTATTATTTATGTTTTAAAATAGATAAAGATGAAGGATTTTGCGAACCCCTTAACTCATGACCAGATATATCTGTATACGCTCGGTGTTTGTGCTAACCACGGAGTGTACGTCGCTGACGGTGACGCTGGTGGTGACTCTGCGCAAGTTCACCAGCCTCATCATCTCCATCCTGTACTTCCACAACCCTTTCACCATCGCACACTGGGTCGGCACTACCCTGGTCTTCAGCGGCACTTTGCTCTTCACCGAGGTATTCTCCCAGTGGAGAAAGACGGAGGAGAAGAAACTACAGTAGTGGTGGTTGTTGCTGTGAGCATATCGGGGAGAAGCGAAGAAATCCACAGACGCATTAGTTGTTGCTGTGAGTGTGTCAGGGAGAAGGGAAAGAAACTACAGAGGAAGTAGTTGTAATTGTGAGTGTGTTGGGGAGAAAGGTTTCATCCCTAATGGTATTTATTTTTGTTGTGGTTGATCTGATGTTGATTGCTGGTTTTGATCCATGCAGGATTTGGGGGAGGGAGATAAATTTTGTTGTAGGTTGTTGACTTGTACATGTGTGAGAGAGAGAATGAGAGAGAGTGAGTGAGCGAGTGAGTGTGTGTGTGTGTGTAAGATTTTGGTGCTTTTGTAGATCTTAGGTAGGATGTGCTATGTCTGTGTGATGTGTATAAGAAATGTGCTTGTGTTTTGGGGATTAGAAAGTATGTAATACAGTATTAGTGATGGATGAAATGTGAATGCGATGTAATCAGTAGACAGCTTCATAAACTTGCGGTCTGCTGTGTACTACTACTTGAGTGAGTGGAGGGATGCATGTAACAAAGAAATGTGGACCTATTATGTGCATGGCGTGACCTCGTTAGGACTGGGCATTATGAACATGGTCTTATGTGTATTATGTGACTGTGTGTAAGGAGTGGGCTTTATGAACATCGTCCTGTGAGCTGTGATGGTCTTGTGAAGCTTTAATGAAGGTTCACTGTGTGGAGAAGATGGCCACAAGGAGTACACCGTTTTGGTACGCCTTTGGTCCATTCCACTGGTTTTAGCCATGGAGGATCACACAGGACAGGGATGTTTGTTGCAGTAGTTGTTTCTGTTGTTGTTATGACCAAATGGGCTGCTGGACCTCAGTGTATATACACGCAAGGAGGACTGGTGCTGAAAGTGTAGTTTAGGTTGAATGAATGTTTGGCCACAATGCAAATAAACACGTGGAAACAAGGCGCAGAGTAATGGTTATTTAGCACACAATATGAAACAGAAAAGTGAATTTTCCGTAAATAAGCCTTCTTTCAAATGTCGCATACAACAGAGAATGACGATGTACGAAAGAAGAGTGAGGACAGAGAATGACGATGTATGAAAGAAGAGTGAGGACAGAGAATGACGATGTATGAAAGAAGAGTGAGGACAGAGAATGACGATGTATGAAAGAAGAGTGAGGACAGAGAATGACGATGTATGAAAGAAGAGTGAGGACAGAGAATGACGATGTGTGAAAGAAGAGTGAGGACAGAGAATGACGATGTATGAAAGAAGAGTACAGAGAATGACAATGTATGAAAGAAGAGTGAGGACAGAGAATGACAATGTATGAAAGAAGAGTGAGGACAGAGAATGACAATGTATGAAAGAAGAGTGAGGACAGAGAATGACGATGTATGAAAGAGAGTGAGGACAGAGAATGACAATGTATGAAAGAAGAGTGAGGACAGAGAATGACAATGTATGAAAGAAGAGTGAGGACAGAGAATGACGATGTATGAAAGAAGAGTGAGGACAGAGAATGACAATGTATGAAAGAAGAGTGAGGACAGAGAATGACGATGTATGAAAGAAGAGTGAGGACAGAGAATGACGATGTATGAAAGAAGAGTGAGGACAGAGAATGACGATGTATGAAAGAAGAGTGAGGACAGAGAATGACGATGTATGAAAGGAGTGAGGACAGAGAATGACAATGTATGAAAGAAGAGTGAGGACAGAGAATGACGATGTATGAAAGAAGGAGGACAGAGAATGACGATGTGTGAAAGAAGAGTGAGGACAGAGAATGACGATGTATGAAAGAAGAGTGGGGACAGAGAATGACGATGTATGAAAGAAGTGTGGGGAAGTGAGGACAGAGAATGACAATGCTTGACTGAAAATGGCAGACAGTTACATAGCTGCCAACACTCCTGAATTTTCCTAGAGTTGCCTTAATTCAGAAAGTTTTCCCCAAATTCAGAATTTAGTGGGGAAAAATCCAAAATATCAAAATTTTGTTCACAAATGTGGGGTTTTGAGGGTCATTTTTGAAAAGGAATGATAAGATATTGCTGAACAAAAGCCCAAATGATATTAATTGGATACTGGCGATGATATGTTACAGAATACATTTTTAACCGGTTGCCAACATTTGTCAGCTGAAACATAAGCGCATCAGAATTGCCTTCAGTTGGACGGCGAACCCGACCTTCAGCCCACTCATCCCCTACCTGGTTCCCAAATGTTGACACCGACAGTTGGGAGCTGTGAAGTGGGTGTATACATGCCACAGAAACTTATACCACAGAAACTTACACACCAAGGTTGAAGTGAAGCAGTGCAAGTTTATCCCTTGTGCAGCATTAACCAACTTCACATAAAGGGTCAAGGGTGTTAAGGGTGTACAGTGACCACGACATGGTCAGGTATCCCTCCACCCGTTTATTTCACATGTTAGCACCACACATGAACAATGAAGTCGGTGCAATGTAGAAACTGGTGTCAACATTTTTGAAGTTCCTTCTTTATTATTGTTGATGCTGGATTGTCAAGAATTGATGCTTGTATATGTGTGTATGTGTTTCAATCTCCTGTAAGTTTTGCATTTACTCACTATACCTTCTCAGGTGTGTATATTCACTTCTCTGGAAGCAGCCACATAGGAGCTTTAAGTCACTTTTATTATTATGATAGAAACAACCCATTCTAAGGCTTTTGGGGAGAGAGGTGTTGACCCTACGTACCACCACTATAGCAAAAGTGAAGAAAATCACTGTTTTCAAACTCTCCACACATAGTGTGATTTTCCTTGGACTAGTCATGCAGGTCAATTCTGTTGTTCTTTCCGCTGCAGCTCAGTCCTTGTCTGACCTCTTCTCAAATCGAGATAGTCCTTCCCTGTCCTGGGTTGCCCCAAAGACTAGGTCCTGAAGCTTTCAACATTTTTAGACAAGAAACTCCCTGGAGCTGTCTTCTTCAAAAACCTGCCAGATGGAGGAAGAGTCTCATAGAATTACGCTGTGTATCTGCTTAACGCATTCATGTTAATCTTTCGGTCTAGAGGATACTAAAGCTGCGCACAGCAATGAAGAAAATCATGACGTAGAACCACAGTTTCAAAACGATCTAAAACCCTCATGAAGCTGCCAAAAATGATAGGTCTGATAATGATAGGTTTGTGTCTTGTGTTTAGGAAGTGAAAAAACCAACAGAGTTGTACTTGCTTCACCAGTGCTCCAATGTGATTCTGTTTTCTCCCGAATGACACTGATGTAAAATGACACTTGAATTTCTTCAGTTGTCATATCAACTCATTTGTTGATGTATCCATAGGAGAATGGGCCAGCTTGTGTTTTTACAGGGTTTGCATATTGGTAAGTCTGAATCCAAGATCCCTTAGGGGAAAAGAGATCACAGGCTGTACCTTCAACACAAAGTCACTGTTCAATCCATTCACATCGCCTCCCAGTCTATGAATAGTTGCACTGTAGGAGACATATCCCTATGGTACGACCAATTCGCCATTGTCTTGGAAATTCTGGTGGTGAATCTTATAGCTGTCACCTGCCTCAATATTTTCCAGCTCTAAATGATATTGTGTTCAGTGTTACAAACTTCTTGTCTGTTGTACCACAGCCGTTCCTCCAATGGTGGAGGACTGTTGTCTGCTGCATCTCACCACTCCATGTTTCAAATCTGAAGCCCAAACTTGGGAAAAGCAAGTGCAGAAAACTTCAAGAATTATTTACATCTTGGCCCTTCACAGAAAGAAATGACCCCCTTGCCTTTAGTAAATGTTTTGGACAGGGTCAAGCAGTTGCAACTATTTATAGTACACTGGAAGCGTGCCAGCAATGACCCCAGAGTCTGTAATCAATACATAGTGCTTCAGTTGACATACCTGACAATTTTATTTGGTAATTGTAGGATGTTTTTGACATGCTGAACTGCACAAAGGTGAATTCAGTGGCTACACACTAGAAATGGACTCATTTTCATGTCATGATGTAATGTTTGGGCCATGTTTTATAAGTTCAATAGACTGAAGCAAAATGACCAAAGCATACAGTCAGTATATGATCTGGAAATCCATCACGAAGGATATGTATCTATATGTCATCCATCAGCAAATGCTCAGGGAAAGATAGGATGATTTCTATCTGAGTAATGTTGCCTTCATCATATAAACGGGTCCAGTATCAGTTCTTTCAGCAGAGACAAGTTATGTTGCCTCTTACAATGAGAATTGCCTTCACCTCACCATCTTGTTTGCAGAAAGGGTGACCTCTCGCTTGTCACAAAACAACACTGTCAGGGAGATGGTCTGTGAGAAAGAACTGTGTGTAGGGAAAAGGTTCAGCCAGTGGTCTGTGCTGTTTACTTGGAGTGAAGCTTACTTGTGCATAAATGAATTCTGTGTTTGTGGGTGGGATGCTCTTGATTCTGATCAAACTGCATGCTGGTGAATATTACACCTGCCTTTGCATAGTGCTGCTTATGGTCAGGCATATTTATAAACCAGACTGAAAACCCATGTATGTACAGACTATCTACTAGCTAACTACTAATCCATGTATATAGAGACATATTACCTGCTGACTACTAATCCATGTATATACAGACATACCTACACACCTAGCCAGCAACCTAAGTATATAGACATATCTACCCAGCATACTAGCAACCCACACATATGCAGAAATATCTCCATACCTGATGAGCAACCATGAATAGACTATCAGCCTGCCTGATGAGCAAGCAACCATGCATAGACGCATCACCCTACCTCTCTAGCAAGCCATACATATTAAACATATGTATATACTTTAATTACTAGCCCAGTTCTGTACAGACACACATTCATATTGATGCAGACTAGGCTGTTGTGACACTGAAGGCAGTCTGTCCTTCAGTTACGCTTTGTTGATTTAATGTTCATTCTCTTCAACTTGAGGTCATTTGTGTGTCGATTTACTTTTTATTCTCTTCAACATGAGGTCGTATGATTCAGCAGGAATGGTGTAGGATGTAGAGACCAGCCCACACAAATTTCATTTGCTTGTACAGATTTCCCTGAGTGCAGATGATGTCAGCCAGCTCTGTGCACTTTATATATATATATATCTTCAAGCTGCTTACTTTGCTGTAGTTGTTGGGGTTTGTGCTGTACATTGGAGCAGTATTGTGACGTCGCATTTCCAACGTTTCTTTCTCTCACTATGCCTTTTAATGGGTTTCTTATACTACATGTAGGACCCTGATGCTTGGGAAAGTTTGGGATAGGAATGGAAAGGAGGTGGGGTTGGGGTTGAGGAGGGAGAGTCTTGATTGGATTGAATGACTTTTATTTGTCAGAATAATCTATTAAAAATGAACATGATTATGATCTGACATTATATGTTATGAATGATATATTATAAAATGAATATGATATGTGTATCTGACATTATATGTTAGAATGATATATTAAAAATAGATAAGATAAGATAATGTTGCTTATAGCCCAGAACATGATTATAATCGGATATTAGATGTTACTACCCCCAGTATTGTCAGTTTGAGATGCTAAGATAATCAACGTACAACTCAGCCAGCATAATGAGGGTGACGTGGTGTCATATTATAAACAAACATGACAATTTTTGTTAAGCTCAAGTTTTGTTTCATCTGCTTTTGAGATGATCCTGGTATGTAACCAATGTACCTGCAACGGTGTGGTAGTGTCATTATGGGTATGATTGTGGTGACAGCTATGATGATGTGGGGGGTTATTGTGGTGATGTGGTGTAGGGCATGATGGAACCATGTGTGATGGAGAGAAGAAAACCATCTTGATGAATCCATCCATATGTGATGGGGACAAGAACTAGATGCACTACCAGCGGAAACAGAGCATTGTTAACTTTTTTTTTTATTCAACATTTTTGTTGAGGCACTGTCTCATCGAATTTCCATGGATGATTATCATGACTTACATAGTGACCAGGGTTTCTGCTGTTGTCTGTTATCAACATAAGTTGTCCGTGTCGTTTTCAGTACCACTGTGTCGTTTTTCTTCATTCATTCTGGTGCAATCCTTGTAGAATCTCTGGAGAACTGTGGTTCACTTTCCTGTGTTTTAGACCCTCCCTCACCCTCCCAAAATGTCGATCTGTGGTCAGTTTGAGAATAAAAACCTGTCTGTATAGCTGTTGTGTACATTTCTTGTCCATGACATGATGGAGGTAACCCGATCTCTTGACAGCGGTCGGATATATTATGTTAGAAACAGGATCTGCCACTGTTTGAAAAGGTAATGACAGAAATAGGGTTCATTTGTTATTGTAAAGGTGATGTTAAAAGGTAATGACAGAAATAGGGTTCACTTGGTATTGTAAAGGTGATGTTAAAAGGTGAGGACAGAAATAGGGTTCATTTGGTATTGTAAAGGTGATGTGAAAAGGTAATGATAGGGTTCATTTGGTATTGTAAAGGTGATGTTAAAGGTAATGATAGGGTTCATTTGGTATTGTAAAGGTGATGTTAAAAGGTAAGGACAGAAATAGGGTTCATTTGTTGTTGTAAAGGTGATGTTAAAAGGTAATGACAGAAATAGGGTTCATTTGTTGTAAAGGTGATGTTAAAAGGTAAGGACAGTCCTTCGAATGAGACTATAAACCGAGGCTCCGTGTGTGAACGCACGCATAACATCTTGCACACACGTAAAATCCCATCACCAACTTTCGGAAGAGTAGGCCAGTTTGGCCGTTGGTATGGATGACACGTTACACATAGCATGCACCCTGCGTGAGAAATTGAAAGAATGAAGGAAGTAAGGAAAACGAGTGAACGATATTGAACGATACTGATTGGATGACACGGGAAACGACTGAATGAAGCGCCAGCTGGCAGCTCTTCAGTCGGCACTACCCAGGTAGGCAGCCCGTTGTGTAAACGATTGTTGATTGTAAAGCGCTTAGAGCTTGGTCTCTAGCCGAGAATAGGCGCTATATAAGTATTCATTATTATTATTATTATTATTATTTGGTATTGTAAAGGTGATGTTAAAAGGTGAGGATAGAAATAGGGTTCATTTGGTATTGTAAAGGTGATGTTAAAAGGTAATGACAGAAATAGGGTTCATTTAGTATTGTAAAGGTGATGTTAAAAGGTAAGGACAGAAATAGGGTTCATTTGTTATTGTAAAGGTGATGTTAAAAGGTAAGGACAGAAATAGGGTTCATTTGTTATTGTAAAGGTGATGTTAAAAGGTAAGGACAGAAATAGGGTTCATTTGTTGTTTTAAAGGTGATGTTAAAAGGTGAGGACAGAAATAGGGTTCATTTGTTATTGTAAAGGTGATGTTAAAAGGTAAGGACAGAAATAGGGTTCATTTGTTGTTGTAAAGGTGATGTTAAAAGGTGAGGACAGAAGTAGGGTTCATTTGTTATTGTAAAGGTGATGTTAAAAGGTAAGGACAGAAATAGGGTTCATTTGGTATTGCAAAGGTGATGTTAAAAGGTAAGGACAGAAATAGGGTTCATTTGTTGTTGTAAAGGTGATGTTAAAAGGTGAGGACAGAAATAGGGTTCATTTGGTATTGTAAAGGTGATGTTAAAAACAGGATCTTTTGTTTTGTGAGGTGATGGTGAATTGAGATCCGTCGTTTGTTCAGTTGGTTCTAGGTTTGATTTGTTGTTAATTTATTCTGTGCACAGATTGTGTTGCAGGCAAGTATAACTTGAATATCATAGCATTGTGCCACGTATATAGTCTGAAGCAGGGAGGAAGGGAATACTTTTGATAAGGTGATGTTAGTAACGGGGTTCTGTGTTTGATACAGTGATATTAATAACAGATGTTAGTGACAGGGTTCCGTGTTTGATAAGGTGATGTTAGTAACAGGGTTCTCCGTTTGATAAGGTGATGTTAGTAGCAGGGTTCTCAGTTGGTAAGGTGATGTTAGTAACAGATGTTAGTAACAGGGTTCCGTGTTTGATAAGGTGATGTTAGTAACAGGGTTCTCCGTTTGATAAGGTGATGTTAGTAGCAGGGTTCTCAGTTGGTAAGGTGATGTTAGTAACAGGGTTCTGTGTTTGATAAGGTGATGTTAGTAACATGGTTCTCTGTTTGATAATGTGATGTTAGTAACAGGGTTGTGTTTGATAAGGTGATGTTAGTAACAGGGTTCTCTGTTTGATAAAGTGATGTTTGCAACTTGGTCCTGTGTTTGATAAGGTGATGTCAGAAACAGTGTGTGAAGTTCAGTAAGGTGATGTCAGAAACAGTGTGTGAAGTTCAGTAAGGTGATGTCAGAAACAGTGTGTGAAGTTCAGTAAGGTGATGTCAGAAACAGTGTGTGAAGTTCAGTAAGGTGATGTCAGAAACAGTGTGTGAAGTTCAGTAAGGTGATGTCAGAAACAGTGTGTGAAGTTCAATACGGTGATGTGAAAAGCAGGGTCCACTGTTGGTAAGATTGTGTCAGAAACAAGATCCATTGTTTAATGAGGTCATGTTAGAAATGGTCCACAGGATCCATTGTTTAATGAGGTCATGTTAGAAACGGTCCACAGGATCCATTGTTTAATGAGGTCATGTTAGAAATGGTCCATACTTTTATGTCAGAGACAGTGCCAGACCTGTGATCAGACGGCTTTGTATGAGTTTCACTCCTGGATGTGAGAAACGGGTTCAGCGTTTGCAAAGGCAGTACTTGATAGTCTTGTTTTTTGAACATGTTCATTGTGTTTTACAGACTAGTTGCAGTGGGCAGGCATTTTGATTTGCTCTAAATGACGACAATCATGGAAGCTTTACTGCAAGTTGATGCAGAATATGTTTGGGCACTGACATTAGAGTGATTGTGGACTAGAGTTCTTCGACAGTGACATGAGTGGCCTGCCCTGCCTCTGTGGGCGGTGTGGAGTAGGGAGTGTGAGCGACACTGTGCATTGATCTACTGTTCTCAGAGTGGATGTACATGGCATGTATTCAAAGACAGATCACACACAAAAGAGATCACATCATCAGTGCCATGTGCTGAAAACCAAAGCCGTTTACTGGACAGTGTTGGATTGGTTCACTATGTGTGTATGTATGTGAATGTGTGGTTGGGTGGGAACATTCAACAGTCGTTGTGTGTATCTGTGATGATATATGTGTGTGAGTGTATACAGTAATTTTGTGTGGGCCCTGCAATATGTTGAAGGTGACAACAATGGCCACATTACTGTGATGATGTTGATTATCATTTTAACCATCATCACTGTTTTTTTCTGTAATTAAACTTTTACCTTGTGTTGGTGTGCCATCTATAATCTAGTCGTGACAGTCAAAAAGATAAAAATTCAATTAAGAAAACCTGCAAACTAGAATTCCAAGGAATCTAATGTTGGTTGAACTTTAGGAGTACGGATGATGTTGTTGGATTCAAGATAGCTGAATTTTTGGTCATGGAAAGACAAAACAAGGAATGGAAAAAAAACTATTGACAGATGCTGTGATTGTTTTAGGGCGTGTCGTCACCAATCCATGGAAAATCCTCTTTTGTTTGTTTCAAAACCAAGTGACTGAGGGTGGAACATGAAGCAAAATGTAGAAAGAAGAGGGGTTAGTTACCACCAAGGACACAGACAGACAGAGTACAGCACAGAATACAATGCATTTCAACCTCTTGAGTCGCTTTCAGGCAAAAACAGACAACATTTAGGACAGTAAAAACGAAGAACGAGAAACCACTTACCTTCTCATATTCGGCGCAAAATGGCCATTTTTGTCCTGTTACTTGTTTGACTGTCCTTAGCGGTAACTAGCCCTTTTCTTCCTAAATTTCTCTTTTGTTGTGTGCATTCAAAAGGTTAACTACAAAGGGAAAATCAGTATGTGCAGCTGTGTTCAGAAGGGATCTATGTTAAAAAGCGAATGGAATGTATGTGATGAAAACTGGGGAGCTTGGCTTCCACTCCAACAAAGTGTGTTTGAAATATGGGAATGCTGTTTTGTAGCAATGCTGATCAGAGCAGAATGATGTGAACAACATGAATATAGTTGTGCCGAGTACCTGCACATCAAACATAGGAAGCTGACACAGGATCATTGTGAGGGTTATTCCCCTTTGCAACCTATTTTACTTATAACTGCAGCCAATAAATCCAGTGCATCTTGTGTGTTTTCTGTGCCCTTCTAACAGAGGGTGTTCACTGCCAGAACCATGCCTGTGTTCAGTCAGGAGTGCTTCACTTCAGAAGGGCAGATTTTGGGAGTGGGTGCTGTGGAGGTTTGAACCCCTTCCACCTCCACTGAAAAAAAAAAAAAGAGAAAAGGAACAGCACTAGCAGTCAGTTAAGATGTTTCTGGGTTCATATGGCCTTTAAAAGTTTGGAAATGTTTTGAGAAACTGTGGTGTCATTTTCAAGGCTGTAAAATATGTGTATATAAAAAGAGTAAAAGTTTGTTATTGGATGCTGTTCCCTCATCAACAACAACAAAAGAGACAGAGGGAGGGGGGGGGGGGGGGGATTAAAGAGAGAAAACAATTGTGGTTACTGCAAATTAATTCAGTTTCCTACATGGAACTTTAAAGTTAATTGCAGATACCAAGGAAACTCTCAAGTATTTCAATTATTTGGAGAAATCAAGGAAAATTTAAGCCGACCAATAGTAGCATCAAAATGAATGAATTCTGTTTTTATTAATTTGAAATAACGGCAAGGTGATACTTAATTTTTTTTTAAAGTGTGACTTGTAAAATCCCTTTTGTAGACCGAGTCTGGAAATGTAGTCCCATTGGGTTCTAAAACTTTGTCCATGGTTGTTAAGTTTTGTGGCCATTTTTTTTTTTTAGTATAAGCCCTGTGTATACTATCCACCCCACCCCACCCCATCTTCTTGCTGACAGATTTCCCCCTCCCCCGTACCATTCTTAAAGAATTCACTGGGCGTATTGTGCCATCTGCAGAGAACATACAAGTCATGATGTGGTGGGAATCAGAATGGATGAAAGCTCGGCTGGAAATTGCTCCTCCTCACAAAGTGCAACATTTTCACACAAATGGCTTTGATGGGGCACAAAGAAAGTATGGGACTAAAGATGAAATATAAAACGGTTATCTTTCAAACTGAACTGGCAAATTTTCAGCTTGGCTGTTTCTGGATCTGTTTGTTCAGTTGGTTCTAGGTTTGATCTGTTGTTAATTTATTCTGTGCACAGATTGTGTTGCAGGCAAGTATAACTTGAATGTCATAGCATAGTGCCATGTATATAGTCTGAAGCATGGAGGAAGGGAATACTTTTGGCTTGTCCATTTTTGTAAAACTTTCCATTTTGTAACTGGTGCATGAAATGTGTATCAACAAACCCTCTGTAGTCCAAATTTGAAAGGCAGCAGATTGAGAGAATCTGGCTTTTAACTGAGCATGTATTTAACTCCCATCTGTGTTGATTCATGAATGTAGTGCTTAAAAAGAAAACACTTTTTCATCTCTATGTTTGGAGCTGCTGATCATCATTTTGATGGCCATATTCTTATCAGCCCTTTAACAAAATGGTCACCAACTCTTAAATTTCAGGTTTTGATTTTTTTTACAGTACAGTTTAACAAGTGCCACTTAATTTAGAAATCTGGATTTGTTTTTTAAAAATGAAATTCAGGATGCATGAAATGATTTTGAACATGGTGAAATTTGTGAAAATTTGGGGAGGGCTGATGAAGCATTGCACTATTTATAGCCGAGTGGCTTCTGTGGTAGTGTTTTAATGACACCTGCTCCGATCCATTATATCTCCAGATTAATCCCATACTGGTAGCAGTAGTTGCTCATCAAGGAGTCGGTGTGAGTGAGGGCCCCTGACCAGAGGAACACAGCTACCAAGTCCATCCAGTGACAGTCTTCTTGAGCTGGCTAACCTGAAGATTTAGACACCAGTTGATGATGTGGAGATTTAGACACCAGTTGAAGATGTGGAGATTTAGACACCAGTTGAAGATGTGGAGATTTAGACACCAGTTGAAGATGTGGAGATTTAGACACCAGTTAAAGATGTGGAGATTTAGACACCAGTTGAAGATGTGAAGATTTAGACAGAAGTTTAAGATGTGGTGGGGAAAATGGATCTGGAGGTCATCCTGAGAGCAGAGCATGAAGCGTCACAACTGGGTTTTTGAGGATGACGATGATGCTTTGAAGTTCCATTCTGGCATGAAATGACATAGTAGGGTGCACTCTGTGGTTTCTTTTTTAAAATGTGCCAGACAGATGCAGATGCCTGCAGTGTTGATCAACACACACTCAGACACAAAAGTCTTCCCATTTGACCACATAGCACTCTCAACTTGGCATAGGATGTGGCAGGGGCATATACGTCTTGGACTGAACTTGATTTCCAAGTTTTGAACCCAGAATGCTAGCAGCTTCGTGGAATCCACTCTTTTAGTATAACAACTGTTGTCATCTGTATTGCCTGCCAGTGGTTTCTTATTGACCTGAAGTCATAGTGAAAACACAGCATGATTTTCTGTCTTGGGGGGAGGAGCCACTAGACCAGTTTTCATTTGGGTGTGCCCAGTGGTAGTTTCATTTGTTGTCTTTTTACAATATTGTTATATTAGATGAAGTGTATATGTGTGTGTGTGAGTTAGGTGGTGATAGCTTGATGGTCTGACACTTTGTAAACCTTGAGGGATTGTTTATGTATCAATTTGTGGAAGCAAAATGTGAATATATGAAAATCACTGATGACTTTGAATGAGATACAAAGGTGTTTTTGTCTGTCTGTCTTTTTTTCCCTCAGTTTCATGTGGTTTGTCAGATGTAACCCTTTTTTTTTTCATTTATTTATTTTCCAGGAACTTTGTCAGGATGACAGCCCACACTGTGGGGGAGGGGGGGATCATAACAGAGTTGTGGTTATTGATTCACCATTCTATTTTTGGATCAAACGGCAGAAACATTATGAGTTCTGCGATCCCTTTCCGGCCTCACTGCTATTGACTGTTGCCATGGTACTGTTATCAGTTTCCCTCATGATGGCGACTGGTTCTGTGGTCTAGTCATCAGAGTGTTGCAGCTTGTCAGGATTTGATGCACAAAGGGCAGAGGCAGATTTTTTTCTCCAAACATGGAGCTGTAAGTGCTTTGAAGGGATAGGCGTGCATATAGAAGACTGAATTCATATGTTACAGATCCCCAGTTCAATGATCGCCTTAACTGGTAATTGCCAGTAACATACTGTTTGCCAAAGTAGAAAAGTGAAATGTTTGCAAAAGTAGGAAAGTGAAATTCTTTACTAGCTGCCAGTTCCAGGGACCCGTTTTATTTCACATGGACCAGTTGCTAAAGTAGGAAAGAAACTGCATCAGAATAGGGAAAAATCAATCGATACATTTTCAAGTAGCATGTGTGTCATGGTCAAATTGAATTCTTAATCCTTCACATTGTGCGCAGGGGCAATTTCAAATCAGTATGTTACATCATGTTAAGCCTACATCATAGCTTTTCGGTTCTGACTATGATTCAAAAGATGCCAGATTTTGCCCTCTAAAAATACAGCAATGCAATGAACTGTCATCGAGTCACTTGTGGTCTCTCACCTGCTACCACTGACAAAAACTGACAAAGATCAATGCTTTCCTCTGTGACAAATGAGCAAAACCAGACCCTGACATTGTTGAAAATGTTCAAGTTTGATTCTCCTGTCGACTTGTAACAGGTATAGAGAACATGTTGGCCAATCCGTTTCAGTTAACCTGATTTGACAGTGGTTTTTGTTTCAGCGGGACTGCTTCTGACTCTGGTAGTTGAGTGACTACAGGATAGTTGAAATTTGAGTCTGGTTTTCAAAGTTCACTGCATTATCCATGCTGCTACCTTGAGGACTGGGTCACTGCCAGTGGGCCTATAGTCCACCAATGACTGGACAGGTCTAACGCAAAACGGCCGTCTTGTCCATGACTGGAGAGGTCTGACAGTAACTGCAGCCCTTTTGTCAATTAAACAACACAGCACTGTTCAGCACAGTCCACAGCACCATGCGTTGAAAGCATGGTGACTTGTCCATTGATGTCAACAACAACAGTGTTGTAGTTCAGTTGAAGGCAAGATACAGATTACGTGATGGCAAATCTGGTCCACACTCAAACGGTTAGTTGTTCAGCTGACGGTCATCACTTCAAATTTCAATGGCTTGAAAACTTTGAATGTCCACTCAGTAGTATATGAGTACCCTAGGTCAGGGATTATTGTGTCGGCAGGAGAGGAATGGGCGCGGCCCTTCAGAATGGTGTGCTCTGGATATGATGAATCTGTGACAGTTCACTGCCCTTAGGCTGCAGGATCTCTAACCTTTAACAAAGCGATGTATTGGCCACAATAGCGATTCCATTGTTTAAACAAAACAAAAAAAAGTTATACTACACCTTCAGTGCAGCTTGTTCACCGCATCCTGGGAACATCTTGAACCCAACTTCAACATGACTTTGTCCTCACTAGGCAGTCAGGCCAGTCTGCTGTGAGAATGAGGTCATCCTCTCCAGGTCCTGTCACTACAGTTTGTTGCTCAGTGGAACTTCTCTTGACCACACCTGATCTCTCTCTGAAAGAAAAAGGACAGGTATGCAGTACATGTGGTGTTATCACAGGTGGGTGAAGAAGCGATGAATCTTGGCAGCCTTTGTGACATACAGATTGTCTGAGGCCACCCAGCTGATCATGTTGCTTCTGACAACCATGAACATTTTCCCATTGCCATAACGTTGCATGCTGCACAGCAGATCACACACAGAACAGTACAAAATGTCTGTTACTGTCGCAGCCTTGGGGTCCTTTTGTTTATTCTCCTGCAGTCATTTTCTTTCTCCATGGACCTTTGGAGTCTTTGGTACCATGGGCAAAAGTTTTGAAAAATGTCTTTCTGTTTGGAAATTAGCTTAATCTAAAACACATCCAGATCCAGTTTTCATGCTCCTGGTTCTAGTGATGTGCCATTATTTATGTGTTTTTTATAATTCATACCGATTTCTGTGTGAGGGAATTAACCTTATGAATACATGGAGACAGAAAATGGACAATCTGAAAGACAAGAAAAATGTCATTTAAGAAATACACATTGTCATGTTTGTCACACTTTTCTCACACAGTAATCACTCATGGACATAAATAATCTTTGCTATAAAGTCATGATAGAGCCTCTTTGATCGTAATACAAGTTTATTTATAATAGGTAAAAATTCAAAATATAGAATTGAAATAAAAACAATATACATCACTTAAATCTTATTCTATATATATCCTTAAAATCATTGCTGCTAATTCTGAGGCCAAGTACATAATCCATTTTATATTTGTAGATGATAGTTTTAAAAATATAAAATACTGTGAAAAATAAAGTGCCCATATTTTGTTCAGGTTTTCATGTCCTTTCAAAGAATCCATGTTTTTTTGCCATGACTCAAAACAACTGGAAACAGGGAGAACACACACAAAGAAAAAAAGGTATGATTCTTTGGAGGACTTTTGTCTCCGTCGAGTTCTTATTGGTCAGTGATGTGAAGTTCATATTGTGACAATGTCCTGTCAGTATTGAAGTGGCGGTTTCTAACAGTCACTTTCAACAACTGGAGAATCTGAAAATACTAGGGAGGTATGGATTTACCTTCAGCAGGGTAACAGGCGTTTGGACTCTATAATCAGACGTGCATGGCATGATGAGCAAAGCATCACTATGCACTGTTGAATTTCCACACATGGTCTGTTGTAGAACCAACCCTACCTGCTGACACCAACTGTCATTTTGTTTGGTAGCCGCCTCCTGTTGACGCACTGCCCAGAGGCACAGCAGCCAGTAGGACATGTACAAAATGACGATGGTGGAACATGGCTTGCAGAGAAAAAAATGGATAGAAATCCCCTCTTTTGAATTAAACTGCACATGTCTCATGAATATTCAGAATGATCGTCTTGTAACAGTCAAAGGCTGTTTATCCTCAGCCAGTGTGTGGGCTTGTCTTGCAGGTATTCAAGAATAAACTCACTCAGACCTTCACTTCTGGAAGTAAAGGTACCCGATTTGCCCTTTGCTTGTCCACTGTCCTGGATGACAGATCTTGGGATGTGATGAATATGTGCACTGCACAGGAATGTGTTGACATTACGCAACAGGGCACACAGCTGGAGAAGACTTTATTGCTGTGAACTGGGTTTGAGACAGCCATACACATACCGTGCACATTACAAGTATCAGTACCCTACTCTTACCTCTGCACTCATCATAACAAACCTCTGGCATCAGCACACACTTAACTATTCCATTAAAATCAAATCTGCAGTCAAGAACTGACGGAACTAAGACAGCTGACACAATTCCCAAACTCCTGGACAGTCTACATTCTCCACACATTGAGCGTAACTGACATCAACAGCAAATACAGTACGACATAAATCCTGGTCTTGCATGACCCTTCCCATAAAAATATAGCAATATTGTGACCATCTCTCACAAAATGAGACATAAGTGGAAAAAGTTGAGCTGCAGGCTGAACAGTGGTGAAGTACGGTTTCTGCACCAGCCTGTAGCAAAACCACGAACATTAAACATATTTCACCGTTTTGCATAAATAAAAATATAATTTAATAATTTTTTACACCCTTTCCTTCATTTTATGTGAAAGTACCACAACTTTTTTTAAACTCCTTTACCTCAAAATAACTTCTGTACCCCTTGGACACTGCGGAGCACTGTAACTTTTTGTCAACAAACAGAAAGCCTTCATATACCACTGCATAAGTCTTCCTCTCTTCTTTCTTTTGACATGTACAACTCGGTATCTTAAAAGAGGTACTTACCTGTCATAATGTGGGAGTCTGGTCACAACTGGCATAAACACGATGTCAGCAAAATAAACGGACACAAATCATAGCTGACTATCTGAATGCCCAGTGTGTACAATATGGAGTACACTTGGCAATATACACAGAATGAAGAGACCCTGTGGGAACTGACCAAGTGAAACCTGTACAAATGGCACCAACCAGGCTCAACTCTTCTTTTTCCATTTTTTAACGAAACATGACTTAGCAAGCTTCCCCTCGAAACAAAAACAGCATCCTCAGAGAGCCAGCTCTTCCCATGAAGTTATTGTGATATTTCCCCATGAAAACCACCTTGATGTGGAATTGGTGAATATTCTTGCGCGTGGATTAACTGTCACTGCTTAACTCGCTGATGGTTTTTCAACTAATCCTTCTGGAATTCACTGGACCAAGTTTGTCTCCACATTGTTTCATTCTGTAATATTTTTTTCTTTCTCATCCTCCCAGCCCTACAGTGGTGTTCCTCCAGTGATGCTCATTCTGAGTCCCCTGTTCACAAAATGCTGCGGTTTGTCTAACCAACCCCAGCATCAGCACTCCACAGGGAACAGTGAACACAACAGTCATCATGAGGTAACCTACCTGAGAAGACACTGCAGTATACTTCTGAGTTGGGGGTGATCAGCGTTGCCCATTTTGATCCAACATACGGAGGACACCACCCTACAAAGGCCCACGCTGTATGATAATGATTGCATGGTTGTGGAGCCAGCATGAGTGAGCGTCCACTTCCTGAAGGTGCTGCCATGACCAGTGCCAGTCCCCATGAGTTTGTTGACATAGACAACTTGCCACAGGTTTGAACATGGAGGAGAAAAAAACAAACAACAAAAACCTGAGGTCACTGTGAGACCTGGGCATGAAGGATGGCAGAATTTGAGACGTTTTTCTTCTTTTGATGAAGGTCGGTGAGAATGAGGATGAAGAAGACAATGCTGGTCGAAGACCTCATGGCAGGGTTGTACTCTACGCTTCCTTTCATAATATCTCCCAGTGTCAACCAGGCCTGAGAAATGCAAACACATGGGGTGTTGTTGGTCAGGAAATCTGAGCAACACTCTCAGAAAATGCCCATTAAGTGAATAAAACTCTTTCCAGTCTTCCAATTCGAGTCCATAGCGCATTCAAGGTGGTACATGTCATTCTCAGTTGGCCTGTCAATCATTTCTTTCCTGTTTTACCATAAAGGTGTAACCCCGATTATTATGAAAACACCATGTGTGTTCTGATTATGTCATTCCCCTGCATGAACACGCAACATGCTCTCCTGAAATATATCCCCACTTCACATACACCCACACACACACAATAAAGGGGGAATTCCACGCAACCAAATTGTAACATGCAAACTACAGTGAAAGAGTGTTACAGATGTCAATATTCTCATTACTTTATAAGGACCAAGGACACTTAAATGCAATATTTGAATATTTCTCCATTTTGCCGGCAAAGTTCGCGACAAAGCCAACTGCCTATGCTTTACCTGCTGACTATCACAGCAACCACTGGCGGTATCCGACAGAGCTATTACCAACAGGGACACCACAGACACTGTAGAGACACACCCTGACCTGTGTGAGGTATTGATGAAATGCCAGAGAAACGGCTCACTTTAAGGACCAGTACCATCGTTATCAATGCTGTAGCTTTCGATCACTGATTGGGGTGTGGAGGACGCAAAGTGAACAACATTCAAAACACTGTTTATGCCAGCAAACACAACATATCATCGTAAGTGTAGAAAACAAACAAAACAATCTGCAACCAGGACTCTGCATTCTTCTCTGTCTGTCTTTGATCAAACAAAATTCATGTTCTTTTTAAACCGTACGTCACACACAACTTCAAAATAGAATTTTCATGTGATCCCATAGGACCATTTTTCTTCTTTTTTTTTCTTTTCAATTCACTTAAAATGTATGATGTTAACATCCCATATACTGGACAGTCTATGATCGAAATGAAATCCAATGCACATAATGCTCATACGGCAATCTGCACAGTCTATTCCCTCAGAGTGTGCTGTGTCTCTTTCTGGTTCATTAGATGGTCATGACTACTACACAAACAGCTAGTTCAGTAAAAAGAAAAAGAAAAAAAGGTATCTAACTTGAGGATTGTCTGCTATGAAGCTGGTCTGCACTGTTGACAATTGCTAGTTCAGCGACTGGCATATCACTGGACAGAAAGTCTTCCTTTAAAAAGGACTGAGACTCTCACACACAATTGTTACAGGTTCCAAGAGCACTTTTGAAATACAAATCAACCCTGAAAATGCATACTCAAAACAAAAATATTCTACAGAACCACAAGCGTTTAAAGTGACATAAAGAAGCAGAAAATGACAATGTTCTTATCGACATATACTGTCAGACAATTACAACTCTTTTTCTTTGCATGCTGAACAGTTTTTGTTAAGCAAATTTCTAGCATTTGTTTTCAAGAAAGTTAAAACTGCACTGAATTCTGAGTGGAATTTCTCAGTTGGATATCACATGCAGCCTAGTCACAGATTCACGACGACTGCCAATACAACAATGACCTGCTATGTTATGGCACTGCATGTATAGTGTCCTATGTTGTCAGAATAGGAACCGATCACGGGAAATGAAATAATTAGAAAGTGAAATGGGCCAAAACAACAAAGTTTGAAGCCTGGGAAGGTGAATGCATTAAAAAAAAAAAAAAAAGAACCCCTTTGGCAGCTTGTTTGAAAATCAACTACAAAGAGAATGGAGGCTTTTCAGGGAAATAATTTACATATTGTATAATTATAACTAAGAGATCCCCCCCTCCCCCCTCTATGCCATTAAATTATGGTTTTATATCACAACACATAATACATAAACATCTTATGGTGATGCTAAAGGAATTCTTCACTAAGAAATTTATGAAAGATTAAAATAAATGCTATTCTCATTCATAAACAGAGTACAATTTATAAACAGAGTACAAATCCATTAAAGACTGAAATAAATACCCTTCTCACGCATAAACATAATTCCTAACTATGTGTAGCACAGTGGGCACCGATTCAGCGTCCCTATGAAAATTCAACATTACCGCAAAGATATCCCCACACACTGAGACTTGGCTTTGTACCTGACTCTGGGAAACACTCTGAGGGAGTTACTTGAAGATATCCCCACACACTGAGACTTGGCTTTGTACCTGACTGTGGGGAACACTCTGGAGGAGTTACTTGAAGATATCCCCACACACTGAGACTTGGCTTTGTACCTGACTGTGGGGAACACTCTGGGGGAGTTACTTGAAGATGAGACCGCACACTTTGACAGCAGCTACAACCCATTTATGCTTGTGTGTCTCTATCTGCTTAGGACAGAATTGACTACAATTTGCACAACATCCATGTAACAGCGAGACACACTTTGTGCCACTGATGATTAGTCTTTCTGCTGTGATCACGGTTTCTACCAACCTTCACATAACTTTATTCTTATAAGTCAACATTTTTTTCTTAGTACGCACACACACACAAAAATGATTCACATATTCTTTCATTTCAAAGATGGCAAATACTTCATCCCTAACATTAGAGAAACAATAAAGTTTGAAAATATCAGGTCCTTTTATTTCACCTTTCTCTGTCTCCCACTGAACAGCTATACTGACACCCAAAGATCAGTACATCCTGCACTGTTACACCCATCAGCATTCTTGTCATGATTCTCCTGTGAACCAGCACGACCAAATGATCATTTGTTCAGAAGACAAGACTATACTGATTGTCAATGTCAGTCTGAAATGATTGTCACGGTCTGGGCCATGGATAGTGATGATCAAGCCACATGAGAACTAAATCCCTGTTTTCAGTTTCATCAAGGAGGCGTCACTGCGTGCGGACTAGTCCATATACGCTACACCACATCCGCCATGTTTTGAGACCACACTACGCATGATTTGAAGCTGATGGATAAATGAATTAGCAACTAAGATGAGACAATTGAAGAAGAGGGTCTGTGGCTACGACTCAGCGGATGTCTGACCTATGCATTAGCCCAACACGCTGGCCAGACCTTGAGTGCCTACCTACCATGGTTTTTTTTAAATGAACTGGTGAATGCCTACCTAAGTGGTAGAGATCTACTACCACATTATTGTCGAGATGTGACTTTGATGCCCACTGTCACCATGCTTACTATCAACGTTACAAGGATCGACAGTCAGACTATGTTGTCCACGTCACATCATTAACAAGACTCCCTCTTAAACAAAAGAAATCATTTTCCTGAGGATCCACTGTCACCATACTGCCAACAACACACAGCTTGGCCACTAGCACGCACACACACACACACACACACACACTCGCCACACACACTCGCGCGCGCATGCACACACACACACACACACACACACACACACACTCGCACACACACTCGCGCGCGCACGCACACACACACACACACACACACACACACACACACACACCACACACACACACACACCGACAGTCTGGCACTGGGTTTCGTCAGAATGCTGTGGGGTTTAGGTGGATACAAATCTGTCCAAATACAAATTCAGTGATACCAAACAAACGAACAACAGCATTAGCAATGAAGTGACCAGGACGAGATTACATGGAGAAGCTCCCCCCCCCTCCCCCTGTAAAATACAACAAGACTTTCCCTGACAGTTCTGTCCACTAACATACATATACATTAAGACAGAGACCTGGGCTGAGGCAACCTCACAGTCCTCATCACTGGTTTTACTAACAGACAGGTAGGACACAACTCCACAAAACACAGAAACTGATGGGCAATTCCAGCAGACAGACAAAACCCTAATCATGTACAACAGGCTTATTAATATGATACTGCCAGCTTGGTGTAAACTGGTTCTAAATATACCATTCCAACTGATAGTGGATTTAACCTTTGCTGTATGTCATGAGTGTTAAATGACCCACAGTCTTCATTGTCTTTTGGTATATGAATTTGTTTTTTTAGATTGTGTCACAAAATTCCAAAATTTGTCAGGAAAGCATGACTCCATACATACAGCCAACACTGTTTTTGTCAATAAACAGCAAAAACACGCCAACGCTCAGTACATCGTGTCAGGCATGACTGCCATACATTCAGACAACATTTATTGTAACACAGAGTCTTCCTTTAAAAAGGACTGAGACTCGCACACTGAATTGTTACAGTTCCAAGACACTTTTGAAATACAAATCAACCCTGAAAATGCATACCAAAACTAAATATTTCTACAGAACCACAAGCGGTTAAAGTGAAAGAAAGAAGCAGAAAATGCAATGTTCTTATCGACATATACTGTCCAGACAATTACAACTCTTTTTCTTTGCATGCTGAACAGTTTTTGAGTTAAGCAAATTTCTAGCATTTGTTTTCAAGAAGAGTAAAACTGCTCTGAATTCTGATGAATTTCTCAGTTGATATCACATGCAGCTATGTCACAGATTCACGACTGCCAATACAAACAAATGAACTTGAGGGGGCTATGTTAATGGCACTGCATGTATAGTGTCCTATGTTGTCAGATTAGAGGAACCATCACGGGAATGCAATAATAGAAAGTGAAATGGCCAAAACACCAAAGTTTGAAGCCTGGGAATGTGAAGGCATTAAAAAAAAAAAAAAAAAAAAAGAACCCCTTTGGCAGCTGTTTGAAAATCAACTACAAAGAGAAGGGAGCTTTTCAGAAATAATTTACATATTGTATAATTATAACTAAGAATTCCCCCCCTCCCCCCTCTATGCCATTAATTATGGTTTTATATCACAACACGTATACATAAACATCTTATGGTATGCTAAATGGAATTCTTCACTTAGAAATTTATAAATTAAAATAAATGCTATTCTCATTCTAAACAGAGTACAACTTTATAAACAAGAGTACAAATCCATTTAAAGAACGGAAAATAAATACACTTCTCACGCATAAACAAAATTCCTAACTATGTGTAGCACAGGGCACCGATTCAGCGCCCTATGATAATTCACCATACCGCAAAGATATCCCCACACACTGAGACTTGGCTTTGAACCTGACTCAGGGAAACACTCTGAGGGAGTTACTTGAAGATATCCCCTCACACTGAGACTTGCTTTGACCTGACTGTGGGGAACACTCTGGAGGATTACTGATGAGATCCCCCACACTGAGACTTGGCTTTGTACTTGTGCTGAATGGACTGTGGGAACCACTCTGGGAGTTACTTTGAGGAGAAATCCCCACACACTGAGACTTGCTTTGTACCTGACGTGGGAAACACACGGGGGAGCTTACTTGAAGATAATCCCCACAAACACTGAGACTTGCATTTGGTAACCTGTCTGTGGGGGATTACTTTAAGCTGAGACAGCACACTTTGACACAGCTACAAACCCATTCATCGCTTGTGCCTCTCTATCTGCGAAGGACAGAACTGACTACAATTTGCACAACATCCAGTAACAGACGAACACACTTTGTGCACTGATTGAATTAGTCAGTTAGTCCTTTTTTCTGCTGTGATCATGTTTCTTTCTACCGAACCTCAGCCCTGATATGGCCTCCTTTGCGGTCGCTGGGCCATAAGCAACAATATCTTCTACCACCGTCACATAACTGTATTTTTGTAAGTCAACATTTTTTCTTTGTATCAACACACACACACAAAATGATTCACATATTCTTTCAGTTCAGAGATGGCAAATACTTCCATCTGTAACATTAGAGAAACAAGAAAGTTGAAAAATATCAGGTCCTTTTATTTCACCTTTTTTTCCTGTCTCCCCCTGAACAGCTATCTGTGTGTAAGAATCTGACACCCAAAGATCAGTACATCCCTGCACTGGTTTTACCCATCACATCTTGTCATGATCTCCTGTGAACCCGGCAGCGACCAAGTGATCATTTGTTTTCAGAAGACAAGACTATACGGATTGTCATGTCATCCTGAAATGATTTGTCAGTCGGGCCTGGATAATGGATAATTAAGCCACAGAGAACTAAATCCCTGGTTGTTCATGTCATCAAGGAGGCGTCACTGCGTGCGGACTAGTCCATATACCTACACCATCCGCTAATTTTGAGACCACAGCTGCAACATGATTGAAGCTGATGGAGGGAATGAGTTAACAACTAAGGATGAGACAATTGAAGAAGAAGGACTCGTGGACTTACGACTCAGCGGATGTTCTGAACTACCATTGAGCCCAACGCGCTGGTCAGACCTTGAGTGCCTACCTACCAGGTTTTTTGAAATGACTGTGAATCCTACCTAAGTGGTTAGAGATCTACTACCACATAATTGTCGGAGATGCGACTTGATATACCCACTGTCACCAAGCGTACTATCAACGTCACAAGGATCGGCAGTCAGACTATGTGTGTGCCACGTCACATCAGTTAACAGAACTCCCCTCTCTAAACAAAAGAAATCATTTTCCTGAGGATCCACCGTCACCATACGTCAACAACACACGCTTGGCCACTACATACCACACACACACACACACACACACACACACACCGGCGAACACACACACACACACACAACACACACACACACACACACCACACGCGCACACCCACACACACTCGCACACACACACACACACACACTCGCGCGCATCACACACACACACACGCGCGCGCGAGCCACACACGACTCACACACACACAACACACACCACACACACACACACACACACACACAACACACACACTAGTTGGCACTGGGTTTCGTCAGAATGCTGTGGTTTAGGTCTACAAATCTGTCCAAAGACAAATTAGTGATACCAAACAAACGACCAACAGCTTTAGCAATGAAGTGACCAGGACGAGATGACATAGAGAAGCACCCTCCCCCCCCCCCCCCCCTGTAAAAACAACAGACTTTCCTGACAGTTTTGTCCACTAACAACATATATACATTAAAGACAGAACCTGGGCTGAGCAAGCCCACAGTCCTCCAGCACTGGTTTTTACTAACAGACAGTATGAGTCACCAACTCACAAAACACAGAAACAGATGGCCAATTCAGCAGACAGACAAAACTCTAATCATGTACAAACAGGCTTATTAATATATACTGCCAGCTTGATGTAAACAGGTTTCTAAGATCATATTCCAATTGATAATGGATTTAAACCTTTGCTGTATGTCATGAGTGTTAATGACCCACAGTCTTCATTATCTGTGTTATATGAATTTGTTTTTAAGCTGCGTCCAAAAATTCCACAATATCTCAGAAAGCATGACTCCCACACATACAGCCAACACTGTTTTTTGTCAATACACAGAGCAGAAAAACAACAACTAACAGGCCGGCGGGGGGGGGGGGGGGGGGGGGGGGGGTGGGGGGGGGGGGTTGAGTGGGGCAGAAGGGGTCGGTGGGGGGGGGTGCCTAGGGGGGGGGGGGGGGGGGCAGGTCCCATGGGGGTGGTGGGGGGGGGACGGGGTTTTCATAAAAGGGAGGGGGGGGGTGAAAATCGGTTGGGAGGGCGTCTTTATACCAGGGCATCCCACAGGGATGGTACAGACCCAGACCTAATTTTACCTCATGTCATTTCAGTTCCTGGAATGCTGGCTGGCTCATGTTAACCAACAGGCAAGCGCTGCCCATCAGCATGTGGCCCTGTGTGAGAGTGGAGGCAGCTACATGCAGTAACACACACTGCTTATCACATGCTTCCTCTCAAATTAAAGTTGCACGCTCACTCTTCAGAGGTGCTGGGACAAACGCACCTTTATATTCAGTCTCACCTTCACAAGACGTAATGTATGCAGGCAAACATTCTTAAATGCACCTGCACAGACATATTTACTTACATGCAGGTTGCAGGCGTGGGTGCATGCGCCGCACGCACACAACATACATACACACACTCACCCATACACACACAAGCACAAACACAAGCAACATTAGACACATACATGGTGCATACGCACTCCTTTGCACACAACTTTCTACACATATAAACAACAACCTTTCAACAATAACAACACACACAAAACAACACACAAGACATGTTACGCAGCACACAACATATTCACACACGAAACTTTCACACACATATGCACACACATATACAAACTCACTCTCTCTCACACACACACACACACACACACACACACACACAACACAAACACCACACACACCACACACACCACACACACACACACATAGCATATGGTATAGTACACAATATAACCATGCTGACATACAGTAATGCAAATCACTATTGGACCACAGCATGTGAATGGTATTATGTTTCAAACCCAATCTGTGCATGGAAGATGAGAGCGAATATTGGCACTAGGCATGCGCGCAGTTGGACTTTCACATGCGCATGAACACAGAAACCATGATTGCAATTTTGAATCATTGCATGAAGAGCTTTATTCAATTCATTGCTCATTTGCATTCCCTTCAGCATTCTGTAGACAAACCATTTATATACTATGTTGCATAAGAATATTCCATTTCCAAACGTTAAAAGTTTATCACAAATTTTCTAGGTTCATGCATAACCATGATGAATGGTGATGTTTAGTTTTCCTTCAGAAAAAAGGAGATCTGTTAGAGACCCAAAGACATGAAAAGCTTCTCCTCCCCCATCAAAAAAAATAAGGTCCCTACCCATAATGTTCAGTAGGGCTTTAGTCTTTAAGAAAAAGATGTTGTCTGAAAAACCATGACATACAGGAGGCTTTATGCCTTACGAAAAAGTATGGGTTCTGTAAAGACTCATGACCACTGGAAAGGTTAATTCCTTTAGAAAACGTGTGGATCTGTAAAATCCATGACTGTCAGAAGGCTATGGGTCTGTCAACACCCGTGATGGGTACAGGGATTTAATTTTAAAGAAAAAGGTGTGTGTCTGTCAAGACCATGACACACAGGAAGGCTTTATTTCCTTCACAGAAAAGTGTGGGTCCACTGTTACAAACAGCAATGGCTTTAAAAACCGCTTCAACATAAAAAGCTTGGTTCCTGAAATCCAGATGTACCGTATAGCATTACTCCTTTCACACAACACACACACACACACGACACACACACACACACACACACACACACCAGCATGGGTCTCTAAAAGACCCATGACATACACCAAGATTTATATTCCTTCACGATAAACACACCAAAGGCATGGTCCCTGAAGTCTGCAACATTTTGGCGATGTAATGAAAATGTGAACACCAAAAAAGTACCACGTGGGTTTTGTGCCCCATTACGAGCCACGCGGTGAGCCTCACTATGGACTAGCAGGTGCGGCGGAGCTTTGAGCACCGGTGAGAGGTGTGTGAGCCACCCCAACAGCAGTGACAGCTAGCTGACAGCCCTGCCAATGAGAAGCTGTGCCTGCCCAAGACAAGATGACACAGTTCTGTGCAGACGGTCACACACAACCATCAGCGATAGCTACACCAGTGCTGCTCTAGCTGTAAGCCGTCAATAAAAAATTGGAAACAAAATTTCACCGTCACGCGCCAGTTGGCTGTCCCAGACAGCTTTATCTCCTGGTGCAGCCAGATCGGCAGCAACGATTCATTCCTGTCATCATCGCAGCCTCATGGCTCGGCGCTTGGCCACAGCCTTACGGTGACTGGAGCGTACCATGTTCATTCACATAAAATGTCTGTTCTATTTTCAAAACCGACTAGTTGACAATTTGTGTGAAGTACTGACTGAGATGCCTACGCTGTGTAGAAACACTGCGGCAATGCCCCCTAGGTTTGTTGTGCATGATTCTGGTAACAGACTGAAGCTTACAAAATCACCAGTATCAATCTTATGTCCCCCCGTCGCATCAGTCTGGCCCTGATATGAATGCCATGGAAACATGATGTGCCAGTGTGGGTGGGACCAGCCCAACACAAAAACATGTCTCACTCACGTCAGGGGTCATTGTCCCGAAACGTGCCCCTGGAAGCGGTAACTTTCCCCCCAAAAAAAAAAAAAAAACTTTTCTCTTCCTTGTCGGGCTGAAGTTTCAGGGGGCGGGCACCCATCGGTGAGGGCCACACGATGTAAGTGGCTCTGCCCGTGATCAGGCCCATGAGATCGGTGACACACACAAGACACATTGCAGTCACTTTGCAAACCAACAGTCAAGATAAGATACTCTGTATTACCACAGCTACAATGAGTCACAAATGGAATATTGGAGGAAAAGTACACAAACCAGAGATAAACACATAATGCTGATTCACACCGGTATACTGCAGTTGTACTGTGAGTCCGAAAGTAGATATACATATTATGATTGATATGTCAAAAGCGTGTAAACCTATAAAGCAACATAAACAACACACATATGCACATGCTGTATCTCGCTCTCTCTTCACCCCCCCCTCACACATAACACACATACATGCACACACGATCTGTGCATTAGAAAACATAAACTAGGTGATAACTAACTGCTAACGGGTAGCCAGATGAAGCACCCATAGTCATTAAAAAACCACACACATTATATCCCACCGTGCATGCTCACTACACGTCTTGTATCCAAACATATATAACTTACAAGGTTTGCTGATGAGTCTGTCATATAAATCGATGGATTTGCAACACATGTTATTTACCCTGTTCTTTACACAAGTACATTTCCATTTGCCTGAAGACAAGACACTGACCGCTTTCGGGAGGGGAAAAAAAATACTACAGAAAACCTATTGGTTTTTGTTTTCCAAACTCTCTAGCACTCAATCCTGACACGCATCTAAAAATTTTGAAAGCCGGGGTGTGTTGGCATCTGACCGATTGATGGCCTTTTTGTACAAACGCATTTCTCTACAGATTTCATCGAAAGATGGGAATCATACTTAATGATGTTGAGAGCTATGTTTCTATTTCAAATACAGTGATGATAGCAAACAGGGTAAAATTTCAAGCGGTCCCAAAATGAGAAAACGATGTGATTGTGTGACTATCACGATGATTCTTTCTCATAAGAAGGTGCTGCAATTCCAGCCAAAGCTCTGACCAAGTAGGTCACAGCCATGTCCCAAGTTGCAGCATGTTACTTCTTCTGATGTCCTGTTCTGCACCAGTGTCTGCACAGTCTTCTTCTGCACAGTCTTCATTCGCACAGTCTTCCAATTCTGCACGCAGTGTCTTCACAGTCCTTCATTCTGCTCAGTCCTTCATTCTTGCACCAGTGTCTGCACAGTTCTTCATTCTGCACATCTTCATTCGGCACAGTCTTCATTCTGCACAGTCCTTCATTCTGCAACGCAGTGTCAGCACAACAGTCTTCATTCTGCACAGTCATCATTCTGGCACGCAGTGTCTGCTGTCCTCATTCTGCTCAGTCGTCATTCTGCACGCAGTGTCTCTTCTTCATCTGCACAGTCTTTCATGCTGCACGCACTGTCTGCACAGTCGTCATTCTGCCAGCTCATTCAGCACGCCGTGATCTGCACAGTCTTCATCTGCACAGTCTTCCTTCTGCACAGTTCTTCATTCTGTCACCGTCTTCATTCTCACGCAGTGTCTGAACAGTCGTCATTTCTGCACAGTCTTCAGTCGCACAGTAAGGATGGCGCTCGCAGTGTCTGCACAGTCCCCTTCATTCTGCACAGTCTTCATTCGCACATTCTTCAGTCTGCATGCAGTTTCTTGCACAGTCTTCATTCCGCACGCAGTGTCTGCACAGTCTTCATTCTGCAGCCGTCTTCAGTCTCACAGTCTTCTGTCTTGCACGCAGTGTCTGCACAGTCTTCAAGTCTGCACGCAGTGTCTGCACAGTCTCATTCTGTAATCAGTGCTGCAGGTCTTCAATCTGCAAGCAGTGTCTGCAGTCTTCATTCTGCTTGCAGTGTCTGCACAGTCTCATTCGCACGCAGTGTCTGCAGTCTTCAATCTGCACGCAGTGTCTGCAGTCTTCAGTCCTGCATGCCAGTGTCTGCAGTCTTCATTCTTGCATGCAGTGTCTGGTCACAGTCCTTCATTCTTGCTCGCAGTGGTCTGCAGTCTTCATTCTGCACGCAGGTGTCTGCACAGTCTTCATTCTGCTGCACGCAGTGTCCTGCAGCTTCATTTCGGCATGCAGTGTCTGCACAGTCTTCATTATGCATGCATTGTCTGCACATGTCTTCATTCTGCACCCAGTGTCTGCAGTCTTCATTCGCATGCAGTGTCTGCAGTCTTCATTCTGAAATGCAGAGTGTCTGCAGTCTTCATTCTGCATGCAGTGTCTGAAGTCTCATTCTGCATGCAGTGTCTGCACCATTCTTCATTCTGCATGCAGTGTCTGGGCACAGTCTTCATTCTGTTTCTGCACGCAGTGGCTGCACAGTCTTCATTTTGCCACCAGTGTCTGCACAGTCTTCATCTGCATGCAGTGTCTGCAGTCTTCATTCTGCATGCAGTGTCTGCACAGTCTTCTTCTCATGCAGTGTCTGCGTCCTTCATTCTGCATGGCAGTGTCCGCAGTCTTCATTCTGCATACGCAGTGTCTGCACAGTCTTCATTCTGCATGCAGTGTCGGCACAGTCTTCAATTCTGCATGCAGTGTCTTGCAGGCTTCATTCTGCACGGCAGTGTCTGCACAGTCTTTCATTCTGCACGCAGTGTCTGCACAGTCTTCATTCGCCATGCAGTTGTCTGCAGTCTTCATTCTGCATGCAGTGTCCTGCAGTCTTCCAACTCTGCATGCAGTGTCTGCAGTCTTCATTCTGCACGCAGTGTCTGCAGTCTTCATTCCTGCCCGCAGTGTCTGCACAGTCTTCTTCTGCATGCAGTTCTGCATCTTCAATTCTGCACGCAGTGTCTGCAAATCTTCATATTCTGCCACGCAGTGGCGGGCAGTCGTTATTAGCACAGTCCTTTCAGTCTGCATGCAGTGTCTGCACAGTCCTTCATTCTGCATGCAGGGTCTGCAGTCTTCATTCAGCATGCAGTGTCTGCAGTCTTCATGCTGCACGCATGTCTGCAGTCTGGCATTCGCACGCATGTCTGCAGTCTTCATTATGCAACAGTCCTTCATTCCGCATGCAGTGTTCTGCAGTCTTTCCATTCTGCAAGCAGTGTCTGCATCTTCATTCTGTCTGCACGCAGTGTCTCAGTCTTTCATTTCGGCACAGTCGTCGCATTCTGCATGCAGTGTCTGCAGTCGTTCATTCTGCAACGCAGTGTCTGCAGTCCTTCATTAGCACAGTCTTCAGTCTGCATGCAGTGTCCTGCAGTCTTCATTAGCACAGTCTCATTCTGCATGCAGTGTCTGCAGTCTTCATTCTGGCACAGTCTTTCAATCTGCAAACGCAGTGTCTGCAGTCTTCATTCTGCACGCAGTGTCTGCAGACGTTTCATTATGCACAGTCTTCATTTCTGCTTGCAGTGTCTGCAGTTCTTCATTTTGCACAGTCTCATTCTGCACGCAGTGTCTGCAGTCCTTCATTCTGACATGGCAGGTGTCCTGCATCTTCATTCTGCACAGTCTTCATCTGCATGCAGTGACTGCCAGGCTTCATTCTGCACAGTCTTCATTCTGCAGCAGTGTCTGCAGTCTTCATTCTGCACAGTCTTCATTCTGCAACGCAGTGTCTGCAGTCTCATTCTGGCATGCAGTATCTGCACAGTCTTCATTCTGCATGCATGTCCCCCCCCCTGCAGTCTTCATTCTGCAGGCAGTGGTCTGCACAGTAGTCATCCCTGCATGCATTGTCTGCAGTCTTCATTCTGGCATGCATGTCTGCAGCTTCATTCTGCATGGCTGTCCAGCAGTCCTTCATTTCTGCCATGCAGTGTCTGCAGTCTTCATTCTGCATGCAGTGTCTGCAGTCTTCATGCTGCACCGCAGTGTCCTGCAGTCTTCATTCTGCACGCAGTGGTCTGCAGTCTTCATTCTGCATGCAGTGTCCTGCAGTCTTCATTCTGCATGCAGTGTCCTGCAGTCTTCATTCTGCATGCAGTGGTCTGCAGTCTCATGCTGCACGCAGTGTCTGCAGTCTTCATTCTGCATGCAGTGTCTGCAGTCTTCATTCTCATGCAGTGCTGCCATCCTTCATTCTGCATGCAGTGTCTGCCCAGTCTTCATTCTGCATGCAGTGTCTGCAGTCGTCATGCAGCACGCAGGGTCTGGCAGTCTTCATTCTTCATAGGCAGTGTCTGCAGTCTTCATTCTGCATGACAGTGTCGGCCAGTCTTCATTCTGCAGGCAGTGTCTGCAGTCGTCATTTCTGCATCAGGTGTCTGCAGTTTCTTCATTTCTGCATGCAGTACCCCCCCCCTGCACAGTCTTCATTCGCTCGCAGTGTCTCATCCTTCATTCTGCACACGCAGTGTCCTGCACAGTCTTCATTCTGCATGCAAGTGTCTGCAGTCTTCATTCTGCATGCAGTGTCAGCAGTCTTCATTCTGCATGCAGTGTCTGCAACAGTCTTCATTCTGCATACAAGTGTCTGCACAGTCTTCAATTCTGCACAGTCTTCATTCCTGCACAGTCTTCATTCTGCACGCAGTGTCTGCACAGTCCCTTTCATTCTGCAGTGCCCCGCAGTGCTGCAGTCTTCATTCTGACATGCAGTGTCTGCAGTCTTCATTCGGCATGCAGTTCTGCACACAGATCCTTCATTCGCATGCGTGTCTGCACAGGCTTCATTGTCGGCACAGCTTTCATTCTTGCACGCAGTGTCTGCACACTCTTCATTCTGCATGCAGTGTCTGCACAGTTCTTCAATCTGCATGCAGTGTCTGGCACAGTCCTTCATTCTGCATGCAGTGTCTGCAGTCTTCAGTCTGACATGCAGTGTCTGCCACAGTCTTCATTCTGCACGCAGTGTCTGCACAGTCTTCATCTTCATGCAGTGTCCTGCAACAGTCTTCCATTCTGCATGCAGTGTCTGCCATCCTTTCATTACTGCATGCATGTCTGCCGTCTTCATTCGCATGCAGTGGTCTGTCAGTCTTCATTTCTGCGTCGCACGGCACAGTCTTCAATTCTGCATGCAGGTGGTCCTGCACAGTCTTCATACGCACCAGTCTTCATTCTGCAAGCAGTGTCTGCACATCTTCATTTTGAGTCACACAACCTGGCGCTGAACTACAAACATCTTCCACACAACCAACTGAAATGCATAAACAACACCCCAACATGATTGAATTAGGCATATTGGCCAGTCTTCCAATAGCTGCTGATACGGAAATGACTTTGAAGA
>CM031604.1:10646783-10674283 GCA_018398815.1 Conus ventricosus | reverse complement strand
CAATGGGGCACAGGAACTCACAGGTCCAAACATGTTGCTGTCCACACTCCTGCCATGATGGTCCCCCTCCACCCAGCAATGGCCTGTTGGCACCACCACCGCCTTCTTCCTGTCCAGGGTTCTGTGTCATCATCATCATCATCATCATCATCATCACCATCATCATCATCATCATCATCACCATCATCATCATCTAGTCCCCTCCACCCAGCAATGGCCTGTTGGCACCACCACCGCCTTCTTCCTGTCCAGGGTTCTGTGCCATCATCATCATCATCATCATCATCACCATCATCATCATCATCATCAACCATCATCATCATCTAGTCCCCCTCCACCCAGCAATGGCCTGTTGGCTCCACCACCGCCTTCTTCCTGTCCAGGGTTCTGTGCCATCATCATCATCATCATCATCATCATCACCATCATCATCATCATCATCATCATCATCATCATCATCACCACTACACCACATCATCATCATCATCATCATCATCATCATCATCATATCATCACCACACTACCACTATCATCATCATCATCATCATCATCACCATCATCATCATGTAGTCCCCCTCCACCCAGCAATGGCCTGTTGGCACCACCACCGCCTTCTTCCTGTCCAGGGTTCTGTGCCATCATCATCATCATCATCATCATCATCATCATCATCATCACATCATGTAGTCCCCCTCCACCCAGCAATGGCCTGTTGGCACCACCACCGCCTTCTTCCCGTCCAGGGTTCTGTGCCATCATCATCATCATCATCATCATCATCACCATCACCATCATCATCATCATCACCATGTAGTCCCCCTCCACCCAGCAATGGCCTGTTGGCACCACCACCGCCTTCTTCCTGTCCAGGTTCTGTGCCATCATCATACCCAGCATTACTATCGTCATGATCATTATCCTCACCACTCTCATCATTACTACCATCATCGTCACCCACTACCACTATCATTATCATCGTTACCACCACCACCATCACTATCATCGTCACCACGATCACCATCAATCTCCCCCCACCCAGAAATAGCCCACTGGCACCACCACCGCCTTCTTCCTGTCCAGGGTTCTGTGTCATCATCATTACTACCACCACCACCACCACCACTACCATCATCATCACTGTCACCACCATCATCATTATCTTTTAATCCCTCTCCATCCAGCAATGGTTTGTCACCACCACTACCACCATCGCCTCCTCCTTGTCCAGGGTTCTGTGTCATCATTATCATCATCATTAGCACCACTATCATCAACAACTTGTTCCCCTTCTATACGCTCATCATCGCCATCCTAATCTTTAAGGTCAGAAAATTTAGGGAGGTTTCTGTCTCACACACAGGAACAACAAACATGGGGGGAAAAAAAAGGAGGGATGAGTATGTCAAAGATTTTTTTTACCCTGGCCAAGTTCTGTTGGAAAATGCCACCGCAAAACTTTGCAGACATGGGGAAAGAGAAGAGAGAGAGAGAGAGAGAGAGAGAGAGAGAGAGAGAGAGAGAGAGAGAGAGAGAGAGAGAGAGAGAGAGAGAGAGAGAGAGAGAGAGGGGGGGGACTGACAGACAGACAAAGAGAGAGGAAGGGATGGCAGAAAGATGGGGAAGGGGAGAGGGATGGGAGAGAGGGATGCCAAGGGGAGCAGGAAGGGGAGTAGGGGAGGGAGGGGGGCTTGTAAGGCAATGTTAAAATCAATGTTTTGTTGTTGTTGTTGTTGTTGCTGTTGTTGTAAACATCAATTAAACGTGCAGATGTCAACGTTATTATATTATCCATCATATACAAATTTCATACGGCTGTGTCAAGGTCATATAGACGTGCATACGGCTGTGTCAAGGTCATATAGACGTGCATACGGCTGTGTCAAGGTCATAAAGGCGTGCATACGGCTGTGTCAAGGTCATATAGACGTGCATACGGCTGTGTGTCAAGGTCATATAGACGCACATACGGCTGTGTCAAGGCCATGTAGACGTGCATACGGCTGTGTCAAGGTCATATAGACGTGTATACGGCTGTGTCAAGGTCACATAGACGTGCATACGGCTGTGTGTCAAGGTCATATAGACGCACATACGGCTGTGTGTCAAGGTCATATAGACGTGCATACGGCTGTGTCAAGGCCATATAGACATGCATACGGCTGTGTCAAGGTCATATAGACGTAATTACGGCTGTGTCAAGGTCATATAGACGTGCATACGGCTGTGTGTCAAGGTCATATAGACGCACATACGGCTGTGTGTCAAGGTCATATAGACGTGCATACAGCTGTCAAGGTCAGATAGACGTGCATATGGATGTGTGTCAGGGCCATATAGACGTGCATACGGCTGTGTCAAGGTCATACAGATGTGCATACGGCTGTGTGTCAAGGTCATATAGACGTGCATATGGATGTGTCAGGGTCATATAGACGTGCATTCGGCTGTGTCAGGGTCATATAGACGTACATATGACTCTGTGTCATGGTCATATGCATGAACATAAGACTGTGTGTCAAGGTCATATATATTTGTACATGACTATGTGTCAACATCATATATATACGCACATGACTGTGTCAATTAAACATATATATATATATATATATATATATATATATATATATATATATATATATATAATATCTGAACAATTAAGTAGTAGGGGAAAACAAGTGCAGGCTAACAATTCTTCAGTCGTTGTAGGAATGACTTGGCAAAAATTTAAACTTTTAGAGAAAAAAAAGGGGAATATATTATAAATATGAGAAACCCTTCACTAGCTGCCTGAGGGAACCATCGTAATCCCTCTCGAAGGCACATCTATTTGTGTTGCCTGCTTCTAGGCCTTTCGTCCGCTGGATCGGACTCATCAGGGAGACACGGTGGTTGTGTCTGTGCTCTTGGTGTCAAATAGGACACACCACAGTCCATAATTCTGTGGTGTTCTCACCACCAAGGGTTTCAAAAAAGAATCCCAACAGCACCCTCAAGCAGCCAGCGAAGGGTAGTAAAATGGAACCAAACGAAAGTGCGGAGAAGGAAAAAAAGTTGCTGAAAAAAGTAAAAGCATTATTTAAACAGTATAAAATATTGGGGAAAATTTCTTGAGCCTATGCTTGAGGTCCTTCAAGGATGCAAGGGAAGATCAAAAGACATGAACAGTGTGAGTGGTCAGCCCCTGCTGTTCAATAACCCAAGCATTGTGAGTGGCTAAGAATTGTACAGAACAACCTTTACTTGTGTTAAAGGGTACGATTCTCCCCAGCCTTTTGTAAAACAGAGAGTTGTTGGTTAACCCCCCAACGCGAGTAGAATTATTAGTGAGGGGAACTAGTGTTGGTGGAAGCCAGTTTAAGAGGTGGTCATCGCGTTTCCCCACGGCTGGTCTGGGGAGACGGGTTTTGGAGGCGGCCATTGGGCTTCAGCCACATGAAATTTGGGGTGTTGTGTTTGTGATGTGGACTGAGATTTTGGAGGGTAAACTTCTTTTAGGTGGGATGCTGGATTTTGCCCTAAGGTACAGAGTCGAAGGGTCTGTTTCTTCTGCACTTCTCCAGACCCAGCCACTTACATGGCGGTTGACACCGTTGGTTGCGGGCCCCTGGGGAATAGAAGGGTTGTTTAAGCAGCCCAGCGAGGCCAGATCTTGGGCACTTTAGACGCTTGTAGTCGTTCTATTGTGACTCAGGCCACCAAAGACTTTCCGAAAGATCTGGTTCAAAGGGGTTTGGAAGGCCTATTTACTCCAGCGTTCTGGCTCTGAGATCATTTCTTCACTGAGCAGAGTGTGGTGAAGGCTGTGACGCTGACTCAGGTGTTTGTGAATGTAAAGGAATGTTGATGGTTTTTGCCGTTGGTTTGGCTATGTTTAACCTAGAGTGAGGGCAGATAGGAAATATCTTCGTGAAAACAAATTTAGTAAATGGAAGTTAAATTTTCTATGTTCTTACATTTTTATTGTACAAACTCCAATTCCTTTTCAACTGGAAATGGATATACTAAATTTCCACAGTCAATTATTAGGTAACTTTGTAACTAAGCAGGTGCTGGCGCTTCATAAGAATGAAATCAGAACAGTTATTCAGTATCGTCACAGATTTTATGGTGAGTTATCAACAAATCGATGTCAGAAAACATAGATTGTAGCGTTGCTGTCTTTTTATTGTGATTAGTGGATAAAGTTTAAAGCGCGCCCTGCAGGCTCTTGTGTTCGAACACTAGACAAACTGGTTTGTAAATGTCGCCCTTGTTTGCTGGGGGAGACGGATAGGGTTAAGTCACAGTGATTGAAACCCCCACGGCGGCCTGAGCAAATGATAAGATACAGCCGTGAAGGTAGTTTGATTATTCCTCTGTGTGTCTGGGTTGCTACCTGTTACAAACAGTGTTTTCCCTGTTTGTTCTTCTTCGTCTTCTGCGTTCGATTTAAGCTGGTGCGTCAGACTTGTAACCCGGCCGCCATGATGAAGCCCGCGGTCTTCTCCAGGTCAGAACGGGCTCCCCAAAGCTGCGCCTGTAACTCCGCTTCCCCGGCCAGGTTTTGTGTCGTAGAGCTGCGTGACTAGGACAGCGCAGGAGGACATTTTTCGGGGGTTGGGGTCCAGGGGCCGATGGACACTGGTCAGTGTAGGTGATCTTCAGGCGGTTAAGGTGGCTCAGCAGTCTGCAGTGGCCGGTCCTCAGTCTGAAGGGATTGTCTGCTGGTGCCTTTGGAGCTGGTGGATCGGGTCAGCCCCATTCTCTGCACCCAGCCTTCTTTTCCCAAACTGGGCTGAAACTGGTTGGGTTGATGGTCTTGGCTCCCTGTAGGTCCGGGGTGGCTGAACTGCTCCATTTTGCTGCTGCCTTGGAGAGAGCATCAGTTTTTTCGTTGCCCATGATCCCACAGGGGAGACGGAATCCACTGAAGTGTAATGAAAGACTGTTTTGAGAGTTCATGGAGGGCGCCTTGATGTCTTGCGTATGTTCCCTGTTTGTTAAAATATGTTCACCCGTGGGCCCATTGCAGGGCTGAAAAGCAACTGCCATTGTTGGGCCGGGGGTAGGCCTAACAGGTGAAACGTGGAGCCATAGCGTGTAGCACGCACTGTCCTGGGTGGGTGTGTGTGCCGAGAAAGGAAGATAGCTTTAGTTTGGTTTGTTCATGTGCAAGGTGTGTCCTTTCTGAGTTTCATCATATGTGTGGACACTACACATATGATTTTTTCCCTACAATTGTGTAGCTGCTGTTGAAAATCAGATGTTAATTGATTTCATTTATTGTTCATTGCTCCTGCCGTTCGCAACGGGGAGTCTCAATGTTAATGTTATGTTCATGAAATAATTATATTGTTGATCCTGCCGTTCGCAACGGGGCCCCTTTTTGGGTTTAAATGTTATGATTATTTTTATGGATTGTAAATGTATGTTGAAACCTCCTACCGTTCGCAACGGGGGGCCTTGGTGTTTGATGTTTGTTGTAAATCCTGCACTTTTTGTCTTAGCTTAATTTGAAAAAATTATGTTTTCCTGTATAGGGTTTTTATATAGTACCTCATGTTTATGATTATTATTGTTTATGTCTTAATAGGTCGGTGGTTTGGTTATGGTTGGTTCGACCCAACCATGTTTTAAAAATTTAAAAAGAGGAAAAACCCAACGGCTGGTGTTGGGTGTTGAGTTGATGTGTCAACTCGCTCTCCCCCCAACTCCTTCTACCCCTTCTACCCTCCTTATCCATCCATCCACCACCCTTACAAATGGCGTCGTCGACAGGATCGAACATGCCGACCTCGGGGACGCGGGAGCCCCAGCGACGACAAGGAGTATCCTTTTGTCATTGTTTAGAAACCGGGCCTGTGTGGTCCAGTGCTGTTGTTGCTGAGAGAGCAGCCCCAGGCCTCAGCGTGGAGAGCCCCATTGTGCTAGGCGCCCAAGGCCCGACACGCTGCTGAAAGGATGAGTGCCTCATTCGACAGTGAAGGACTTGTAGCTGAGTGGTGGGAGTGTTTCCTTACAGGTCGGGGGAAAGGGGAGACTTCGCCCGCGCAGGATGTTGCCAGATGTGTTTGGACTGTAGTCATGACTGTGCACGTCTGGAGTTGCCTTACGTTCCCCCGTGGGGTTTGCCGGGGGTCTTTTGTACAATGGGTTCCCCCTCCTTCTGGACTGGACATTCTGTGCTAGTAATGTCCCTTTTCCTATCGCCTCTCAGTAACTCTGTCTCCTCCTTTGCTGTACGGTCGTCTACTGCCCTTTTCTGTCTACCATATCTTTTATCTATCTTTTTCCACAACCTTTTCCCCACAACTTTCTGCACTGAACGAAGTCAGAGTGAACTGACTGGACTTCGAGTTATAGTGTGATTTATCCCAACAGGGTAAACGAGTTTCACACGCTACCAGATACTGGAACCTAAAGAAGATGGTGTTCTCTATAAGGTCCAGTGTTAATGTATTCATGTGTAGAACTGTTGTGCGTAACTTTTGTCCCCAGTCGCTCACTACGAGTCATGACTACTATGAATTTGTTGTTGGTTTTTGTCGTTTTCTTTTTGACTGAAATAAGTTTTTAATGATCCATGTTTTAATGTAGGAATATGAAGGTGTCTGGAAGTTAGCACCTTGGAAAATGGCTGGAAGACAAGCTAAAGCGATTGAAGATGGCTCTTGACAAAGCGGGGGAGCATTCCCAGGAAGCTGCCCTTTTTACAAGACTGGCATAAACAGTCACTGTGGATCTCCGGGGTGGAGATAAAGTGGGAATTTGAACCAGGTTACCAGGTGGTGATAGGAAGGTTTAAAAACCTTTTGGTAAAAGGGGTGAATTAAATGTGGCTAGGCTGGCCCTTACACCATAAACCCTGGGATGGTTTGGATGGGTAGAGGAGGAGACTAGGGTGGAAATCAGGAGATTTCTTTTTCATCACTTTTCCCACGCCCCAAGAAGTCTCTCCACGGTCTGCAAGGGAGACCAAAGGTGTGAGAACGTTTCTAACATAAAGTAAGGTCCGGGCTGATCGCTCTTTGCTAGTCTGGTAGACTGCCATGTTCATGAGAGTTTTTTTTTTTTCAGTGAATTTTCTTTTTTTGACGGAAATGAGTTTTAATGATTTGTGTTTTTAATGTGTGAGGAAGATTTTTTTTTGCACTGTGGTTGAAACAAATCGTGTTTTATCCGTGATAGAAGTCCCTTGGTTATTGATATTCTGTGGAATAATGTGGGCCATGTCGGGTAGACTTTTTTGTGTTTGAAAGATGATGGATGTGCACTATGAAGGAAAGCACTCGCTGCAGAGCGATGGCATGGTACATGTGCAATAGGTGTAATTTTATTAGCGCTATGTTTGTGCTTTTGATGGAGCTATAAAGAGTAGTTCGTGTGTTGTTTTGTCGTGTATAAGCAGCTGGGAGTTTCTTTGTTTTTGGCTGGGCTATAAAAATAGTTTTTCGCGTTTCGGTTTGCGTTTTGTTTTGGTCGTTATAGACAATCAGTTTGCAAGGCAGCATCCTGAATTTACCCCCTTTGGATTCCGGGAACAAAATCTATCCCGTTCCTCATCACATTGAGTTCAATCACTTTCGTCGTTTGCAAACTGACGTGTCAGATAATGACCACAAGGATGGAACGAACGTAAATCGGTAATATCCTGTTAGGGCTTTGGCAAGAGATGCTTTCCCCGCCTCATGTTACTTACGTTAGACAGTATCAGAATGTGCGCTGTTGAAAAAGGTATTTTTGTGGAACACTATTTCTCTTCACTTCAGCCAATTAGGCAGAAAAACGTGTATTTTTTTTCCGGCTGATTGAAGTCTGCAGTGCGACAGTAATTTGGTGACCGTACCTTTGGGTAACAAATGTATTTTTGTCAATCATGTACATTTTTTGTGTGTATTCTAATGCGTCCTTGTTGTCAACAATAGCATGAACTTTCTTGTGTGTAAGTAGTTTGTCAAAAATGTGTGGTCGTTGATTTTAATGTGAGTCAAAAGTCAGATTATTTTTGAATTAGGCATTAAGAGATCATGCAACAACGTGCTGACACAGTATGACTGTGTGGATTGTCTAAGTCGGACAGTGTTGATGTAGGCTGGTGAAGCATGCACTCAACCTCCCCCACGAGAGGAAGTGGGGGGGCGGTTCGGATAAATATGGTTGTTGGGTAATTCCAGGTTTCCTCTCTGCGTGTAGGAGGGGTGAACTCAGAAATTGTGTGTTTATATTTCACATTTGACTGTCATAAGTCATGTTCAAGTATGTGGTGCTTCGTCTGGCACATGCCTATTTTCTTGTCAATAGACGGGCGTGCCTGGATTTTGTGATTATAATTCATGGGGACCATGAATTGCAGCGGGGGAGAAAATGTAAAGGGTAAAGATTCTACCCCGCCTTTTTAGAACAGAGAGTTGTAGTGGTTAACCCCTCCAACGCGAATAGAATAGCAGTGAGGGGCAACCTAGCTCGTAGGGTGGAATGCCCGTTAAGAGGCTGGTCACTCAGCAGTTTGCCCACGGCTGGTCTGGGCAGATGGTTTTGGAGAGACGGCCATTGGGCTCAGCCGCATCGTAATTGGTGGTGTGTTTGCTGATGTTTGGGCTTGAGATTTTGGAATGGGGTAAACATCTTTTAGGTGGGATGCTGGATTTTTGCCCAGTACAGAGTCTGAAGGGTCTGTTTCTTTTTGCACTTCTCCAGACCCAGCACTTACATGGCGGTTGACACCGTTGGTTGTCGGGCCCTGGGGAATTGAATGTTTGTTTAAGAGCAGCCCAGCGAGGCCGATCTTGGGCACTTTAGACGCTTGTAGTCGTTCTATTGTGAAATCAGGCCACCAAAGCTTTCTCGAAAGATCTGGTTCAAAGGGGATGGAAGGCCTATATACTCCCCGCGTTCTGGCTCTGAGATCATTTCTTCACTGAGCAGAGTGGGGGTGAAGGTGTGATGCTGACTCAGGTGTTTGTGAATGTAAAGGTATGTTGATGGTTTTTGCCGTTGGTTTGGCTATGTTTTACCCAGAGTTTAGGGCAGATAGAGTACTATCTTCGTGAAACAAATTTAGTAAATGGAAGTTAAGAGTTCTATGTTCTTACATTTTATTGTACAAACTCCATTCCTTATCAACTGGAAATGTGATATACCAAATTTCCACAGTCAATTAAATTTTGGTAACTTTGTAACTAAGCAGGTGCTGGCGCTTCATAAGAATGAAATCAGAACAGTTATTCAGTATCGTCACAGATTTTATGGTGAGTTTCAACAAATCGATGCCAGGGAAAAAATAGATTGTAGACGTTGCTGTCTTTTATTGTGATTAGTGGATAAAGTTTAACCCCGCGCCCTGCAGGCTCCTTGTGTTCGAACACTAGACAAACTGGTTTGTAAATGTCGCCCTTGTTTGCTGGCGAGACGGATAGGGTTAAGTCACAGTGATGAAACCGCACGGTGGCCTGAGCAAATGATTAAGATACAGCCAGTGAAGGTAGTTTGATTATTCCTCTGTGTGTTTTGGGTTGCTACCTGTTACAAACAAGTGTTTTACCTGTTTGTTCAATTTTGTTTACACCCGTGGGGCCATTGCAGGGGTGAAAAGCAACTGCCATTGGTTGGGCCGGGGTGTTAGGCCCAACAGGTGAAACGTGGAGCCATGCGTGTAGCACGCACTGTCCTGAGGTTTGGGTGTGTGTGCCGAGAAAGGAAGATAGCTTTAGTTGGTTTGTTTATGTGCAAGGTGTGTCCTTTCTGATTTTCATCATATGTGTGGACATACATTATGATTTTTTCCCCATTCAATTGTGTAGCTGCTGTTGAAAATCAGATGTTAATTGATTTCATTTATTGTTCATTGCCCCTGCCTTTTCGCAACGGGATCCCTTTTCTTAATTTTGAAAATAAAATTTTTAATCTTGTTGACCCTGCCGTTCGCAACGGGGACCCCTTTTGGGTTAATGTTATGTTATGTTATGGTTTGTAAATTATTTTTACCTCCAACCGTTCGCAAGGGGGAGCTTGTGTGTTGATTTTGTTGTAAATCTGACTTTTGTTTTAGTTAATTTGAATAATTATTTTTCCTGTATTTTTTTTATAGTACCTCTGTTTTGATTATTATTGTTTAGTCTTAATGGGTCGGGGGTTTTGGGTTATGGTTGGTTCGATCCAACCTGATTTAAAAAAAAAAAGAGAGAAAAACCCCAACGAGGGGTTTTGGGGGTGTTAAAGTTGATGGCCAACCTTTCCCCCCCCTCCCCCAATCCTTCTACCCCTTTTCCCCCCTTATCCACCATCCACCCCCCCTTCATTTGGATCTCCTAAAGTGCAATCTCCCACCAATTGCCCAAACAAATAATGCAAAAAATTAATTAAGTAGGGGGGGAAAACAAGGCAGGATATATATATCATTTTGGCTTTTGGGTTTAAATTCATTTTAAATAAATCGGGGGTTCCCCGGATAAACCTCGATGGGGTTTTCCGCTAATTTTACGGGAACCATTTGAAAGTAAAACATACAAAAAGAAATGCTTTTCGGGTCTTTTGAAAAAAAAAATTTAGTCTACGGAAATGGTGTTCTTGTTTCCGGTTTTATTATTTTTATTTTCAAAACCGTGTTTTAAAAATTTAACAAAATTGAAAATTTATTTTTGGAGGTAAAATAAAGGTTTTGGGTAAAAACTAGAATTTAAGAAATGGGCCCAAAACCCGTACAATATTGACTGTTTATCTCCCAATCACAGCCCGGGCAAACTGGACGCTTAACCTTGATTAAAACGGCAAAAAGGGTTCAGAGGTCAATTAGCCCTCAAAACCCCACTCTAATACATGTGTTGGATCGTTCTTAAATTTTAAAGCCTGAAAAAACCAATTTTTATCCTTTTCAACGGGGAATTTGTATAATTCCCAAAAGTTCTTTTTGAAACTAAAAAACCATAACGGGCCCCCAATAACCACAAAAATATACCCATTTTTACTAATATAAAAGCTTTTTTTGGGTTGTTATTTTTTTTCCCTTTAAATTTTTTAAAACGATTTCAAAAATTTTTAAAACCTACCAACAAAGGGAAACAACAAACCCCCAAAACAAACTTTTACAGGACCCTTTTAAAATTTTTAAAATAAAAATCAAACAATTTCTTTACATACACAAATGCAACAAAATAAAACATTTCATAAGGGAAATGTTTTAAACCTTTTTATCTTTAAAAAGAATTGCCAAAATCAAAAAGTAAAAAACCAAAACAAAGGCAAAGCAAAACAAAAACAAAACAAAAACAAGCCCCCTTTAAAACAACACCGTAAAAATTTTAGGGCAAAATTTATTAAACTGCACATTCCCAGTAAACAAAAATCCAAACATTAAGAGCACATGAAAAACCCACACTAACCCCGGAAAATGTGTTTTGGTTTTCTTGGGGTTTTTTTTTTTTTTTTTTTGGGTTTTTTTTTTTTTTTTTTTTTTTTTATTTTTTTAAAAATTTTTTCTCGTTTTTTTGGGGTTTTTTTTTTTTTTTTTTTTTTTTTTTTTGGTTTTTTTTTGGCTTTAGAGCAGTGAATGGTTCAATGTGAAAGTCTTTTGCAGAAATGAAAGATTAGTCCGAGTCCCTGCCCTTTCCCCGTTGATGCAGGCTGTGGGAGGCGATCCTTGGCACAGAAGAGCAGGCGGGTTCCCTGTAAAGGTGTGGTGTTCCTCGGGAATGACTCCAGGGGAACAAAGGTACGAAGTCAGTTTTTCTTCGCTTCAGAGAGGGGAAATTTTTTTGGGCTGTAGAGTGGGGCAGATCTTGTATATGGGACAGTAGGGCCCCCTCTTGCTGCCCCCAACTCCCTTGAGGGTCCTGGCTGGGCTGAAAAAGGGATGTTTTGTATAAATTTCTTTTCCTGCCCTTCTCGAAGGCAATGCTTTAAGTTGCAGCCATTTATTTTTTTGGCCCTGAGTCCGTTTTTGTGTTTCTGAAAGCTGTGCAGCCATCCCTTAAAGTCCAAAACGTCTGAAAATTTATTAAAATGACCATGGGGCCGTGTTCTTCGGCCCATGGAAAGGATGATGCCCCAGCTGCTTGGGGTGTAGATGGGGTGCTTTTTTTTGCGAACGTGATAGCCGCGGCTGGAGTCGACTCCATTGCGTAGGCCCTCTCCAGGTACTTGGGGGTGATGGTTAAATGTGCCGATGTTCTGGACTGATGGGAAAGAGTGCCCCGGGTACTGGTTTGGGTTTTTCCCCAGAGCAAAGTCTAAATAATAAAAAATTTCCCCAAAAAGTCTGGAAGGGGGTCGGTAAAAGTAATGCACGTTGCGATCTCAAGCACCTCTTTTTACCCTCAGTCTCATCCATGTTAGCCTTGGCCCCCCCATGGGCCCCGTGAGTAAATGGTAAGTTATACCGAAATTTTTTCGTCTAAATTAACTGATCACTAAGCCGCGGGGAGGGGAGGACTCCCTGCGATCCACGGGACCACATGCTTGGGGCATTTTCCTTTGGGCCCTCGCCTTGTCCCACTTTTTCTCGGGGCGTGCCCTCTTCTTTTTTTCCGGGTGTTTTTCATGGTTTTGATGTCATCTTCTGTGGCCAAGTCTGAAGTCTTTTTCACGGCAAAAAGCAGCACACACAAACCCTGTCTTTTTTTGGCACAGGGAAATGCCAGATTGTACTCGCTATTGAATACCCCGTCCCTTTTAGTGGAAACTGCTCACCCTTTGCTCTTTGCACTGCTGCACATAGAAACGTGCATCTTCTTCACGTCACCCAGGCTCCAAATATTTTCGCTGCGTGTCCTTCCGGTGTTGAAACTCTAGGGGGGGAAAAAACTCTATTGTCTTCTGCCCCCCAAATAGCGGCTTCGCTAGTTTTGTTGATGGTGGCACTTACCTCGACGTTTTTGGGCCAGTAAAGGGCTGATTCGTGCTGTTTTTTAGAGCGTGTTTACGTGGCTTCGCCTTTTCCGTGTCGCCCAAAAAACTTTTTGCACAAAGCGTTGTTCCTGCCGGGCCCCAACAAAGGAAAAGGTCCGGCACCGTTGACGCTTCTTGGGACGGAAATTTGTCCGCCCCCAAAACTGACAGTCCCTTCTCTCACTGAGACAAAAAAAGTCTTTTCTTCGGTTGTAAGTGTTTCCAAAGGGATAGAAATTCGAAAGATCCTTTTCCCCTTTTTTTCTGGGACGGACATTGCACTTGAATTGCACTTGTACAGGCAAACTGCTGGACACATTTGGCTTGCACAATTTTTGCCAGCTGAGATACTCTCTTTCCCCTTTCAAATTTTAAATTTTCTCACGTTTTGTTTCCAAGCTCCCCGGGGTTTTCCTTTTCTTTTCTTGAAAGATGTTTCGGGCGGGGTTTTGGGAAAGGGCCTTTTTTTTTGGAGTGATGTTTAGCTGGCATTGGACTGTTCTTTTGTTGGTGTGGTTTTTAAAATCTCGTCCTGGGGGGGACCTTGGTCCCTCCCCCCAGCTGCCCCCTCAGTTGTTTTTGATCTTTTGGTTTGGGGTCGACGATGTTGGGTTGGAAGTCTTGCTCATCCCCATCACAGAAGGGGACTGACTTCAGCTGAATCCCCGAAGCGTTGTCTGCTGCCTGTGGGGAAGCACAAATGGACGGGTCGTGGGCAGTGAAAAACCGTGTGATGCGTTCTGCGTGCTGCCAAATCTTGCCGCCCGGGCGCTTTGGATGGGAAGAATCTAAACGGATTGAATAAGTCACTCTGGAAAAAAGGGCTGGTCCCTCGGACCAGTCGGCCCAATACTGTGGGGAAGTCTGCGGGGATCATGCCCTTTTTCCCGGCTGTTTCAAATTTGAACATTCATAGGAACCTCATAAAGATTCATTGTCACTTCCCCCGGTTTTTGGGGGCCATGAAGGGACATAGCTCCATAAATTTTCTTTAAGGTGGGCACACAAACAGCGGCGGGGTTCCTGTCCCCGTTATGTTTTCCAATGAAAGGGGGAGGCTCAAAAAAACGTTTTCCCCCCGGATTCACTTCTGTTGGATAATCCATTATGATAACAGGTTTTCCGACGAACGTGGTGTATTGCGACATTGTCCTCTCTTTCCTTTTTTATGCTAGACTGGGAGCTTTTGCCCCGACAGATCATCACGTTTTGGGCTTCCGACGTCGTTTTTGTTGGACTGCGGGGAAGCTACTGTCAAAAAGGGGCGGACTCTTGGCATGTGGTGATGTCTCCCCTTCTCTGATGGTAAAATGTCGGGGCTCAGAAACTCAGCAACTTTAGGACCAACTTTCATGATGAGGGGTTTTTCACGAAGGTTTAAGTCTGACTGTGGACACCCGTTTTTTAAACAGAGGTTTATCACAGACTATTGAAAGCGCGACTCGTTTTTGAACAAGGGGTTCATCATCAGACTATCAAATGCATCCATCTCCTGGCCCTGCTGCTGGGTGTTGGTTTCAGTAAGGCCCCTGATTTGCCGCCGCGAACAAAGAATCGCCCGATTGAGATCACGCTGTCCTCCATCCTGTCTGGGGCCATGCTGTTTAACTGGTACCAACCTCAACGGGGGAAAATGTTTCAAAAATCAACTTGAGAAAAATGTAGAGTTAGCCATGCTCAAAGGAAACATATCAACATGTAGATTTTACATGATGCTGCTGTGTGCAAGTAGTATGAATTGTGTGTGTGTGTGTGTTGTGTGGTGTGTGTGTGTGTGGGTTGTGTGTGTGGCATCCGCATGCAGCGTCATGTAATGTTTTGATAAAAAAGAGAGAAAGGGGAGAGAGAGAGAGAGGGGAGAGGAAAAGGGAGAGAGAGAGAGAGGGAGAGAGAGAGAGAGAGAGAATTTTTAAACCTCAAAAAAAAAAACTGCCATACTAACAATGTAAAATGGATTCATACATAAAAGAAAAGACCAAACGGGGGGGGGGAGGGGGGGGGGAAGAGAGATAGAGAGAGGGGAGAGAAGAGAGAAAGGGGAGAGAGAGAGGGAGGGAGAGAGGGTAGAGAGAGGGAGAAGAGATTATTTTTATAATAGAAATAATGGAAAACTTACCCCCAAGAAGTCAAAAAGAATTTTTGATTTGGGAACAGCAAAGAAACAAGGTTCAGCAAATAAAAGTAGTTTTTGTGTGAAAAAATCCATCAAATGGGTAGGGTATGGTAAAAATTTGGGTATGGTTCCTATGTGACCAGCCCAGGGGCCCCCTTGGAATCAACCTCCTTGTTCTTGACCTTGCACTGATAAACATGCCGGCTAGCTGTTGATGCACGAAAGGGGTGGGGGGAAAAGACCCTGGAGGGGAAGGGGTTTTGACATAATTTTGAATGATACGTCTGTCAACGGTATTTGAACCAAATTATAAAACAATGAAAAGCAGTGGACTTCAGACAAAATGTCTCACACCCCAATAACCTGTGCGTAGGGTCATTCTATGACGATCATTTTTTGAAAAGAGATATATTGCTGCAAAAGGGGTTTATAATTTTTGTTGGTTGGTTTTTAAAGGGTCCAAGAGCAGCAGCCTACCCTTTTTTGCCAGTATAAACAAAGCACTTGATAAACCCCTTTTTCACCCCGGGCCCCTGCTGGACAGTGGCAGAATGGGCCCATATAAAGCCATAGTGCAAAATACAGGTTTATACAGACACGTTTTGAAGGCGGAGGGGAATCGGGCAAATAAGCCAACTTTTCAAAATACGAGGTTTTATACTCACTTTTCAGGGATTTGCTTCGGTTGACTAACGATTGAATTACGGTTTTCTGTGGTCACTGAAAACTTTGAAATTTTACTTTGTTTAAATTTTTCATTTTTCTCAACAATTTAAATCAAAATTTATTTCTATATGACAAAAACAAACTGAACCCAAACCCCAAAACGAAAATGTAAAAAAAATGATTTTTGAAAAAAAGTGAAATACAGGTTTTTCCGGGGAACCCTTGATATATATATATATATATATATATATATATATATATATATATATATATATATAATTATATATATAATATACACGCGTGTGTGTGTGTATGTGTGTGTGTGTGTGTGTGTGTGTGTGTGTGTGTGTGTGCGCGCGCACAAATGACCGTGTGTCAACGTCATATATACGCGTAAACGACGGTGCGTCAATTTCATATATACGTGCACATGACTGTTTCAACGTCATATATAAATAACATGACTGTGTATCAATGTCGTACATATGCACACATGGCTGTCATACACATGCGCACATGACTGTGTGTTGACGTCATACACACGCGCACATGACTATGCTGACGTCATACGTATGGGCATGTCCCTCTAGTGCCAATGAGATACATATTTACACATAAACTGTGTGCCAACATCAATTCGTGCACGACAAGACTGTGTGCCAACATCAATTCGTGCACGAGATGACTTTGTGTCAGCGTCCTATATTTGTGACTGTGTCAGCGTCCTATATATGTGACTGTGTCAGCGTCCTATATATGTGACTGTGTCAGCGTCCTATATGTGACTGTGTCAGTGTCCTATATATGCACACATGAGTGACTGTGTCAGCGTCCTATATATACACACATGAGTGACTGTGTCAGCGTCCTATATATGTGTGTCAACCTCGGTATGTCAGTGGAGGAAGGACTAGCGCACAGCCCAAACACACTCACAGCTTGCTTACAATCTCATTCATATATCATGCATTCGTCACATCAAACCACTAGTAAAGTCTATAACTTTACTACACATAATCATAGAAACAAACATCAATGCGCATGGAGTCAAACAAAATAAAACATTCTCTTTCCTCGAACTTCACAAAACCATTTATTTAAATCATCATAACTAACCCGGGTATAAATAGATTTTCTACTTTACCTGGCCAGGTGATCTTAAACTATTTACGAATCACTGTCTTTCCTTTTCTTCTTTTTTTTTTCTTTTCTTTTCACTGTCACTTTCACAAACACCAGTCACGACACAACTGCTGGCACTGGTCAGGTTGGACCGCCGGCACTGGTCAGGTTGGACTGCTGGCACTGGTCAGGTTACTGGCGTTGGCCTGTGGTTCTGCTTGATGAAAGTGGCGCTGCCAGGTAAGAGGTCGAACCCCGGTTCAGATTGAACAGTGACTACCAGGCATCGATCTGTTCTCCTTTCTTCCTTCCTTCACTAACGCATTGCACTCTCTCTCTCTCTCTCTCTCTTCTGGTCTGCTCTATCAAATGGACATGGTTGCTTTTTTCTTTTTCTTTTTTTTTCTCTTAATCAATTAGCAACTCTCTCTCTCCACATCTCTCCTTAGTCCTTCCCCTGCAGACTCTATGGTGCTAATGCTTCAACTCGGTTCTCTTCACTCCTCCTCTCATCTCTCTGCTTTTTCTCTCGTGCAGAGCCTACACCCAGAACCTCTCTCTCTCCCTGTCTCCTCTCCCCTTCCTACTTTAAACCGGCGACGTCTGGCTTAACTGTGGGGCGCTGGTCTTGCAAATTAGCTGCATCAGTCTGACCCAGACGCCGAGATCCGTCTGGCCAGACCTATTGAGACGTCGGTCAAGCCACTCAGTCTGTCTGCGGGAAGGTGCCATTTCCGTGAAGGACTAAAAATAGCCTCTTCGCCGTGCCTAATTGGCTAACGTGACACATGAAGTCGTCTGCCTGGAAACCAGGATGTTTGAGTTTGGACTTATGTCCAATTGAACTGGCTGGCGACTGACCACGATTTCGGTTTTTCTTTTTTTGTCCGTGACAATGTGACTGTGTCAGCGTCCTATATATGCACACCTGAGTGACTGTGTCAGCGTCCTATATATGCACACATGAGTGGCTGTGTCAGCGTCCTATATATGTGACTGTGTCAGCATCCTATATATGCACACCTAAGTGACTGTGTCAGCGTCCTGTATATGCACACCTGAGTGACTGTGTCAGCGTCATATATATGCACACATGAGTGACTGTGTCAGCTTCATATATATGTGACTGTGTCAGCGTCCTATATATGCACACCTGAGTGACTGTGTCAGCGTCCTATATATGCGCACACATGAGTGACTGTGTCAGCGTCCTATATATGTGACTGTGTCAGCGTCCTATATATGCACAGATGAGTGACTGTGTCAGCGTCCTATATATGTGACTGTGTCAGCGTCCTATATATGCACACCTGAGTGACTGTGTCAGCATCCTATATATGCACACCTGAGTGACTGTGTCAGCGTCATATATATGCACACATGAGTGACTGTGTCAGCGTCCTATAAATGCACACCTGAGTGACTGTGTCAGCGTCCTATATATGCACACAAGAGTGACTGTGTCAGCGTCCTATATATGCACACCTGAGTGACTGTGTCAGCGTCCTATATATGCACACATGAGTGACTGTGTCAGCGTCCTATATATGCACACATGAGTGACTGTGTCAGCGTCCTATATATGCACACATGAGTGACTGTGTCAGCGTCTTATATATGCACACAAGAGTGACTGTGTCAGCATCCTATATATGCACACCTGAGTGACTGTGTCAGCGTCCTATATATGCACACAAGAGTGACTGTGTCAGCGTCCTATATATGCACACATGAGTGACTGTGTCAGCGTCCTATATATGCACACCTGAGTGTGTCAGCGTCCTATATATGCACACCCGAGTGACTGTGTCAGCGTCCTATATATGCACACATGAGTGACTGTATCAGCGTCATATATATGCACACATGAGTGACTGTGTCAGCGTCATATATATGCACACATGAGTGACTGTGTCAGCGTCCTATATATGCACACATGAGTGACTGTGTCAGCGTCACATGTATGCACGCATTTCTGTGTCACACTTATCAATCAAGTTTCCGCAAATGCGAGTCAAGTCAGGGAAACAATCACTTGAAAAGATAACGAGCATCTTTTAAAGTATTAAGCACTGAAATGACACGGGCACAAGCAGAGAATACATATTTCAACCTTCCACACACAACACCTATCTTGCGCTGAAGAAATCAAGCTTAAGTGACAAACTCGTTCATTTTCATTGTCCTCTTTGTTTGTGTCTTGTCTGAAGAAGACCTAAGAGGTCGAAACGCGTCGTGTTTTGTCTTGTGACTCGTTTGTCCATGTTTTCTCTTTGCGGTTTGCTAACATTTATTTAAGATTTTGTTTTCACACACAGTCACGTAGTTCACTTTAGACACAACTCTCACACACACACACACGCACGCGCGCGCGCGCACACACACGCACGCACGCACGCACGCACACACACACACACACGACACATGCACGCACGCACGCACACACGCACGCGCGCGCGCTCACAAAATCACATTCGGCCTCAATCGATCATTTGTGCACACACAATTAAACTCACTGCGGCGCTGACGTAAATATGACCGCAGGCAACACACGCACACAGAGGAGACTGAGGGAAAAAAACGCCGCAAGATGCACGCGCCCGTCCTCCAAGACAAGGTAGAAATCCAATTCCATCCCAACAAAACACACCATGACTCATACCACCTGCATGGCATGCACGCACACCACACACACAGACACACACACGCACGCACGCACACGCACGTGCACACACACACACACCACAATACATAAACACACACATACACGCACGCGCACACATACACACCACATACCGCACACAACACACACACACACACACACACACAGACATAGACACACAGAGACACACATACACTCTCTCTCTCTCTTTTCTCTCTCTCTCTCTCACACACACACCACACACAACACACACACACACACAACACACACACACCACACACACACCGTACGCTCCGGCCCCTCCCTGTTCTCTCTCTGGTAGTGGCGAATATTCCAGCTGCTGAATTTTGCATCCCCAACAGGCATAGCTTTTCCTTAATGCGCGTTTGCCCCTCTCTCGCCCCTCCCTTCAGACACTGGGCCAAGGTGAGCTCCGCGGGGGGGATTGAGAGAGAGAGAGAGAGAGAGAGAGAGAGAGAGAGAGAGAGAGAGAGAGAGAGACAGAGGATGGGGGGTGCAACGTACGACTTCTCCTCACGCAACACGGCAACAGCTGCCGACGTAAACTCCAACATTCCTCGTGCACGTTGCCGCCAATCAATTATGCCATTTGTGACGGGGAGGGGGATGGGGGTGGGGGGGGTGGGGGGGGGGTGCAGGGGGTTGGTGGGCAGGGGAGTGAGGAGGGGGTGACGGGAGGGCGGGGAGGGAGTGGAGGGTCGGGGAGATGGGACAAGGGTAAGGGGGGGGGGGGGGGGTGGTGGGGGTGGGTGGGGGGTTGGGGGGTGGGGGGCGCGCACCTGGTGAGTCGGTTCATTTCCCCAGCATATTGTATGGGCATTACGCCGGGCAGAAATGCACCTCCATCACGGGTCCGGGGGCCCTTGCTGCGGTTTTATCAATAAACTGGATTCCATCTTTAGCTAATCTGGACCCCCTCTCACCTCCCCCTCCCCCCCTGCCTTGCCGATAAAAAAAATTAAGGTTCCAACCTGAGGCGGTGACTACACAGAGAGGTGTTCACCTTGCCGCTCTCCAGTGATAACCCCCTCCCCTCCCCCCGGGGCGTCCTAGCTGCTTCTGGATCTGGCAGAAAATCTTCTAGAAGAACAAGCTACCGGAAGGGGTGTGCTGTGTGAGTAGTATTGTTTTGGATTCCATCTGAGGTGATAATGTTCTTGAGAAATCATCGATACCGTTTGCTGCCGGTTCACATATCGCTGTCCGGAACTGCCGTTTTCGCAGCTTATCTTAACATACTGTCGTTCTGGGGAGAGTCACTATATTTGATAGGTACCATTCCCACTCACTCCTATCCCCCCCCCCCCGCCCTAAACCACCCACCCACCGCTCTCTTGGTTTATCTGCTGCATCTCTTTAGTGGTGTTGGACGTTGATATGACCTAAAATTGACGGTTGTGGACACTGACGTTGAAGGTGTATGACATCCTGGGTTCGCCCACAATCCCGTTGCCCAAATGCCTGATCACACGCGTTGTCTGTGTACTGGGTCGTTATCAGGCCGTCCTGAGGGTCATTCCCATACCGCAAAGGTCCCAGGCATGCTAACTACTGGCCCCGCTGAGTGTGATCCTGTGAGCGAGAGGGCTGGCATGGAGGCCTCCGAGGACTGATCATCATCCCACGTGCTGTTTTCCATTGAAAAACAAAGAAAGAAATCCGTCTTGCCTCTCTGTTGTTGCCTGGCAGGTAGGTGGAGGGAGGCTGTTTGTCTCTGTTCCTCTGTTTGTGGTGGATGCTGTGTGGGGGAACACACGCAGGGAACATGCATGTCTGCCGTTGTGTTTTTAACACGTGTGACCACAATCAGCTTCTGCCCTGGCACTTTGTGACATAGGCCCCTACGTGGATGGGTGTGGCGGTGGCAGTGGTTTGAGGTCAGTGGTGTCTGTTCACAGGAACAACATAATTGGAAGAAATGCACACACCCTTAAAGTTCCAGGTCAGAGTGGAGATGGCCAAGGCTGGATGTCCGTGGAATCTAGTCAAAGGAACAACCGTGACCGGAAGTACTGTACAGACCTTTAAAGGGTCAAGCCAGTGGGGGTCTTCTTATAAAAAGCATACAGATCCTTTCAAGCTGGAAGTCCGAGAGATCTACTTAAAGCCATAAGACAATGAAAGGTACCTTGATGTTCGGAGTCTGTGAACTGCCGTGACGGACGTCAGACAATCAACACCCTGTGGATCCCCATGAAAGTAGACCAGGGGTTGCAGGTGGGGGATGTTTAAGAATCAATGGCCCTAATCAAGACAAGGAATCTGGCCATGATTACAATCGTCATTATACAGTGATTCTAGTTTCCCCTTGTCAATTTACGACGCGCTGTACTGAGCTGTATTGTTCTGTACTGCATTGTACTGTACTGTACTGTACTGTCTAGTGTCATGGTCACAACAGCTGCCTCTCAAGGGACGATACTCTTTCGCCATAGCATCGTGCCGTCCATTGTTTCTGTGTTCCTCTTTAGACTTTTTTTTTCTTTCTGTTGACCTATCTGAGAGGAGACTTCACAGGATTTGCTAGGACCAACTTTCGTGCTGTTGTGGGTTCTTTTCCGTGTGCAAAATGCATGTTACACAGGGTCCTGGATTTGTGGTCATGTCCGAAAGACTTTCACTCAGACCACTCCTCAAGGTCCAGTGGAAAGGGGGAGGGAAACACCTGCCCTTGAAATATGGATCCAGTGTCTCATCCACCACTGGGCCACGTGTCCACAACAATAATACTGAATAAACCGATAAATCAATCAACGCATGAAATAACAATTCAATAATAACTAACTAAATAAATTCATTAACAGATACATAAATGAATTAAAAATGAATACCCAGTTTGATCCCATCCGATTGTTCTAGAATGAAAAACAGCAACAAGAGACAATCCGAAGGAAAGAAAGAAGAAAACGGTGAAATGGAACGTAGAGAAGAGAGAGAGAGAGAGAGAGAGAGAGAGAGAGAGAGAGAGAGAGAGAGAGAGAGGAGGAGAGAGAGAGGAGAGAGAGAGAGAGAGAGAGAGCGAGCTATAACACATCCAACAGAAGTAAAATGTGACCTGTCTAATAACAATGAAAAAAAAAATCCTACGGACGACTCTGATGGGAGGGGAGGGTGGAGACATGAAGCGCGCGCCACCTGGCATAAAGAGCAGCAGGCGGTGGTGGCGCTGCAGGCGGGCAGGAGGAGGAGGAAGTGCAGAACGATCAAGAACCACAACTCTATGGATCAGCCATTGCCACCATCTCCTCTTTATCTCACGCCACTGCGTTACCCTACAATCCCCCCCCCCCCCCCCCCACTCCCACACACTCTCCCTGTCTTTTTTTGTTGCTGTCTTTTTTCTTTTCTTCCCTGAAGTCAGTCATATGAAAACGCAGACAGCTCCTGTGACTATTTGCTGGGGGCAGTGGGTGGGTGGGTGAGGACTCACCGGGAGTTGTACCAGGCACGTGGTCCTAAATTCTCCCACACAGCACCCGTAACCACCCCTCCCCCCCCCCCCCCCTCTGCATTATGTTAGAGAAATAAAAATAAGAAAATCTTCCTGCGTGCCATTCCCTGGAGAGAGTGAACGAAGTACTCCACAAACAACATATCAGGTTTTACCTCTAAAAGAGGAGACAATTTCAAAAAAAAAAAAGCTTATACTGTGTTTTTTTAAACAAACAAAACAAAACAGAAAAGTTCGGAAATAACCAATGATAAATCGTCCGCTTTTATCTTTTTATGGAACAGGCAATCAAAGAAAAAAAATAATACAGGCAACGGGACGGGACGGGGGAGTGGGGGGGGGGGGGGGGGGGGTTGAAATAGTTCAACGGCTTTCCCTGCCAATCCGAGGACGTTGCTATTGCTGGGGGAGGGTGGTGGGAGAAAATTATCTTGGACCTCCAGCCCTCCGGGACAAAATTCGTCGTTAGTTTCAAAGTGTGGTGAGTACAGGCGGAAACTGAAGCAGGTTTTTAAACAGAATTGTTAGTAAGTCCGCCAACCATAGGGACAAACACATAAAAAGACAAAACACGACGCGTTTCGACCTCTTAGGTCTTCTTCAGGCCCAGAATAAACAACATGCAGGACAAGGAAAACGAAGAGCGAGCGATCGCTTTAATCTGGCGCTGAATATGAGAAGATATGTGAATGCTCGTTCTCGATCGTTTTCATAGTCTTGAATGTTGTTTCTCTAGCCTGAAGAAGACCTAAGAGGTCGAAATGCGTCGACGATGAAGCGGATTTTAACAAGGAAAATGGCTGAATGAGAAACAAGATCGTTCAGTCTTCGTCTTCATTTTTCATCGCAGTCTCTTTTCTTCATACATACCAATATATAATTATGTCGAGCCACGTGATTCGCCGAGAGCTGTAAACGTCTTTCTGATTGGTAGGAAGAGACGTCGGCATTCACCTGTGCAGCGAACTAAGCGATAAAGGAAACACCCCTTTTGCTGGGTGTAGAGGAAAACAGAGAGAAAGAAAGGGGAAAAAAAAGAAGTGGAATTCCAGCATAGAAGACACGAAGGGCGGCAGTGTGCTTCCTAGATGTCTTTTATGATGGAATTTCACAGTTGTACTATTCCACTACAAATCCGACATCCCGATCGGGTCAGGGGAGCGCGCGTACCTGATGTGCCTTACATGGTATTTAGTGTCAGTGCGAACCACGTTCACGTGCCAGTCACAGCTGTCTCTGTGACATGTATCAATAATATTTCCCTTCATCACGTTTGTCGAGAAGTGTGAGCATACGACACCCGTGAAACTAAATACCAAAATACTATACTTCCACAAACAAGCACGGAATGAAAACAATCCAACATCCAATCAAAAGGGAAGAATGACATAACTGTAAGAGTGCTTCTTGTATAACATCATTTGCATTTTTTTTCCCTTATTATGGTTCATGTTTGTCTTATCATTAATTGTGCGGAAGGACTGCTTGAACAAACCAACCAACCGCTTACATGAAAATACGGAATGTAAGCACCAGTTGTCTTTCTTTCTTTTAAGCAACCCCCCATCCCACCCCCTCCCCCTCCCCCTCAAAACAACAAAATAGCGACGCAAAGCAATTTTCAGATGTTTACATGATGAGAAAGACAGTCATTACATGCACGAGAGAGAGAGAGAGGGGAGAGAGAGAGAGAGAGAGAGAGAGAGAGAGAGAGAGAGAGAGAGAGGAGAGAGAGAGAGAGAGCATTCTTGATATCGCTGTGCTTTGAATCTCAACAGCTTTGGCAGGCCTTTGCTGTGTCTTGAGCTTTTTTTTTCTTTCTCTAGTTGATCAGACTCACACACACACACGCACATGCATGCATGCATGCATGCACCCACACATATACACACGCACGCGCGCGCGCGCGCACACACACACACACACACACACACACACACACACACACACACACACACACACACACACGCATACACAGAGCAGTGGTTATTGTTCAGTGTCTTGGCCCCTCCGTCACAGCTGTCTCAACCATACCTTCCGAGAGAGTCTGGCTGAACGAACACCACCACCACCACCCATCCCCCTGTCTACATCTCCAGAGCAGACTGTAAACACGCACAAAGGCTTCCAGGGGAAGCTGAAGGACAGACGCCCTCACTGTTCTACCCTCTGCCTACATCCATTCCCTGTCCAGACGGTGTCACGAGCTCAACGTCTTCCTGTGGAAGTGGAGAGATGACAGGTGTTGTTGGAGGAGGTCAACTTAGGTGTTACTGGAGGGAGGTCAACTTAGGGGTTACTGGAGGGAGGTAAACTTTGGTGTTACTGGAGGGAGGTCAACTTAGATGTTGTTGGAGGGAGGTCAACTTTGGTGTTACTGGAGGGAGGTAAACTTTGGTGTTACTGGAGGGAGGTCAACTTTGGTGTTGTTGGAGGGAGGTCAACTTAGGTGTTGTTGGAGGGAGGTCAACTTTGGTGTTACTGGAGGGAGGTCAACTTAGGTGTTACTGGAGGGAGGTCAACTTTGGTGTTACTGGAGGGAGGTCAACTTTGGTGTTATTGGAGGGAGGTCAACTTAGGTGTTGTTGGAGGGAGGTCAACTTAGGTGTTACTGGAGGGAGGTCAACTTAGGTGTTACTGGAGGGAGGTCAACTTAGGTGTTACTGGAGGGAGGTCAACTTAGGTGTTACTGGAGGAGGTAAACTTTGGTGTTACTGGAGGGAGGTCAACTTAGGTGTTGTTGGAGGGAGGTCAACTTAGGTGTTACTGGAGGAGGTCAACTTAGGTGTTACTGGAGGGAGGTCAACTTTGGTGTTACTGGAGGGAGGTCAACTTTGGTGTTACTGGAGGGAGGTCAACTTTGGTGTTACTGGAGGGAGGTCAACTTTGGTGTTACTGGAGGGAGGTCAACTTAGTGTTGGTGAGGGAGGTCAACTTAGGTGTTACTGGAGGGAGGTCAACTTTGGTGTTACTGGAGGGAGGTCAACTTAGGTGTTGTTGGAGGGAGGTCAACTTAGGTTTTACTGGAGGGAGGTCAACTTAGGTGTTACTGGAGGGAGGTCAACTTAGGTGTTGCTGGAGGGAGGTCAACTTTGGTGTTACTGGAGGGAGGTCAACTTAGGTGTTGTTGGAGGGAGGTCAACTTTGGTGTTACTGGAGGGAGGTCAACTTATGTGTTACTGGAGGGAGGTCAACTTAGGTGTTGTTGGAGGGAGGTCAACTTAGGTGTTACTGGAGGGAAGTAAACTTTGGAGTTACTGGAGGGAGGTCGACTTAGGTGTTGTTGGAGGGAGGTCAACTTAGGTGTTACTGGAGGGAGGTCAACTTTGGTGTTACTGGAGGGAGGTCAACTTAGGTGTTACTGGAGGGAGGTAAACTTTGGTGTTACTGGAGGGAGGTCAACTTAGGTGTTACTGGAGGGAGGTAAACTTTGGTGTTACTGGAGGGAGGTAAACTTTGGTGTTACTGGAGGGAGGTCAACATAGGTGTTGTTGGAGGGAGGTCAACTTAGGTGTTACTGGAGGGAGGTCAACTTAGGTGTACTGGAGGGAGGTCAACTTAGGTGTTACTGGAGGGAGGTAAACTTTGGTGTTACTGGAGGGAGGTCAACTTTGGTGTTGTTGGAGGGAGGTCAACTTTGGTGTTACTGGAGGGAGGTCAACTTTGGTGTTACTGGAGGGAGGTCAACTTAGGTGTTGTTGGAGGGAGGTCAACTCAGGTGTTACTGGAGGGAGGTCAACTTAAGTGTTACTGGAGGGAGGTCAACTTTGGTGTTACTGGAGGGAGGTCAACTTAGGTGTGTTGGAGGGAGGTCAACTTAGGTGTTACTGGAGGGAGGTCAACTTAGGCGTTACTGGAGGGAGGTCAACTTAGGTGCTGTTGGAGGGAGGTCAACTTAGGTGTTACTGGAGGGAGGTCAACTTAGGTGTTACTGGAGGGAGGTCAACTTAGGTGTTACTGGAGGGAGGCAAAACATAGGTGTTACTGGAGGGAGGTCAACTTAGGTGTTACTGGAGGGAGGTCAACTTAGGTGTTACTGGAGGGAGGTCAACTTAGGTGTTACTGGAGGGAGGTCAACTTAGGTGTTACTGGAGGGAGGCAAACATAGGTGTTACTGGAGGGAGGCAAACATAGGTGTTACTGGAGGGGATAAACTTAGGCGTTACTGGAGGGAGGCAAACATAGGTGTTACTGGAGGGAGGCAAACATAGGTGTTACTGGAGGGAGGCAAACATAGGTATTACTGGGAGGGATAAACTGAAGTGTTACTGGAGGGAGGCAAACATAGGTGTTACTGGAGGGAGGCAAACATAGGTGTTACTGGAGGGAGGCAAACATAGGTGTTACTGGAGGGAGGCAAACATAGGTGTTACTGGAGGGAGGCAAACATAGGTGTTACTGGAGGGGATAAACTTGGGTGTTACTGGAGGGAGGTAAACATAGGTGTTACTGGAGCGATATAAACTTAGGTGTTACGGGAGGGAATAAACTTAGGTGTTACTGGAGTGATAAAACTTAGGTGTTATCAAGGGAGTTTAAACTTAGGAATTATCGGAAGGAGTTTAAACTTAGGTTTACTGGAGGGAGTTTAAACTCAGAGTTAC